>JANHMN010000001.1:175311987-175339487 GCA_030674055.1 Rhabdomys pumilio | reverse complement strand
CTATGTATTCATGGTTTCTTTTTCCCATTTCACAAGGAGTGTGGATTTAGGTAGGTGAGGAAATAGGGAGAATGGCAAACTGTGGAAGGGGAACCATAACCAGAGGATATTGCACAAAATATCTAGTTTCAATTAAAATAGTTTCCAAAATTATTCTATTGATATTACATATGGAAGTTTATTTTAATTAATTAAGATGGAAATGAGAAAAGAAGAAAAAAAGTCAGTATGTGGAAACATAAAAAATTTGCCATTTATCCTGTTTGGTTGTATATGAACAAAATTGTCTCCTGGTGGACTGAACTGTTAAGAGAACCTGGAAACCATGTAACTGCTTTCATAATCATGAAATAATGTATACTTACAGATAAACTTGATACTGCTCATTGAATTTGGGTAACTGCAGAGATAAGGTAGAGTTGATGAAAATATATGATTGAATAATAACTGAGAGCCAGGAATACCATGGACTGGATGTGGAGAAGCAAAATAGAAAGGATGCATTTCATACTGTAGATAATATAGGACGATGGAATGATGATGATGCTTGTACTTTTTTTTATTTGGTCTGTTAAAAATAACATCCTTTAAGTGACTATTTCTCTTATTGCACCAGAGAAGTAATTTATGACTAGGATAAACATATTGTTTTTATATAGATGCATATATGTGTGATTATATGGTATGAAGTGTATTTCGCACATTTCAAAATATTTTATTATAAATATATGCAAAAATAAGTGTGTTCAAGATTAAGAGAGCCTGTGATTTGAGGGAAGGTATGAAGCTTCTTTGCATTAAATGAGGCAAAATTTACCTTGTATAATTCTTACCATTTTAAACTGAGCAATTCAGTCCATTCACAGTACAGTATAGTCACAATCTATATTCACTCTCATAGATTGTAATCATCCAAATGAGAAATCTAGTGCCCATTAACAAGTCATCTCCCAACCATCTCTTTTCCTATCTCATGACAATAACTGATCTTTTTCTTTTTTTCTGTGAATGTACCCATCTTACATATATTATTCATATGGATAAATGAGTCTTCCAATTTTATGTATAGGACCTATCCTTCAGTCTGATGGTAGAAAGAGAGAGAGCTGGGAGGTACATGTTAAAAGCTGAGGTGTCAGATAAGTCATGAAGGTCTACACCTCAGAAATGTGATAAATATCCCTAGAATTATGTTCTTCCTTTGCTCTGCCACATAAGGACACAAAGGAAGTCACAAAGATAAGCCAGAAATCGACTTTTATCAGCCACAGGATGTTCAAACAACCTAGGTATTTAGTTTTAGCCTTAAGACTAGTGAGGGTGAATAATGAATGAATATATGAATGAATGAATGAATGAATGAATGAATGAATGAATGAATTTTCATACAGTATCTCTCACTATAGTCTTGAAATTTCTATATAGTTTAGACTGGCTTTGAACAGATTTTGATTCTGCTTGAGCCTCCAAAGGCCAATTATAGATGTGTGCCTTCAAGCCTGAATGGAGAACTAAATAATTTTTGAATAAATCACCTTATGTTGCAATTCATTCAAATGGCCTAAACTAATTTAGGCACATGAAAATGGAACCATAAAAATGTGTAATGTTTTGTGACTCATTTCATTTACTTAGCAAAAATACAGGTTGTTCAGTCATGTTTTAGCATATGTTTATGCTTTACTTTTGGCTGAACAAACTATTATTAGATTAATATATTAACATTTTGAAAATATCATTTGACACACAAATTTGTGTTATTTCTAAGTTTTAGATCTTTGGGCTAAGGTTACTATGAGCATTCACATGCAAGTTTTTGTTTACTGACTTTTTTTCAAATTTTATGGATAGATACCTTGCATTGGGGTTGAGTGATAAAATGGCAAAATTCTATTTAATCTTTTTGAGACACCATTAAAGTGCCTTACTTCTCCACATTACAAATATTATGTTTGGGGATTTATCAAAATCACTTAGATATTAACACTAGAACAACATATCTCCAGCAGCAATGTCCAAGATTTCCAATTTATTCATATTTTTACCCACTCATTTTAAAAAAAAAAAAACTGGCCATTCAAGTGAGCCAGACATGGCATCTTGTTATGATTGTATTTGTGTCTTTTATTTTGTAAATGTTTTTGAGAATTTTATACATGAGTATACTATATTTAATCACTCACTTTAGTCTACCCCTCCAACATTACTTCTGAAATTCATGGCCTCTTTCCTATAAGCATTACAGTTAAGTATTATAGATGTACTAACTCTAGAAGGACAACACATGGGGACTATATTTTCTACATTTTAAAAAACCTGTAGATCTCTGTAGTATCATCTATATGCCTCAAAAAGATGCTTCCTTGATGAGAGTTGAGACCACACTGATCCTAAGGTAGATAGAAGAGTAAATATTTATAATACAGATTGAAGCTATATTGATCCAGGAATATTGTAATAGTAATTTCTACTCTAGGGTCTATGACTTCTCCAGCTATGAAGAGTTACTTTTCTCTTTACTTTTATCCTTAGGTAGCTTGCATAGCATGTTTCTATATTATAAGAGCCAGAAGGAACAGGTCCCGAGGTTAGTACCAGTTCAGTTACTTTAAGTTTCTGTTTGTGTTGTCTTAAAAAATAGAACCTTCAAGTACTTGGAAGTAACTAATAGGGTAATTGCCTATATTATTTGGAATCTTTGGTGCAGCAACTGTCAATATTGGTGTGAGAATTCTCAAGTATCTAAATATAAATCCACTGCATAACCCAGCTCTATTAGCTGAGCTTGCCTTCAAAGGATCCCCATCCCTTTCCTTTAAACATTCTTGCTCAGTCACATTCATTGTCAATCTATTCTGTGCTAGGAAATAAAAACATTCAAATATCCTTCAGCTGATAAATAGATAATGATAATATGGACACAATGGAATACTATTCAGTTATATGCCTTTTAAGGCAGAAGCAAATGATTATAAATACAAATGTCTATTAACAGTAAGAAGGCTCAGTCACTGTGATTGATGAAACCTACTCATCTCATTCTACTGGCAAACCTTCCACCTCCCAGTATGTCCCTTCACAGATAAGCATCTTAGTCATAGCAAACTACCTTCCAGTGATTAATGAAATTTACACCATAATTACAAAAGACTAGTTAGTTATATTATTAAAATGGCCTGTGAAATCTATCTGCGGATGTAGTGGGAGCATTTTATCAACGATAGAGTAAATGTTGGACTTTCTAACCTTCTGTAATCAATGAGAAAATGGAACAAAATGAATGTAGAAGTATTTCTCTACTGGGAAACTAGACAGTAAGGAGCATGACACCTGCTAGAAGGGAAACAAAGACAAGAGATTAGTAATGGCTCTGGACTCCAAGCTAACTTCTGTGGATTTCAGAGCACCTTTCTAGAAAACAGCTTTCCAGCCAGCGTATATAAAAATTCTATAGAACTGCAGTGAGTTGAAACTATGGGGTAAGAGTTCAATGGATCTGGAGAGATGGCTCAGTGGTTAAGAACACTGGCTGTTTCTCCAGAGGTCCTGAGTTCAATACTCAGAAACCACATGGTGGCTCACCAATATATGTGACAGGGTCCTATGTCCTCTTTGATGTGTCTGAAGACAGCTACAGTGTTTCATATACATAAAATAAATACATATACATAAAATAAAATCTTCAAAAAGAAAAAAAGTTCATGGATATTGATACAGATGAAGTTTACAGAAGACAATAAAGGAGGAAATCATACATCAAAAGAGTAATCACTCTATTGAGTGTCTAATTTAGTGTCATTGTACATACACAAACACATGTGAGTGTGTGTGTGTGTGTGTGTGTGTATGGTGACACAACCATTAAGGCCTGAAAATGATTGAGATGATGGACTTTCCAATTCTACACAACCATTCAACCATTCAAGAGTCATGATTGAATAACTAACAGTCAGTAAATAAACCAGCGGGAAACCTCACTAGCAGAGATAAACTGGCCCTGAAAGAAAAATGAAACGAGTATGAAACTTATATTAAATTACATTTCATAATCTCAGTTGTCTATTCTTTCTGTTATTCCACATGTTAACCTATGGTTATGGAATACCCAGCAATTTTATCTTACATATACAGAGAAACGGAAACACATATCCATGCAAATATTTGAACTCAAATGTTTATAGAAACATCAGTCATAATGCCTAGAAAGTGTAAAGTCAGAGGTCAGTTATGGAACCACTGCCATGCAGTTTCTCCTGCCTGATCCAGACTACTCAGAAAAGTATAACTTCTTTTCTCCTTTACTATTTCTTTCTTTTCCATAGTGGCCATTGATTGAACATGCATTCCTAAAGACACTGGCATTTCTTAGACTTTTTCTTTAATTAGCCTATTTGGACATACGTCTGATTACAAATGTGACAATCCTTTTTTATTATATTCCTCTTTGAGGTGATTGCTGTAGAGCTTGCCTACCCTGTGTTTTGTTTTGGTTTTGGTTGGCTTTTTTGTTTGTTTGTTTTTAGAAAACGTTGTTTGAGCTTTCTTTAAGGATGTTCTTAAATAATTTTATTACTTCCAAGAACCTTGGGGGTTCACCTCAATTTATCTAATAACATATAATATCCATCCTTATGTGACTCCTAAATTTTCCTCATGAAGAAGTATATGAGATTTAGCTTATATTTTCACAAAAATTGAGATTAATCTTATGCTTCAGTTCCTACCAGAATAGGAATGTTGGGACTTCCTATGATATTCATCAATATAACTATTCTCAGGAGGATGGATGTCAGAGTTCCAGCCCAATCACAGCACAACAGTTTGCTTTCCCAGGTGCTTCATGTACTTCATAATATGCATGTTTTTATAATCTGTCTTAAAGGGAAATCTCATCACAAGTCCATGCTACCACTTGAATCCAGTCCAAATCATTTGGCCTGAATTTTTTTATTACTGTTTCATTTGTGACTAGAGATATACCCAGAACTGGGAAGGTGAAAGATGGAGGAGAAAGTCAGATAAGGTTAGGCAGAGTCTTCAGGAAATGGTCTTTAGAAAGTTAGAGAAGTGCTCACAGAAAAGCAGGAAACATTGTAAGCAGATAGAGAGTAGGGCACACTCAGAGCAGCCACAAAATGAACAGGAGAGGCTGAGAATAACTCTTCCCCTGGGCCTTAGTGTTCAGCACTTCTATCAGCACAATAGAAGAAGACATCTTTCCAAAAAGATTCTGCTGCTATACTGGTTCAACAGCCTGAGAATATGCGAAGGATGCTCTCAGGAAACTAGTACCAAAATAAGGGACTATGCTAAAACCTGACCAAGAGAACACTTTGAGACTGGGAAGTGAAAACTGGAATCCAATCTAAAAAAAAAAATCACATGTGCTGAACATCTGGTAGCAGTCTTCAAGCAGCATTTGGGACTTAGACAAGAGCAAGAGCTCAAAACCTTTAACTTGAACCCATGAGCAATGGACTCAAGTATGATCAGAATAGACTCTACTAGTGAAATATGGCCCATGGGTCAGATGGACATAGCATAAGGAATAAGACCAACCAAGACTGACTCGGAGGAAAGAGTCGTACTACCAGTTGTAGAATTCAGGAAACCACTGATGATCTGGCCAATTAGTGTTAAGCTCAACCTCCCTTGGTCTGAGAAGCTTATTTCGAATGGTATACAATTAATGCAGTGATTCATGGCTGGTCAGTGTGCAGAGAATAAGTGGCTGTTGGGTGCTCAGCCTTAAGTGGGACATCTCCATTACCCACTCCAAGGATGATACACAATTCTGTCTTCTGGATGTGGCATGGTTGCTGTACTCATAAAAAGATTAAACTCACCATGAGTTTAATCTTCCATGAAATATTCCATAACTTTGTAGAAGGACTTCAGGGATCTGCATGCCTCCCTGGGAGCTATGGGTACTTAATGGCTGCTGAGAGTGGGTGAGTCATATTTCTCATCCAGTGGTAAAATGTTCATTACAATGCTCCTGTGACATCTGACATTAGGCTAGAACAAAGAGGTAATTTCAGACAGAAATCTAAATCTTAGGCTAGAACAAAGAAATAATTTTAGGCAGGAATCTAAATCTTAGGCTAGAACAAAAAAGTAGGCTTCAGACATGGAAATGACTTTGGGCTAGGACAGGAAAATAGTCTCAGACATATTGGTCATCCTGATAAGCCCTTCGAAACAATGATCACAGGAGTGATCACAAGACTTCGTTTATTGCCTTGCTTGTTCTTTCACTATTTGTGTTTATTGTCTTGTTTGCTCCTTGACTATTTGCATCTATTGTGTTGCTAGTTCCTCAACCTAGAACTGACTTAATATTACACGTAGTTAAAATAGTATAAAAGCAGAGTAGGAAAAATAAAATGAAAAGTAAAAAAAAGAAAATGCTTCTATGAACAGACCTCCCAATTGTGCTTATGCAAGCAACCCTAATTATGTGAAGTGGAATACACTGCAAAGCACAAGGAAGAGTAATGGAGACTTAAAGGAAAGAAGAGATTATCCAAAACAAAATGTGAGATTAGAATATAAAGGGGTGTCTAAGACCAAAGCATGAGCACACATACACATGGGAGGGTGCACACATACACACAAAATTTAAAAAGCCCATACAGATGAAATTGTTAAAAAATAGAGATAGTGAAAATGTGAAAATACTTGAAACACATTTAAATTAGGCAATCAGGAAATAAAAATAATATGGCATATCCACAAAGTTGATGACTTGTTATAGCAAGGGAACATGTTTGATGTCATTATAATAAGAGAAAAGCTCACCACAAAAGACCACATTTTGCATGTTTTCATGTGTATGAAATATAATTAGGTAAATATATAAACACTAGCCTATTTCTGTGTAAGGACAAGTAAAGATAGGGGAACTTACTTTTGCTTATGAGAATGACAGAAGATTATGAAAGATTATTTTGATGTTTATATTAATATAGATTTAATTAAACTGATCTTCCTCCATGAATGTATCTCTCCTCTTTCTTGTCTTGATTCTTATCTTTGCTACTAGATATTGAACCCAATGCCTTATAAGACTTACACCCCTACACAGAATTCTTAGGGAATGAACTGTATGAATGGTTATGAAGCTTGAATGGCAGTATTGGAGTGAAAATATGAAACATTCACATGAAAATATAGATAAATGTTAATCCTCCCAAATTGCAGCATAGCCTCAGCAATTATATTAGAAGAAGATAGCATGAGCTATGGGTTAGTTCTGTGTAGAATACTTGCCTAGAATGTGCAAGGCTCCGGGTTCAATCCAACCACAAGAAAATACAAAAATAAAGCAAAAATTACTCAAAAATATACCCAAATATTTATATATTAACAAGTCATGTACATTGGGCTCCATACTATACATTTTGATTGGCTATGTTTCACTAGTTGTCTCCATCTGTTGTTAAGAGAATTTCATTTGATGAGGGATTAAAGCTACACATATCTGTGACTAATAAGGGCAATATTTTGAGTATAATTAGAAATTATACAGATTTAATAAACTAGACACTGTAGGTTTCCCATGCCCCAAATCATAAATTCTCTAGCCCTGGGTAATTCCTTAAGTTTCCAGTACCAGACCTGGTTTCCCTCTAAGGATCATTGTGAAAAGAGGGCCATGATGAATGTCAAAGCCAGAGAAACAGGGAGTGTCCTGTGAGATTATGTCTCCTAGGAATGTAGGAAGCTACACCCATAAAGTCTGACCAGTATGACTGTCTGAACATGAACTGAACAAACAGCACACCAACAGGCAAGCTATGTATGGGGGAAAGTTCAGGAGGCCTTAACCCTAAAGAAAGAACTACAGAAAACTCAAGGATACTGAATGCAAAATAAATAATCTTGGAAAAGCATACCAATTGGTTACTTAATACCAAATGGTCAGCCCTGAATACTAATATATAAAAGTAACATTGTAGCAACTTGAGCAGGTTGGCCTTATCTATTTAAGAAGGTGTGTGTGTGTGTGTGTGTGTGTGTGTGTGTGTGTGTGTGTATCAAGTAATAAGAAAGGAGGCCGTGAATTTGAAACAGATCATGGAGGGGTATATGAGAAGGTTTAGAAGAAAGAAGGATAGTGGAAATGTTGTAACAATGTTATAATAGCAGAAAATGAATGGACTTACTTTTTAAAATCATGCACACTTAAAAAATATAGTTAAATAACAGAGAAAGAATTCTTAAATAGGGTACAAGAAAATAACCTTAACTATCGAATATTGTGAATGGTGGAACTATGGTAATGTTAGTTTCTTCTTTTGTTACTATCATACGTTTTAGTTTTTTACATTGTGCATATACTTGGACTGGTATGAAATTTTTTATATTGTTTTATATTTTTAATATATCAAACATATGAAAGTAGAGAAATAGTGACACACTTCTGTGGTTCACTATGGCCTTTCCACAGTGATCTGTACAGTTCATTCTGTTTCCTCCAAACCCTAAAATGTGTATGTACCCTTCTCATCCCTCAATTCCATTATATTAAAGAGAGAAAATGTTGTCCTTCACTCAAAGATTAACAGTCACCAGATGCTTCATTGACACGTGTGTGTGTGTGTGTGTGTGTGTGTGTGTGTGTGTGCATGAGCGTGCACATGCACATATGGACACAAAGAAAATCAATTGGTAGGTTTTACTTCCTTTATGAAGCAAATGGAAGGGAGGTAGAGTGGGTTGATCTTTTGTAATAAAAATATTTATGTATTCTTTGCAGAATAATTGAAATAAACATCAAATATAGACAGATAATTGAACAAAATGACAAATTCTTCCCTATATACTAGAGACATTTACAAGTGCTTTTTACATGAGACAAGATCCATCATGTAGAGTAAGTGAAGGAACAGTGACATAGAGTTCAGGTGACTGGAGTTCTGTGAGTTATTGTTTCTAACTCTTTCTGAGGATGAACAGGGTATCTCACTCATTCTAATAATAACTCTGAGCACCTTCTCTGTGCCTGCTTTTGTCTTTACTGCTGGAGATTCAGCAGGAGCTCATTTCCATATTTGTCAGGGCTCTTAGTTATGAGTAAAGATAGCTCCAGTACAAAATAACTCAAAGAAAAATATATAATGGCTCACACAGTAACATAAATGGGATGGGCTTCTTTTCTGGTGTAATTTAAGTGTGAGTAGTTCCATCAACACCTGTGCTCCCAAACTCCCCTCCTACCCTTAGCTCTACATTTTCCTATGGAAGTCATCTCAAATGGTAACCAATGATAGCACCATGACCATATCCTCATTGCATCATGATGAAGTGTTACAGCTACTGACTGACTTTGCTTCTCTATGTCAAACTCATCTCAGTATCTTTGGCTTAAGACCCAATCACTGTCCATAAAAAACAGGACATAGTTTATAAGTATGGATTAACTTTACAAAGTAATTATTTTCTTTCTTGCTTTTTTATTTTGTTTTGTTTCATTTAAATTTTATTTTTTTCAGAACTTCCTACATGCTTATTGTATTCATATCCTATGTATTTCTTCCTCTTCCCCCTTCAACTTCTTCCACATTTGCCATCTGCTTATATATTTCATGACCACATTTTTATTATTATTATGTGATGTGCAGTGTGTGTGTATATGTGTGTGTGTGAATAAATCTTTTAATTTCATTAATTGTAGCTAGTATTTATATGTGCTGACAACTTGGGGTTGAATAGCTTACAGGGGGAGGGGTCCCTTGTAGAGGAGACTGATTCATCCCTTCTCAGTACCCATTAATTGCTTATAGTTCTTCATCTAGGGGTGGGGCTCAGTGGGATTTCTTTAATCAGTGTTGTCATGTCAATTGGTACTACTATTATGAAGGTCTTCTTTTGGATACCACATTTTTGAGATTTTATGCATGTAGCTTTCCTGTCACACACAGACGATATTATCATGTAACAGATATTTTAATCACCTGGTTTCTAAAAGACTTTCTTGCCCATCTCCTGTAATGTCCCCTAAGCCTTAGTTGTGGGAGTTTCACTGTTGATGTACTAATTTGGGTTGGTATCTGTGGTGTTTTGAGTATGAGTGGCCCTCATATACTCATTTATTTTAATAATTTACCCCCAGTTAGTGGAACTGTTTGGTAAGAATTAGGAGGTTTGGCTTTGGAAGAGGAGTGTTACTGGTCGTGGGCTCTCAGAAGTCTCTGCCTTTCCCAGTATCTCTTTCTACCTTGTAGTTTTGTCTCAAGATATAACTTCTTGCTTCCACAGTGCCATGCCTGTTTGTCACCATGTCCTCCATGATAATGATCATGGACTCTAATACTCTAAAGCTACAAGCTCAAGTAAACTTATTCTCCTGTAGAGATATCCTATTACAGCAATAGAAAAGTAACTAAAACAGTAACCCACAGTGTGTTCTACTCTGAATTTTAGCAAGCAGTGGATTTCTACAGTGGTCACCAACTGCTGCAAGAAGAAGCTCTTTTGATGAAGAGTGAATGCTTCCCTCATCAGCGGGGATAGAAATGTGTTTTAGAATACAGTTGGAAATTGTACTGCTTTAGATAAGTAGCAGTAATAGGTTCTCATCTAGAGTGACCTATTTGGCCACTGGTAGTTTGCTAGGTATAAAGTATCAGGTATAATTCCCTCTTATTGAGTAGGTTTAGTTTCTAATTAGATGGCCATTGGTTATCTCCATGATATAGATGCTGCTATTTCACCCTGGGGTATATTTTGCTATGTTGGATGTTGTTGTGCTCCATAGGCTTTAATGCAGGATTGCACTGTTGTTTGTTTGTTTGTTTCTTTGTCTTTTTCTCTTGACTTTTGCATAGGATCATTGAATACTATGAGAGTTAGGCCTTAGGGGGAAGGAGTCTTTAAGGTCTGTTCTATACTAATTCTTCCAAGTCCTGTATCATAAGTGTGTTGGGCCTTCAATAACATCTTATATTTAACTCTTAGGAAGAAAACAAGGCAAATGTCATTGACTTCTATTTGTCAGAATGTATTCTTTACAGTTTCTAACCTAGTTGTTCCTTGCATTTTTCATTTTAAAATTTTTAATATTTTTATCTATCATCTATTTTCTGAGGCCACAGTTTTGAAAATTTCCATGACCCATTTATTCAGGATGATATTCTGGGAAGATTTCCAATACAGCCTCATTAGATGTTACTCAGTTAGAGCCATCAATGATCCCACATGAGGTTACTTAGACACTCCAACCTATGTTATTCACATCTAGCAATAATGAGAGAAACTATATTTCTATTTTCATAGTTGCAAGTTTAGAAAAATATGTCATGTCCATGAACCCTACAGTTCTTGAGGAATGGCTTGCTTCTCTGATCACCAGTGGTAAAGCATCTCATCTCCCCAGGGACAATACAAACATATCTCTTTATTCACTCTCCTTATAGTTAATAAGGTTTTTTTAAGAAAATACATAACTTAAGAACCAGGCTATTTAAACTCCCCTTTATTGTCTATGAGTTGGCTTCTTGGAAACTTATTTGGCTCTTCTGAGCCTCAATTTTCACAATGATTAAATGTAGATAATTATGAACTTACCACACAGTATAGTCGTAAGTATTACAAAGACAAAGTCTTTTTAACTTTTAAAGATGCCTTAGGACAAAGAAGATACTAAGTAAATACAAGTAACCTTTCATCCTCCTATGGTACATAATTTTAGAGGACTTTAGCTATGACTATCAATCCTCTTATCTCTCATATTCATTCATAAATTCCTTGGGCTATGGATCACATTTTGTTACTTTTTATTGCCCCTGGAGCTGAACTCAATTTCTTTTCATGGTGAAGAGACTGGAAATGTGATTTGAAGATGAGTAACATATAATAACTCAGATCAATCCTCTATCCCCAAACTACAGGTAGAAATATGTTGAGGAAAGAAGCATTTCAGAATTTTATTACTACCACTGTGTTTGTGTGTGTGTGTGTGTGTGTGTGTGTGTGTGTGTGTGTGTGTGTAACTTTCATAATCTGCTTTTGGTTTTTCTTTGTAGATTGTTAGATAGTTTCAGGGCTGACCACTCTACACTGGACAACAATAATGGAGTTGATCCTGTACAGAGACTAATTCTTCCTCTCCCAGAAGTCATTAACTGCTTTGTAGTTCTGTGTCTAGTTGTGTAACCTCATGAAATTATGCCCTGCCCATTAACATGCCCATTGATATTACCCCTGTCCTGGTATTGTTTACTCAGCCATTTCTAAGGAAGTCTATTTCACAGCAGACTTCACATTATTCGGACTCTTAGAATCCCTCTGCTTTCTCTTCTGTTCCCTAAGGCATAGATAAACTCAGGAACTGTGTTTTAGGTACATTCATATAGGCTGATCTTCTCATGATGTAATGATCTCTGTATTGTGTCTAGATGTGATTTTCTATGATGGTCTCCATTTGATATAAAAACAAGAATTTTTGATGAGGGATGGTAGCTACAATTATCTGTGTATATAAAGATAAAATTTGGAATATAGTAAGGAATTTTACTGGACTAGTAAAGTAGTACTGATCCTTTTCTAAGTTCTGTGATCTCACTGGTCTCCAGAAATTGGCTAGATTTTCAATACCAGAAAAGATTTCTCCCCTGTTGTGAGGGGCTTTCAATAATAGCTCTGTTCAAGTAAACAGTTGTTGATTGTCAATGACATGTGAGCAACATTACTTGAACTTTTGTGCATATCTTTCCATACTTACCATTGTGTGGTTCCTAGTTATTATAGGTAGGTGAGGGTGTTTAATCGCTTCCCTTGCTTGGCAGCTTGCATAGTATTTTCTGAAGCCATGGAAGCCAGACCAAAACAAAAGGGCTTTCATGTCAGATCCAGTTTGAATTACCTGTGTCCTTAAGTGTGCAATTTCTGTAGCAATAGGGGCCCACCTTCAAGCTCTGAGAGGCAACTAAGGGCTATCAATGTTTAAGGGGGGGGCAAGAGAAGGGCTTGAGGTTATGGTAGATAAAAGAGTTTGGAGGGAGGAAAGGGAGAGGAAGAGCGAGATAAACCTATTTCAGCTAAAATACATAACAATAATATAATTAAAATTAAAATAACCTTATTATGGATTAAACTGTTTCTATTCATTCCTTCATTTATTCAAATATTATGGGTATTAGTATGATTCTATAAGGGAGATTTATTCAAATATTATGGGTATTAGTATGATTCTATAAGGGAGAAAACTAAAGCTTATAAACGTTAAGGATTCATACCACAGTCATTCATATGGTATGTGGTAGAGCTTGACTTTAAGTCCTGGTTTTGTTACTTAGACTATGATACCACTAATACTTCTACTCATCATTCAGATTGCTCTGTACTAGGACTTTCAAACCTCTCAATATGTGGTAATGGGCCAGATGAAATTACTGAAATAAGATGTGAGATTATTCTGAAGACTCATATGGTATGTGGTAGAGCTTGACTTTAAGTCCTGGTTTTGTTACTTAGACTATGATACCACTAATACTTCTACTCATCATTCAGATTGCTCTATACTAGGACTTTCAAACCTCTCAATATGTGGTAGTGGGCCAGATGAAATTACTGAAATAAGATGTGAGATTATTCTAAAGACTCATGATTTGCAGTGATGAAACTCATCCTTATGGGTGCACTGACATAGAGAAGCTGTAGGAAACAGACTACAAAAGTTTCTCACTAGCTCCAAAGCACACCTATCTATGAACAAATTACCTCCTTGATCCATGGCTCACGGGAACTTACTCTGACCTGTTCTCTGGGAATATTTTTCAGGTTATTGCCCATATTCTAGCCTAGATTCTTTATTCATACTTTGAGTTAAAGATATTTGCTTTAGAAAGATGTCTGTCTTTGTCTATTTTCTTGCTGAACACTGATGCTTCAGGAATCTTCCCAGTTCCTTTCTTATAATATATTTTGGTCAAGGCTCTAGTAATTATGAGAATCCAGAATAAACCAACCTCCCTACCTTTGATGAGCAAAGAAGCATTGAGCCTTCCTCATTCATGAAACCTAAAAAGTCCCAGTATGTGCTGTAATAGGAAAACATCATGAGACAGACTTAATTCCTCTGCACATATGTAACAGTTGTGCAGCAGGGCCTTCATGTGGGACTTGTAAAGTGGAAGCAGGGGTTGTTTCTGACTCTGTGGCCTGCATTTAAGCCACATTCCCTTAACTTGGCTTCTTGCCTACTCTCAATAGAAAAAGATGTACCTAATCTTGATATGCCAAGGCTGGTTGATATCCATGGGAGGACTCTCCTTTTTTGAGAATGTAAGGAAAAGTAGATTGGAGTAGGGAAGGAAAAGGAAGGGGCTGGCAGGAGAGAAAGGAGGGAAAGAGAAAATGTGATCAGTGTACAAAAGAAATAAATAACTTAATCAGAAAAAGAGAGAATTCCAAGGACGCTATGTAATAGGAAAACACCTTTGATTCTCCTCCCACTGGCTTCTTATTTTCACTTTCTATTTTTTTCAAATGAGGCAAAACTTGGTCATTAAAAGACCATTCTAGTGCCAGGTGGGTAGACTCAGATTCAAAATCTCCAAAGGGTTTGGTAGAGATTGTAGAACTTCTAGGCACAGAGGGTGCCACCTGAAGTGAGGGCAGAAACACCCTGAAATATGGTCATCAAGAATTAATATAAGAGAAAGAGACGCACTGATATGAAACCAAGCTGCAAGAGTGGAGACACAGGAAAGAGCTTGACTCTGTAAATGAGAGCTATGATGAAGATGTCCACAGACTTAGGAATGGGTAATAGAGCAGGAAATGTTTAACCTTCCATTTGATATACGTCACAATGTTTGTCAGAAACATACTGATATTATCTATTCTTGTCTTCCAAAGAGAGAATGTGGCAGTTATTCTTATAACAATTTGAGAGGTGAAGAATTAGATATTGAATTATGTTAAGTGACTTGACCAATGGCCCAAAATCAAGAGTGGCATATATTTATAGATTCACTTGTCTGATCCCAGAACTCATTGGTATTCCAGAGATATTGAGAGTTCAGCATTGGATTCCATTTCTGGAATGCAAGATGAACACTGTGGTGGTTTGAATATGTTTGGCCCAGGGAGTGGTGCTATTTGGATATGTGACTTTGTGGACTTGTTGGAGGAACTGTGTCACTATGAGCATGGGATTTAAGATATTTTTCCTAGTTACCTGGAAGTAGTCTTATTCTAGCAGACTTCAGATGGAGATGAAGAACTCTCAGCTCCTCCTGTACCATGCCTTTCTGGAATGCTACCATGCTCCTCTCTTGATGATAATGGAATGAACCTCAGAAGTTGTAAGGCAGCCCCAATTAAATGTTATTCTTAGAAGAGTTGCCTTGGTCATGTCTGTTTACAACAGTAAAACCCTAAGTCAGAAGTTTGTACCAGGAGTGGGGTATTACTGTAATAGGCCTGACTACACTTTTGTTTGGAGTCCTATAGATTTGGAGACTTTGGACCTGGAAAACAGTGGAATGCTCTCAGTGGTGCTTAATAAGCTAGTCTACTAGGAATATGGAAGACTTTGTTACTGAGGGTGATTTGGACTATGGAAACCTAGCTCTAGAAGTTTCAAAGAAATAGAATTTTAATATATGGCTGAGAGACTGTTATGACATTTTGGTAAAGAATGTGGCTATTTTTTGTCCCTGTCTGAAGAGTGTACCTGAAGCTAAGATAAAGAGATTTATATTAATTTCATTGACAAAGAAAGTCTCAAGAAAGCCCAAGAGATGCTTCATTATCTGGTTAAGTCTCTAGCAATTTTGAACAAGCCTAGCAAACTAACAAAGGAAAAATATAAAATATACAGTTCAAGTAATAAAGGGGCACCAGGAAGTGAAATGTAGCTGAATCTTGTGTTCAAGAAGATAAACAGATTGAGGTGTTGAGTTTGTGGAAAGATCCTCCACAGCTAAGCTTATTGTTTATGTATTTGCCATTGAACAAGGAATTATTATATTATATTATATTATATTATATTATTACTTGGTTATTGTTTTCACTTGGGCTTTTAATGTGGAATGAATTAAAATCCAGCAATGCAAGAAACAGACTTTGATCCAGATCTTGAGGAACAGTGGCCATGAAAAGCTTAGACCCAGGCATAGTGGTATACACCTTTAACTCCAGGAAACAAAGCCAAGCAAATCTCTGAATTCAACCTGGACAGAGCAAGTTCTAGGTGAAGAAAAATTTAACTTCAGGTATGTTGGTACACACTTTTAATCCTAGCATCCATGAGATCTCTGAGTTTAAGGTCAATCTACAGAGCAAGTTCCAAGCAAGTGGCAAGCTAGCCTTAGACAATGAAGGAGTTGGAAAACAGAAAGTTGGTAATAGAAGAAGGTGAGGGGAGCATGTTCTAGCCACAGCAATCAGCAGAACTTGGTAGCATTGGCCATGTGGCTCTGGCTTTAGAGTCAAGAATAGAAGTGGCTACTGTGACAATTGATGCTGTTTAGTTGAAGCTAAGAAATTAGAACTGCTTAAGAAGAGACCAGCATCACTGAGGTACAATATTCAATGGGAAGTGTTTTCTGAGAGCACAAAGAAACAGTGTTCCAGAGATAGACAAGGTTGTGCCTCATGCTACAGTTAGACTTGGTAATGTGTAAAAATCACCCATTTAGTACTGGTTTTGAAAGTATGAAGGGGTCATGCAAAGAAGTTGAGGCTTGGCACCATAAAGAAAGTCTATGAGAGGCTATTAATAAAGCCTAGTGGGAGTGGAATTCCCCAGAGTATTGGAGATGCCAGTACCATGAGATAATCACCAAGAACAGCAGCAGCAGTGGAGAGGAGTGGAGTGAACTAGAGCCTAGAGTGCTAAAGAGGGCTAAGCTGGAGATGTGACCCAAACCCTTTGGGGGAGGCCTGAAATCACAAGTGGATCCCAGACATTAGAGCAAGAAGCTTTAAAGTGGAAGTTGCCTTGGAGGTGCCAAGATGTTAGAGATGCCAGAGATGTTAGATGCCTACTGAAGAAAGCAGCTAACAGGGAGTAGAATCAGCTCAAGAAAAATAATTGTGTTGTGGTCAGCAAAGTTGAAAGGAGTTTTGTATCTGAAGAGCACTTTGACTTCAGACAGGGAGAGGCAGAGTTTGGAATTTGTCCAGCTGGTTTTTGGTCTTGTTTGTTCCAATATTTACTCACTATGACATTTTATAGTAGTGTATCTCCTGTGATATTTAAGGTATGTGATTTGTTTTTTTATTTTTCACTTTAGAGGGAATTCCAGTTAAGTGATGGAATGAATCTTAGAAAAGAGCTTGAACTTTAAACATTTTTGAGACTGTAATAGTGTATGGGGATTCTTGAAGTTGAACTAAATATTTTTTTGATTATACTATAGGTAGGCATGGTCCCCATAGACTCATGTGTTTGAACAAGCCTATGGGAGCCAGAGAGTGGAATGTGGTGCTTTGAATATACTTGTCCCAGGGAATGGCACTATTTGGAGGTGTGGCTTTGTTGGAGTAGGTGAGGCCTTGTTGAAGAAAGTGTTTCACTGTGAGCATGGGCTTAAAGACACTCCGAGTGGCCTGGAAGCTAGTTTTCTCCTAGTAATCTTCAGAAGAAGATGTAGAACTCTCAACTCTTCCTATAACATGCCTTCCTGGATGCTGCCCTGCTCCCATTTTGATGATAATGGACTGAATCTCTGAACCTGTAAGCCAGCCCCAATTAAATATGGTACTCATAAGAGTTTCTTTGGTCATGGTATCTGTTCACACTAGTAAAACCCTAATGAAACAACCTCAAACCTCAGAAGCCATTAGAACAGGGTATTGTTGAGGTAGCACACAGTGTTACAATACCACGTGAGTGAGCTCTTTAACTGGCCAAAACAGATGATCCTGAACCAGTAGGAAACCATAGAAATAAACAAATGGCTTCAATAGCAGTCTTACCTTGGTTTAATTGTTGTGTTCAGTACCTCTGGTTCTTGCCAATAGCATTCAACCTCCACATGATCTTGATGTTTAGTAATTTTCTTCCATTGACATTTTTCTCTCTCACGTACTCAGAGCATGTCTACAGGGATTTGGGGAGGTTTGTGTGCTCCTCTGTATCACTCCAAGGTTTGAATTCCACAGAAAATGTTCTAAAAATAAGTAAAATGATTCTGATGTAGGAATAATCCAGGTCACAGAGACAAGCTTCTAGGGAGTTCTAGGCAGTCACTGTCACATTTATGAAGATCTTTCCCTGTCTTGTTCCAGGATCTGGTACAAGATCTGGGATCTGCTTCCATAACTTGGAAAGACTGCCACAGTGCTTTGTAATACCAAATGCATTGCAAAAGCTCTCATTTTATTGAAGAAATAAATACAGATTTGTTTTCTTCAGGAGGAAAGCTTCTAATTCTAGAAGCTCTTCTAGAACCATAGTGCTGATGCCTTGGGGGGTCATCCATGAATCCTTTGGCATGAACACTTGTAGGTAACAGAAGCTAAATTGGCTTGTAGAACCAGGAATTGTGGGAAGACACAGTGGAGAAATCAATTCGAACCATATGGAGATATTGGCAGTTCTTGAGCTATTCAAAATGTAAAGGATCATTTTAAGAAGGAATGTGCCTCTTTTCAGTGAGGACAAAGTTGAAGGCATACTAACTTGTTAGGGAATAACTTGAGATAAGCCTGGTTTACATAGTGAGTTCTAGGACAGCCAGCACTACATAGAGAAACCCTGTTTTACCTCCCACCTCAAAGATGATATCCCTTCAAGACAATCTGAGATTCCAATGCCAGGGCTGATTGGTCAGGCAATGGGTCTGTTGAAAATTATTATTTTGGGTCCTCCACTATAAAAACAGCGATTAACTCAATCCCAGACTATCTGGGGCATTATTCCAGTTTTGACTATATTGGAAGAGGATGCTATTTCCAGCAATCTAGATCCTGGTAGGAAACAAGCTTAACAGGCAGTGGAGGATTAAAAAAAAAAAAGTAAAGAGGATATTCAGTGGCATCTGAAAGATTAGTGCCAGCTTTACTTTTTCACCACAGTGTGTAGGTAAATTGTAGATATGGACAATAGGATCTGAAGTGCAGATAAAACATCGAGGCTCTCTCAACCAGAGAGTTCCCTAGATGCAGTCATTATGAGGAGTGAATAGAGGTAGTGCTAGGACAGAGGAAGAAGCTTCCATCAAATGTGAGACAATAGTAAGTGAGGTCTAAAAGACCATTAACAAGCCAGGCTTGTGCTACTTCCATTTAGTAAAACTGATCTTTAACTTAAAACAGGACTTATCAGCATTGAGTGAGTCAGAATCATGTAGACGGCTTTTGGTAAAATTGGGGGTCGTATCCCCAGAATTGTGACTCATTTTTCTAGCTAGATCTTGAGAATTTATAGCAACCTCCCAGAGGCTGCTGCTGACAGCAGCAGTGATCTTGTCATTACACCTTATAGCATCAGTCTAAAATAATATAGAGCAAACTTATCTGGTAAATGGTACTTTATATCCTTCACATTTGTTAAAATAAGCAGCAACTTCTTGATCTCAATGACCATGTCAAACCTAGAGCTGTCTATTAAGTAAGACATAATTCTTTTCACAAAATGGCTTTTAGTCCAGAGATACATGAATACGTAGTTATGAGACTGAGTAAAATACTCCGTTTCTTACTAAGATACTAAAAAAAGTGAATCTATGTATTATAAACATAGTTTTCTTTATCATCTGACATTGAAACCAGATACTGGCTATTAGAGTCAGAAAAGTCTGAGTCAATTCTTGGTTCTACTAATGGATCCATGTCTAACCTTGGAGTAGCATTTAAATGGTCTTAATTCATTTAAGAACATTACCCCTAGACACAGTTTAAGGAAGAGGCCACAAAATAAATAAGACTAAGTCTGTGTCAGAGTTGTCCAGAGAATAAAGGTCAAGCATACACATGTAGATAAATAGAAGTAGATTAATTTCTAAGGATTGGCATGATGCAATTATTGAGAATGACTAAGTCACATTATCTGACATCTGTAATGCAGAGACCCACAAAAAATAGTGATTTTTATTCAGTCCAATTGAATTGAAGGCACTGGAATTTAATGACACTGGTGCTTAAAGTCAGAAGAAGGTAGAGGTCCAAGTTCAAGAAGGGATAGAACCATCCCTCAATTTTGGCTCCATCTTCTGCCTTTTGGCTCTACTAAACAAAATAGAAGCTGAATACTAGAGGCTGAATATCCATATTAGTATGAGTTACTTTCTCCTATTCCATCAATGTAAACACTAACATTCAGCAGAAACATCCTTACAGACACACCCATAAATTATAATCCTTTAATACAGTCAAGTTGACATGAAATCAATCATGTGTCTGACATAATGTCCATATTGGCTCTTGTCTCCAGTAGTTCATACTTTTTTAGTGGTAGTGGTATTAAAAACAGGACATAACCATACATGGGCACAAATAAAATGAGCTGTGATCAGACAATCTGAGAAGGAGGGGGGAGGGGGAATGGAAGGAGGGAGAGAGGGAGGGAAGGAGGAGAGAGAGAGAGAAGCAGAGAGAGAGAGAGAGAGAGAGAGAGAGAGAGAGAGAGAGAGAGAGAACATAAAGTAGTGAATTAGGTGGTTTTAGGGCAGATTGTTTTTGAGGTCTGTCTAAGGAGGCAGTTATATTTTCCATACATTCTGCACCACCAGGTAGATATCTGAGTAGATATGCACATAAAATAAGCAAGATAAATAGTGAATGTCAATAAGTATTCTCATCATTTCATTTTTTTAATATTCCCATGCTATTGTTATCATAAGAAGGATCATAATTACAATAATCTCAGCAAGGCCCACACATGAGCTAGAGGCCACAAGAGAGCTACTTCCTTTTTAGCAAAGGGATACATGTGCATAGCAATGATGCTGAGAACACCAGAGGGAACGCAGCTAACAACACTTGAGAACTCAGCAACAGACCTCTTGAGACTGGCTGGACCTAGGTGTTGTCCTAGGGAGTCCGTGCAAATGTGAATAAGAATAGTAAATTGTTGCTTTTGTGTTTTAAGAAAACACCAAACAGCCAGCTTATCATCTCCACATGTCATTGCCATCTGAGTTTGCATTAGAATCGATGGGGATTATTTCTTTCCAGGCACTGAATCATCCAACCATCTGCTGTCTCTGATGATGATGTGCACACAGCTTTGCCTAAGGAATCATTCTAAAGCAGATATATGTTAAGGGCACACAACAATGAGGAGTAAGGAATGGAGAGTGAGAGTGATTGGGAGCTGATAGCCCAGCACGGAAACTGCTAGTGATGGGGAGACTTACCCTGAACAAGATCAGAGCACAGTTGTCAATTGGATGTGGACAGTGAAGGAACTAGGGCCACGCTATCCCCAACTTCTTATCAAGCTGCACCTTGAGAAAGACTACTCATGCTTTGGAGAACAATCAGAGATGCTAGGCAGGTGACTTTGGCTGACAGAGCTCTTTTCTGTCAAATGGAATATTGTCCTTCCTTGCAGAGAAGTGTATTCTGAGGACCGAGTAAGATGACAGGTATGAGAAGCACTTTGGAAATTGTAAAACATTTTTCAAATGTGAGGTGCTATTTTTATTACCCTGTTTCCCTGTATAGAATGTGACCCAATAACTGAGTGACAGCGTCTGGCTGCTCCAGAGGGATCATCACAAGAGGAGATGGAAGGACCTGAGATGCATCTGCACAGGCCCAAGCAAGCTTCCCAGGGGACGCCCTTTCCAACACTGCCCTAAACATATATCTGCTTTAGAATGATTCCTTAGGCAAAGCTGAGTACATCATCAGAGGAGAAAGCAGGCAGTTGGATGATTCAGTGGCTGGAAAGAAATAATCCTCATCGATTCTAATGGGAGCTCAGACGGCAATGACATGATTACCATCCATCCTTCCATTATTAAGCTATGCAGGGCATCTGTCTCCTGATGCATACAGATGCTCCCAGCAGGGGCATCCCCTGTGTAGAACATTAAGGGGAACTTAAGATAAATTCCTCTTCATTGGGTTTTACTAATGAAAACCTATTTAGGGCCAAGCTGAGCAAGCTGCACTGTGGAAGCTTTTACTTATAGCAGATCCTCTACTCTCTTTCCTTCTTTGAAATCCCTCCCTTTCTTCCAGTTTTGTTTTTCTGTCTTCACTCAGGTCTCAGATTTTTTTCATCTACTATAAAAATCAGAAAGAGTACTTGGAGACATGACTGGAATTGGAGGCACATCTGGAGTGCAGTGGAACTCCCTGGAATCTATGAGAGTGATCCTAGAGAAATGTCATAGTAATGGGGCATATGGAGCCTGAACCTGCCATCTTCTATGACCAGGCAAGACTCCCACAAACAGGACTAGGGCATTAATCTAGCCATAAAAACTTCAACCTACAATCTATCCTGCCTGCAAGATATGCTGGGGTAAATGTGGCACAGAACTTATAGGGGTGGCCAAACAATGTCTGATCCAGCTTGAAGCCAGCACTGTGAGAGGTAGCCCATCTCTAACACTGCCTGGATGGCCAGAAACTGAAGACAAGACGGTCCAGAGAACCAGGATAGAACCAAACATGACCTTTAATTCAATAAAACAATTCCTTATGATATCCTATACTTACAGACTGGTACCTAGCTCAGTTGTCTTTTGAGGGTGGTCATCCAGCAACTGATGGGAATAGGTACAGAATCCCACAGCCAAACACTAGGCAGAGCCAGGAGAATGCTTGCAGTAAAGTGAAGGAAGTATTGTAAGAGCCAGAGGCATAGTAGACACCCAATGAAAACAGCCCTCAGCATCAACTAAGCAGGGTCATAGGGACTTACAGAGAATGAAGAAACAATCATGGCCTCCTAAGTCCTCTGCATAAGCCTTATGGCTATGTAGCTTAAAATTCTTGGAGGACTTCCAACAGTGTGAAAAGGCAGGTGTCACTGACTTTTGTCTATGCTTGGGACCCTTTTCTTCCTATTGTGTTACCTTGTCCGGTCTTGATACGAGGGTGTGCACCTAGGCTTACTGTAACTTGTGCTTTGTTCGGTGGATATCCCTGGGAGGCCTACTCTTTATGTTTGAAGGGAAACAAAGGAGGAGTGGCTGAGAGGAGGTATGTGGATAAGTACTAGGAGGAGTGGAGGGAAGGGAAACTAGTCAAAATGTAATGTATGAGAAAATGATGATGATGATGATGATGATGACGATGATGATGATGATACTAAATGACATAATATCTAGCTGGATCATTCACAATACACATACATTTCTTTCTCTTAGTTCTAGTTCTGGGGACTGAAAAAACTGAGATCAAGATATTGGCAGGCTCAAAGTTTCATATGTGTCTGTTCCATTGATAGCATCATTTCATGGTCGTGTCCTTACATGGTGGAACAAAAGAAGCTGGGCTCAGTGTTCACATATGGCAAAAGACTGGAATCAATAAAATTGTTTCTCAAGCCATTATATATATCGCTTATCCATTTGTGGGTTCTGCTCTCTCACAGTCGAATCATTTGTAAGGACCTCTCAATAAAAATTATGATTTAACATACAAGTTGTAAAAGAGACATATTCAGACCATAGCACCCTCTTGAGATTGTGCTTACTAATGTTATCATCTTGGTGATGAGCATTTCAATATTTATATCTTAAGGATTCACAGAATTTTAGACCTTTACATTAAATAACTCCAAAGTTGGTTTCTATTTTTTGTCACTTCTTTTCTTAGTTGAGAATAAACCAGTCAGCATTTATCCTTGAGGATGACCTAAATCATTTTCTGGAAGGATGCTGACATGAAGGGAAACCAATGGCCCAAAGCAGAACTGAGCAAATGATTCACAAAATGTGTTTGTCCCCTTTGAAGCATGTGGTCCTGATGCTGCCTGGAACCATGATACAGAGAAAACGATCCTATCTGGCTTTCAACCACTCATATTTGTTATTGGAGTGATTTTTCTCTCAGTGGTAATGCACAGGCTCACATGAGTTACCACCTAAGATGAGCTATGAAATGCTCACACCAGGCAAGAAACAAATTCACCCAAATTCACTAATGTGATTTTGCTTACACACTGTCTGTGTTTTCACCATATACTTTTGAAATACACCTCCCATTTCTGAAGTAAACAAACAAACAAACAAACAAGAAACAAAACCAACATTGAACCTCTAATATGCATCTATTTTAGGAAAGAAGCTACTAGGTTTCAGGTAGGTTTCAAAGGAATTCGTTCTTCATCAAACATTATTTATTTAGACCTGTGTAAAAAGGATATTTGATCTTTTAACTAGAATAGAAAATGACCTCTTATTGGTTTTCTATGGTTAGTTTTCAAGGAATAGGTGGATTGAAATATTTTGAGTGTTTTGGGTAAGTGGGGCAGGCACAGGGATGTGAGAAGAGACTTCTAGTCCATGTTGCAATATGGGTTTTAGTTTTCCTAGTTTACCTGTAAGGTGATCAGTGATGGATATAGGAGGGTGAATAAGTAAGTTTTAGTTAACCAGAGCTAGAAAACAAGACAGCTACCATCCCTAGCCAGGTATGGCTGATTCCAGGTATATAGCCTGGTGCTGCCCTTCCACAATGCTCATAGAAGGTTTATCTACCCCTTTTCTGATGGACTGGGATCTGGCCCTGTCTTTACCAACTGTCAATCTCTGAGTTCTATTGCAGAGGAACTTCTTTACTTGTGGAACAAACTTTGCTAGTTTTTCTATGGGCTGAACTTATTGAAGAATTAACTTTGCTATTCTTAGGACACCTCAGGCCTGATTAATGCAGTTGGTGATGAACAATTTTCTGACCTACCTTAGTGAGTATCTTAGTGAGTCTTCTGTTACTATTTTAAAATTTCCAAGCTGATTATCTTATTCCAATAAATGTTTTAGTTGATGACCCACCTGTGGGGACTGTGATGAGGTGGCTCATCTAGGCAGGGGTTGTGGTAGAGTTGCACAGCTCATGATGTCTAGAAGTGACATAGTAAAGAAGACATCCATACACCACAGTCACCATCTAGAACAAGCCTTTCATGATCTAAACCTCCTGTTAGGCCTCACATCTTCAAACTTCTTTTTTTTCCTTATTTTTCCCCTTGGATATTTTATTTATTTACATTTCAGATGTCATCCTTTTTTCCCCATTTCCCCTCCCTAGAATCCCCCTCTACCATCCCCCTCCTCCTTTTTGCTTTTATACCATTTTAATTACATGCAAGTACTAAAGTTAGTTCTAGTTTGAGGAACTAGCAATACAACAGATACAAATACTCAAGGAACAAGCAAGACAATAAACAAAGTCTTGTGATCACTCCTGTGATCACTGTTTCTAAGACCTTATCAGAATGAGCAAAATATCTGAGCCAACTTCCCTGTCCTAGCCCAAAGTCATTTTCATGTCTGAAGCTTACTTTCTTGTTCTAGCCTAAAATTTAGACTCCTGCCTGAAATTACCTCTTCGTTCTAGCACCAAGCTGAGGTTCAAACATTTACCACATATGCCTTTGGAAAAACAATCTAGACCTAATGTTCAACAGCAAGGTAATGAAGTGTTTAAATGATTTTGCTTCTCTAATTCTCTAGGCTCCTGACTTTGAGAATGGTAGCTGGTTAGCTATCTCAATGTGTGTATGTGTGTAGTATATTTGCAAGTGTAAAAGACAGTGGTCAATAATAGATATTATTTTGTGAGATGTGATATTTCACTTAACTAGGAGTTTGCTGTTTTGAATGGACTCACTAACCAGTAAGCCCCCCAAATCTTTTGATCTTTCCCTAATTTATAATGGGTTATAGATATAAACCAGCATGCCTTGCTTTTACATTGATTCTAGAAATCTAATCTCAAATACTATGTTTGTACAGCAAGCACTTTACCCACTGAGCTGTCTTTCAAACCTGCGCTCAGGGTTTTTGACTGATTTCTATTGTGCCATTTATCCAAACCCCTAGTGGAGTATTTAAGAAACTGACTCTTATCAATGTCTCATGACCTGCATAAAGATATAGAGTTTTAGATACTGGAAACAGAGAGTAAGAAAGAGCGGGGAATGGGGTGGAGGGGTAATCTAGAGTGGTAGCTAATATAGTAACCACCACTCCTGTGCACACTCTGCTCCTATTTTGCACAGTTCTTGAAGTATTACATTGCAGATATATAGAAAGTTGCTATCCCCAGCATAAGTGCTCAACAAATATTTTTTGATGGTGGCAAAATCAAAAGGTCACAGGATTTTGAGACTAGAATATGTCTGGAGGAGTTTAAAGTGCAACTCAGAGACAACTCTGAGGCAACTCACTTGCTTAAGATGCACAAAGCCCAGTTCCTCAGTAGTGGCATTCAAACAAAGCAAGCCAAACTAAAATGAATTCTGTATCTGTAACTTACTACCTTTATGGATCTGGGTTGATTCCATGTTTTCATTTGTACAATAGAAAAAGAAACGTATTCTTCATGCAAAGACCCGTGGAGGTGGAGATGTACAGCTTGTGCAACAGGACAGCAGACAGTGAGAGCACCTTAGTTTCTACTTCTCCCATTTTCTCAAGGACAGAAGGCTCCTCCCAAGCAAGGGAAGGTTTTTCAGCCCTCTCAGTACTGCTCTGCCTGGAATTAACACCACACTTGCAATTTCTCAGAGTGATTGATAGGGATTTCATGACGATTCTATCACTTGGTGGAGGGTGAAAGTCGCTCAGTGATTATTAGCTGGGTTCCTCCATTAAGACCCACTGCCCAAGACATACTTTAATTACCCACAAATTCCTGTTAGGCTTTATAGTGTAATTGCTATTCATGGTCCAATTAAGGGGCAATTTCAAGCTGAGGGGAAAAGTGTGCTTTATTGCTTCAATTTTGAAATCTGTGTATCTCAGAGCCATAATCTATTCATGGTCTACAGGGTTCCATACAGAGAAGCTCATGCTGCTTCCCTAACTCTGATGAGACTACCCTGCCACAGCAGACCCTCAAAGGACAACTACCTGGCTGTGAGCATGTCCTAAATGTGAGCATGTCCAACATGTCCCTAAAGCTTTATGATCCAAGAAGGCAGAGGGTAGAAAACTCTTCTTCCAGTGTATTTTGGATGTTGAAAAAATCATCAGGTCATTTCAGCATGGCTATCAGTATGTGGAGAGCTCTATGAGTGGAAAGTGCTAGCCCTCTCTGAGGGGAATGCCATCCGCAAACACTTAGGACAAGTGCAGACACCATCTTGGCAGCAAGTCCATTTTCAAGTCCCTGTTCTAACATTGCCCACGGGTGTGGCACTGAACAAAAGCATTTAATGCTCAGTGACCTCGTGTTTCAGATAGGGAGTACTCACCTTTAAAGGTAATTTTAAGGAGCAGATGAAATAATGTATGGGAAGAATCCAACACATAGTAATATCTAAGCAAATGTCATTACCAGCATCAGCATCATCAACGATCGTTGTTGTCATCATCATCATCATCATCATCATCATCATCATCATCATCATCATC
>JANHMN010000001.1:175294532-175307359 GCA_030674055.1 Rhabdomys pumilio | reverse complement strand
TGTGGAAAAGGAATCTGCTACCATCTGTATATAACAAGAGCAAGTGGCTAGGGACCTGTTTAAGTCATTGTACGAGGATTTATTCTTTCTTCAGAGATTAAAAAAGGCACACATTTGATGTCTTTTTCACATTTTCCTTGTCTTTTCTTACCTTCATTTGTCCTCCATAAAGTATATAATTATCAATAGGCCTCTCAAATGCCATACCATGAGGTAAGACACTCTCAACCCAGCAGTGACAGAAGAAAGTAGTAATTTCCTCCTTCCTCATACCCCCCACTTCTCAGCTGCCTCCCTGGAGACCAGTATGTTGTAAAGCCAGAAAGAAGAGGATTGGGAGTCTCAGACATCTGAAGCACAAAACTGAGCAACATCTGAGTGACCAGGACAAGTCTTTCTCTGGTTGTATCTTCTTATTAGCCTAGAGAGTGTATATACACTGTTCAGTGTATTATAAGACGTAAGATTAAACTGAATGTTTGCATTGTAACTGCTAGGTAGATGAGGTGCTTTAGTCACACCGTACTGACTTCTAGAGTTCTAATACCCTTTTTACATCACAGGTTGAAACTCTAGAAATCCTGTAAAACAATGGTTCTTAACCTTCCTAAAGCTGTAACATGTTAGGACAATTCCTCATGTTCTGATGACAGCCAACCATAAAATTATTTTGTTGCTACTCTGTACTTGTTATATTGCTACTTTTATGAGTTGTAATATAAATATTTGATATATAGATATCTCGATATGTAATCCCTATGAAAGTGCCATCCATCCCTTGAAAGGGTTGAGAACCACTGCAGTAAAAGAAGAAAGTAGACATGTAGGATATACTATTTAATACAATCCTATTAGAAATCTAATATATATCACAAACTATATATGGCCTACCTGTACCTCAGGGTATCTTGTGATAACGTAATCAAATAAAATATAAGACATTCAGTTGAAGATGTCTAAATATAAAATAGAACCTACATATATTAAATAAAACTGTAT
Source organism: Rhabdomys pumilio (assembly GCA_030674055.1). Classification (NCBI taxonomy): domain Eukaryota; kingdom Metazoa; phylum Chordata; class Mammalia; order Rodentia; family Muridae; genus Rhabdomys; species Rhabdomys pumilio. The sequence goes on along the minus strand of JANHMN010000001.1, from coordinate 175,306,360 downwards.
TGTTTACATGAACCTCAAATTTAGCTTATAAATATATTTTCATTTACTGGATCTGCAAAGGATGTATGCGTGTGGCTCTAACTTTAGATTGTTTTGTTTGGTTAAGGAGCATAAGAGTTCAAGAGCAGAGGTCAAATCATGTCATTATAATTTGAATGTCAAATAGTGATGACTCTCTTGCATAATCTCAATCAAGTTTTAGATAACACTGGAGTGATTTTAACATGTTTCAGAAAAGAAGACACAATATCCTCTTATGATGTGTAGATTTTCCAAAACAATCTAACAACAGAGTGAAAACGAGGCAGCCAGGAACAGACAAATAAGGCACCTCTTTATTCACAGCCATCAATATATAAAGAGACTTTAAATTTTTTGTTTTAAGAGCATAGAGATATATTTTTATTATATGAAGATTTGCCAGAGGCAATATAAAAGCACAATGAACACAGAGTGGCTAGAACTCGTAGAAGGTTTGTGACTTCTCTATCCAGGAGCATCAATCTCCAAGGAAATGTTTATACTTCTTTGTTTTAAAGACATTTTCATCTCAGTTAGAATAAGAAATTGGAAAAGGATGTTTCTCTGAGGACAGACAAAAGTTGTCCCAAGAAGTATTCAAGGTGTCTTTGAAAATCCCTGAGATGTGGTATTTAGAGGAGGGTGGTCTTTGGAGAGGGTCAAAGGCACATAGGCTCTTAAATAGATGTTAACATTTAAGGTCAGATAGAGGATTTAACAATTTCCATTTTTAAAGCATCTTTCAGTCTCCCCTTCTCTTGCTTCAATGATTGCTGTGTGACCATGTCCCTGCTCAAAGTGGCTTAGAAACAATAATTACCATTTATTATCTTTTGTAATTCTGAAGCTCACCAGGGCTTAAATGGGGTTGCTTCTGATTCTCTTTGTTTGGCTGGAACTGCAACTGTCATTCATTTGGGAACAAGCTGAACACATAAGATAAGTAACCCAAATATCCCGCTGCTGGCTGGGAGCTCAGCTCAGGAAAGCACAGTGTGTTTTTCTTCTGACCTGCCTCTTCCACCTGCCTGAGCTCCTTTCGGTACAACCACTAGACTTCATGACTGTGTTCACACAGCATTAACACTGTTTCTTTCTTAAGGTCCAGAACTATAAGCTACTTGAAGTCTTCTGTAAGTCAGAGTAGGTCAAAAGGGCAGCCAGCATTCACAGAGGCAAATGAAGCTCACCCTAGATATGAGCAGCAGACACAAGAAGTACTATTCTATTTAAATGGATGCACAGTTTCCCCTATGTTCATACATTATTTACTCCTCCTGCCACCATCCTGACTCCATGTAAAATATGCTCCATAATCTACATATCACAACAGGCATGAAAATCTTGTCATCTTACAACATCATACTTTGTCTTGAAGGCTAGTCTTGTCATTTAACCAGGTCCAAAGTCACAGGTCTCTTGCCTTAAGAACAGCTCTTCTATGGTTCTGGTAAATATGATGGACTATGAGTTAAAAAGTCAAACCTGATATTAAAACATTAGAAAATGTCCAAATGATAGACACATTCAAAATGGGAAAGGCAAAGTCACAGGAGCATTATGGCTTCACAACAATTTTAAAATCCAGTGAGGTATGTAAGTTAAAGTCCTTGCACTGTTCAAGAATGATACACTGATTGTGACTACCTTGGGTGCCCTAATGGTAGGTCTGGGCTCTTAGCTCTGTTGTCTGTATTCTTGCTTCTATCCCCTGAGTCATCTATTCAATCCTTGCTTTAGTTTAGAATTACCCATATTCTTGATGTTCTAGTTTGAGGCCTTTGTCCTAGAGAAACAACTCCTGCCAAGGCCACATAATTGTAGAGGCATCAAATTTCTTCCTGAGGTCATGAAGCAGATCTCTAAGCCAGCAATGTCATCTGAAATAGCACATGATAAAGCAATAGCCTCCTTACTCCAAACCCAGGGTCAGATCAGAGACAACTCAAATGGCTTCCATGGTTATTCATACTATTCACTGTCGACTCTGATACTCACTTAACATACCCACATTTTTTTTCTTTATTTTTTGCAGTGAAAACACAAATAAAGGCTTTAGGTCATGTCCATTTCTAAACTCTTTGTAAGTCTAACTGTTCCCGGTGTTTTTCTATGTGTTCCTGCATAGCATTACATCTTCTCATTTACAGGAATCTGAGACTATCATGTTCTTTCTTGATGACAGCTGTGTTCATGTATGCTCTCTTACCACATCAGATTAAAAAGAATCCTAGGTGCCTTTGGATATGTCCCCATTTGATATGTGATCAATACATATGTGTGTTCAGAGTGGAAAAGCTTTTAATAGCATGATAGTCAAATGAAGAGTGAATATGTGGGGGCCCCTCATTTTCTCTTAATCAGGGTTCATTCAGGAAAAGGTGATCCACGGCAAAACCTAGAGAGCAAAAAGCTTCTTTCAGGAATCAGACTTTCCACAGCTCTGTGGTCTAGAAGGTAAGTAAGGGTCTAAGAGAAGCTCACAGGGGAGTCAGAAAGTAGACAGCCTGAAAAAGTGGAGCAGGCAAACAAGCTGAATCTTGTAAAGAATTGATAAAGAGAATCCAGGGGAGAAGTCTGTGGAAAGCTTCCAAGTGTGTGTGGCTGCTGTTTTGAAGACACAGTGAGCAAGTGTCCTCTGTAGCCTGGGACCACTGTTTGAGAACAGCTTTAGCTTTTCATGATGAGGCTAAGCATGGCAGAGGGAGCTGAGGACCAGGTGGAAGTCAATGGGCTCTTCTGTGTTTATTTATCACTAAATCATCTTTGGCCCACTTGGTTTTACATCAGACATTCAATATTTCTCTGCTTTTTTGTAGGCAGTGTTTCCTACCACCTGTGACAAAAGTCTGTATTTATTCTTTACTTAAGCCTTTGTGGGCAAAGTTGACTCACAACATTTGAGTCATTCTCAATCTCTCAGCATTATCTGCCCACATCTTTGCCATGTGGTCCATATGTTGATGATAGGATTGTAATACAATTTAAATCCCCTCCTACGTTAAGCTTACTTCCCTTTCTTCTTACCTGATATCCTCTTAACTAACCTTATACTGGTGACATATGACTTTCCTGTAACTGTGAGATACAGTGATAAGTCACAATCTGACTATGTGCATCATTTTTTGTCTGTCCACATTGTTTATGTATTAAACAACCATAATTTGATATGATATTTGAAGGACTGTGTGCTGGTGTTGTAGAAGTACCAACATCATTCTCTTTCAGAGGTCATAAGACATAAACTTTAGAAATAGGCAAAGTGTATATTGAAAACAGCTTAAAGGGGTTAAAGACAAACCTTTGTAAGTAAAGCAGTTGGAAAGATGTTAGTCAACATACCAGAAGTCCTTAACATTGGACTATGGGTTTGAGGTGTTTCCTGTATCTAGTGGAGAGTCATAAAGAGATTTGAGTGGGTCTTCAGAGAACTTTATCAAGTAGTGCTGTACAAACATCAAAAATAGAATGACTAGAGGTAGGCTTTTGGTAATCATGTGAGGGCTGAAGAAGTTGAAAGCTGTTACAGAGATATTTATCAAATGATCTTTGGAGCTGCAGTAGGTATAACTCACACTGACTACTGGATCTTTGAGATCTGCTGGATCTCACTTCTTATTTGTAGGTATGGATGATACTGGGGGATTGTTACGTGGTGCTACTGAAGTGAGTGGAAATTCAAGATTCTAGAGCCAAGTTGCTTGAATTTAAGGCCTGCTGGAAATCAGAGGTTCTGTTCAACTTGGGAGGTCACATTGCACAAGACAAATTCACTTGATCAAAAAAGGATAGTGAATAATTTACTTGGCTATGTCTTCTCTGCAGAACTGACACATATCTTGCTATAGCCACAGAGCTAAAAAATTGTTGGTGATAATTTCCACCTCAGTGAAGCTTATTTTTCATAAATCATATTTACCTATGCATCTATTCATTCACAAATATTGGTTAAAAACCTGCATTATCTTGGGCTATGTAGCAAAAGTGGGGTTACTAGATAGAAACACTGGTCTCTGTTAGGATTCTTCCAAAGAAGTGAGGAAAGTCAATTTTAAAAACTGTTCTTAAATTTTCAATGGTGTTCTTCCTGTTTTTAAACTTTTCTTTCATAAAATGACGGCAATGGCAGGTGTTAATATTTGATCCTCTTACTCCCTCATTCTTTTTCTCTTTTCTTTAAAATAAAATGTTTTGACACAATTGAGCACTTTTTTATTATTTATAGTTTCTTTTTTATTATTTACAAAATGTTTAATGAAAAGTGCAGCAAAATTCAAATGGAGCTGCAAATCCTCATAGTTCACAGTAGTTCGATTATTTTTCCCTTTACTGAAAATATCTTTATTTTCTCACAAAATATAACCTGGTTACTATTTTTCTTCCCTGTATTCCTCCCTACCACCCCTCCCATCCATGTTCATCCACTTTTCATCTCTCATAAGAAAAAAAACTGGCTTCTAGGTATAATAATAAAGTATAAGATAAGATAAAATAAAAATGAACGCATCAAAATTGGACAAAACAAATAAACATAAGAAAAAGAGCCCAAGAAAAGTCACATGGAACAGATACAGATATAGAAACCCATATATATATATATATATATATATATCTCACATATCTCACATATCTCACATATATCATATATATGTGTTACATACACACACACACACACACACACACACACACACACATATATATATATATATATGTATATATATATATATGTTACAATAAAATAAAAATATGATAATTTTTATAAAAAGCCTTGACATGACATTAAGAGACAAGGAACCTCAAGTGATGCCCTTGAATTTGCTTTCTGTTGGCCCTCTACAGCAAGGAATGTGGCCTACACTTAAGTTTGTTTTCCCCAGTAAGTCTACCTTGGAGAAAACTAAATTTTCATTTGTAAGTGGTTCTCAAAAAGAAGATTGCTTCCGGATTGGAGATAGCAAACATATGTCTAATTCCCCTTCAGTTCTAAGGCTCTGTCTGGACCCATGAACGCCTTGTGCATTGCTTCCTTCTCAGTCTTTGTGAGTTCATATGTGTTCTGTCCTCTTGTTCAACATTTCAGTTTCTCCAGAAATTATTTCTGGGCTTAATTCATTAATTATTCTTCAGTATAGCTGATCCACAAGTATCTAGCATAGCATACTTAAACATTGATTCATGGCTATCAGCAATCTACTACTGTAACAAAATTCCTTTGAAAATACAAGAAAATACAACTTTAAAAGAAGAAAAGTTAGTTTGGGGGCTCATGATTTCATCCCATTGTTTTTGGTCTTGTTTTGAGGCTTATGTTGAATTAAGATATTGGTATGGCAGGTGTGTTTGCACAAAGCTGTTTATTGCTTGGTGGGAAAGAGAAAACAGAGAATGATAATGGTGACTAGGGTCACACAATCCTCTTTGAAGGCACATTCACAATGGCCTAAAAGTTAGTACTTTTAAAAGTACCTTTGAATAGAACCATATGGTAAAGATCAAGCATTTACTTAATACATCAGTTGTAGAGAGACAGTTCATCTTCTAACAATAATCCTTATATGCCCTAAGTTATTATAATTGAGCCTACATCGATATTCTCACTCAAGTTTCCCTAGTAGATTTAACAGAAATCATCAGAGTTCCAGGATCTTAGATGGTGAGTACCTGAAGATTAAAAACAGGAGTTTTGATATCATTGTAGATATCATTTACTGGCAACAGTTGAAGCTCAATGAAGGTGGACAGAAGTTATGGAAATGCCATGAAGCACCTGTGAGTCAGAAAAGCACCAAGTAGAGAGGTTATACATGCATTGAATATGCTCAATTATGTCATAGTTACTTTTCCATTGCTCTGAAGAGACACCGTGGCCAAGACATCATATAGAAGAAAGCATTTCATTAAGGGCTTGTTTACAGTTTCAGAAGGTGAGTCCATGACTATCATGTTGGGGAGCATGGAAGCATGCAGACATAAATGGTGCTCTAGTATTAGCTAAAGATATCTATCTGAAAGTTGATGGCAGATAGATGATATATAGATATATAGATATATAGATAGAGAGATAGATAGATAGATAGATAGATAGATAGATACATAGATACATAGATACATAGATACATAGATACATAGATACATAGATACATAGATACATAGATACATAGATAGATATATAGATAGATACATAGATAGATACATAGATAGATACATAGATAGATACATAGATAGATATATAGATAGATAGTCAGACTGTCCTGGGGACTTTTGAAAGCTCAAAGCCTATCCCCAGTGACTCAGTTACCCCAATAAGGCCACACTTTCTAATCCTTTAATCCTTCTCAAACACTTTCACCAATTAGGGATCAAACATTTAAACATAGGCTCTTATGAGGCATTCTCATTCAAACCTCAACAAATTGGCCCAATGCTTGGGGTAATTGTTGAAAATGGAGACTATGACTAGAGACAGTCTTGAAGAATAAATTTGTGAAGCTAAGTGTGTGATTTAATATGCTGCAGCAATGATGGGGAATAGCAGTGAGTTAAAGGAATGAAGAGACAGAGAACAGGGAAAAATACACACAGATGAAGGATGCATCAGGCCTCAGATGGATAGTAAAGGGGTTCTTGACATCTCTAGGGTAACAAGAAGTCTCCTCAGGGATAGCTCTCCTTTGAACACTTTTAAGCTCTTTCACTTCTCTAAAACTCACATCTCTCTGCAATACAGTAGCTTGCCTAAGGAGCTGCCAGCCATGGTGCATATTTCTGCTGTCTGGGAAAGGGAGCACTGGAAATTACTTTCTGAAAGAACAGCCTTTATTTTCTCCTTTATAATAAACACTCTCCACACCTTTTCTTTGCCTGTTCCTCTTGTTTTGTTGGCCATAAAATAAAATCACAAATTTGACAAATTAGCAGGTGAGCTGCCTTCAGTAGAACAACAAGGTAGTTTTTTTTTTTAATATTATTTTATATTTAGCAATGAGCTTGGCTTCTGTAAATCTTGCTTTCTCAAACTGTGACATTTCAAATAGACCTGCACTGTAGAGAAGCAACATTTACAACACAGCCCCTTCTCTTTACAGGGCTCTGGAGGTTGGGACTCTATGCAGGAGAACTGTGTTTGGAAGAAAAGTCTTGCTTCAATATATGTATTTTTTTTTTTTTTACCCAGCACTCAGCAGCAAGCGTTCTAGCATCACCAAATAGTGACATCACAGGTTGAGCATAGAATCCTAGGGCCACCTATACAAAAAGCTTAAGTACTCCATGTAGCTTTAATCAATTAATTAGAAGCCACAGCCTGAGAATAAGATTAGACTCCCTTTTCCTTTTCAGTAGAAAGCATAAGAGAAGTAATGATTCTTAAAGCCACTGGAGCAAGAAGGAATTGCCTAGAAAAGATGGAAGTGTCAGGGAGAGGGGAAAGAGGATGCCAAGCAGAAAATTTGCAGTCCACCTACATGATGAACACACACACCTAGGCAGCCTGTCCTACCACACATGCTGGTCAGACAGGCAATGGTCTAGAATGTTGATGAGGCAGAAGCAAAGATGGATTCTCTGAGCCATGTCACCTCCCAGTTCTGCCAGAGCCACACCACACCAGACCCTGCAAGACCTCTCACAAGAAAATGACCTTTCAGGTTGCCATAGTGCATTTTGTGTTGCTATAATAAAGTGTCACATACAGAGTAATCTTGCCTGCACAGAATCCATTGTGTTATAGTTCTAGACACAGATAAATCCCAGATAAAAGGCTTGGATTTTAGTGAGAGCTTTTTTTTCCTGTCATAACATTAATAAAGGCATTACATGGTAGAAGGCCAAAGAGACAGTAAAAAGTGAATGAGGAAATAGGGAAGAAGAAGGGAAGAAGAGTGAGGAAGGTGTGTGTGTGTGTGTGTGTGAGAGAGAGAGAGAGAGAGAGAGAGAGAGAGAGAGAGAGAGAGAGGAGAGAGAGGTGCTATCACTTGACACATTGAAGCTAAAGCACTCTGCACTAAAGCAATTATGAGGACAGAATCATATTAAAGGTCCCATCTCTAGTAACATCACAATGTAACTGCCTTCATTAAACAATGGTATACATTATTATCTCCTCCCTCCTTCTGGTCCCCAGCAACTCATGTGCATATGTAGCCCCAGCATCTTTTCTGACCCTGTTGACCTATTTGTTTCTGTCTTCTCACCATTTTCCTCTGATTATGGCTAAACATCTCTAGGTAAATATACTGCAAATTAAACTCTTATGACAGAACTGTGACTGTCAATATTATTCACTCAAAATCAATTCCTACTCCTGGTACATAGCCAGCACACAAGCAAACATGACTCAAATTGCTTCAGCACAGTCATGGCTGTGAGGTGGTTATACAGATGGCAAAATCATCTGACTCCAAGACTGATCATCTAAATTTATTTCCCAGACTCCATCTTCATGATGGAAGAAGAGAACTAACTTCCTCACATTATCCATTGACCTTTCCCCATGTGCTGTAGGAAAGCCCCAGCTTCCACTGCCCTGCAAAACACACACACACACACACACACACACACACACACACACACACACTTATACACATGTAAAAAACTTTAAAAATGTAGTGCTGCCTTCAATCTTTCCCCGAGCTCTTCCATAAGAGTTCCCAAACTCCATCCAATTTTTGGCTGTAGGTATCTGCATGTGTTTCAGTCAGCTGCTGGGTAGAGCCTCTCAGAGGACAGTTATGCTAGGCTCCTGTCTGTAAACATAACAGAGCATCATTAATAGTATTAGGATTGGTGTTGACCATGGGATGGGTCTTAAGTTGGCCTGGTTATTGGTGGACCATTCCTTCAGTCTCTGTTCCATCTTTGTCCATGCATTTCTTTTAGACAGTACAAATTTGGGGATAGGAACTACATAAGAACACCAACAGAGTCAACTAACCTGGACACCTAGAAGCCCTCAGAGACTGAGCTACCAACCAAAGATCATAGATGGTCTAGACTTAGGCCCACATCACATATGTAGCAGACATGCTGCTCAGTCTCTATATGGGTCCTCCAGAAACTGGAGCGTGGGCTGTAACTAAAGCTGTAGCTTGACTGTGGAATCCATTCCCCAATAGGTCTTCCTTGCCTGGCCTCAGTGATAGGGGATGTACCTAATCCTGAAAAAATTGATGTGTCAGTTTGAAAGGACACCGAGAGTAGCCTCATCCTCTCAGAGGAGAAGGGAAGGGGAAATGAGGGGAGGAATTCTGTGAAGAGGGCCAGTGTTTGGGATGTAAATAAATGAATAATGTAGTCTTGCTTTCTCTTTATAAGGGATAACACCATTTCTTACATATAATTCTCAAATGAAAGTTCTAGAACAGTGAGTGACAATGTCAGGTTTGAGTGCCAGCTTCTCTGTAACTGTTAAGTTATCCATGCCAATTGTCCATTTTCACTTGTAAGTTACCACCTACCCTCCTCACAATCATAAATACATGTGAGCATAAACTCCAGCATTTCTCTTGATATTCTTTGAAAGACCCAATCATTCTGCCAGGGATATCTTTGGGGATTAATTCCTATGGGTTTTGGGGGAGAATAGTCACAATATTAGACCTTGTCAGAACCAAGGTAGTGTCTCATTTCTCCGTCACAGTGAACCCAGACTTTGGGCCAGCTTCCCTTAGAGACCATGCAGAGTTCTGTGTTTCAGTTTTCTTATAGAGATAACATTTTCCTCATGATGAAAAATGAATGAAATCTTGTATGTAAGTGAGCCTTCCTAAAATGTGTCACCTAAATACATACATTTTTAATCCTCAGTCACCAGCTTGTCCTATTCTGCAAGTAAACATGGTAGATGACCTTTCTGTACTATGGTCAAAAGGAGTGGCTGCCAACAGCAAACATGCCTTATTTGTGATTGTTTACAGAATGACTTTGTGGCTTTATATAGTCTGTGGCTTGAATCTTCTCTCTGCCTCTGCCACCATGGAGAGAAGCTTAGAGTTTGATAAAAAAAAAATGTCCCAGACTTTATTATTTGGAGGATGAAGGAACAACCATCCATAGTGCTGCCTAGGCAGCTATAGCTTGGCTTATCATTCTAATAACATTAGAAGGCAGTCTGAGCACAATGAAAAGAAATGTTTTAGTGATGCTGTGGTCAGAAATTAAGGAAGAAATGAGACTGAGGAAATCATTAAATTGTTCTTGTTCATGGAATCACCTTCAAACCTCTGAGGCTGAACATGTTAGCATTTTCTCCCATAGCAAACATCTGACAGTATTCGCTCCTTCCCTAATAGAAAGGAAGGAGTTAATGCCTGTGGGTTCTCTCCTTTGTCCTCCAGTCCTTGTCATGTTTGCATTCTGTCATCATTGAAGGAGTGAGCCCTGGCCTGAAGGATTTGGAAGATTAACTAAATGAGCCCTGCCTGTAGTTGCATACCTGATTCTGTCCAGGTGAGGGATGCACCTCACCCCAAGGTGAATGCTGCCCTCTGGCTTGGAGGAGGCCCTATGAAGGATGAGTCATGCTTCCTCCCAGCTCTGTGGAGGGTGAGGTCAGAGAAGCAGAAAATGACACTCACCAGGAGATGCTTTTCATTTTCTGTGATGAAATTTAGAGAGCTTGTCTTCAATCAGTGCTGTTCCCAGGAAGAAAAGAAGTCACTTTGTTTGTTCATTCTGAGTTAGCAGAAAGGAAAACCTTGATGAGGCTGGCCTTTGCATTTGTTCTTTCCCACAACACCATTGTCTTAGTCACTGTCCTGTTGCTGGGAGAAAACATCATGACCAAGGCATATCTTATAAAGGCAAGCATTTAATTGACGGTTTGCTTACAGTTTCAGAGGTTTACTCCATTGATATCATGGCAAGGAGCATGGCAAGCCTGAAGTTACAGGTGGTGCTAGAAAGGTAGCTAAGAGCTACATCTTGATCCATAGCCTGATAGAGAACATGGACCTGGCATGGGCTCTTGAAATTTTGAACCCCACTCTCAGTAGCACACTTCTTCCAACATGCCTACCCATCCTCTAATCTTATCAATGAGTTCTACTCCCTAGTGACTAAGCATTTAAATATATGAGCTTCTGGGGCTCATTCGTATACAAACGGCAGTCACCACACCTGAACTACCTGTCACCTCCTCCTACCTATCACTTCTTCCCATTATGCTCTGAGTGCAGTTGTCAACTACTGGAAGCTGTTGAACCCATTGCTTCTTCCTATTTTGTTGGTAGCACTTTGTTTCCTTCTAGCTTCTCATTCAATACTGGAGGATTTGTGCTTATGTCTCTTGTTGCTGTGGTATAGGTTGGGGACTCTAACACTCTGCCCAACAGTCATTATTCTTGGCTCAGTTCTTGATCCTTGTCACTATCACCACACCCACCATTCCTTTATTCCCTCCTATGTCATTTCCAAATCTTGGGAATCTTCTTCTCACACACAGACTTGAACTTTCGTCTGTGACTTTAGCATGGGCACTTTTGCAAATTGCCTTACATTCCTTGACCTTGGAGTCTGTCAGTGTCGCTCACATCTTTAGATGACTACTGTGCTTCTTTTAGTCCTGCCCAAGGGTGATCCAATCTATAATGTTGTTTTTCAAGCTGGCCCTATCACATTTTTTTCACTCCTGTGTGTTGGTGTAAGCCCTTCTTGGAAGTGACATTGTAACTGCTCATCACGTCTGCCTGTGATGGCTTGTCTTGTTCTTCCTTGTGACCCTAGAGACAAATCTCTGAATTGCAACAGAAGCATCATTATCATCATCACCATCACCATCACCATCACCATCACCATCACCATCACCATCA
>JANHMN010000001.1:175279667-175294522 GCA_030674055.1 Rhabdomys pumilio | reverse complement strand
CATCACCATCACCATCACCATCACCATCACCATCACCATCACCATCACCATCACCATCAGCAGCAGCAGCAGCAGCAGCAGCAGGAGCAGCAGCAGCAGCAGCAAAATACAAGAAACATGTGAGAACTATTCAAATCCTTCTGGTGATTTTCCTTTATCTGAAAAAAAAAAGGCTTTAGGTATGCTAGCTCCCACCTCATCCCACTGTATTCTGACCTTCTCACCTCCTACTCTATCCTTCCATACAGGCTGATTATCCCTTGCTGTTCCAAATAGGCCAAGCTCACCTCAACTTCATGGGAGTACTTCTTCCAGAAATCCACATAGACTCTCTCTCTCTCTCTCTCTCTCTCTCTCTCTCTCTCTCTCTCTTTCTCTCTTCTCTCTCTCTCTCTCTCTTTCTCTCTCTTTATTTCTTTGCCATTTCCTATTGTTTTATGAGATGCTACTTCTGGAGGTCTTTAGTTAACACTGTTCTAAATAATAACCTTATATCCTGCTTTTGACATTTAACAATATTATTTCTCCTCTTTTTAATTTCATTTTTCTTCATAGCACTTATCCATTTCTACCACACTGAAGATTTCCTACTGTTCTATTTCCTATTTTATTCTCATCTTCATGAGAATGGGGGTCTTATCTGGACTTGTGCATATAGAGTGCTTTCTGACACGGTAGGCAATCTATTACTGTATACAGACTAAATGGTCCCTAATTACTGCAGCCACAATGGAGGTCTAGTCAATACCCATTTGTTTTCTCAGCTTGGTTTCCCATTATAGTTCACATAGCTGTGTGGTGAACCTTTCCAGAACTGGAAGATGACAAAGGCATGACCTTTTCCTTCAGAAAACAAATACCCAAACTTCTCTATCATTATTTATGTCCTAAACCTAACTAGATTTTTCATTACCATGTGCCGCTGGCTTTAAGGAGCACTACACAGTGCAGATGACCTTGTATACCCCTGTTCTCCATTCAAGGGCCATGTTCTACTTGCCTGACAGTTGGTTATCATAGAGGTGAAGGATGGTTCTGTTATTATTACAAGTTGTCAAGAAACTTCATTGGCTTGATCAATCTAGGGAACCTTTATTTAGTGGAAAGAGGAAAATCAGTCAAACCTGTTATTTGACATAGTGTCAAAGACACAATCAGTTATTTGACTAAAGTGACTTTTCTATCAGGGTGGGATGGATTTGTTCAGGCACTTTGCCGTGTTCCTAAGACTCTGCAAAGCTACATACAAGTCTGAAAGTTTGAGAAAGTTTGCTTCATTTACTTTTCATAAAACCAGCAACTTCTGGTGGAAACAGACCTGTGCTGATTAATCATTCCACTATTCCAGTCTTCTGAGTAGTCAGCTAGGAGAGGGTATCTGCTTTGGAGTGGACAACTTAACATGGATGTAGCGGCTATCCTGGTTGTGCATTTAATAACATGAGAATAACCTTTCCTATAGGAAATGAGTTTTATCACCACACCTTAGTGATGAGAAAATGGAGGTCTCAAAATGTCCAGCAGTTCTCCAAAGTTCCTCTATATGTAGTAGCACAGCTGAGATTTGACCCAAGTGCAGTGTGAATCCAAACCCAAATGCTTTAGTGTCTCAATCTCTTTCCTTACCCACATTTCCTTTCATCTGGGCTAGTTTTGTGGCCAGGAGAATCAGAGTTCTGTTTAAAGCATCCAAGAGTTCAAAGGGGGAAAATATATTTGAAAATTCAGTTCCTTCCCATTGCATGATCCTTGGAGTATGTCTGCTCTGCTCTCCTATTATCCACACAGTACTGGGAACTCAGCTAATCACTGTTAATCTCTAAGGTCATCCATTACCTATTTAATTCTATAGTAAAACTCATCCAGTTATTAGTGAGAGAAATCCCTTGTAAGTTGTTTTAAGAAACAAAGGAGATACATTGGCTCCCTATGAACCAGTATTTCAAGCACACTTCAGAGATAGTGGAATATTGGTGGAATTCAGATATTCATAGTCCAAGACTTGGGCTCTGTCCTTCTGTACAGAACATCTATCTGTTTTTCTTAATGTCAGCTTTTGTCATCAAGATCTCTTCTTGTGGTTAAAATTTGCAGTTATTAGTTTCACCTACCTTACCTGAGCAATTCTAAGAGCAAGGGATAATTCTTTATCAATCTTTCCATGATGAAGTCTGAAAGTCAAGTCTTACCTGCTTAGTGGGCTCTTCTTTGAACAATGGTCAGGACAATGGAACAATTTTTGTAATAGATATGTAATTATTATGTAATAGATATCCGGGTATGGGGTGCATATCATTCAAATGCACATACTCAGGGAAGGAGAGTTTCCCGAAGGCAAATTAAATTGCTTGGGCCAGAAGAGTTATAAATAGAAGAGCCATGAAAAATCAAGACAAGAACTGGAGGGAAAAGAGGACACCAAGTCACAAGACTCTATAAAGCAACATGAGCGAAGTTCATATGGGCTCACAGAGACTGAGGCAACATGCACAGGGCCTGAATGGGTCTGCACCAGGTCCTCTGCATATATAGTATGGCTTCCAGTTTAGTGTATTTATAGGATTCCTGAATGTGAGAATGAGTAGGTCTCTGATTCTTGTGCCTTCTTTGGGTTCCTTTTCTTCGGTCAGTGTTGCAACTGGCTCTGCTCTACCTGGCTTGAAACAAAAGACTTAACAAAAATTGTTGCGGCTTGCTCTGGTCTTCGGGTCAGGGTCTAGAGGAAGAGAGATAAGGGATAAGGGGATGAGACGCTAGGAATGGAGACAAGACAGAGGTTCTGATCCAGTCTCAAGTCTAGTCTTGAGTCTCTTATTGAAGGGAAATCTGGAGTATTTATACACTTTTGCCATGCCCCTTGTAAGCACGTGGATATGATGTAAGCCTTGGAGGCTGGCTAGTACGTGCACCTTACAAGCATGGATAGCTGCTTTCTAGCTGCTTTCTGTTAAAAGTTGGCTCCAAACAGGTCAGTGCTATCCAACTCTGAAATGATTGTTTTTGTTTTTTTTTAATATATTTTATTTTGTTATATTTTAAAATACTGAACAAACAAAAGAATGGATGAATGAATGAATTAAAACATAGCCACTAGGGTAAAGGTTAATAACTGAACTATAACTTATATCCGTTGGGAGAGGAAATATCAAATTTCTCTTACAGAGTGACACTCCATCTTCAGGAGTAATTGACCATCATACAATGAACTCCAGTTTTTCTGTGCGATTTTATTTGGTTACAGTTTGATCGGGTTTTTGGAGGGTGATGGTTTTATTTTGTTTACATAATTTGGAAATTTTTTGTTTTTGTATTGGGTTTTTGGTTTTTTGAGAAAGAAATTGAAGGGAGGGGGAAGGATATAGAGGAGCTTGGGGGAAGACCAAATTGTATTGTTTAAATAATAAAAACTATATAAAATAGCACCAGAGAAAGAAATTAAAACAAAATAAAACAAGAAATAATACCAGATGAATGTATTTCATTTACATGAGTCGGTTATCTTAGTCTATAAAGAGTCATGTCATGTACCTCTTGACATTCTCATGGCTCCAAGCACATAATGTTTGAAAATCCAGCATCCAATGCTGGTGCTTGGGAGGTGATTCAAACAGCATGCTATTATTTTATATTACAATGCACCAATCCTCATATCTTTTATGTATTCTTACATGCAACAGTATTGCCTTATTTTCTTTGTGCCTCTGGCTCTTTATTTAAGTGGCTCAGAACTTAACAGACAATCCTTGGAAGTGCTGATGGCCAGAAGGTCTGTTGGAAACCGAAACTTTCAAAAAGACTTCTATAATAGTTGCTGGCATCACTCGTTTTTCAACAGGGGGTGTGCATTCTGACTTGTGCACAGTATGAAGCAGAGGTACACATCTCATTATCCTATTAATCCTCTAGCATGTTGTTATTTGGCCATAATCTTTTGTCCCAAAAGACAAAGAGAGGGGAAGGAGAAGGCAGCAGTAACACACACAACAGATTGTGCTTTGATATACATGAAAGGTCTAGGGGTATGTTTCAGGGGGAATAGCTTCATCCCTTTAGCAATTAACTGATTGGGGAACATCTTGAAGGGGAAGTCGCATTAAATAAGCAGTGGAGATAAGCTACTAGGGACTATTTCTTCCCTTCTCTTCCTTCAAATCCATTCTGTAAATATTTCAGGATAAACGCTGAAAGCTGGCTTTGCCTCCCTGGTGGCAGGTATCATTGTCTTAGGAAGCACAGTTTATAAGCAAGCATCTTTAAAATGCTTGAAAAAAAGCCAGCTGATTTTCCACTGATGCAAAATAAAAAAAAATGATCCAGGAAACAGAACAACTCTAGAGAACAGGTGCCCTTGACAAGGACAATTCAATGCTCACCTTTGTTGTTGATACATTCTTCTTCTGAAATTAGCCTGTTTTCTGTTTCAGATGAGAATCCATGTCACAATCCACACTCTTTTGTTGAGACAGCATTCGCTCCTGAGTTTAGAGAGCATCCATGGGACAAACAGATGAGCGTCTTGTCCTTAAGATCTTACAATCTAGTCATGGAGCAAAAAGCAAAGGGAAATGTCATCCAAGAATATTGGTAAGACCCCAAGAGTTGAAGTAAGATTATGATTAGACTATGTAGGTGGGTCAGGTGAGTCTATAGGTGAACCAATTTTTAATAGGTCCTTTTATGTATTTCTCCAGAAGCAGGAACATAAATCAATACCTTAGACTTGAAGCCATTTTTAGATTGGTCCTTCGTGGATAGAAGACGACTGTGAAAATGTTAATGATTGGTTGCTGCAATAGATAAAACCTTGGAACCTTACTTCTAGTCAGACTATTTTAGGAGACTCAAGTTTACCACCACCATCATAACCTGTAGGCTAACCCTAGTCTAGACAACACTTATTACCACACCTTAAACCCTGTTCTTGTTTTCTTTACTCTCAGCTTTATTCTTCTCTGTCTCATTGCTAGTTTTTCCAAGGCTTCATCATTAGGAAACACACCCAAGATAGCAGGAGAAAAAGTTTTCTTTGGAGTTCTGAGAAGCAAGCCCTTAACACAAGTCTCAAGAAGTCATGAGATTACCAACTGTGGTAGAATAAACTCAGCATGATAAAAAGTGTTAGAAAAAGTTGGGTGCATGTGTAGACCTAGAGCTTAAAGGCTAAAGGCCCCAGGTTTTAGCTAAAGTATAATGGAGACTTGTTGGGAAATTTTGAGTAGAGGCAAATTCTTATTTATGTTTTAAAAAATTTATCTGTAAAATGCATCACCCTGAGAGCAGACTGGAAGCAGGAAAACCATTCAGATGTTTAGCCAATGTGACCCTGCTTTATACTTCCAGTGTCTGTTGTAGGCTAGGCAATTGACATATTTCCTATAATTTACTAGCATCTGTGAGGGTAGAGGGAATATCATTCTGGTCCTTTTAGTGATGAGAAAATTAAGTCATCATTTTCTTATATGGTGAAGTCACGTGGCTGTTCTTTGGGATATGAACCAGATCAGTTGGAACAAAAATATGAGTGTTTGCTCATTCATTCGTTTGTTTGTTTTATTCTTCTGCTTTCAAATACTTTCCTTGTGTACATTTTTCTGTGGAAATAGCTTGATCATTTTGAGTGGCCATGGTGAGGATATCAGAAGTATCAAAGGACTTCAGCCCTGTTTTCTACTGAAGCATTGCTCTGTTGGGACATTGAAAGACTAGTTGCTGTTATCCAAATACATCTGTTTGTAATTACCAGGTGCCCTTAAACTTCCCCTTTTTGTCAACATAATTATTCTCAATCATGTGAACACTGCCCTGACCGGCCCAGAGATCCACTCCCCTGCCAACTTCAGTTCCAAAGCCCTTTACACTCTAGTCCAAACATATGGACTCTCCTTTCAGCTCCAAGATCAAGAGAGTTTGTTTCCAAAAGCAGTGCAAATGGTACTTCTTGCTTTGACTGTGTTACCTGACAGGGCAAAAACTAGTTAAATTACTAAGGCAATGTCTGGAAGAGTAACAAAATCATGACTTTGTTAACCAAAGGGGCATTTGAAATAGAAATTTGATTTGGAAATGGCACTCTCAATAGGAAAACAGTGGTAATCCAAAAACCCCTCTTCACTATGTGAAGCAAATAGAAGAGAAAAGCCAAATCTATCTTCACTGATGAGTCTAGAAATAAAAAAAGGGACCTCCCAGAATCCAAATGGAGCCCTCAGACTGAGGCTATACACACAGCATCTGAACTTTGGTCTCTCTGGTTTCCTCTCTACAGCATGTTTCCATTCTACAACATTGAAATGGAAAAGTAGGTGTACCAGGATGGTACCAAGAAGCAGCATGAATAGGAACTGTAAAGAGATATATTTTTAAGGATATCAGACCCAGTGTATTAAACATCTTTTTAATTTGATGATGAGGGAATTATTAGAGATAGCATAGAATCCTAAGTATATGTGATGTATGTACTTTTATGTACATCAAAATAACTGCCTATAATTGCTTATCATTGCTTCTGTTATTTTAAATATTCCTCCTTGATCCTGGGTGATATTGATGAGATGTCTAAATTTATGTGAACCACCATAACTGAGCTGCAGTATCTGTAGTAACAGCTTGAAGGGGTGTTACTTCACACCAGCAAGAGGATTTGCATTAAAATGGGTTAGAGCTTCAGACTATGTTCCTAAAAGAGGCTTGTTAATTATCCTAATTCCAAGTCTAGACCTGCAGAGAAGACTTGAAGTTAAACTCACCATAGAGGGCTCTTCTATTGATAGTTTTTCACCAGTATTTCAAGTGGCCTACTTGGCCTTCCTTTGCTCCATCCTACTTTTTCATCAGAGATTCTTTAAGTGGTTCTACTTGTTCTGGTGGGGTGTTGCTGCACAGAACTAGCTGGCAGACTGACTCAGCAGATCTGCTGCCCAGGGATAAGAAGTTGCTTTCGAGCTCCTAAATAGAGTTCCAGCTTTCTTTTTGTAGTGTTCTATTTGGTGAAACCTCTTGGGAACATCTTGATCTAAGCAAGTTCTCTTTAAATCATCTTTCCTCTTTTAAGGTAGTCTTGCTTCTATTTAAAAGTCAGACAGAGCAACCTTTCTTCCTTCCTTTCTCACTCCTTCTCCTCCTTACCTCTTTCCTCCTTTCTTTCTTCCTTCTTCCTCCCACTTCTCCCCCCACTGCTTTTTGGATTTCTTTATTACTCTGTCTAGTTCAGCCCTTACAGTTTTTCATATGAACCATCAAGTCAAGCTGGCCTCCTATGAATTATTTTCTGAGTAACAAACAGACAACAACGGTGAAGAGAATTTCCTCTTTTTTCCCCCTGAACACCCTTTGAGAATTGAAAAATACAACTGCCAATCTTAGCAAGACTCAGTAAGTGGAAATATGATCAGCTTGCACCTTCAAGTTTCAGTAGAATGCAGATGCTGAACTGACAGGACTGATAAGCAACTTATAAGAGGCAATCTTCTGACCAAAATGTTCCTGTGATGCCCTCTGCCTTCAAGATTGCCTCTCCTGGCCAGAAGAATGTACAGCAGGCTGTATTAAATTTGGAGGGTCCTGATAGAATATTAGGATCTGCTAAACCCTGGGCCAACTTTGATGTTTTCTCTTTCCATGTGTTTAATTGGGTCTCTGTGATGGATATAAACAATAAAAATATCAAGGTTTGAGTATTATTCCAGACCTTTTCTGTGCATATCTCAAAGTTTTTCAACAATAATCTTATAAGGTATTATTAAAACTGTCACTTTATCTGTGAGGAAAAAAATGAAGCATACAGGACATAATGTGTTACATGTTTACTTTCTATACAGCAATTAGATACTCACTACCAGCTATCCCTCTTTAGAAGAGAAACTGCAGACTGAGAACAGACCCTACCATGCTGGGAGGATGGGACAAATAGCAAAGGAGCTTGAAAGTAAGGAGAGCCATTTCGTGTTCCAGTCACCAGGTAAGTTCCACCCAAAGAGACTTTAAAACATAACCTCGATGTAAAAACAAAACAAAACAAAACAAAACAAAAAAACAAAAAACAAAATCCAATACATTATTTGGACTGTGTTCATTCTGTATTTTAGTTTCTACTTAGTTCCGGGAAATTCCGCTCAAATACCCCAGTGGGTGCCTGAAACCTTGATAGTAGTGAATGATGCAGATACTATGTTGTAAACAACCCCACACTTACTTACTGTTAAATGTAATGTGTAAATTAGGCACAGTGATAGATTAACGATAAATAACAAGTAATTAATTTAATGTTGAACAACTGGAATTTCCGTTAAATTCTACCTGGTGAGTTCTTGGTTATAAACATGTGCTACTCCTGAAGCTGGTAGATAATTCATCTAGGAGATAGACGGAAGTTAGGTTATAGGGTATGCCTCGGAAAGTGACAATGGGACTGTCTCTTTTTGTGCTATCTAGACACCGTGAATTGAGTATGTTTATTCTATTGAAGGCCTAATATCATGAGGTTCTGTCTTCCTACAGGTCCTCGAACATGGAGCACGCTGATTTTGTACTGATACCTGGAAGTATGAGCCAAATAAATAATTTTTCTTTGTGAATCATCACAAGATTTTGTCACAGTAATGAAAAGCTGACTGATTGTCTTCCGTTTTCATTTTAGTTACCAGTATTAGGATTAAACCTTGCCCATAATAAACTCATGTTATACCATTAAGTTACATCCCCACCCTAGTATATTCTCCACGTTCTAAATGACTTTTTTGAGAATTTCATAATGAATACTGTGTTTATATAATTTCTACCCCTCCCTTCTCCTCTGAAACTCCTAGCCATATTCCTACCATTCCCTTATTCCCTCTCAAACTCATACCTCTTCTTCAATTAACAATACATACACACATATACATAAATAAACACATATGTATGTACATACATACATACATACATACATACATACATACATACATATGTAAAATGTGCTGAGTCCTTTTATTGTTGCTCGTATGTGTATATGTTCATGGTTGACCACTTGAGAGATTAGATGATGTTTTTCTATAGAGGAGATAGATACTCCTAATCTCAGTAACCATTAATCGTCTGTAGTATTTCATTTAGAGTTAGGGTCTTGAGAAACTTCACTCATCCATATTGGCATATCAAACAGTGTGGTATAAACCTTGCTACAAAAGTTGAATGGTGTTGCTTCCATGTCATATATAGAAGATATAATCTCATAGTAGATGTCCTGATCCTATGGCTCTTATAATTTCTTCCCTATCTTCTGCAATATTCCTTAAGCTTTAGGGATAAGGGTTGAATTAGAGATGTATCGGTGGAATTAAGCATGTCATGATCAGTTCTTCTCTGCAGTTTGAACAATCATAGATTTCTATTATGACTTTATCTGCTGCAAAAACAAGCTTTTTTCATGAAGAATGAAAACTACACTTATTTGTCTGGGTAAGGATATGTATTTAGAATGTGTATAGAAATTATACTGACGTAAGAAAGTGATAGTAGTAAGTACCCCTTCAGGATTGTGGCATCCAGCCACCAGTAGTTTGTTAGGTTTACAGTACAAGGTACCAACTGTTAGTTGTCGCCAAAAAATGTAAATGCTATTACTACATTTATAGAGACACTTTGCTTTGCTGGTCATTGTTGCAGTCCATAGACTTTATAGTTGTCTAGGAATATTAATTGTTTCCCTTGGAAGCTTGTATAGTGTCTTTGCATACTACCAGAACTAGTCTTCAGGAAGAAGGTCTTCATGTCATATCAACCCTATGTCTCAAGTGTGCAATGTCTTCAGCAATACATACTAACTTTCTAGTCCTGGGAGTCAAGCAAGGACAACAAAAGTAGTCTATATTATTTTTGGCATCTCTGAATCCCTGATCAACAACTGGAAGGGAAGTTTTCCGTGTCTGGCACTGGGGTTTTTGTCATTTACAGTGCTTTGGGGTAGCATTATCACTCCAAGTGGCATAACTATATCCAATATATGTAACATATATGTATGTTCATTATATATACATATATTAGATAAACATAAAATAATGTTTTCTTGTGGATTTCGCAAACATCCTTAGTGTTGTTTATTGCTCCCTTCCTCTTCCCAGCTCAGTCCCCTCTCCCCATTTTTCCATTTATACATTCAACTTCAACTGTGCCAGAAATCCAAGAATAGCAGCTTCATTGGCAAACACATCCTTTCCAATAATCTTTATGCTCTTTAGAGATGTTATGTTTAAGTCTTGGTAGATGCTCAATTCTTTGGGGTGCAAACACATTGCCGTCAACTGGCACATGTTTTCTTTTTGTCTTCTGCCCACAGATTTATGCCTTCTCCCTCCTTATGCTAGCACTCATCACACATCAGAGCCGTAACTTTTGCACTCTGTCACCACAAACCTAGCATAAATTTTCTTTTCATTCTTTATAATTTCATAGGCAGGAGATGCCATCTTACTGTAGACCTTAGCAACACAGCATGCTGTAGAATACCGTTGTTTACTCTTAGAATCAAATGGCTGACTGGTAACTGAGGCTCATTGCCACTGCCCAGCACCACAAAAGTAGATCACATCACATAACACCAGTTTGGGAAATAAAAATAAAAATTCAAAATTTGAAATGCCTTCTACTGTATATGTGTTACTTTTACACATCTGTGAAGTGAAAAATCTCAAGCCAGAGCATTTCTGATTCAGTGACATATGGAGCTGTGGGCTCAGTTGGGGTTAATACATTTAGATAGGTATTATTTTCTTACCCATTCATCCCTCAATTATTCAACCTTCAGATCAGATATATCATGTCTTCTATTGAATGATGGAGTGAATGAGATGAGTGAAATTATAGCTCAGAGAATGAGCTGGAAACTAATTAAAACTCCACACAAGAAGAGAAGTGATTGCAAGTGTCACAAATGCAGGTGGTGGCCCTCAGGGAGTAAGTAGCCTTATTAGGATGGAAGGGGGAAGTAGGATAGGTTCCCACAGAAAGTGACACCTGGACTGCTCAAAGACAAAGGAAACAACAATTTGGTTAAAGATACTAACTTGTTTTACTTTTAATTCAAGAATATGACAGTATCATTTTATGACATTAGTGTTTTATGGGCTTTGAGGAAGAGGTTGTTGTTTATACAGACAGACAGGAACTCAGAGAGCAGATGCAAAGAATGAAAGTTGATTGGTATTTCAAAATTAATTTGAATTAAGGGAAAGAGAACTTCATTGTCAAGACAATTGAAATTATCCTCCTGGGCACATTTGGCTTTTTTTGTCTTTCCTTATGTTATTGGGTTAGGTAAGAAAAAAATTAGTTTTCGTTCAATAACCTGGAACTTGAGTGGCAGTCTCTCCAGTACAATGGTCCCATGATATATGTACTTAACAGAATTAAAATTTAATTCATCCATAGGAAGCACCCAGTAAAAAGAAGGAGGGCTGTTTCAGGCAGACATGAAAGGCAGTGTGGAAACTCAGTAGAGGTGTGACCATTTGAGAAACCTGGTGACAATAATAGGAATAACCTGGCCACAGAATCCAATGAGGGCAAAAATGATAAGCAAGGACAAGGATTTGCTGTGCCATTGTAAAAACAAGGTAGGATTCACTGGGGCCCTGTTTACTTGACCTATCCCTCTATATTGGGCTACTGGGTTCTCCATAGTTATCTATTATCTACTTCAAAGACTGAAGTGAGGCTAGAGAATGACGTGAGCCTGTTCTGCCAGAGGCTCACTCAAGCAGAAGAAGGGCAAGGAATGGTTTTACCCCATTTTGTAGGAATGACTAGCTATGGTCAGGTAGAGATGTAGAAGTAGTATTTACAGGTAGAATACATGCCAATTTTGCTGTAAGGGTCATGCTTTCAAGTGCAGAGGTTGTGCCCATGCATATAGAGTATAGTTGTGGGACAAGTTTATGGTTGGTCTCATTTTTACAGAAAAATCAGAAGACCAGAAAGTCTCTTATCTTGGTAGGCCATCTCTAATTAACAGGATTGCTCATTGCTCAAGTCTGTCTGTAGTGAGCTGAATACTTTGTGGTATAGATTTGCTGAACTAGCAGAGAAGCCTCTTGAAACAGTTGTATACAGTAGTCCTTCAGTTGTGATCTGTGTGTCCTCATGGTTCAAGTTTTAAAACATAAAAAGTATTAAATAGAAAATTCAAGAAATAAATCATTCAAATGTTTTCAACTATGCTCAATTCTAAGTGAGGTGATGAAACATCATGCCACCATGCTTCATGTAACAGAACCACGAATCATCCTTGTGTCCTCTGTAACACCATGATCCGTGGTTTCAATTTGTAGGGCAGGTATCACAGTCCTCAGGTTAATTGTCATGGTACTGTATTCACACCACCATTTTCTGGCCCTGAATCACAAGAAAACTGGGGCTGACAATTGTTATAGTTATTGTTACTAATAATTATTGTTACACTATTCTATTTTTTAGAATGCTTAACTTATAAATGAGATTTCACTGTAGTTGTATATGTAAAACTTAAGAGTAGACATGGTACACACTTGATTTGGTGTTAGCTGTGGTTTTAGGTCTCCTCGGAGATTAGAAAAAGGAAACTCTCTAGTTAATGTATAAAGTGTTGAGCCCATCCCTAGCTTTGTGGAACTCTTACGGAATGAAGAAAAGGGATACATAGATCTAAAACTTCAAGAAGCTATGGTACCAATGTACAGGGCATCACAGCTTGTCTTACCTGTCTGTTAGGGTAAGACTCAACAAGAAAAATCTACATGCACATCTTTGCTAAGTCTATATTCACTAGTCTAGTGTAAAGGATCTTCTCAGCCATTCCAGAATCAGAATGGCCTACTTTGTAAACCCAGTGTCTATTCAACTCTGCCTTAAGAGAATAACCATTACCCAACACTATTACATACAACACAATTAATACATAAATTGACAAGAGATTGGGACACCTGTCTTTTTATAATTACAGAATTAACCAAAGGCGAGTCATCTTGTCATATGAAAACATTCCTCTGGTGATGTTGTTCACCAATGTCTACGGTGGTCTCTGATCTCACTATTGTGGTACCTGGACCTCAAATCAACTTATCAGCCTATTATCAACTGAATTATTATCTCCAGCAATCGTCAGCTCTCATCTGGCTATCCTCTTGTAGTGCCCAGGACACCTGATGCCACCCGTTTGCCAATTATCTGTTCATCCTGTGCTTGAAGAACCACTTTGGACACAGGATTCTAATTTAGCCCCTTGCCAGAAACTCTTTCCTGCCACCTGTTTCCCCACACAGGGATAGACAGTTTGGTTTTCTGCTTACCTTTGAATATTTGTGTCGGCTTCTGACCTCTGCAACCCTATTCTGCTAGGGTACATGACATTCAGAAACTTCTTACTGAAGACATCTGTGCCCTGAGTAAAGCTGGCTAAGTTTTAGCAGGCCATATGAAGATGGGGATTAGATGAATTTTAGTGCCTGTCCTCGGATAGTAACTTATGCTTAATAACTGTAGCCCTTCACTGATCCCACCACATGTTCATCATGCAATATATTTGTCCTCTCCCTTGCCCTTTGGCTTTCTACACTTTTCTTGGTCCTAAGATCCTGCCTACTCACTACCACCTTGGCCTTATAAATACAGTCCCCAGCAGGTGATTTTTTCCTGTGCATCAGATAGTGTGTCATTATCTGTTATCTAGGTTTTAATATTTTCATATTCTTCCTCAAGACCAGTCTTCATCTGCTGCTGACATTTGGACTATGGGTCCTATCGTTGTGGTTAGTGCCACACTCTCCAATGATGGATTCTTAAAAGCTCATCCTACCTAGGATGGCAATGTAAAATAGGAGTCAAATGACTTAAAGTCAAATCCTTGCTCTGACTTCTGCCAGCATGTGATCTTTGAGTAAGTTACATAGAGTCTTGGGGGCTCTGTTTTCACACCTGCTAATGGAGTTTGTAACTGTGTAGATGTTATTGGTATGTTATGAAGATTAAACATAAAAACATATGGGTTTGATATAATGCCTGAGAGATGGTACAACTGGGCCATCACTGGTAATTTTCTTTTATTTCCTGTCTTTCCCCACTGGTTTGTTGTAGATAAGTGTTTGCCTAACTTAGGTTAATATACTAGACCATCTTGCAGACCTAGAATGGTTAGTCAAATTATTAAATTACTCTGGATTCTCACTTGTTGTTCAAATTATATATTCCATAAGAACCAGAATGTGCAAAGGGGTGGACAACAGTTGTCCATTCTTCATTTCACTAATTTGACAAGTATTAATTCAGCCTCTGGTCCACGAATGGCACTAGACTTAGCACTCTGTGTCTCTGATCTCTTGGAAGCAGTTTTCCTTGTTTTAAGTATTTCTGAGGATGCAGACCACTCTTGTATAGAAAGTTGGCTCTACAAATCCTGCTGAAGCACATTCTGCTCAGTGAGTGATAAATTCTCTGTGAAACAGTGCTGTACAGAAGCAGAAGTGGAAAGCCCTTCAGTAGAACACATGCCCCTCTTTCTGCAGTTGTCACTGCATCCAGACACTTTCTGCGGCAGTGGGACACTTTAGGATATTTCTAATATATCCCATCTAAGAATCCTCTTCATGCCTGTGGTTCTGACTGGGATCTTATCACAAGATTAACAGAGAAATAAGGTTAGAGGAAAGAAAGAAAAAGATAGAGAACCTTGAATATAATTTCTTTCTTCTTGTTTCTTCTGTGCTTGTAGCTGGTCAGCTGGTCTTTGTTATTCTGCGAGTTTTTCTTTCCCCTATCTGTTATCCACACATTTTCATCCCATATCACTAGGAGAGAAAGAAGGAGAGAGAGAGAGAGAGAGAGAGAGAGAGAGAGAGAGAGAGAGAGAG
>JANHMN010000001.1:175241403-175256091 GCA_030674055.1 Rhabdomys pumilio | reverse complement strand
CAGTTACTCCTAAGGAATCATACCCAGTCTGGTTTCCTGAGTCCCAGCATTTTCTTTCCTCTGCCAAAATACAACATCTACACAAGACTTACTCATCCTGATGATAATGGTCATTCCAAAATGTTGAAGCCTTCCCTATATAGAGCCTAAACTTATACATCATCTTGGATCTTATTGGTTGATTCACCAAATGGAAGCTACCTCTCAACCATTTCTATAGCACCAGTAAACTTACTTCACAGATACCAAACAGTGAGGAATGGAGAGAAACGTGAGAAGGTTTTTCTCTGTCCCCATGCTGTATATTAGGTATTTTCTAAGTAATGATGACTTGCTACCTCCCCATTCTCCTCAGGAATCAGTTGTCAGTATATTAATGTGATCCTTGCACAGCCCTGAGTGAATAATGATAACCTGGCAGGCAAGCAATTACGCATTGACAATTTCTAAGCTGCCTCTGCCAGCCCTGTCCTTCCCAGCAATGCTTAGCTTTCAGGTATTAGTCCTATGTGGTTTTTAAATCAGTTGTCACCTGTACAGAGGACAGCCATCTCAGAGATGTATGACTCTGATTTCTGTAAGGCTGCTGTGGGAAGGATGGTATTGAACTTAAGAAGTATGCAGTTTTCCTCAAACGGTGCCATGGTATTGCTGAAATCTGTTCACAATATGACACTGTTTCCCCCAAAGTTTTGACATTGAGACTCCATCTGCAGCAACAAGCCAGTGCAAAATGTAGCTAAAAAGATGATAACGTGCCACCTGGGAAATGAAACAGCATCAAAAACCTAATTTCTGTGAACAAATTTCCACAGTACTCATTGAAGGGACAGTCATATTCACCTAAATCTTTAGCTGAGCATTTACAAACTATGGTTCTATTAGATTTTAAACCAGGTTATGCTTGCAAATGTGTATTTATAGAAAAACTAATTAAAATAACCTGATATTGTACCTAGTGTGAAAATTTTTATAAAAAGGCAAATATACGCTACAGAACTCATATAAGCTGTAGCTTTAGTTGCCATGGTATATATTATGAAACAAAGAGATATTAAAGCTATAGTGGAGATTGGAATAAAACTTGAGCTTGAAATTTGGGTTGTGTGCCAATTTTAATTTAATCTTCTGGTTATATTTAATTATATTGCTCCTATTATGCAAGGGTGCTGTCTCCATGTCTACTGTGAAGGGCACACTCTTGGCCTAACGCTTCTTTGGGACCTCTCATTTTTGATCTCTGAACTGAGTCCTCCCGGGGCCCAGTGAGGAAATCAATCATGCAGGCATCTCCCAGGACACCAGGGCAAGTGGCGCAGGTTCATCCTCCAAGATTCTCAGTCCTCTGGACCTTTGCAGCACTTATTGTCAGCTTGACAAAGCCAGCTAAGTTTCTTTGTGTGTGTGTGTGTGTGAGTGTGTGTGCGCGCGTGCGCGCGAAATCTTGAGGCAGCATGGAGCAGAGAAATCATGAAATGCCAGTACCACACCCTCAAGCTTTCTAAAAAGGAAGAATGGGTTATCTCAGAGTAATCAAGAAAACAAACCATCAAACATAGAGATGCCAGGTGAAGCTTAACTGTTTGGAACATAGAGCAGGTGAAAAATGTCTTGGCACTTCTGTTCACAGTCTAAAAACGCTTTGATTTGCATGTTTTGCCATGAACAGCCTGTGTCTACAGAACTCTAGTTCAGTGTCTTGTGGCCTTACTATTTCTTATTTAGGAATTGCTGAGCAAGGCACAATTGATGCCAGCCCCCTCTGTCCTGCTGCTTCACTCATTTCACATGCACAAAGGACACATTGCATTCTTGTGTGCTCGTGATAGAGTATGATAGAATATTAATGAGACATGGAAGAAGGTCCTTGAATAACATCTTTAGTCCAGCATTGCTCTGGGAAGTGCAAGGTCCTCTGTCAAAAATCAAAATGAGCTCCCTATTTAAATAGTAAACCTTAGGAGTTCAGAGTTAATTTGGTAAACATTATCTGATTGTCATAACCATCTCGGTTGTCCATAAAATATTATCACTAGGGAAGCTTACCCCTAGTAAGCTTCATGCTACTGAGTTTCAGCAGTTTAACTGTAATGTCCAGCCTGAGTGGTCTGCATCTCAGTATCAAATGAAGGAAAATTGGGATCTACAGGTCGGTAGATCTGTAATGCTCCTAACTATTTTTTGGGATATGAATAGATGTTATGGGAGAACAGAAAGGAGAATTCTGTAGTCACACAGAGGTTTAGGACATGACAGATTAAGGAAAATGTTAAGCTTTTGGTGTATGACGTAACATTTCTTTCTTATGCCAACATTTCAAATTTGAACTCGATATCATCTCTCATAGTCAGAGAAGAATATGCTGGCCTGGCCAAGGTCATAGGGTTAATTATATCACAACTTGAATTTTATCTCATGTCTGCCCTACTTCTATGCTGGCTATATTCTGTGAGATTATAGAAGAAAGGGGTAGGGAGTTTTTTTCTGCAGGGTGCTTTTAGAATAGAAATGAAGTTTTCCAGTGAGGTCTACAGGGATTCATAAAATGTGGCCTGCCAGTACAGGACAGTGTGCAGATGGTGCTGTTTCCTGTCTTGAAGAAGCAACTACATGTATCATACCAGAGATGTTTATCACCATATTTTTCTTTGTATGTGTGGCAAAACCTAAGCAACTGGCATGAAAATATTTTTCATGAGCATACCATAGTCCAGCCACAAAAGTGCCATTGGGCATCTGATACTCAGCTTTGCAACCAGTCAGTCTTAGTTCAAGGCTTTTCTGTGCTAGGCCCCAAAATTATCTGAGTGTCCACAGGTTAGATTAAGCCTTACAAAATCCAGGAGAGGAAGTGCAATGGGCTTCAGCCTCCACATATGAAGTGGTAGTCTGTCCTTCATTTCCTTGAGACCTGGAACAAGCAATCTCATAGCACTATTCTTTTTCATAAAATCTACCCAGATTCTTGGTTAAGCTTTTGTGTTATGTCAATGATACTTTTGTTTTCTCAAGTGGGCATTCCTAGACATTGCTCTGCTCTTCATTTCTGGAGCCTGGGTTTTAAGCTCATATTAGTCTCTCTTCACCACTACCCGAAATGGTTTCTTCTAAAACTTTTTCACAAACTTCTAGTGCCAATGTCAGTCTCTACATATGACAAACTGCAAGGTCTCATCTTTCTTTCTTGGTCTACACTCGTGCTTTAGGCAATCTGGCATAACCCTCTCCTCACTCCATTGCCTTTGTGGGTTATGAGACTGAAAGTGGTCTACCTATGTCCTTGATGTGGAACCTTACAAATTGTGTAGAATCTCCCTTAGAAGGGAGATTTGTTCTGACAAGATTTCTATGATGAGTTTCTCTAAAGGATGTTCCTATAAACAGGTCTCTGTACAGAATACACTGTCATGGAAACTCAGAGGAAACACACTTATCACTTAGTAAAAGGTCCTGACATATAAATGGGTCTTGGAACAACTTTTCCTCTGACAGAAGCTTTCTGAGACCCAGGATGTCAGGACTGAGTGCAGGAGAAAATCAGTACTTCAGTGTAGTGTGTCTTCTGACAGATGGCCGGGATCCATGATACAGAGATACCAGAGGTCTGTTCTGTAAGTGACTAGAAGAAGCAGGTCTGTGACTTCACACCATACGGAATATAAATGGCACAGTGTTAGGTGGCAGCAGAGCAAAGCCATCCTCCGACTGCTCATTATTTGGAAGTCAAGCACTATTTTCTAATATGGAGAAATTACAGGTTGGTAATGTGATCCCAATGGAAACAAAATATAGTGGCTGATCCTTTCTGTCAGTCAAAGTCTAGTGTCAGCAGGGAATCTCCAAGCTGAGGGTTAAATTATGATGGTTTCAAAGGGGAGAATTTAAAACATAAATATTAGGTATTTGTATTTTATGCTATGAAAATTCTTGACCATTTAGCTGTTTGGTAATTGCTATGTAGAGCTTAGTAAATATGGCACGAATTCCAACTTACTCAGTACTATGAAAATTTAAGTTTCTCTTCTCTTTCTCCTTGTTTTTTTTTTTTTGTGTGTGTCTCTGTCATATCAGTGTGTGTGTGTGTGTGCGCGCGCGCACGTGTGCATGTGTGCGTGCGCACGTGCGCGCACGCATATTCTGTGTATTGTTTATGTGTCAACTTCTTTTGACCCCAAAGTTTGTTATTCTTTTTAGCTATGAGTGGAGTTCAGCTAGAATGCTATGATATAATAGAAATGCCAAATATTCTCACATTTCCAATTTAGACACATTGGCTAAAGCAGCAGAAAAGAGAAAGACTATTTTATCTTCTTCATCTCTCAGTCCTTCCTTCCATGAGCGGGGTGGGCATCTCTGTAAACCCAGCCCCTTCTTTCCTTCCTTCTTTCTGACAGTCATCTCCTGAGCAATGCTATGGCCAGGTAGATTTGCTCAGAGGGCAGATGTTCCAGGACACACTCAACCAAATACCTTACTAGCCTTGTGCTTCAAAGCTTTTGCAAGGGTCATATTTTCATCCTTTACCCACTACTACTCTCCTAGCCAAAGCTCCTAGTACCCTTTAGCTATCTTGTTAAATCCTCCTTCTCCAGACAGGTTTATCTGATCTTTACTGATCAGATCAGGCCCCTTGTTATTTATTTTTCTTATACCATATATGTCTCTTTATGACTTATCACAAGGAATAACATTGAAATTCTGATTGACCAGTAGGGACCAGGGTGCCAGAACATAGTGTCTTAGAAGGCTAGGCAGCCAACTGACATCTAATCAGTATGCATACAGTGGGTCAGCTTCCTCTAAAACATCAGCCAGAGACAGTCACACAGAGCAACTACCAATTAAAGAGAGCTGGCATCAGTCGTTGCACAAACTTTGGGCAAACTTCCTGCTCTGTGGATACCCTCATCCACTGAGAATCTTATCATTGCCTCAGGCTTATTTTAGCATTCATATATTTTCAAGAGAGTTTTACTGAATTAAAACATTCTACCCTCTGTAAGATAATTTTATGATGTGAATCTATTTCGAATTTCTGCTTCTTCTTAGCCTTTGTTCTGAGAAATTACGTTCTTTTACCCGGGAACCCATCCTCTGTTCCTGGCTTTCTTCCCTGATGGTCCTGACCACATGTTCTGGGTTTTGATTCTGAGACATGCTCAGTTGGACCTTGAAAACTATAGGTCATGTTTTAAGTGTTGTCTTATGGGTTTAAGGAGAGACTCCAAGTCCCAAAGCAAAAGAAAAACAGAGTCTCAGTCTTTGAGGAAGATGAACTTTTAGAAAAACCTGTCTTCCTCTGCTATCATTGAAATGTTTAGTTCAATGGCCAGCCTTGCAGTTGAACAGGTGGGAAATGTTTCTGATAAGTTCAGGGAGGAAGGCAATGTTACAGATTTAGTAAGAGATGCCTTTCATAGCCTGGTGTATTAAAGATCTGATCCAGGTGATGGAATGTTTGGGAAGGTTTTGGAAAGTTTAGTAAGTTCCACATCTTAGAAAAAGCATGTTCCTGAGGGTGGGCTTTGAGGTTTTGTACCTTCCCACTACTCACTGATTCCTCTGCTTCCTATGTGCATTTGAGATATGATCTTCTTTAGGTTGTTCTTGGTCATGGAATTTCTTCACAATTGAAAACAAATGTTATATAAGTAGAAAATCTTGGATTCCCCTTTGCATAGGTTTGAGGTTAATAATGAGGATGAGAAATGGGTCCTACACTGGTGTTTAAAGTGAGATGTCGACATTCTTGGATCAAATGCTACTATGCTTGTACTTTATTTCCCAATATGTAAACGA
This sequence comes from Rhabdomys pumilio, assembly GCA_030674055.1. Lineage (NCBI taxonomy): Eukaryota > Metazoa > Chordata > Mammalia > Rodentia > Muridae > Rhabdomys > Rhabdomys pumilio. Next base: position 175,250,292 of record JANHMN010000001.1, on the reverse strand, counting down.
TTCCTTGGATCTCAGAAAGTGTAAAATACAAGACGCTTTAGCAAATGTTATTTCTCACAAAGTAGTCTCTTTCTTAAAGAAGTCATAGCAGCAGATATGAGTGACTTCATCACTATATTCCAGGGCTGATGATGCATGGAGGAATGTGCCTGCTGCTTACCTCACTTTACATGATTGCTGCCCAACAGTTCCTTTGGGCCTTCACAGCTCATTATCACCTCGTTAGAGAGGACTGTAGGTCAGAATCTGGTACCAAGAAAATCCACTGTAGATGGGTCCTTGGTGACATGCTTATTTGTGTTCTCCTCTTCAGAATTCAATTTACATGCTAATTACCTTTTGAGCATCTAAATGCATGCGTTTAGCACATTTACCTGTAGATAGTAGTGGCTCTCTTCTTCCTCCTTGAAATTCTATTTTGTTAACTTGTCCTATCCTGTTGAGATCTAAGCATTGGGTCATTTTAGTCCAAAATTGGAGAAACTCTTATTTCACAACTTTTAAAAGTCTTTTCATTGATTTAGTTTCCTGCAGCTGGGGTAAAAGGGTGAAGTTAGAATTTCCTGCATCTTTCAACACAAAAGAAGCCTTCCCAACCCCTGGTGAATTGATTTGCAAGGCAATATGGAAATTGGTTGTCTATCACTCAAAATTGGAGATCTAGTCATTTTTTCCTATCCAAATGTGGCTCGAAAGTCTTCAAATAGTTACTAAGGGAACCATTATGCCCTCTATGCTGTGTTTGCTTACAAGTGTTCTGAAGCACAAAATGCCAAACTGTGCATTAACCGAGGGTCGCTCCTCCTCGGCAGATTTTACTCTACAGTTTTAATTCAAATGTAATTGACCATGACAAGGCTGGAAGCAATAAAACTCGTCTTTATTGGAATTAACTCCAAAAGACTTCACCCATTGGTAAGATGCGCTGCGCATTGACTGGCTTACACACCAGCCCTGTTAAAAGAACTCACAAACATAACAATTGTATGGAAATGAGGAAAGTTGTACTCAGGACAGTGACAGGAAAGAGTAGTGCTACAGAACATGTGAGCAAGCTCTTTGATTTTTCTTTGATCCCCACCATATATTTTTATGGCCAGTTAACAAGACAGACTGGCTGTGACAAGATGAGCTGTTCTGTCATGCTCATGTCTTCCAATTGCCTTGATGCTACTTTCTCTAGAATGATTTGTAGTTTCCACCAACACTGAGGATTCTACTAGGATGTGGTGTGGGAGTCAGAGGACAATATGTTTGGGATTCTATGAAATCACTTTCAGCATTTCTCCTGAATTGGATCCTATAAATCTTTCTCAGAAAAGGGAATTGAACTTGAAGCCTGCATCTCTGGTTGAATAAGACATTACCTGAAAAACTTATCAAGGTTCTGAAAGGCCAAATTGTGTCTAGGTATGTATTTTACCAATAGTAAGAAAGCCCTGATGTTCAACAGAGGTTGGGAGGTGAGGTAAGCAAAGCCTGCAACGTTCAACACAAAAAATGCCTTCCTACCCCCAGCTGAATTGATTTGCAAGGCAATATGGAAATTTGTTGTCTATAATTAAATACTGAAGATCCTTTTACTGGAGAGGGATCCCTTTCAGTGGGGTGGAGGGGTTGTCTATCAGACTAAATAGGTAATTAGCAAAGTCACACACAAATAATCTTCACAGGGGTCAAATCTCACCCCTTCCCCTCTTCTTTGACCTACCTGATTTTTCCCAGACTCCTAGGCAACAACCAAGAGCAGAAAGCTATACTTCTTTTGTTTTCTCAGATGCTGAACCGACTTGCATTTGTCTCAGATAACAAATCAACCTCTTCTGCCTTCATCTTTCTATATCTTAGCACTTAATTGCAGGTTAGTTAAGATTTGAGCCAAATAATAAAGGAACAGAGGTTTTAATTTTTATTTTATTTATTTATTTTTTGTCTCAATATACCTTTCAGCCTTTCATTCTAAAAACTAAGTGAATAATAATGACAAAACCTCTTACACAGTCTGTATGGTATTAGAGACTCTGACTTACTAAGAAGTAAAGATATACTGGGCTGTGGTGGCACATGACTTTAATCCCAGCACTTGGGAGGCAGAGGCAGGCAGATTGGATTTCTGAGGAGTTCGAGGCCAGCCTGGTCTACAGAGTGAGTTCCAGGACAGCCCAGGCTATACAGAGAGAAACCCTGTCTTGAAAAACCAAAAAAAAAAAAAAAAAAAAGCAAGCCACAGATATGCAATAAGTCATGCTTCCAAGTCACTGAAGAAAGCAGGGTTCCTGTTGCTATTAAAATATACTAGAACATTCTGTTTTAAAGACCAGTATAGTCAAAAAAAAAATAGATAATTACTGCCTACCTTAGAAGAAATAAAATATCCACAGATCCAGACAGCTGGTAGACCTCTAGACAGTACCTATGTACAAAGACAGAGGCCCTCGGATCTTTATCAGCTGTGCTGGGTACTCTCCTCTGTATAAATAGCTTGTTCTGTTGGAGCTTGTTCTGTTTAATCTGAAAAATATCATGTTCTGACCACTTCTGCTTTAGAGGTGACAAAAATCAGGATAAACTAGGCCTGGGCAAATGGAAACCTTGGTATTGCCTTGGAGCATAGGTGAGCTGGTGGCATTTGTAGTGTAGATAACTGATAACAGACTTATTCTGATTAATGTGCATTTCAGATATTGGCTTTAGGCATATGCAGCTGAGTGTACAATTAAGCCACAGTCCTTCGAAAATTCTCATCATGATGAAGAGCTAGAGAAGAAAGAAACACGTGAGGAAGAAAGGACTTAAGACTTCCCGAGTCACTGCCATTGTCACAAGGTTCATATGGATTTTATTTAACTTTGCAAAACTCTAGAGAATTGGTACGCTTTGCAATATTTTTTATCTTTGAAATTAAAAAAGGAAACTTCTTCTTGATCTTCTCTCTAGGTTTTTAAATTTTATTCACATTACACCCATTTGTTGAGACACACAAATATTTAACTGGCTAAGATACATGTACGAAAGATGTGGATTTTGTCATTCTTAGTTTGGTTCACTTCACTTGGTATTATACTTTCCAGATACATACAATTACTGTAAAAATTTATTCTTCTTTATAGCTGAATAAAATTCCATTTTATAAGAGTAACATAATGTTATTATCCATTCGCCTATTGATGGACATCCAGGCTGGTTCTATTTCTTTCCTGCTTTGAATAGAGTAGCAATAAACATAAATAAACAATGCCTCTGTGATAGGATATACAGTCTTTAAGATATATGCCTAGGAGTGGTTTAGCTGAGTCATATGGTATTGTAATTTTTAACCTTTTCAGAAACCTCCATGCTGATTTTCAAAATAGCTGTACAAATTTGTCCTCCCGTCAAAAGTGAATAAGGGTTTTCTCTGTAAACATACTCACCATCATTTGTTAAGAGTTCATGAGGATAGCTATCCTTTCAGAGTATCACAAAGTAGTTTTTAATTTGTATTTCTCAGATGACTATGTGTTATTTTTCTTCCTTTTCCCCCTTTCTTTATAGCCCTTTAAGTCAAACCTAGGCTCCAGAACCTACTTATCTAATGTTCTTCTCTCCTTTGTCCTGGTAGTCTATGTCCGCTTTGAAAATGAGAAAACTGAGGATACAATTCCTTACTCTCAGTGTCAAAGTTAATCAATAACTTGACTGATGACTTCACTGGAAAAAAATCTTTCTTGGGGGTAGGGGAGGGGCAGACAGAAACAACTCCTTTAAAATAAAGGAAAAATTAAAGCAGGGAGGCAAGGAACAAAGAAGAAAAGGGACGAATCAAGAAAAGTAGAAGTTACATATACCAAGAAAGATAAGGGGCAGGGCAAGAGATGGTTCAGGAACTCAGAGCTCATATTGCTCCTGCAGAAAACCTAAATTCCGTATCTAATCTCCATGTCTGATTCCTCACAGGCACCTGTAACTCCAACTCTGTGTCTGTTGCTCATTTCTGGCCTCAGTTTGTACTACACTAATATAAATACACTTACTAAGATCCCTGCCCAACCCCCACTTACACACACAAACACACGTACACACGTACACACACACACACACACACACACACACACACACACACTTACAAACAAGTAAAACCTTAACTCAAGAATAAAAGGAAAAAGATCCATTTAGACGCCAGAATTGCTACGTTGTCTGTACGAGATCTTGTTCATTTGTAACCAGCCAACCTGCTAGCCTCCAGTGTCTTCTGTATCACCTCTCAGTAAACTCCCTGTAGTTTGCTCTTTTATATTTCCCTGGAAATACATGAGTTTTGGTGAATCTCTGTCTCAGTGTGGCTGAAGGAATAGATAAAGAAGAGATATATTTAATCTCTCTTGGAGTTATTCTAATAAAGAAACCCATACCTAGATCTGTGGTAATGATTCTCTATCTTTAGCAAATTAGCCGGATACAGTGTGCTCCATTGCTGTGAGGTCAGTCATGGTTGATGCTCACTGTCTCATCTGCCCACTCAGACAGGAGAATGAGGACTCACTCCAGCTTCCTGTCTTACAGTCTCTCTCCCTGACCACATTCACTTGGGAAAGATGCTTCCGTTTTATTGTCATATTTAAACTGTTCCAACATTTATTTTTGGCATTTAAAGACTAGACCCACTCTAATAACTCTTTCCACTTATTTCCTCTCAAAATTAGTGTCCATTAGGATTGTTTTTCTCCTGCTTTCATTCTGTTTTATTTTGTAAAGTGAATGGCCTGTTCACAAAGATGCTTATAATTCATAAATAGTTCTCCATCGTTTGTCTTTCCCATCCCTCTCCGTACTCCTTCCCTCCTCTGTCTATGTCTCCCACCTTCACAAGAATCCTTCCCTCTATACTACAATATTTTATCTTTTCTTTTGATTTCTAGAAATTCTTGTCAATCATTCTCTTCATTATTAATTTAATTCTTCTGCATCATTGTGGGTTTTTTTTTGTACCCCTATCCAACTTTAAATCTGATGTTATTTTAAAGGGTTGTAAATAGTCTTTAAACTTTCCTGTTTATGCTGTTTCAACTCAGAACTTATTGTTTTAAATATCATCTGTCCTTCCATATTATTTTTTCATTTCATGTTTCCTCTTTATCTCAGAGAACAGAAATCAGATAATTTTTTTTAAATTTAATGTATTTTCTCAGCAACTGTCAAAGATGTGTTTTTCCTCTGAGTTGCCCACATCTGTTGTGCTGAAGTTTTCCTATAAACTATAGTTAACATGTAATAAGATAGTGAAAGGTTTGGCAGAGGTTCAGAGTACCATTCCATCAGGCTTTGTCTGGAGCTTGGTTTTTTTGTTTTTTTGTTTGCTTGTTTTTTCTGCTGCATGTTTTCAGAGATGAGATTGCAGGGAACACCTTTGTTTCTACTTTGTCCTCAGCTGTCACTAGGTGTTCCCCAGCCCCAGGCTTGAATATCCTTTCAAGTAGGCAGTCATTTCAGGTTTTTTTGGTTCTCATGGAAGCCTAAGAAAATGCCATATTTGTAAAGGACTCCCCAGCACTCCCCCAGAGGATAGATGGATTTGATCCTTTTCTCCTTCAAACTATCATTTCTGTATTCTACATTCAAAGTGTCATTTCTACAGGTATCTGTGCATTTGTCTGTTTTGCTGAGTGTACATTCACCTTCAATGACTGCCTTCGCCTACCCACAAGATAGGGATGTGCACAGCCCTGGTTGGTCTGTGTTTTCTCACAGGTCACATGGCCAGGCTGAAGTTCAATGATGTCCTCTTGCAATTAGTAGAAGAAAGAAAGTAGAGCTAATAGAGAAGCCATGATGAACAGTTACCAACACTATTTCTTTTTTTGTTTTGTTTTGTTTAGTTTTGTTTGTTTGATTATGGGTTTTTTTGAAACTCATTGCAGGATCTGAAAAGTCGTGGTGGTCGTTTACAAAGCATATTTTAGATCTGAACTCAGCATTTTTCCAGCCTTTCCCAAAACACTTAATACATACATATGTGCATATGTATGTATTATATATACATATATCCATACATACACAAAGTAAATGAGCTATAATACTTGCAAGACTGAAGCTCATCCAGCCTCACATGGGAAGACTAGAATTCTAAAAATATGCCTTTTCATTTTTTCTAAAATTTAGTGATGGTATATAATGAGGGTCATATCTAAGGAGATATAGAACCAAGAATAGGTGAGAAACCAGGATTGAAAAGGAATACAAACATAGCAAATGATTTTTGCTTCTTGTAGAACTTGCCTTATCCAGTACTATGTGATATCTGGCAGTGTTCACCAAACTGAAACACATAAAAATAAAAGTGTCATAGACACAGATTCTTACTCTTCAGATCTTGGCTCACTTGGAGGTTTGTGTTGCTTGTATACTCCCAGAAGATACTGATGGTTTGGGCTGCCTGTGAGTACTACATTTTGTAAAAATTCTAGTGTAAATAATTACGTTGTTTTAGTCTTAAACCCTGTGATTCTTTTTATACATGTATCCCCAGTGGCTGTCACCTTTCCTTTTAAGCTGAAGATCACAGAATATCTGCACCAAACACACAGGATCAACAGATGTATTCAAAAAGATGTATAACTACAGTAGCCTTTCCTCACAAAGTCCTACCAATAAATAAGAGTTTTGTGTCTCTGAGATAACATTCGTTTGGTAAGATGGAAGTAGGTTAAATTTATTCAGGAGATTTAAATTTATCAGTGATTTTCATGAGAATCTTTAATACATACAATTATAAAGAAAGTACAAAAGTTTTAACTATGTATTGTCAAAATAGCATGTAGTGGATAAGGTCCCAGCCTAGAGCTTGGGTAAGGGGTTAGGTAAGATAGTTCAGATTTAGATGCCATAGAGACAGAACACTGTACTTGTAAATGCTGGTGTCTGAGCTCAAAGAACCTCACCAGTCTCAGACTTGATCCTCTCAGAAAAGTCTGTCTATCCTGTGCTGGGGATATAAAATTAAATTGGCTTAACAAAAGTTAGAGAAATTGTAAACTGAATTTAACTGTTACAGGAAGAAACTGCCTCAAGCAGAGTGAAGACTTGCTGTGTGACACTCACAGGAAGAGGAAGCCGAAACACAAATTACAAGAAAGCAGGCATAAAAGCCTGTCTCTGCTCCAGCCTCGTGTGTCCCTCTAGTGGACCTGCATGAAATAGTCAGTGGGGAGCAATTATTGCTTATGTATGTTTTCAGTAATCTGGTCTCAACATTCTAAAGCTGAGGGGAAAAAATGGGTTAGGAGCTGATAAATAATGGAAAGTTTTATTAGAAGTTTTATAAATAAAATTTCACCCATTTGGGATAAACAAATGCAAAAATTAAAAATTTAAAGTATTCAATTTCTAAAATCAAGGTGTACTATGTTTTCTGCCAAATGAAGAAAATAGTTTTGTCCTGACTTTTATAAAGAAGCAGTTATCTTGTATGAGACAAAGAATTCTAAAAGGAGGTAGGAGAAAGTCTAGTGATTTCTTATTCTACAGAACATTAAGAGGAGAGTTCTTCAGGAAAACAGATAATGAAATCAATAACTGGAGATGATAAACCAGACATAAAAATCTTAGCTGTTAAAATCCAGGACAAGAGGATGGAATCATAGAAATTTCAGTGAGATTAAAAGGGGAGCTATGTTTGGAACTTTTAAATAAGACTTTATCATCCCAAGTCCTTAAGAAGACAGGGGAAAGCCTTGTTAGTTTAGGAAGAGACAAGGCCAGTCTCATAATCCTGCCCTCTGTCTTTTCTTGTTGGAGGGAACTCAAGCTTCGTAGGGCTTCCAGAATGGCTGTAGAAAATTATCAAGAATTTAGATCTATTTCTCCCTTCAAAATAACTTGGGGTGGAGAGAGAGGGAGGGGGGAGGGTCTACAGCAGGGCATAACCCATGATTGGTCTATTGATCTAAATGCAAGGATATTGAAGGCTAGGAAGGCCCATAGTAAGTATAATTTAATATAAATTAGTAATGAAGGCAGTAGGGAAGAATGGTATGAAAGTAGGTCACATATTTCACTACACATAATATTGACCTACTGTCATCAGCTTAGTGTCCATGTCTAGAAAAGATTGTGACCTTCAGCATAGAAGAATTGTGAATCCAGGATATGGAACAGCAATTCTCAGGTGGAACATATTCCTTTCCTAGCTCTCCAAGACTCCAGGAAATTAATCACTAAGGAGTCTGATCGATGATTTGACTAAGTATTTTTTAGTGTAGCAAAAAATTGGACCTGACTTGAAAGAATTAGTTAGATTTAGATTATGAAATTTGTTATTAAGTCTTTTTAATCCTTTTGAGTTAGGGGAGGATGTAGTAAGGAAGGAGGGGGAGGGAGAAAAAGAGAGAGAGAGGAGAGAGAGAAGAGACAGAGATCAAATCGAAGTCATAGATGATTAAGAATGATAAAATGTTGAAGTAATGCGAACCCTTTTTTTTCTTCTTTGCTTCATAGCTAAACATATTTTACACAGCTTTGAAACTTTTGTAACAAAGGCAGATGCCTAACTCATCTGCCTCCAAATCTTTAAGATAACAATTGACATGTAACTTTTGTTCCCCCAAGAAATGCCCCTAGATAAGTGCATGGCAAAACGCCATTCTAGAAGACTAAATTAATTTCATAATAACTCTTGCCTTTTGTCAATCATCTTTGATCTATAAGGTACAGGGAAGGAATGTCTATCTATCTATCTATCTATCTATCTATCTATCTATCTATCTATCATTTATCATCTATCATCTATCATCTATCTATCATCTATCTATCTATCTATCTATCATTTATCATCTATCATCTATCATCTATCTATCATCTATCTATCATCTATCTATCTATCTATCTATCTATCTATCTATCTATCTATCTATC
>JANHMN010000001.1:175168819-175221630 GCA_030674055.1 Rhabdomys pumilio | reverse complement strand
TCCATCTATCTATCAAGCAGAGTCTCCCATTATCTCTAGTTTACCCTAGTAAGCTGGGCTGCCTGTTGAGTGAGCCACAGGTGTTTGTGTCCTTAACCCCAGTCCTTCCTATTACAAGTGTGGGCCAGCATGCCAGATTCTTTTTTATGAAGGTGCTAAGAACTGAATTCATGTCCCCATACTTGTACAGCAAGGGCTTTTATCAGCTGAGTGATATCCTGAGCCCCTCTCCTGATTCTAATTATCTGAATGGATCATGTATAATCTGTAATATATTTATGTTTAAAATATGTTTAGCCTTTGAAAACTTGAGGAGAGAGAAAGAAAGGGGGAGGGAGGGAAGGGGGAAGGGAGGGAGGGGGAGGAAAAAAGGAAGAAAGGAAGGAAGGAAGGAAGGAAGGAAGAAAGGAAGGAAGGAAGGAAGGAAGGAAGGAAGGAAGGAAGGAAGGGAAGCAAGCTTTGGATCTCTTGAAAAAGAAATTGTGCTGTTGTTTACCTTCATTATGTCTTTGTTGGGAAGAGTACCTGAGTTTGAATTTCAAGGATTATCTTCCCTGACTCCTTAGTGTTATGGTGACAGTAATCTTCTCTTCCTAACCCATGCCATTGTCATTCAACATCAACATATTCTTCCCTTAATGTCTTTGAAAATGAGTCAAGAGTTGAAAGGGCTCACCTGAAGAGCAAGTGCACACATGAAACACTTGCAGCTGTTTCCCCTTCCCCTTCCTCTTTCCTTTATAGTTTCTGTGCTTGATTCTCATACTGCAGTCATTTGTCCAGTATATAAGTTAGCTTACTCCTGTTTCTTTTAGTTTATTCTGGAACCACAGATACCCAAGAAGACAGCCTTTCTTACATCCATTTCAAAATTCACAGAAACATCTAGCAGTTGGCCCCATGTGGGTCAGCCACTCTCTCACTCCTGAGTCATTTCATTAGCTAGAGCCATTCAGGGTGGTTAAGGCCCTGAGTACAATGCAGTGGGTGTCAACAAAGGGTGGAGAAGGAGAAGCCAGTCTAGAAAGAGGGCACTGCAGAATAGAGTCTAGATACTTTCCAGAGAAACAGGGACAGAAAGCTATAGAAGAAATAAGAAAGAAACAGATTTGTTACAAAGAATGATGGACAGTGATTAACTGTGTCAAAACATGCAGAACAGCAGCATCCCACAAGGGTGGACAGCCAGAGAATTTGGCAGTTTTAAATAACCTTGACAAGAACATTTTTAATAAAGCAATGGAGGAAATCAGAGTGACCATATTCAAGATGGCAACAATTCCAAAGCCAAAGGGACAGGGGAAGAAGTGACAAGAGTGCTCCCAAGTTAGTTTAGTTGTAGTTGTTAGAGTGTTAGAGAGGCACCATCTCACAGGTTAATAATCTCTGCACTTTATATTCTTTGGTTTTTCCCTATTCTACGCAGGTCATAGATGAGGTCGTGAGCAGACTGCAGAGTGAAGCACATACTTTGCTCTCCAGGGGTTCAGGAACTTTTGAATGCTTATAATAAGCCATGCCTTTGCCTCAGCTAAACACACACAATGACCACAGGGAATATTCACCACACAGCCTCTCACAGTATCTTTACCAATGGATCAATTTATATTTAAAATGCTCTGTTTGTCCAGTTCCCCAGAGTTACATCCCTTCCTGCTTATGAAACTTTATCTTTCTCTACAGGTTCTGTGTCCCTATCAGTCTGACTGTAAAGAACCCTTTTAATATATTCCTTTGCAGAGATTTTCTAGAAGCATTCATAGAAAGTTAATACATTTCTCTTTTGTTCAAAGGTTACATCTCAGAAAGGCCCAGTACAACATTGACATTAGATTCCTGTTGTTCATATGCTCCTCTGACTTGCAGATGTGCCTGGGCCAGGTCAGGAACCAGTGTTACACTTCAGTCTCAGGTGTTAGATAGTTTGAGAGGCACAAAGCACTGTTCAGCATCTGTCAAGAGCTTTTCTTCCTGAACTGGCCTGCCCTTCAGGAATTTTTAACATACCCTTAGGGGGAAAATCAATAATAATCTTTGACCCTAAATACCTATCAAGAGTCATGCCATATTCTGCCTGCTGCATTGAGCTTTTAGCATCTTAAACAGCCTCTGCCATCCTGTATTTTGCCTCACATAATAGGAAAGGATGCATCTCAGCCCCACCCATTTGGATCTACTCTGCTTCAGTTATGGTGACTAGGTGCATCAAAATCATGCATTGTTTACATATCAGCTCAGCTCTGCATGGAGGAATGCTATACATTCCCATATACTTAGGTAGAAGTCAAAAGGGAGTCTTAGATTGGAATCCCAAGGCCATGTTTGAGCTCAAGCCCTGTGAGACAAAGGGCAGGCTAGTTTAAATAGAAGTCCTGAGGAGAAAAGGAAAGAAAAAAGCTTACTAGGAACCTGTGCTCATGGTAGGATAGATGCAAACTCTTACTTCAGAAAGTAAGGTGACATTTATCCATGGATCAGAGACAATAATATCTGTTAAGATTAGATACTTTTGAAAAACTGGGTGTCTTAGCTTAGGAACTTTGTACTTTGGTTCTCCCAGCTGGAGATACCATAGTGTGTTGTGACTAACAACAGAATCCTCAGAACCTAGTTCCAGTTTTTACCAATTTGCTACTTGGATTATTAATAAATTATTTAAACAGTTACTATTCTGATTTTTTACTAAAATTTGAAAATGTAAAAGTTATAGACGGCAAAGTTGTGAGAAGGATTAAAACAGGGAGGGTTTGGTGTAGAATGTGGGTGTTCAAAAGAAGGTTTTTATTATCTGGAGGGTTATAAGAATTTTAGTTTGCTTTATTGTCTTTTGATCAATGTGTTTGCTGTGGAAAGTTTAGAGGGACTGAGAGTGGATACTACTGACAACTTAGTAAGAAGTTAAATTTAACTGGGAGCCTGTAATAAAATGAAGTAAATACCATTTAAGTTTAAAGGATCTGATTATATAATGCTCATTTGCAATTTGATAGCTGAATTATTATATAACTCATAAATCCCATGTATCTAATATTCTATAATATTACATCATCTAACTCAATTTTTGGTAAAATATGCCTTTATTAATTTTTTTGATTGTTAGTTTTTAACTGTTTTTTTTCTGTAACCATCTATAAAAGAGATAATAAGTTAGAATAAATAAGCCAAAGAAGAATGTCACAAGGGGTTAACACATTGTCCATGTCTGGGTTTAACATTTATAACAATAATGCTAGAACCGGAGTCTCCATCATTTCTTTTCCTATCATCTATGATAATATGCCTAGCCAGGGAGCTGATCCCTATTTTTCTCTGCCATCTATCCTGTTCTGGAGCTCTTGATGAGCTCAACTCTGTCTGCCTCATCAGTCAGCTTTCTCCGAGCCTGCTCTCCACAGCTCAGTAACACTAGCCTTTCCCATGGTTGGATCTCTACTGGCCAGTCTCTGCTTCATTCTGGGCTTGTGCACACTGTTCCTTTTGCTTGCATGGTCTTTTGACAGATATGTCTTCTTACCTTATGTCCAAGCTGCAGTGCCTGCTGCTCACAGGCATCTCCAATGTGCTGGACTTCACTGAGCCATCTTAAACCTTTTATAATACTTCCAAGCTTTTCATCATCATCATTTTCCTAAGTATGTTTAAACAGGTATTCATACAATTTTAGTTTACATTTAGTTTTCTCTATGAACACTTACTTTTCCTTCTGAGAAAGATCATATATTCTTTCTGACTGATGTGGTTTAAAGATTTGTCCAGTATTTGTTCAATAATTACTTCTGGATTGAATGGATAGGTGAGAAAGTCTTTAAAAGAAGAGGCTACGGTAGTTTCACCTTGAGATAGTCCTAGGCTCTGGGGCTGGATAATCACAGCTTGGACCCAGCTTGCCATTTTCTTGTTCTTTGATCTTGAACATTTCAAAGCCCAATAATACAGAGGGAATATATTACAGTCATGGTGAGATATAAATTTGACTGTGCTATGTACCTAATACAATGCCAAGCACAAAGTAATCACTCAATAAAAATTTCCCAATGCCCAAAGCTCTTAACTATTGTGTTTGATGTGCAAAATAAATTTGAATGTGGCCACAATAAATTCCATGCATGTGTCATTAAAACCCAGACAACTGATACCATTTCATCATTGTCATACAAGTTTTTTTCTCTATTCTGTTCAAGGATGTATCTTCCAGATACACTACGTAGTAACATCCCTGCAGCCTGCTGGAAGGGATACCATTAAAATTTCAGCACCTCACATCTTTTTGCAGGAGGACTCCCTAGAGTCCCAAACTTTTGAGCCAGTTACATTGTTTATAACCACAGGTGATATGATTTTTGCTTAAGGATTTGGAACAGCAGTATCTCATAATATTTTCCTTAGCAACACCTAGTCACTAGCTAGTGCGCAGGGAAAGAGTTCATGTAACACCCTGGTCTGGATATAAGGACCAACTCTCCTTTCAAGTGTTGAAAACTTAGATTGTACCATACTTAGAAATGTGTAGGTCATTTTCAAATTGGAACCATTGAATCCAGCTTCTCCCATATGTCTATCTCATGCGTGACTTCTGTTGCTCATAGCCAACATGAAATAATATTTAGAAATGTGGTTAACAGAATTTCCTTTCTGCTTACACATTATTGAAAATTGTATTGAACCCAAAATAGCACTTTGCCCTTTCTAGTGCCATTTATAGAGAACATTTTTAGGAATAGAGCAACTGTAAAAAACTTGGTAATGGTTGTTATTATGTGAATAAATTCTTTGTTACAATTTTAAGCAGTACAATCTAGCGAAGACCATGGCTGAATGTCTCCTAAGTCAGGGTGAGGGTGAATCAGGTAGCATAGATGACAGCATAAGAGAAAATCCTTCTTGGCCATTCTATCATAAAGGAGAAGAAATGCGGCAAAGTTCTTCATATTGGAGCTAATTCAATATTTGGATCTCAAACAAAGCAATCCTTTCCAATATTTATTTCTCAATAATCAGCTGTATGCAGCTATCATATACATAATTGCTACTATCTCCCTACAACACTACTCTTCTGTAGGATTTCAAGCCCCCAGGAGGATGAAGTCATCTCAGAATTGCTACTGCAACAAAGTGGAAGTGTACTAAAGTGTATTGACACTACTCCGTTCTTTTCCCTGAACAATCCACCATCACCGATGTTCATTCGTAAGCGTATTCTCCATGTTTCAACCACACAGAAGAGACTTGGAGAAGCTTCTCCGTGTGATGAAATATTCAGAGAAACAGTGACTTCTCCTGTGGACAGGCTCAGGGGTGAGCTCCACTTAGAAGAACAGTGCGTTCTTTGCGGGTGAACTACTGTGTCAAGGAGCCAGGAACACAGCTGAGGGTCACGCGCCAGGGCCAGTAAAAGGCAGCATCAAAGGAGTGATCTGAAATGTGAAAAAGAATCAATAATCATTCTTCAAAATGAGGCCTTTTCAAACATGGCAAATGTCACTGGCTCTTGGCAACACTACTTCAGATTTATTCTCTCAGAAAGGGTACCACCACAGGGCTGGGATAAAAAAGCCCTGGTATGCTATTCTTTGAAATGGCAAAATGACAGAAAGGCAGCCATGGGGAATTCAGACATAGATGTAAATTAAATATGCATAATTCCTTGGTGTATTCTGATCCTTCTAGTCCTATGAGCACCGATACTAAGATAAACATGGATAAGGTAAGTGTGCCTGGGTCAGGGTAGGTAGCCACAGAATCTAAATATCATTCACATTCACATGTCAGTTTTAAATGTATGCATGTGACTTATTTCTTAATATCTCAGAAAGTGTCTTAGTTCACAACTCAGTTTTTAACCTAAGAAACCATTTCTTTAACTTCTCTCTTTTCTGCCCGAACATGTTTCTCACTCCACTCACTTGTCTATCTGTCTGTCTGTTTGTCTATCTGTCTGTCATTATACCACTACTTTTATATCATGACTCAAACTACTTCAGTTACGACGATGGCCTGCTCCCCCAACCTCCCTCTCCTTTTAACTCTAGATTCCAATTGCTAGCCTGCACTTGACAATTTTACACAAGAGTAATGTGCCAAACCCATTTGATCATGTCATGGCTTAGGTTTAAATACCTCTGATGATACCAGGGAGGTGATCCATTTCAAACATCTTTCAATACACCTATTATCATTTGCAGATTAGCAACAATCTTTTTTATCAATTGCAATCTCTGTATCTATCCCACATTCCTGTAATGTTTCTGCAGTCACTGCTGAATATGTATTCTGCTTGCTTTCAGCTAGCCCTCTCTGCGCAATGTGACCACATCCTGCAAATGTCAGCATCAGTAATGGAATATTCCACAGCATCTAGAAGATTGCAAGTGCATGTTGTACACATTTGGTTCTCACAGATGCACATTGATCTGAAAGAGCCAGTTTTGAAGGAGATCATGTCACTGATATGAGTCTATGTACATGAAATTAAAACTTGCAAAAATACTCCATCATGATAAAAGGATATTTACGTCTTGAAGATGAGAAGTATTGACTCTAAAGTTCTTTTCAGAGATTAAAAAGCTCCATCTGATATGTTGAACTGGATTGTAATAGCACTGGTGTACATAGTTACAAAATGCATGAGACTTTGCAGAGATTAAAAGCATTTGTGTGTGTGTGTGTGTGTGTGTGTGTGTGTGTGTGTGTGTGTGTGTGTTATAACATTTGAAATACCAACAGATGAAAAGTCCCACACAGGAATATTTTCACACCCTAACTTCATGAATTTTGCCAGCAAATGAATGGAACTAGAACATATCATCCTAAGTGAGGTAACCAAGACCCAAACGGAAATACATGGTATGTACTCACTGATAAGTAGATATTAGTTATAAAGTGCAGGATAACCATGACATAACCAACAGACCCAAAGAAGCCAAATAACAAAAAGGGCACAAGGGAGGATGATTGAATCTTCTTAAAAGGGGAAACAAAATAGATATCGGAGATCGATGGAGGGAAGGATAGAAAAGGGATGGAGAGGAAAGCAGGGTGGGAGCATCATATGTAGGAATCATATGCAGAGAAGAAAGAGCTGCTGGTGGTGGGGGCAATCTCTAGAAGTTGCCAGAAACCTGATATGAGGAAGGCCCCAGAGGGTCTAGTGGGGCAACCCTAGCTAAGATTTCTAGCAGTAGGTGTTATGGGTTCTGAAGTGGCCACTTCCTATAGCTGATCAGGACTTCCAGTGGAAGGATATGACAACAACCCATCCACAAAGCCTTTGACCCAAAATGTGACTTGCCTATAAGATGTGCAGGAACAAAGATAAAGCAGAGACTGAGGGAATGGCCAACTAATGACTGTCCCCAAATGAGACCCATCTCATAGTTAAGAACCAATCCCTGACACTGTTACTGATACTTTTTTTTTATATCTGCAGACAGGAACTTAACATAACTGTGCTCTGAGATGCTCCACCCAGCAGCCAATGGAAAAAGATGCAGAGAATCACATTCAAGCCTTAAATAGAGCTTGAGTAGTTTTATAGAAGAGTTGGGAGAAAAGTTGAGGAACCCAAAGAGGACAGGGACTACACAGGAAGACAACAGAGTCAACTAATCTGGACACTTGAGGGGTCGCAGAGACTGAATCAAAATGTGAACATGGGCTGGACCTAGGTCTTCTTCACATACGTAGCAGATGAGCTGCTTGGTCTTTATTCAGGTCCCCCCAAACAACTGGTGCAGGGGCTGTCCCTGAGCCTGTTCCCTAACCTGCCTGCCTGTGAATCCTGCACCCTTGTGTGGCCTGTATAAGAGAGGATGTGCCTACTCTCACAGCAACTTGATTTTCAGGGTTGGTGGAGTAGGGATTTGACACCCAGAGAGAGGTTTCTCCTCAAAAGAGAAGGGGAAATGGGGGGAGGACTTGAGTGAGGGAGTACTTGGAGGAGAGTGAGAAGGGCTGATATTGGATTGTAAAGGGAATAAATAAATACATGTAATAAAAAAAAATCACCACACTGTCTTTGTATCTTCACTGTTCTTTTTAGCTATAGTTATAATGATTATTTGTGTTTTTCTTATGTTGTGACATTTTTACATTCTTCAGTGCTTAACACAGTGTCTGGTCAGCTAGTACACATACACATGCACACACACACACACACACACACACACACACACACAGACACAAAATCTGGTAAGAAATCACAAACTGAACTTAATTGATCTGCTATAAATGCGAGGTTATTCTTGCCAGGAACATCTTCAAGCATGTATACCTATGTTTTGTCAACAGGCAGAACTAGAAACAATAGGGATATGTTGCCCAGGTATGTGTTAACACATTGTCCTGTTTTCCTATTAAGAGGCTGACTTAAAGGGAAAATAATTTGTAGTACATGATGGCAGGTGCAGCAAACTGCACCAAGCAAGGAGAGCACACAGTGAGGCTTGTCAGCTGCAGGAACATTTGGGTAGTTGTTTAAGACAGCAAAATTAATTTGTAGCTGTCAGTCAGATGAGTGTGATTTG
The DNA here is from genome assembly GCA_030674055.1 of Rhabdomys pumilio. Lineage (NCBI taxonomy): Eukaryota > Metazoa > Chordata > Mammalia > Rodentia > Muridae > Rhabdomys > Rhabdomys pumilio. The sequence goes on along the minus strand of JANHMN010000001.1, from coordinate 175,213,108 downwards.
CTTTGGTTCTAGAATTTATTGACAGACTCTAATAACAGGCACTTAAATTGTCTTTTCTGGAAGCAAACAGCAGAAGCTGAGAACTGGAAATACGATTCTCACCTCCAGTTCCCAAGCAAAACAGAAAGAGGCTATTGTGGTCATATTGTTTTTATACCATTTTCAAATTTTAATAGACATTTTGCTACTGGAAGCTTCCCAAATTAGCTTGCTGTTTTTCTTTATTGCTGCAAGGTTAATATAGTCTGAGTGATTTTGGCAAGCTTACCACACAGAGAGTTGGAGAAAAAAAGAGAGAATTCTGATTGCCTATTACAGAGAAGGTATGGACAATTCAGGATTCAACAGCCATTTTACTGAGCAACTTCTTGCTGTGACATGTTTAATTCAATTACTTACCATACAACGTGAAGAGGGGGTTCTCAGATTAGGAAAGTGAGCCTATAGAAATAAAACAGTTGCCCAAGATTATATTGTAAATGATAAACTTATTTATGTTACTTACATTGGATGGAATATCTGAACTTAGAGGTCTGCCAGCTAATAACTTGTAATGTTAGAGCTGAACAAAGCACTCTGCAATCTCCTTCAAAATCCCCAGCTGTTTCTTTTTTAATTCATGTAAGCCAAACTAAGCTACCTCTTATCATACCAGCCAATGGATGGCAACATGTACTGAGCACCATGACTTTTTCTGTTAGTTTCAGTCACCATAAGGTCTCATAAGGAAAAAGGAATAGAGTTCTCTTCCTCAATAGAGACTGATCTATGATGAAACAACTTGACCATTTCCTCAGTGTTTAAGGAAGGATGAGAGGCTGTCTAACAATCTGAAGCTATGAACATCAACAAAGCAAGAAGCAGCCATTCCTGACAAAGTCACCTTCTGTTTATGTTTTAAAGTCACAACTATCCTGGTTGGTCTGGGGGCCATCAGCGGGCTATGAAATATGTAATGCCCAGGAGTCAGCTTCTCTTGCAACCTTAAGTTTTCTGCTTGCAATTAGAACAACCCTTGACTACAATAGTCGAGATGAGGCTTGAAACGCCTTAATGCCAGGGATTCGGAGAGGAGAGTACAGATTTGATCTCTACCAAAGGACTTGATTAAATTGAATCTAAGCATCAGAAGAATTTAACGGGAGAAGCTAGCTGAGAAATGATGATACTTCATTTGACAAAAGTGTTAAGGCAACGATCTCCTTTGTTTGAGGATGTCAGTTTGGGGTGCATGTCAGCACAGACATAAGTAATTATCATTAAATATGGAATCAAGATCAAAAAATAGAAACAGTGCTACTAGAGCAAAATGAAGGTCGCATCTAAATTGCTTGAGCATCCTGAGAAATGCCAAGCAAAGAAAACTCAAGACTATTCCAAGATGGGTGAAAACATTGTGCAACACATCCAGGGGCACTAAAGAATGTGTGTGGGTCTAGAACAATCAAAGTTTGGCTGTGTTTTCATCACAAACTTAAGTAGGTGATGGCTTTGAACTATTTTCCTTCTTGAAAGTATTTTCCTTGGTTATTTTTGCTTCGTTATTTTTCTTACTTTTTTCTTTTTACACATGCAAGACATATACATTGTGAATGACCTTGTTTATAAATAAATAATTAGAGAAATATGAACATCAAGGTTCTACAGAGAAATAGAATCAACATGATACATATGTAAATACTCAAATCTATGAGGCAAGATATCAAGAAATTGCCAGATATGGTTATGAGACCTTGGAAAACTTATGTGAGCAGGATGAAGATCCAGGAATTATTTACAGTCTAACTGAAAATTCAGACTGCTATGAGTGCCTTCTCTTCAGTGGACATTGTTTTTCTTCTAGTTAGCCCTTCAACTGATTGGATGGAGTCCATCACACTGCATAGGACAATTAACCCTCTCTGTTTCCACCAACTTAAATGTTGATACGACCACCACCAACACACAAACCTTTATAAAATCATCCAGCTTAGTGTTTAATCACATGTGTGGTTCAGCCAGTGCATAGGGAGGCATCCTTAAATTTTGAGTTTTAAAGACTATTTTAGGTTAGTGTTAACCAAATAATAAAACCTATGATTTGAAAAATAGATAGAGCTACATTCTACATGATATCTTTGTTTTTAATTGAACAGATGCTAATTATATTAACTGAGTCAAATATAGAAAGTAAAGTAGGATTTAGCCATGTGGTATTTGAAATGGCATCCTGACAATGCCACATAAATATTCACGGAGCACTGCAAACACAGGTGTGAGTGTGTGGAGCTTAGATAAGAAGATACACATTTGGGATTGTTAGTACATAGATGACTGATGAATCATGCATTTACTAGGCATGCACAGAGATTGAGAAGGCAGCTGAAGTTGGTAGTCTGGGGAAAGCAAGCATTTATGTAGTAAGAGGGAACAGAGAGATTAAGGACAAACTTAAAAAACTACGTGCAAGAGTAGACCACACACTGCCACACAAGCCTTTGCAACCAAGATGTCAGAGAAAGGAAGGATCAGACAGTTCACCAGACTTAAAAGAGTTGATAGAGCACAGAAGCAGTCACTAAATCCCTTCATTTCTATTTTTTCTTCTGGTCATTGCTAACACAATGCACTTGGCTTCATTCTCTCTCTCTCTCTCTCTCTCTCTCTCTCTTTATCTTTTCCTTTTCTATGGAGTGTGATATGATTTATCTTGTTAGTAAAAATGGAAGAAATTTCCTCTTCCAGAAGCGGGTCTGCCAGCACCTGGTATGGCTGTTTCACCTCTCTCTGCTATATGGTCAATCTAGTAAGGAAGACTCTGTCCCAGTTTGGTAAACATTTACAGCCCCCATGCTATTGAGGATGGGGTATGGCTGTCTCTCCACTTTGGGGATCCACATTGGAGCTGTGGTCTAGTATGCTTCCTACTCCACTGTCAAGGTGGACAAGAAGAGAGCTTTTGATATGCCTTCTGCTGTGGTTTGACTTAATGTTACACAGAAACAGATAATAGTGAAGGAAGAAGAAATATTGTAATGAATTTCCTAATTCTTTTTATTAATTAAAAAATCATATACATGTACTTTATTTATATTATTTCTCTACTACCTCTCCTCCCTCCAGACATCTACCCAGTGCCTCTTCATTTCATCTATACCTTCTCTTTTTAAAACTATTATTGTGACACACACATGCACAAGCACACACACACATACATATATATGCATCTCTTTATATATATGCATATATATGAATTTTATATATATACAATGAATATATAATGAATATACAATGTATAATCTGCTAAGTCCATTTAGTGTTACTTGTATGTATATGCTTTTAGGGATAAGCACATGGTATTTTAGGAGCCTCACTCCTGAGGAAAACTAATTTTCCCTCTCTCTGTGCTCCTTAATTCCTTGTACCTATTTGATCTCAAGAATATAGCTACCCAAACAAGACTTAAATCTTAAAAACAGAGGTATAAGTAAAATTATATGGCCTAAACTAGCATATGTGTGTGTGCGCGTGTGTGTGTGTGTGTGTGTGTGTGTGTGTGTGTGTGTAACAATGAAAAATGAAAAAAAGAGACCATGATTTTTAAAAGGTGTTGGAGGAGGTTAACATGGAAGGGTTGAAGGGAGGAAAAAAATAGGGTGTAGGGTTATGCTATAATTATATTACAATATCAAAACATTATATTTTAAATGTCAATATACAAGTTATTATTATTTGCATGTAGAATTAGCCACTTGCAGGCAAGGAAGAGTAACTACCTACTAACTTTCATACAATACTGACATGGACCCCCAAAACAGCACCAATTGGCCAAACCCAATCGATGAAATAAATGAAATATTTCCCAACTACCATAATTTTCACACAGATCCACTTTCTTAAACTTTCTAGGTAGTAGGATAAGGCAGATTCAACATCGTTCCTACCAGTTCAATATACAACAATTAATATGGAATATATGAGATGTATGCTTACAACTAAGTAATAGGGAGAAGAGAATAATCAGAAAGAAAATGGGCAAGTAACACAGATGACACATTTGACATGAGAAAAAATATGTAAAATGATAAGTCACACACAAAGTGGCACCTGGCCTTATTCACATCACACGACACAAATTAACCAACGAGATTAGCAAGATGGATGATATAAAACAACAGTAAAAATTCAGGAAAGAGCGAGTGTGTCGATTGCATTTTGACAGGTAAATTCAGGAAGTTCATTTCATGCTTTTTCTTATTATTATGTTTTATTTGTTTTTTATTTATTTGTCTGTCTGTCTGTCTGTCTGTTTGTAGGTACACACATGTACCACACCATGCATGTGGACAAGCTGCAGGGCTCAGTTCTCTTCTCCCACCATGTTGGTTCTGGGTATTGCACCCATCTCGTGAGGCTTGGTTGCTGAAGCCCAGGAGGCTCTCTTTGGAAAGATATTTGGTGGGGATACTTAAATGTTAAGTGTACACACTCATTATGTGGACAATCCACTATATAAAAATTTATCTTTAAAATACTTACACAGATTCACACTCATAAGGGCCATGGTGCAGCTGGGTATAATTAAAAACAGCATTAGCGTTGATTAGTTGTGGCTGTTTTTAAAAAGTATATCTCAACTCTATTATGAAATACTCCAGAGCAGAGTCTCTCTACTTCATCTTGACATTTCTATCTGAACCTTGACATTTAACTTGCAGAATTCTTTGTCGAGGGAGAATGTCTGTGCACTGCAAATATTTAGGAGCATCCATCCTCTCTGGCATCTTCTACTCCCAGAGTTGTGACAACCAAATGTATTTCTAGACACTGGCAAGTGCCTCCTGTGAGACAGGGGCATAATTACACATGTTTAAAAAATTGTAAACATACAGGGGCGAATGACAAGCGAATACCTAAATATTTTAAGTAATAATGCTCAAAGTCATTACTTTCTTACATGTAGAAACGTGTCAGGGAAAAATATAAAGAGCAGGCACTGTGTGCTGACAAAACGAATGTGAGTGTGAGCGTGCATGTTTGTAAAAGGATCATGTACTCTGTGTGCTGGAGCCACTTGCCAGGCCTTGCTTTTGCTGAGTGGTCTTCTGCAATTTCATTGCCATCACCTTGACATATTGACATGTGTGGACCATTAATTTGGTCTCTGATTGGCTGCTGTTGAATTTTATCTCCACCTTCACTCATGCCAGCATGCAGAATTGTGATAATTAACTTCTGAAGCAGTGTTTTCTGATTACATAGTGCAGAATTACCTCAGTATATAAAGTATCCAAATAAAAAGATTTACCTTGACCTTTGTCAAGGTCAACCAGCTTAGAATGTTTGAAGATGAAGCATTTAGCTTAGTCTGTCTCTCTGTCACTCTCTGTCTCCCTCTGTGTCTCTGTGTCTCTGTCTCCCTCCTCTCTCTCTCTCTCTCTCTCTCTCTCTCTCTCTCTCTCTTTCTCTCTCTCTCTCTCTCTCCTCCTCCCCCTCCTCCTCCTCTTCCTCCCCTTTCCTTCCTTTTCCTAGCTTCAGGAAAATCTCTGCATTCAGAGAGGTCAACTTTCATATTTCCCAGCTTCCTCTGACCAGCTGCATTTACATTCTTCACAAGCAAGCCTTTGCTGAGACCCTGCTGGAAGCTGCATTTGGAGCCAAACATCAGGTCAGGGAGAAACATCAGGTCAGGGAGCCATTGATTGGGCAACAGAGTTAGGGAGGGACAAGTGCCAGCATCTATGACTTCTGTGTTTTAATATTCACTTAACTTTGTAGAGAGTAATTATATTCCACTCATTCTACACCAGCTGGTATTTACTTCATCCTCCATCAGGCATCAACAGAGCATGGGGCTGCAAGACAGAAATATTACTCTGGCGAGCATAAATATTTCATTTTTCACACCACAAATGTGTTGATGATTTATTAATTAGCCTAAAGGCTGCTGCTGCTGCAAAACTGAAAACTAAGGCTTTCTGCTCCATGGATCAGGCCTGTTGGGGGCATGGTGCCCATGGGTGATACTCAGCCAAGAACATGGGCTGTGTTTTACAAAGAGCCACTGGAAGATCCAGTCCAAACTTTACAACCCGGTCTTGGCTTCTAACTTCACAAAGAAGCCATGCATGGAACTTTCCCAGCTGTAAAAATATCTTCTCTGCCTTTCCAGGAAAAAATGAAGCCGAGTCCCCAACCAACTGTTCTACCTACAAGCTGGCTGCTGAGGTGAGGTTGCCAGCCTGTTACAGAGTTGATGCTTGCTTTGGGCCATTCTACTGAGGCTATAAGTTGGACATTCCCTTAAAATCTAGCCACATCTGATTGGCTAGTGGCAGTGCCCAGAATTTTGTTTTATAACCTTCCATACACTATAGAAGGAGAAGTTATATTAGGTAAGGAACACTCGTATGATAGAGCTTCACTCCACCTCAGCCCTCTATATCCACTTGGAGAAAAGCCTCTGAGCTTTCCAAGAGCACTCATTTTTGTGTGTGGACCAGCTAAGTGGGTAAGAGGGGGAGTAAAGAGAATGGAGGCCAAAACATCACTTGTGTTTGTAATGGGGATTAATTAGAGGTCACGACTTATCATAAGGCTCCAGATAATTTGACAACTCTCTGTAAGTAGTAGCTTTCAACAAAGCATGAAGATCGTGATTTTCTTCGTATCTGGAGACACATTTTGGTTATTAAAATCGTGAAAATGCAATGGCATTTATTAGGTAGAAGCCAGGGATGTGGCTACATATCTTAAAATGCATAGGAAAATTGTCCCCCATCTTCAGAAAGAACCTGTTGGTCTGAGACATTTGCAGGGCTTGGGTAAGGGAACACTAGGCCATACTTGTAGGCAGATTGGAACATGCTTGGACAGGTCATTATCTTTCACTGGCTTTGGAACAAGTGTAAACAGTAAGAATTCACACCCACGCTCAGGACCTTGGTTGAAGTGCTATATTGGGAAACATACATTGATGGCCGTTCTGTGTTACTTTGATAAATCAAGCCACCTTAATAAATGGAGATAATGATGAGACAGGAAGTCAAACTTTTGTCATTGGACTCCAGCCAGCCACACAGATCACCTTTGCATTCCAGTTAGTGTTCAATTTTACAGACAGGAATGCAACTATAATCTTATGCTAAGGTCCCAACAGGGCAAGAAACATCCTAAACAAACACAGTCAGACTCTTCCCGTTGACCAGTAACTTTTATTAATTTTAAAATTAACATATTTAGTAGAAATGGAGGCATGCACGGCTCAAGTTAATCCGCAATAGAACATGTAAAAGGCTTTTCCCTATACACATCATAAAATAATATAGTTAGCTATACAGGCTTCTTAGGAGTAGGAATTCTGTATTTTACAAGACCCAATTTCTCTAAGATACAAGTTATTGCTATGTAAACCAGGCTAGCCTAGAACTTACTAGGTAGACCTGGGATCAATAGCATATGGCACCAAACCCACCTAAAATGAGAGATTATTAAGATCTTATTTTTCTCATCTGAGAATTAAATGAAAACCTCTATCCATAACAGAGAATGAAGACAGTCAACAGCCTAGGTTGGCTTTTCCCTCAGGAAAGAGATATTTAGTCTCTCTCACAGTTAATTAACACATACATATTTCCCATTTCTTGCTTCATCTCTTCTATTCAATTATTGTGCTGATATAAGAGGAAACAGAAAGAAACGAGGGGACTGTCTTCCATCATGAACCCATTGGCTTTCTCAATTTTGATTTGAATATCTGCCGTTGACCCAGTGTCTTTCCTTAAACTTTATCCGGGATTTCAGCTTAAAGGTTTTCTTTATCTTGTTCTCTTTTGGTTTGTGACCATGTTTTAAAACCTATCCACAAATCCCTAAGTCCATACTCCACCTCTGTCTGGGGACAGCTGTTAAGGAGACCAGAGACCACCCACAAAAAGTCCCCTCAGCACACCTTTGGGCACATCTCAGTTAATCTTTACACACATCTTTCCTGACAAGGACTACCATAACCACTTTGTATAAGAGCTTGTTGGATTTATGACAGAGGAAATGGTCCCTGGAACATACTGGAGAGCAACCAATGCTGAACAAATGTGGATAAATTATGAACTGAATGAGCCAGCTGATACAAAGCAGAAGCAGAAGGAGAAAGATCTGGGTTGCCCTGGGCTCTGGCTTTCTATACCATGCTCTTCTCCAGCTCTCTTCTATCACTACTTCTTCATCTCCTGCCCTGGAGCTCTGTGGATCTTCTCTGAAAACCATACATCTCACAGATTTCATCTCTGATAGATCCAAGCCTTAGAATGTGTTCAACGTTCTATTGGGACAGGGGTTATCCTATAAAATTTTACATAACATATTATTGGAGCTATATAAGCTATAAAGAGAGAATCAATGCAGTTTAACTTTCATCAAATTCTCCTTCCAAAAGATATGCATAAAAAAGTATTATAGCATATTACATGAAGGCTTGGTGTAATGGTAAACAGTGGATGTTCTGGCTTCACAGGACTTGGAATCAAATCATGCTTCACTCATATATTATGACCTGAAATGATTTTATTCATCTTTCGTTAAGTCTCTCAAATTTATATGTGCATGGGAAAAATAACAGAACAAACTACCTAATTTTTCTATGAAAATTAACCGGTTGAATTGTGCTATTCTGTGACACATGAAAATGATTCAGTCACATGTTAGCTCCATGTAAATCTGATCTTTTTTCCACATAGAATGAGTACTCAATTCATTTAGCAGTAATTTTTGTGTGTTTTGATTTTTGAGCTTTTTGTTTTATTTTGTCATTTTGGTTTTGTTTGTTTGTTTGTTTGTTACCAATAATAAGATAGTCTAAAAATTGAGAGTGTTCTGCTTTGGCTTTCTGAGCTGTCGTTACAGGTGTGTCCTATCATGCTCACAATAAAACTTGATTTTAGAAAAAATTAGTTAAGATTTTGAGACTCTCTACTCCAGTTCAGTACTTATTTAAACTTGCTAACATTTCCTTTGCTTTCACCATGTCTTCTCTACCAGTTGCACGCTACTACTATCATTGCTGTTTGGATGAAGGATGTGAGGTGGGACTGAGTATTTTGTTTTTCCAATATCACATGATTAATGATACAAACTAATCTCTGTACCTGAAAGTGTGCCATTGCCAACCAAAAATTAGACTAAGAAAAGAGTGAGTGTAAAGACTTCAAAAAGAAACACAATGTAGAGGATAAGTTACTGAGATACATATGGAGCTCTAAGAAGGATTTAAAGGGGTATCGTGTGATAAAGACGTTTTCATCTATGATGTCATACTTACTTAAAGCATTCTATATGGAGATATGTTGGAAACCCTTTATAAAAGAATGAGTACATCAGATGCAATTTTGATTCCATGGACGATGTCTATACTGTAAATATCAGCTGGAAGGGAGAAGATCTATGTAGGTCTGCCTAGGTCAGACTGCAGGACATGAAAGACACTATCGGTAAGCATCTGCCTTTTTCAAGAGTTTGTAGCAAAAGCTCACAAGTACGTTTACATCTTGGGTTAATCTCAGCTATAGTGTTGCAAGAAGGTAGTGAATGAGACAAGAAAAGGAGAACCCAATCAAAAAAGTGAAAGACTGATGAGAGAGGTATTTAGGTAAGAACACCCTAGATTCTAATTTGTATAGGAAAAGTGGGAGTTTTCTAACAAACTCAGAGCCTGATGAAGGCAGAATCCCACTCTATGGGCCTATCTACCTGCAAGGGCAGGCCACTAAGGGAAGGACATGAACTTATGACCAGATCATGGCAATAACATAGCTTTACCACACATCAGTAAACATCTTTCCTAACCACTAAGTCTACCTGTCCACCTACCTGTCCAGATATCAGGCTGTGTTCATGGCTCCTAAAGACTTTCCACTGGCCTCCATTAAACTAAGAAGACATGGGTTGAATTGAAATAAATGAACAGTTTCTAATTCTTATTTTATCAAATAAAGAAAAATGTATAATAAAGCTAGACATCATTCAAAATGACAAATTCTAGCCAAGTCCCATGAATTAGTTCATTCTGCTTGATATAGTTGATCTACAAACTTCACAAGGTTGTTGTCAACATAAAAACAATTTTCAGATTGCTATGGAAGTAGTAACCAAAAATGACTTATGCTTTAAATATTGACTATATGCTATCCTCAAAGAGAGATGTTGGAGTGTCTACCCAATCAGGCAACACCAAAGATGAATTCAGGACTGTGAGCTGAAATAAGCACAGACTACAGAGTACAAAGTCTAGACATATGGATATTTATGGGGAAGATACTGAGTGCAGATATAGCTAAATCATTTCCCAAGGGAAAGCTCTAAGAATATTTGTGGACCCTGTGAGTAACTAAAAGTCAAAATGCAAGGAAATTTGCCTACCCCACATCTACTAGAATAGAGCAATAATTTGTTAAACAAGGTGTTTGGTTGAAATATCTGTACATCAAATTTATATTTCTAATACTGTGGGTTGATTTTAGCAGTTGCTGAGAATTCGACCTTCATGTTCCTTTTGCTGTATGTCTTTTCTAGCTTGCTCATTTATATATATATATTTTTTTTTAACTAAAAGCAAATTTTGGCTTAATAAGTAAAAAATGAATAGGTATTTAGAGGGAATGAAATAAAAGTACAGGAAGTAGTGAGGTTTTCCTTAAAGTTAGTAGTACTAGGATATTCTCAGATCACAATGTCATCTGACTTTGTGTTCTAACGTAGAAGATGAACAAACAGAGGAAAAAGAAGAGACAGATGGACTGGACCCTTGTATCTGTATCCTCTGGGAAGTTGTGAAAAGCACTTGCTCAGAGCCACATCTACCATGAAAGGATGGAGTTTTGATGACCTGAGCAGTTACATTTTTTAAAAACACACTGTAGTCAATCACTAGAAATTAAACAATGTATTATTTAGTTAAAGTTAAATCAAACACACAAACATAGTAACAGGAAAGTAACAAGAAAAGGGCAAAATAAATAACATTCATACTAAATATTCAAAGTTTTGACTCATGTAAATAAAAATGCTATAAGTGCATCAAGATAAGACATCATGAAAATAATAAATTATTGATGATATAACCCTAAATATGATATAACCCTAAATATGACATCTAAAACAAAAGGCTACTAATAAATAAGGCTAAACCTTAATTGATTGATATTTATCATGGAGAAAGCATTAATATGTTAAAACCTTATTCTATGTAAACCACAAAGTTTATATTAAACATTTGCTTGATAATATCAATGTTAACCATAGTATTCACTTAGCTGAAGAGAGACCATAAAACACAAGCCCATTTTGTGAGTTATTTACTACATAATTGCATCCTTGCTACATAAATGAATCATTAGGCAAATACTTATATACAAACCACAGCACAGGCACATATTTTAGGTGGTTTATGGAACTAGATAATCTGATTAATCCAATCACTGAAAACAATTAAAGATCTTGATCAAGTACAACAAAACTTATTTCTAAAATAATCAATGGCAGTGACTCAAATGAGGCAAAACAAACAAAGAGGAAATCCTGGAAGCTTAACAGAAATGGCAGTCCTCTGCGGAGGAAAGAAACTCAAACATGTCAAAATTTTAGTAGATTTGAAACAAACAAAAAAAAAAATGCCACTATTGTTGTTAGATAGTGAAAAACAATGAACCCACAGAAATCATATTATGACATAAAAAATACTAAGAATGAAAGACAGAAAAAAACAGCATATTTAAATAATACATACAGTAAATGTCCAACATTGAAATGTAATTCAAGAGCATAAGTTTAGAAAGAATAATGTCTATAATCCCAGTACTTCAGAGACACGTGCAAGAAGATTTTAAATACATGAGAATCTTGGGCTACACAAAGAAAGGCATAAAAATATAATTATATAAATTTCAAGAAAAAATGGAAACTTGTTAAAGAAGAAGATACAGGAAAGTCAATTGTTTTATTAAATCAGATGGATAAAATACTCAGCAATAAAAAGGGATGAGTTAATATACCTGCAACATATTTTAAATAATTGTACTGAATGAAAGAACCCTGCCAAAAAATTACATACAGCAGATCCCCGTTTATATCTTCTTCTAGACTTAGCACACTAATGAGTCTGTAGTATTTGGTGACTCCTGGGAATAGGGAGGTACGTTATGGAAAGCCTTTGAGGAAGGATGACAAGAGACTTGAGTAGATTTGGGGGATGATATATGTGTTTAGTGTATTGATAATACTAATAATCCCAAGAACATCTGTTTGTCAAATTATGTACTTTTTAATGTTCAAATTATGCAGAATGTATTTTATATCAATTGTACAAAATATAATGACTCATAATTAAATTGTATTTAACTTAGAAAAATGCTGAAAACTCTAGTAATAACAAGCATATTTATATATTTGTAGAATATACTTATCTCCTACATTCCTTACAACCCTTACTCCTTTACTTTATCACACACACACACACACACACACACACACACACACACACAATTAGAGGGAGAGAGAGAAAAAGAGAGAGAATTGTATTTCAGTACTTATAGGTTTCAGTATGTACAAGTTTTCAATACTTTTATGATAGATAATATATTATAATTATATGTTATTATATAAAGTAATATAATAGTATAAAATAAGATAATTTTACATTGGATACTAATTAGTGTGTTATGCATCTCTCGGTATTTCTTAGTTACATTCAGTTCTTTATCTAGGGTTGAAACCTCACTAGCTTTTCCCTGGCCTGGATAGTGTGTCTACTGGCAGTCATTTGGGTGAGAATTCATGAGTGTAGCTTCTGACATTCCTAGGAGACACAGTATCATGGAAAAATTCCCATTTTTGACTCTTACAATATTTTAACTCCATTTCCACAATGATCCCTAAGCCTCAGCAGCATGAGTTGTGTTGTGGATTTATCAGTTGGGACTGGGATTCAGAACTCTCATTTTTGATTAGTTATAGGTTTCTGTAACAATCTTTGTTTGTTGCAAAAAGATGGTTTTTTGATGACAGAAAAAGACTAGACTTGTCTGTGAGTATAAAAATAAATAGTTGGAATGAATTAGTAACATAGTGGTTATTGCTATACCATGCCCATAAATGTTGCATAGTAAAATGACAAGATCCATGATTTCACTAGCCCTGAGTAATTGGCTAGGTTTCTAGTACCAGGACATGATTTCCCTCCTTTTTTTCACTCTTTTTCCTTTTATTGTAAATAGAATCTTTTTCTTATACATATATCCTAAGTATAGTTTTTCTCCCCTCTGTTCCTCCCAGATCCTCCCTCCTTCCCTTGCCTATAGATCCACTCCCTTTTTGTTCTCTTTATAAAAGAACAAGCTTCTAAGAGATAACAACCAAACATGACAAAATAAAATATAAGAATAAAGAAAAATCCATTATATTGAGGTTAGAATTGGCAACCAAACAGGAGGAGAGTCCCAAGAGCAGGCATAAGAATCTGAGACCTATTCATTCTCACATACAGGTCTCCCATAAAAATACTAAGCTAAAAGTTAAAATGTACAGGTAGAAGATCTGGTCCAGAGCCATGTGAGCTCTGTGCTTTACTGCTTCAGGTTTTTGTTTGTTTGGTTGGTTGTTTGGTTTTCACTTTTTTTTTGTTTTGTTTTGAGTTCATTATGTGCCTAGCTTAGTTGATCAGAGGGCTTTTCTCGACCATGTTCATTGCTGCTCTATTTATAATAGACAGAAACTGGAAAAAAAACAGATGTCCTTCAACAAAAGAGGGGATGAAGAAAATGGGGTACATTTACACAACATAGCACTACTCAACTGTTTAAAAATTAGCATCATAAAATTTGCAGGCAAATGGATGAAACTAGAAAAAAATCATTCTGAGTGAGGTAACCCAGACTCCAAAAGAGAAATATTGTATATAGTTTTTTATAAGTGTATATTAGTTTTTAAGGAAATGATAAGCAAACTACAATCTGTGTAACTAGAGAGGTGAGGTATACATGTGTCAAGGGTGGATATATAGATCTCCCTAGGAGGGGGAAAGAAAATAGATTTTAGGACAGAATGGGTTCCAGTAGGTAACAGAGTGAGAAGAACAGGTCATAAGGGGGAGGAGAGATAGGGTTGATGGAGAAAATGCAGGTAAAAACAGCTACAGTCAAGGAGCATTCAAAGGATGATATGGAAAACTCCTGCAGTGGAAACTTCCTAAAATATATAATGATCCCAATGAGGTTTCCTAATAATGTGAAACACAGAGTCTCAAATGGACAACTTTTGTTAACAAATGAGGCTTCCTGTAGCAGGATTGGTTTGCATTTAACTAAATTTGTGGCCAAAGTGGTCCCATGAAAATCCCCAAACAATTCAGGTTGCTGATAAATCAAAACATTACTCTCTGCAAACTGGCAGCAAGGCCCCATTATTGAGAACAATCACACAGCTCACTGAACATGGAAAAGTTAAGCTGGTGAGTTAATGGAGCTGTCACCCCTATATTCTAGTGTCTTTGGTGAGGAAAGGTAATCTTGTAGTCTACCAGAAGAAAAATGTAAACATTGACCTAGCCACGATGCTGTTGAGCTGCAATCTGACCTTCATGTAAAATATGCTAGAACAATGGTGATATAAAACTTGTGGGAGTAGCCAACTAATATCTGATTTAACTTAAGTCCTACTCCACGAGATATAACCCATATTTGACACTTCTATGTTATCCAAGAACCAAAGAAAGGATAGCCCTGGTGTTAACTAGCCAGGTATGCATTCCACTCTTTCACTCTTAGTTTTATCTAGCCATGTGAATCATCATGACTCATAAGCATCACAGCTAGTAGAACTATTAGTTGCTTCTTTCCCACGGAATTTTACATTAGACCTTCTGGTATAATGAAAGTTTGTACTCAGCAAGGAGGCTTTCAAGTCAGCCTCAGCTCAGGTTCCTCTAGGCCCTATGTTTGAAGTGCATAATGACTTCAGCAAAAAGTATTTACCTTACAGTTTTAGGGAACAACCAAAGGTAGTATCAGTGTGTTGGCCAGAATGCCAAAAGGGTATCTTTGAAGAACTGTGTATGTCATAATACAACCTAAAACTAAAAATCTGAATGAAAAAAATAAGAGAATTGCTCACTCATTCAAGGGTAAAGAAAGTAGAGGAAAATATTCAAGAGAGATAATATTGTCTAGAGTCAATAAACTAGATTTCATTGATGAAATATGCATTATAGATATTATTCAAAAAGTTTCTATTAATCACCTTAGTTTGATCAAGTGATGGTTGGCAGTTTGTCTGCTCCAAAATAAGTGTTAATTAATGTAACAATTTGTGTTACATTAATTACATTAATTAAGCACAACCAGTGTCTACAATCAACAAAAACAAAGTACTGACTAAATACAAAAAAATAAATAAATAAATCACAAGTTTTGCATTCCCTTGTAGGAAAATTAAAAGAAGAAGAGCATTCTCAGGAAAAAATACAGTCACTAGATACCAATACAGTTCCTTCATGTGTGACAGGTACCTGGCAGATGCACATGATAGTTCCTTTAAAATGCATGGCTAGGAGAGATAAACATAAATGAGTAGTCCTGTAGATACAAGTCCAACAGACAGTTCTGTGAAGAGAGGAGACAGCTCAGAGGGTGGGTATCAGCTCATGGCAGGGGATAGGATTCAGGCTGGTCTAGGAAAATGTGTTGTTTATTCTTGACTTTAAACCTGAGCATTTGTCATAAAAGAAATGAAATAAAAGAAGAAAGAGAGAAGAAAGAGAGAGAGAGAAGGAGAGACAGAGACAGAGAGAGAGAGAGAGAGAGAGAGAGAGAGAGAGAGAGAGAGAGAGGTAGAGGTAGAGGAATATGAGGAGAATACAGTCCAGTATTGAGATAGGAAGTGGTTAAACTGATATTTCCAAGGCAAAAATTCGTTATATAATATAATATCATTTGTTTGACTATTAATTTATTTTTATATATTTTAAAATACATGATTAATGAGTAAAGAGGAGAATATTTTGAAGTTCAGTAGTGAGTACTCTGTTCGATCAGTACCAAACTGATCATGCAAGGTAATAGGAAAATGAATAACAGAAAAGGAGTTGAAAAATTCTAGTTATGATGATCCAGTGGATAGCAATGCCATCTCTGATCAGTCAGTCTATTAGAGTAGGCTGACTGTCAGAGTACTCATGAGTTTGTATATTTTTTTATTTCTCTGGTAAATACATAAATATGGAAAATAAACATGTAGTTTATAACACAACTTTGAATTTTGAGTTACTGAGGTAGATTCATTACTCAAAAGTTTCAAGACCATTAGTTGAAGCTCTTATAAGCAGAATGTGTACAGTCAGACACGGCAGAAGCACACTAAGAAATGTGTTTCTAGGGGATGTGCAAATATCAGAGTATAGCTAAAACCACCAGAGTGTCAGATATAAGTCATTACAAGTAGCCTCCTATGTAATCTAAAGATGGGCATATATAAAATGCATCTATGGATCTGCTGCAGTTTTAACATGGCATTTACTATATTACAGAAAATTTCTATCATTAAGATAAAACTCTAAAATAATAATTTAAAGGTTTAATATAGTGAATAAATACCTAAACCAGCAACATAGTTAATATTATGCTATTACAAATATGCTATGTATATAATTACCTTGTTATACTTATATAATACCAGATATATAGTATCACCAGCATCACCAGCATCACCACAAACACATGGGTAATGAATTGTGCTGTGATGTCACATGGCTATGACAACTATGGTGGTCAAAATTTTATAAATCTCTCTACCAGTCATTAATCAAACAATGTTTGCCTTCTTTTTTTCCTTCTTGCATTATCCAGACAAACAAATATTTGACTGATATATTGAGTCATGATGTCTCAATGGATGTGACATCTATTTTTATTTTTTAAAGATATCACTATCTAGAGAGTCAAGCTTTAAGCAAAACATTGTCACACAGAGTACAACCATATACACAATAAATTATATATAAATAATATAACTATATTTACATAAATATAGTTATATAAATAAATATAAATGTATTTTGATAAATAAAATTTACACACACATATTGAATATTTCTTTCATAATCAGATATTATTAAAGTATTTCACATATCTTCACTTATTGAACTATTACAGTCAACCCTGTGTGTTAGTTATTACATTATTTCATTACATACAGGAAAACAGATTCCAAAACTCATGAATAACAGTTGAGCTCACAGAGAAAAATTCTGGGCAGTATTATAAGAAGACCAATGTTTGAGAGTTTCAAAAGAAGAGAGCCCATGCACCAAATGCTATGGAAAAGTCTCAGATTCCCATCCATAAATAGAGCCAAAAGTCAGAACACATTTTTCCCCGGTCACAAGGCAGGGACTCTGTAAGGAATGAGAGTAAAGTGATGGAAGCCACACAAAAAGACAATTGACTAGTTACAGGTTCCTGCAGAGACGTTCAAGGTTTTGGAAAGAATAGATGCTTTTGTCCCAGATATTGCTCTAGTCTCTGGTAAAAATGTTAAAGTACAGTAGCATCTTTGCCATTAAGACTTTCTGCACGTAAGCTAGGTAACATAGTAGGTCAAAAGGAAATAGTACTTAGGACTGCAGTCCAGGAATAAGATATCTAAAAGATTGTCTCTCTGCTTCCTTTGCTGCTATGGCATGAAATCCTCTATTCTTCCTCCATTGGAATTATGATCAGAAATAAATCCTTCCTCATTTGAAATTGTTTGTGTAGGTATGTTGCAGTGATGAGAACTCTAACAGAGATGGAGAAAACAGAAAATAGCAAGAAGTGACTGTTTGCTATCACTACTCAATTTAGAGTCATCTGTAACAGGATTGCAAGAGCAACCAGGAAAAGTTTGTGCATGCAGGTAGAAAAAAGTCAGAATGCTGTAAGTGGAGCTTAATGGGCAGTTCTGTCAGGATCTCAAGATACGCAAATTCCACAGCAATGGGGATGGTACCTGGGTCATTTGTCTTGTCGTGACCAAATACCAAACATGTGAAAACAGCAACTTAGGGAAGAAAGGAAAGATTGATTCTGGCTTAGTTTGAGGATATGCGGTTCATTCTAGTGGGGAAGGTGTAGCAGCAGGAACAGGAGGCAGCTGGTCATACTGTTCCCACAGTCATGATCAGAGAAGTCAAGATAAGCTATTAAGTCTCAAGGCCCGCTACCAGTTACCCACTTCCTCCAGAGAGGGTTCTTTCCTAAAGGTTTCACATCTTCTGCTCCCCACCCCCAAATCACCAGCTGGAGACAGAGTATTAAGACATGATCCTAGGGGATACATGTCACATTCCAGCCACAACTAGTAGGAATAAGGATTTGAGTCCATTTATGTTATAGAATGGACAAAGAATATCTCTATCATTTGCCTTAAAATTGGATATATGGTTGTTTTTACAGGGGAAAAGCTAGTTAATTTTGTATAGGGTTTTTTTTGACAGTCCAGCATTCAAACTACAGCTGGTTTAGTCAGATTCACAGTGAGAATCATGAGCAAGAACAAAGTGGTAAAAACTTAAAAACGGTATAATTTTTTTTTCAGAAAAACCATGTAATTTGGGGCTAAGGATACCAATGTTTCTGAAGAGGGAAACCCAAGTACATTGCTGCAGAACATGAAAGATGTTAATTGAGTGTCCCAGGAATCGATAGACTCTGTTAGTCTAGGTACAGGGATATAGGTCTTCACGCATTAGAATGTATTTTCATTAGGTAGAGGGCCCTTTATTCTGGGATGGCTAGAAAAGTATGTCGTTTTGGTCAGGTGTGCAGGTACACAGAGGTTGCTTCAGCTTCAGTCTTAGGAGCTCTTGGCATTGCCCACACAATGCTGGCTTCAAAGTCATGCAGAATGCAAGAGTTATACAGTGATTGAGACTTCCGTCAAGATTGCAAAGCATGATTTCAGAGGCCAAGCATTGTGTGGCTTAGTAAGGACTCCTACAGGCAGCTTTTGAGAGGCAGAGTGAAGATTGTGAGGATGAAGCTAATAAGTCAGTAGAGACCTCATGATTTTAAAAATGATGGAAAAACTGTGGGCATCAACAAAACTCAGGATGAGAGAAAGACCATTGGGGGCACTGGGCTATGTTTAACAGGGCCATAGGGCAAATTTATCCAAGCTCTTTGAAACTCACAATGTACCAGGGTGTGTCTCACATACTGAAAATAAAGCTACATAGTTTAATTTTTGCCTGCTGTATTTTAATTTTGCTTGGGTCTAATACTTAGTATTCTATTCCTCCTTTTTATAACATGAATATTTACTCTCTACTACTATACTTTAAGTGTGTGCAACATTCTTTTTGCTTTACTATTTTAAAAAAAAATGATAAAACCAAAAGCCTTCATCCTCCATCTGATAGCTCCTACTGTAGTGAACATTGTGTCACAGGTAGAGAGAAGCCTGGACATCAGCAAATAAAGTCAAGAGAAGTTCCCACAAACCTTAGTCTTGTTCACATAAAGACAAATGTATTGTGGGGTATGAGAACCCAGGGTGACTGGCAACAAGATGACCAGAAACCTGGGGACTATTCTCCAAAACTGAGTGTGTTCTTAAAATGAACAAGACCCACCTCATGTTATGTGCCTTTGGGACTTTTGTGATTGTGTAGCTTTCTGAGGTAACAGCCAAAGAACGTTCTATGACAGACCATAGTAACTTTGAAGGTGACCGAGTCTCAGCGTTAGCATGTGTTAGCATGATCAGTGCTGCAGGCAAGCCTGATGGACTTGCAGAAAGACAAATTCACAGTTCAGACTTTGAAATATAAATTGCTGGGCCATCTAAGATGCCAGAGAATAGCAGAGATGCTTTTCTTTCTGTGAACTTTGATCTTGTGTGCAATTCACACAAACTTCCTCATCTTGCTTTGGACTTCCTCTCAGAAAAATGACCATAAAAATCCACAGTGTTGCAAGAGGGGCACGGAAGTATAACCTGTTAATGCTCCTAAAGAGGAAGTCTCTGAACAAGTCCTGTCAATAAATCTACTCTGCTCTTACAGAGCTACACCACCACAAATCAACCTGGTATGTGATCACCACCTGCTTGGCATCCCTCAATGTTCATGAAAGACAGGCAAGAAAATAAGTGGCAGATGTGAAGGGATGGAGCTGGTGTCTCTATCTGTCAGCTGTCCAGAGTGATTCTTGTCTCTGCTTCCCACAAACAACTACAGGGATGCTTTCTCTTCTCACTATTGTATTTGGTTTGAAAAGAACAGACCCATTTTGCATAATGTATGGGTTTCTCTTAAATTATAAATACACTGTGACTGCAGATTTTTCCATTACCTCTATCTATACTTTAATATCAGCTTTAAAATTGTTTTTCCAGAAATAGAAAGGTGAAAAGCAAATTAGATATGGCAAGATCAGAAGTCAGAGGCAGGAACCAACCATGTGTCTTGGCCAGCTTTCAAGATATACAAGAGTAAAATCTGCACAAGTAGATTTTACCATGGCTCTACAGGCTCCACACTCATCTGATTTTCTTCCTTTCTAAATGGCTCCCCATGAGTTCTGTACCTTTCGGGAACTATCCCTGGACAGCCCTGTGGAAATGCATTCTTATATTCTATACTGTTATCAGGAGCAAATGCTGAATAACACCCTTTCTGAATTATTTCTGGGTATTCAGAAAGAATTATTTTTATACTTGAGTGATTTTTCTCTCCTTTAAAGGTATTTTTGATTGGTTTGACTGTTTACTTAAGGCAAAATATTTTGTAGTATATCTGAGATCAAATATAAAGAAGCAAACATGTTTTAAGATTTATTTGTGTGTGTGTGTGTGTGTGTGTGTGTGTGTGTGTGTGTGTGTGTGTGTGTGCACGTGTGCACTCACATGCATGCAGAATCCTGAAAATGACGTCAGATCCTCTGGAACTGGAGTTACAGACTGTTGTGTGGGAGGTAGGAATCAAACTCTGGTCCTCTGCAAGAGCAGGAAGTGCTCTTAAAGGCTGAGATATTTCTCCAATCCCAAGACACAAACATTATCAATATATCACACTTTCAATTGTTTCAAATATGCGTAAGTCAAAAATTAACTAAAGTAAGATAGTTTTTGTTGTTTTAAAACAGTTCATAGTAATTTGTATTTTCTAATTCAGCAGTTCTCAACCTTCCTAATGCTGAGACTCTTTAATACAAATCCTCATGACGTGGTGACCCCAACCATAAAATTATTTCATTGCTACTTCATACCTGTAATTTTGCCATTGTTACCAATTGGAATGTAAATATCTGATCTGCAGCATATTTGGTATGTGACCCCAAAAAGCTTTAACAATAGTCTGCGAAACATTGAACTCTAATTGAAATATATAAGTTCATTTCTCACATCCATAAATTAAGCCATTTTTCCAAATAGTGTCATGCATTATTTTATTTTATTTATTACAATTATTTCTATAATCATTAGTTGTTGGTGGTAGTAGTAACATTTATGTGTATGGAGGTCAGAGAACAACCTTTACAATCAATTCTGTCTTACACATATTGCATGGGTTTGCATGGATTCTGGGGATCAAACTCATCAAGTCATCAGGCTGGTGCGGCAAACACACTCAGTCCCCAAGCCATCTCATGGGCCACTGTCGTAAATTTTTATTCAATGCATCTATTTTGAACAAGCATTTGGTACAATTTTCTCATATAGCATAATACACATCCCATATTCCTCTTGAGAAGTAAGGCTATAACTCCAGTGTTCTTGGTATTTTTGTTCATTCACCAAAAGATCTCAATCAAATAACAAAAAGTATAGTCAAAGTATGGGTAAGGTTCTTAGAAAGAGGCAAGATTGACTTCTCATTTGACATTTTATAAAACATGAAGCACACTGGTTACTTATATATAATATACAAATAACTTCCTTGTTAAAGAAGTTAGTAATAACTCAATAAAAAGAATGAATAATTTATTAACATTTCCATAAAAACCGAGAACAAACTGTAAAATAATAGCTTAATATACTTTACTTGTAAAAAGTGAATACTTCTAATTATTAGATAAAAGTTTCCAAATACTACATAAGAAAAATTATCTAAGAATATAATGCTTCTTTGGGAGTAAATATAATGAGGATCTCTTACTTAGTAATGGATAAGCATTTAAATTACTGTATAATTTCCAAGTTACAACTTTGAAATATGTATTAAAATGATGTTATCTATGGTTTAAGAAAATTGAATTTTAGAAATGCATAGTGGTAAACCAAAGGGCTGGTTGTGATGGCTAACAACATTATGGAATCATTTGCCAATAACACAATAGTAACAAGAAGTAATACCATTGGAAATGTCTGCTAGTAAGGAGTGGGTTACTAACGTAATAGAACACTATGCAGCTGTTTTACATGCTAAAATTAATTTGAGAGCAGATCATATTAGCACTGCTCAATAGAAACATTCCAGGTTGTCAACAGAATCCATGGTTCATCAGCTAGGTGCTTACATTTGTATCACTAATACTGTGCTACTATTTGGTTGCATCCCTCAAGAAGATGTTTGAAAACTCCTGGGAAAGCTTCTCACTGCAGCCTAATGAGCCCTTCTTATTACTCATTTCTATGACTCACAAACACTTACTGTCATGTGGGAACATAGCCTGTTTTATCTGTGCTGACAAATACCTTACCTCTCAAGCCTAAAGGATCACCTCATCCCAGTCCACTGAATACCAAAAGACAAGTTTAGGAGTCTAGTAGGTGGCTATAATATGATGGGGTGGATCAAGAATACAGTGCAACTCATTTTTGCCTTAATGCTGAGACTGAGAACAATCACTAAAATATTTCTCAGCAATGGGAGATATGACTCAGTAGCTAATATTGTTACTTCTTTCCCCAAAAGACCTGTGCAGCACCCAATCACAGGTGGCTAACAAATGCCGGTAACTCAAGTCTCAGGGGACTCAACACCCTCTTTTGTCTTTCTGAAGCAACCACATCTCCTCCCTCTCCCTCTCCGTCTCCCTCTCCGTCTCCCTCTCCGTCTCCCTCTCCGTCTCCCTCTCCCTCTCCCTCTCCCTCTCCCTCTCCCTCTCCCTCTCCCTCTCCCTCTCCCTCTCCCTCTCCCTCTCTCCCTCTCCCTCTCCCTCTCCCTCTCCCTCTCCCTCTCCCTGTCCATTACCATCTCCTCCCCACTCTCGCTCTCACACACACTACACATAACATTAAGAATACTTTTCAAGTTGCACTGCTGCCATATTTCTAGCTCAAACTATTTTTGGTATGGAGAGACAAAAATTAGAAATAAATGGATCAAGAAATAAAGCAACTGAATTTCTTCTAGTCTTCCATTTACTGTGGTCAGGAAAATGGTCTTGATCCATGAATTCCAGAAGGTATGCAAATTCATTCAGTTCCAATGTTTAATTGTTTGTGAGCATCATATATGCAAAAGAAAACACAGACATTTTTGTTCAACCAAATGGAACTATGGGATTTCTGCCCATTCTTGCTGTTTTCCTGAGTTCAGCACACAGAACTCCAGAGAGGATCTGCTCTAAGGGACTAGCAGCAAGCATAATAAAATCAATTTCGGTCTCACTGACCATTCTGTCTTGCAAAGAAGAGTGTCCATGAATTAGCTTTGCAAGACAATACTGAAAAGACCCAGGGTACATACCTCTCTCTCCCTCCTCCCTCTCTCTCTCCACCCCTCTACACACACACACACACACACACACACACACACACACACACACATCACATCACACTCAAACTTTGATTTCTCTTGTGGTCATTTGTTTTAAAGCAGCTTAAACACTTTTTAGAAAGTGGATGTCTGTAACCATGGAGATGGCTGTTGTTTTTAGTCCATAGGGATATAGGATTATGTGTTTAAGGAGACACAGGATAAGCTTTGATTGCTACTTGAATGTCACATTTGATTTCAACTCCTCACTACTTACCAAGATTTTCTCAGTGGACTAAGGTATAGAAATAGCCAATGACAGACTCTATCCCTCATTTCCTTCAGCCAGTTGAGGGATGACTTTACCTCTGGCATGCTCTAGAAGTTCATAGTGTGCAAATTACCAGCTCTGATCAAGTGTCAGAAGGCAGAAGGCAGAAGCCATTCTGAATTGTAGCCTTCATCCCACAAAGGCCATAAGTCCCCAAATTGGGAAATCCACCAAGGGCTGAATTTCTGATTCTTCAAGAGCTCCTGATGCCTTCTGCTGGCTGTTTTCAGTGGGTAAGATACTGGGCCCTATCTAGCCAATAAATGATTTGGGGGAAGGTTTGTCTCCATTGGAATTGACACCATTTGACCTGAAGTTAACCTAATGTCTTTCTCTCTTTCGAACTATGTGCCTTTTGATAAGTCTAATAAATCTCTTATTTCAGTGACAAGCTGTTGGGATCATTATTTTTGTCTTTGGCAAATTCTTAAAAGAGAAATCAAGTCTAGTGGCTCAGAAAAAAAGAAAAGTAAGTAAGTCAAAACCAAAAAAGAAAAAAAAAAAAAAACAGAATCTAATTTCTTGGAAATGGTCAGAGCTTAGCAGGCCGGGCCATGCTTTGAGCTAGAGATGTCTCAGTTCCTTCTTCAAATGAGGGAAACCAGTGGCTCTTCAGGATAGTTTGGACCCTGAAAAGATTGCTGAAAGCACAAGCGACAGGAACAGCTATCTCACCACCTGCAGCGCCCACAAGCTCACTGTAGTAGATAGATAACTTGGCATTGTTTATCCATTTCTTTTTCCTTTAAGATTTCTGTGTTTGTCTGGCTAGCTTTCTGGCCTTTGCTTTATTGATCTTAGTAATAGTAGAGAAGAAAACTGAAAGACCACCAGAAAGGCTAAGTCAATCTGCATCAGAAAGGGCAGAAAGTCTTCTATGAGAGGAAAATAAATAAATAACGGAGATAGACTGACGGTGGTGGCGGGGAAATAGAGTGAGAGGAAAGTCAGTCTAGGTCATGTTTGCCCAGAGTTTATGGGACTCTGTAGATATGAGAGCGGCGAGACTGAGAGACAGCTCCAGCACCTTATAAATGAAAGGGTCAGAAAGAGACACAGGGCTGAGATTTAGAATTCTGGCTCTGGTTTAGTGTATAATCCCTGTTTAGTGCTTCTTAAAGAGCCATGATAAAGAATTTAGTCACTTGTCAATGCTCTTTGGATGACATACCATTTCCCCTTGTGAATGCAACTCTCTGTATTTGGGCCAGTTTTACAAGGATTACAAGTGATTAAACAAGTGTTGCTCAGTAGATTAGCAAGTGCCTCAGTCCTACTAGTCCAAAAGGGAAACCAGACTCCACAAACTGAAGGTCTGAGCCAGCTAATAGACTACTATTCAGGGCCAAGAGCAGCTTTGGTGTGTTTTGTCTGCAGGTTGAGCATCCCCAGTGACCACAGCTAAGAGGATTCTTAAAGCCTTGTGCCATCCATTCCTCTACAAATCTCCTTTCTGCAGCTTTTCTCTGTCACCTGTGACTAAGTTCAGTGACTATGCCCAGCACTGGCTGGTCACACTGAGCAGGGATTCATTTCCTCTTACTCCTTTACTCTTGGCATCTTCCCTTCAGTATGGATGATGCTCCAGCCTTGTTCTCTCTTCTTCACTGCTGCTATTCCTTTTCTCCTTCCTTCACGATCATTGTCTGAGTCAGTTTATATGATCTCATAGCTATCACTGTAAAAGGTCAGTTGTCAAATGTAAATTTCTTATCTAAATATCTTCTTGGACTCCAAAACCACACTTAAACCCCCCTGTAATACATCTGCACTTAGATGTCTGTCAGGAAGCTCAAGCTTGTCCATAGAAAAGAATGCTAACTACCCCACTTGTGCCCTTCCTCTTTGTAGTACACCACCTGTCAAAGTACCATTTATCTGTTATCATTGCTGAATAAAAAATACCGATGATACCTTAAAACTATATTTTTCTCAAACATCTTGGACCAGCAAACTATTTTCTTTTGTTGTTGTTGTTGTTGTTGTTGTTGTCACTGTTGTTTTATAGATACACTTAGTAGTATCTGTCTACCTCTCAAAATTTCTTTGGCTTCCCCAGCATCCTGGGCCAAACCACTATCAGCTACTTCTGAATTGCCACAAAAGTTACCACCTGTTCATCTTGCTTCTGTTCTACAACAGCCAGAGGAACTTTCCCAGCTGACATGAGAGTCATGAGGTACTTCCACTTAAAACTATGAAGTGACTCTTTTAACCTTCAACTAAATGCCATATGTATAGACAAATGTCTCACATTTGTCACTCTTTATTTTGCCATTACCTGCAGAACTAATGACAAACGTTCTACAGATTTTCATGTTTGTTTTCTGACTCTACCTACAATGTAAGTTTCTAGAGAGAATGACGCTTCCCCACAATCCCTGGAAGTAGCTATTGTCTGTTATATATTTAATTAGTGTCAAGTTAATTATTTTCATCATTTTATTTTTCCTTTTTTCAAGGCACAAGTATTTCCTTCCCAGGTAATTACTATTCCTTACTCAAGGATATTGATTGTGTTTCTCTTTCCCAGTGATTTATAGTTGGCCGATTGAGTTACTTGGCTAAAGTATACATGAATATTCATTCATAAGAGCTACAATTCAAGACACACAAGATAGATTATGAAACCATAGGTAGTATCCTACATATACTAGGATTTCCTTAATCTTACAAATAAGATTTAATTTATAAATTAGGCTTCCAGAGAAATCAATATATCTATATTAGAAATCAATATATCACTAATATCTATGACCAAATAAAATAACCATACAATATATGGTAGTAAAAGTGATAGAATGCAGTCCCGTTCTTAAAATGTCTCACCGAACCACATTCACTCCTCTTATGTAAAAGATGGTACAACAGATGATATGAAGTACAGTAAGTGATACAGACATTTCGATATAGCACTAGCCAGGTACTGTGAGAGTAAAGCAGACATCCTAATGATTGCTGTGATTAACTGAAGGGTAGCACATACAACAGGGATACACTGGACAAAAGCACAAATCATGTTCCATGGTTCTCAGAGTAGAATAGCACAGTATTTCATGACCCATGGGTATTTCTACCATGTGATATTCTTGACCTGATATGTATTTCTGAAAGAAATATGCTTTACCTACTCAGAGATCTTTCAGGAATGACTCCATTGGTTTGAAGAAGGAAGAAGGAGGAATCACTATATTTTAAATGTCCTATCCAAGTGCTATGTAGCTGTAATGAATACTTGTTTCTGTTTTGCCATGTGACTCAGGTCCATACTAAGTGAATTGCTTACAATACCTAAATACCTAGCCTTTGCTTACTCTGAGAAAGAGGAAAGGAAAGGAAAGGGTACAGCTTCACTGTGGGCTTAGGGGCTCTATCAGAGTATAACAGGAATGAGCTGAACAATGCAAGTGTGCTTTCTATAATTCATATGAAGAGAAAAAGAAGGTACCAATGGCATCAATGTCTACTATTTTATACCTAAAGTTCTTACCCAGCATACACAACCTAAGCATAGTGTCTACAAGTAGTGCTGTATAGATGAACATTTGAGTGTTCTCTCTCTCTCTCTCTCTCTCTCTTTCAATGTACATATATGTGTGTGTATGTTTCTCTCTCTCTCTCTCTCTCTCTCTCTCTCTCTCTCTCTCTGTGTGTGTGTGTGTGTGTGTGTGTGTGTGTGTGTGTGTTTGTATAGCCACACCTTTTAGTCTGTCTTTTATGATTCCCTAATAGACTAAGATTCAGACGTGAGATTTTCCCCAGCCTGGTTCACACCTTTGGAGACACTGGAAATGTGTCCACGCACATGCTCAGTGTCTTTTAAACCACAAAGAACTATCAGCCATGAGGTCTCATTGTTTTTCCTGGCCATTCCCTCAGCTTTGGCTGTCCTCAGAAGGATACTGAGATAATGCTTTGCATCTCACTCTCTGTATAACAGAGCTGCTTCTTTTTTTCCAACAAAGGAATTTTCCATCAAGTGAAACAAGTACATTTTGTGAATTAATGAGACAAGGAGGAAGGACTTTGCTTCCTGTGGAGGCTCCGAGGAGGACGGAGCTGCCTATGAAATATTTAGAGGCATTTTCCAAAACAGTGGACTGAGATGAATCGGTAAAACCAAGAGTTGTTTCCCACAGCTTGTAGAGACTGGAACAGCAGACAAGGCTCTGGGGTGATGCATAACCTTTGCTTCCTTTGCTGCTGTCTCTGCACAGACCTTCTACTCCCTGCTCTCTGTCTATGAAATCTCAGATCTTTAATGTTATATCCTCTGTCAGGGGTAATTATAGCCTGGCCACTGGACAATAGGATTTGATCAGATTATGCCAAGAGCACAGAGAACATGCTGCACTGTTCTCATCATTTATGACTGTTAGTAAATTCTGAAACAAAAGTCCTGTGGATGCTCAGATCTTAAAGGATATGTTAATCTCTTATGTTCCAGGGATGAAAACCACAGTTGCATAGAGTTATTGTCAGGAATGAGACCTTGCCACATTGTTCTAGCATCTAAGGAGCTTACAGTCAGGTCATATATTCACCATTTTATTTGCTGTGCATAAACCCTCTGTTTTTCTGTTCCTACCAATAGATCCAGTGTCATGCAGAGAAAATGAGATTCACCAGACAGAAACATTGTCTTTCTAAAGCTCCAGTTATTAGGATTATCCCTAGGATAGGGGTGGTTCTGCAGAGTGTTAGGCATCATTCCCACACAGTGGTCTCATCAGAACTATATATCCATATCTGGTAACGCTAGCCCTAACCTGGATCATTTTGACCATTTACTACAGTGGGAATACAAGTGATCAGACTTGATAGGAGCTCTGCCCCTGCATCATTCTAATGCAATTCCATGAAACCACTTGATTCCATGACCTTTGAAATAGTTGTCTTGTGACATATTGATAACCAAAACTACCCCTGACTCTTTCTTCTATGACATCAGTATCCCAGCAGAGGCACTATAGAGCAATTTTTCTATGATTATAGTGAAGACTATGTTAAATAATCTCTCCCCTTCTCCTCCCCCCACCTCTCTCTTTCCTGACTTCTGTGGACCTAACTCTTAACCACTTCTTTTATGAGTAGGTGCTCTACTATCTTCATTCAACTTTGGCCAGATGTATGCAGCAGTGGAATGCTTTTCACCTAGAATATAAACAAAAGAAATCAAGCAAAAACATAGCTGGAAAGAGCCTATCTGTCACACACATTTAAAAGAACCTACCCAGATAATGAGTTTTTTCCTTTTTGTGATATTACAGGAAAAATTTATCTGTCATAATTCATTTGCCTTCATGAATATTTTGATGTGAAGCATTGAGACACATGAGGTAAGCAAGATCAGAACTTCTTAGGACTCCTCCTTGCTCAGTACTGGAAAAAAGTGAGTCTACTTCTGTCCTATTGTCAGAAGCCATTAGCCCTCACAGCTTTGAAAACCTCTGTTTCAACTAACTTCTAACTTTCACAACTCCTTTCTGACAGGACCAAAGAGAATGAACACTCCATGTCCTTCCCAGAATACTTGTGACCCTTTTACACCAAAGAAATAAAACATTTCCTGGTAGTAATAAATAAATAAACTCATTGGAAATCAATTACTCAATATACATGCAATTTTACCAGTTATCAGAGATGAAAGCAAATTTACATATTAATGAGATAGATATGCTTGTTTACTTTTACACAAAGAATTCAATCTTGGATGAATAATCAATACTCCAGGGTGTATACAACATTAGTCATGGTTCTGTAAAGGAACATCACAGATAGAATGAATAAATGAGTAGTCTAATAATGGATATGTCTCATCAAGGCCCGGGATCTAACAGTAGTTCAGTACATAACACAGGATGTTTTTACTATCCAGTCTGATGCTGGAGTCTCAGGAAAGTCCTGGAGAGCTGCTGGCCGTCAGGCTACATTGATATGACAAAGTAGGTCCTAACACCAGTGAGTTAATGCCCCAGGAGCAAGATAGATGAACTTGCCAGTGAATGTGTGAACAAGCAGGTGAAAGCAAGACCTCCCTTCTTCTTGTCTTTTATGTGAGTTGCCAGCAGAAGATGTGGCCAGAGTTAGATAGATCTTCACATACCTATTGATCCAATCAAGAGTTCTTCACAGGCATGTATGCTGCTTGGGGTTTAGTTCATTTCCAATGTAGTCAAGTTGCTAACCAAGATTAGAGGATCTTCAGTTGATTGATATTTTTATTTTATAGTTGTCGGTGCTGAGAACATTGTTCATAATTTCAAATAGAAGTATGTTTAGGACCAGTTAAGAAATTATTAGAAATTATGCCCAAATCTCCAGTCAAAATTGACTTAACAAAATTGATTTTTTTTTTCACAAAGCCCAAATCAACAACTGAAACACCAACTTTTACAATAAAAAACTCTAACACAATACACTCTAAAGACATAGTAACCTAACACTTATATGCTAGGAAATGATGATAGGAGGATAGTAAGTGTGTGTTTCTTAAGGAAGTGTGTTTCATAAGCAAGCAGCTTCATGTATCAGTGGTAACTTTCCCTGACTCAAAGTTATCAGGGAAGGGTCATGAATGTTTTTACCCACAGAAACTGAAGAGACATTTCTAGACTATAGAACTGTGTATATCAGACAGAATTGAGGTAGTTTTCTGAGCTAGTGTCAAATCATGCTCCGAGGAGGTTCTTTTAACCTTAAAAATCTTCATTCAAGTATGCCTCACTGCAAAAATTTCAAAACACAATAATATAATTCCTTAAAAGACCATATACATTTTGGCATAATGAAACAATGTGCTAAAAATCCCCACTCTTTATCAAAGAAACTTGTCTTTACAGCAGATAATGACAGCTACAGAAACCACAGCCAATCAATATTTATAGTTTTGGATTCCAACCCCAGTAGATACATCTACAGAACACTCTTGCACCTAAGAGCATTGCAAGAAGTGTGGGTTGGAAAAGACTATTAAAACCAGATGTTCAGGGAGTTTGCTGTGGGATAATGTTTCTTAGGGATGTCAGAAACTACAGTCATTATGTCTCACTAATCTGACTGGACAAATGTAAGCTGAACAAGAGTGACCACGAACATGCAAAACATGACAAGGAAAAGCCCATGAGACATCAATCATACACAACCACAGGAAAAGATGGGGAAAGTTGGGAGCAGAAGTATCCTTCTAAAGGAAGACTGCATCAACTTGTCTAGCACCAACTTTTCAATCCTGAAAAATACATGCAGCTAACACTATATGGACGCAACAGACTATATTTAGGAAAGTATATGTATATACAAATAAATATGTGCATTTGATAATAGTTAAGGTAAAAGGAGGCTATAAATTGAAATCAAAGTAAGACATGGAAGGCTTCAGAAGGAGGAAAGGAGGAGAAATGTCAGAATTAAATTACAATACACAAAATAAATTATGAAACAAATTTTCACAAATTCAAGAGAAAAGAATGAAAGTGCCAACTTTGCTGTAGGATTTGTTTGAAGACATGGGTTACAGCACAATGGATGAAGACAAAAGAAGAAGATAGAAGGCACTACTTAGGAGGGACTTGGAAAAATAGTAGGGGTGAGAGCCACTTCCTGTTTCTTCCAGTCCCATTCAGGTTGCAGAAAGGCTGACCTTGCTCCTTTCAGTCTTCCTTAGTCCCCAGATTAATCCAAGAACTTCCTGACTTCCAAGTAAATGGAAACACTCTCATCACTCAGTGATGTGATGAGTTCTTTTAGGATCCATTGTCATGACTACTGAGTCTAAGAAGCCTAATGTTTCCCTTGGCTTGGAGTTGTTCTTTCTGTAAAACTAAAACTACAGTAGAAAGAATCCACCCACCAGAATGGTTCTTCCTCTTGCTTCTGTACCACTGTAGAAATCACCAGACTCAAGCCATACAAGCAATGCTCAGATAACCAAGAAACCATTGGTCCTGCCATCTCCTACCATTCAGGAATGGATACCACATTTGATACCAAGTACAATGATATAAACAAGTCTAAGACCTCACCACTGTAACACTAGTAACTTTCCTTTCATTCAATAAATGACTTTCCATGTGCTCCTGCTCTGCTATGATCATGAGTTAGGGGTTGAAGCAATGGCCTCGTGGTTAAGAACTTTAGCTGTTCCTCCAGAGGATCTGGATTCAATTCTCAGAATGCACAAGCTGATTAACAATCACTTGTGACTCTAGCTACAGGACATCCAACACTCTCCTCTGGCCATGGAGATGGGCACAGATCATATGCATGGTACACAGACTGACATACAGACTGAACAAAAAATAACAAGTAATAAATCTAAATTTGTAAAAGTATAAATTAGGATTCACATGTTGTTTCCACTCCCATGCCCTGCCACAAACACACACACACACACACACACACACACACACACACACACATTTCCTTTTCCTCTTTTTGTGGCCCCTTCCCTAATCTCACCTCTTTGCAGACCTCATCCCTCCAGGTGGTTGGGTTGGACTGGTTATGAGGGAGCATAAGTACAGTAACCCAGAGCTTCCTTTTCATCATTGTTCAGATTTTTGTGGAACTAACGGTTATAAGTGAGATTCCACCGCTGTCCTTCTGGAAAAGAACCTTACTGCATTTTACTCATATTTAAGCCTTCAGAAATTCTAAGGACCAAACAACCCTCTTATCCACAACAGTGATTTAAATGTATATCAGATTAAATCATGACTTTTCCCCAAAGCCTACAATACCAATTCGCTGTGCTGAAGATGAAGTGAAACACTGCAGTATGCCTGCTCATAGAGACAACATGACTTAGTTTCAGCTGACCTCCTCAAAACCCGTCTTGCTATGCTCTATAGTAAACTGACAACTTTTAGTTCTTGAAGGATGCTGGAATTTGAAAAAGCTTGCTTCAAGGAGAGACACCCTCCTCAACAAATAAAGCAGATAGCAAGTGAAGAAGACATCAACTTGGCATTTCCGTGTGTGTGTGTGCATGTGGGACTAGTACACACATATGTACCTCCAAACATATGAAGATGCATATACACATACATGTACATCACATGCTGTTAGAATCAACAATATACCAGGTAGACATTAGAAGAATAAAACAAATTTCTTCAAGGATTGTCCTGAGACAAATAGAAGAGGTCTTTCTGTCTTAAATCCTTTTTGGGGGGGTTGGTGGCAGAAGGACAGAAGTATGATGAACTTTTATGGGATGTTAAGAGGTCAGATGGAACAGGGACAGAACATCCCTCTGTGTGGTGGGGTCTTTCTCTACAGAGCACCAGTCTCCTACTATCAGAAACTGAGTCTGGATTTGAGGCTTGCTACTGGGGACAGAATCTCTATTTTCTTTTCAGACAAACAAATTACAGTTCAGCAAAGCTGTTCATGTGAGTCCAGAAGAGCAGTGGTGGCATGAGGTCCTCTCTTTAGAATTTAGGAGGTCACATGGGAAGGAAAGTGCATGCCTTTCCTTTTATAGATCTTCATCCTGTAGACCTTGTCTCTGCCTACATCACTCTACCCATTGGCTCTTTCTGTTTCTTGGGTCTCAGCCTCAAAGCCAACGTTCCTGCTGCCTCTGCTGGAGGAGGTCACAAATTCTACCCTCTAACTCTAGCTTTTAATCATGTTTAGTGACTTTGTAGTAATTTGCTTTTCAATTATATACAAACTAAACTATCACTGAAGGTAAACATATTGCTTTCTTTGTGTCCTAATAGATCTTCAATGTTTTATGCAAAGTTAAGGCTGAATTTTTCTGTTTGGATTGAGAGAAAATTACAAATTAATAAAATAATTCCTCACATTAAACTTTATGCTCTCTTCTAAAAGCAAATTTTAGAAAATTTAGTAATTTCTAAAAATTAAAACAAGCTATAAGCAAAAGAACAGGGAATCATCTTTGATTTCTGACCCTGGGACAAGGGACTGAGGTGCATATTTTACATATCAAAGCAAACCTGGCCTCCAGGTTCTCCCAGCATCCCTCAGTTTCTAACTGACATATCCTGCTCCCAACCCAGAACTTTCCAGGCCAGAGGATGGGCTGCCCTTTTGTGTTCTCTTCTCTCTCTCTCTCTCTCTCTCTCTCTCTCTCTCTCTCTCTCTCTCTCTCTCTTTCTCCTTCTCCTCCTCCTCCTCTTCCTTCTCCTCTTTCTCCAACACCCCTTCAATACCCCTTTCTCCTCTTCCTATTCCTCTTCCTCCTCCTCCTTCTCTTTCTTTTTCCCATGTCTCTCTTTATACACATGTGCCCTCTCTCTTTTTCTGTCCCCTGACTTCTCTCCCCATGGTGACATGCCTTAGCCTTGGTGCTTAAGAAAGGGAACTTTCCCAAGACCAATATCTCTGTAAAGCTATCTTTAATATATTCTAATCTGGCTTAATTCGGGTGATTTCACCTGCAGAGAAACAACCTATCAGATCCTACATTGCTCTTTTCTACCCTCTGCCTTCTCAGTCCTGCAATGATTTTATCCACTAAACTTTTGGTCATTCCCATTTGTCATGTGCTGTAACTTGTTCTCTCTACATAAGTATAATATCTGTGAAAGGGTCCAAAGCCCCTCTCTGTGTGACTTATCTAGTCTTAGAAGCACAGCTGTGGCCTGGCTCATTCAAACTATCTTAAGTCTCTGGTCACCTTTGACTGCAGGGATTGACTTCCTAGCCTTGGATCTCAGCATGCGCACCAGGGAAAATGTCTACTATTCCCTGATGCCACAGGCTCTGTTGCTCTTTATGTTGAGTTTTCCTCTGTGTGCTAGAGAAAAGTTAAACGGCACTTGAGAGAAGACCCTGAAGAATAAAACTATTAATGGTGGATAATTTCTAAGAGCTTCACTGCCATCCTAAAAGTAGGGTGGGAACCAAAGCTCCGGCCTTTGACACTTCATCTCAGAATGTGATTCCTCGAATTTTAGCAGTGAGAACTTAACTCAAAGTTTGTCCTTTAAAGATGATCCTGCCCTCATCTGTGAACGAAGAATACTATTAACATTTTGGGATTGTTTGGGAGAGCAAAAGAGATATCAGGGCCTCCAGAATGACACATCTCACCCTAAAAGACATTTTATTCCATTTCCAGACTGAATCATACTGTTCACTTTCAGTTTTGGGCAGAGTAAAGTGTCCCCTTGAGAGATTTCCATGATGGTCTGGGTAGTGATCTCAGAGGAGTGGGTTGACAAACATAACCAGTAACACCCTCTCTCTTACTGCATAAGTAAGGCTCTTACAATCTATGATCCTCAAGATAGAAATTGGGGGAAAATAAATTTGTTCATGGCTCTCCCTGAGATAAATAGAAGAAACTTTTCTCTCTCTAATCCTCCTCGGGTTAGGTGGAAGAAAGAAGCATGAAGAAATTTCATGAGATGTTTAAGAGGTGAGGTGGCACAGGAACAGGACATTCCTCTGTAGATGGGGTCTTTCTCTACAAAGCACCAGTCACCTATTATCAGAAAATGTGTCTGGATTTGATGCCTGCCACTGGGGCCAGAATCTTCATTTTCTTTTCAAACAAACACATTACTGCTCAGCAAGGCAATTCATGTGAGTTCAGAAGAGCAGTGGTGGCATGGGAGTCTCTCTTTAGAATTTAGGAGGCCATATGAAAAGGTAAGTTCCTTTGATAATTAGGGACTGGATTAGTGAGGAAAGGAAAAGTCACAGTTTCCCTCCTGCTTCGCCACTATTTATGGCTGAAAGGGGAAAAGCAATATGAAACCCTATCCCCCTGCGCCCAAGCAACTGGGTTCACAAGGGCTCCCTATTGTCCTTTTATTCTCAGTATTGTCA
Source organism: Rhabdomys pumilio (assembly GCA_030674055.1). Taxonomy (NCBI): domain Eukaryota; kingdom Metazoa; phylum Chordata; class Mammalia; order Rodentia; family Muridae; genus Rhabdomys; species Rhabdomys pumilio. The sequence continues at coordinate 175,177,265 of JANHMN010000001.1, read as the reverse complement.
TGGGTAGGTCACTCAGTGAAGCATCTACCCTGTTCTTCTCACAGTAACATCTAGAGTCTAGAGAGACATATCACTGCTCTATCAAACTTAACACTTTCCAGGATATGTTGGTGCCATGAGGGCCAGTCTTTCTCTAGGTTATTGATTCAGATCCTTGAGAATAACTGGAAGCAGATAAGGGGACTTCTGCTTTTTGTTGGTGACCATACTCTTTTTTTATTTTATTTTTATTTTTTATTTTATTTTATTTTTGGTTTTTCTAGACAGGGCTTCTGGGTGTAGCCCTAGCTGTCCTGGAACTCACTCTGTAGACTAAGCTGTCCTCGAACTCAGAAATCCACCTGCCTCTGCCTCCCATGTGCTGGAATTAAAGGCGTGCACCGCCATTGCCTGGCATACACTTTCTTTTTATTGCTTTTCCTTGTGTGTGTGCATGTGATATGCATGCATGTTTATATACATGTTCACATGTGTGGAGATGTATATGTGCATTCCTGTTCACTTGTACACATTTGTCAGGATGGCAAGTTGATATCTAGTATGTTCTTCACTTGCTCTCCACTTTATTTATTGACATGAGGTCTCTCTCTGAACCTAGAGCTTAGATTCCAGCTAGCTTAATTAGCCATCTTGCTTCACCCTCTGCCTCTTCCTCCCTTATCTTGGGATTACAACTTGCTGTCATACCTGACAGGCCTTTACATGAGTTCCGGGGATCTGAACATTGGCCATGCAGGGCATGAACTTTTTCCACTCCGTCTTTATTCTCTCCAGCCTTCTTTTGCTGGCCCTCTTCTCTCTGAGATGGCTACACCCATTTACAGAATGTAAACCTCATCATGTGATACATTGTTTAACATCTATTTAGCTTCCTGTTTAGTCATTTTCCTTGCCAACTTCAGGATATTCTCCTATGTAGCAGTAGACATTAGATAAGCAAAATAACCAGAATTACAATGTTAGTCAATTTACCTGGATTACTCTAATTTACTCGCCCATTCTATAGGGAAAAGTAAACATCTGTAGAATTCTCATTTGAAGCTTCTATCAATCTCTTTTATGCCCAGAATTAAATTTTTATATTTAATGGCCATGGGAAAGTGAATTATAACTAGCTCAGGGGAAATATGTTTGTTAGAATGCAGATTTGACAGCAAAGTATTTTTCTTCATTTTTGAGGTACACCATTTTATTTCTTTAAAAAAAATTATCTTATAAAGTAATTGAAAAGATTTTCCTATTTCCTATTTTAAAGTTATGAATTTTAAAAATGTATGGTATACAACATTCAAGTTTGGGTAAAGTGGTGCAAAGCTTCAAATGTCCAAGGACATGCTAATTTCCAACACATACGTGCATCACCAGGAACTTACTTAGATACAGGAGGCCACTCAACAGAGGCCTCAGGAATGGAAGGGAAATGTGGAGAACACAGGAGCCCTGAGGGAATGAAGTCCTGGGTGGGTGTGTACTGTAGTCATGGGCACAGTCTTGTCCAGGATTCTCTGTTCCTCAGCCTCTAGAGGAGGAGCAAATTCTTTCCCAGGTGAGCCTTAGAAATGGCAATACCTTCCTTGAGTCTGAGTGTAAATGCTGATAGTGTGTGCAGAAAATGTCCACCACAGTGTTTTCTGCCAGGATGTTTATGGCCTGCAGACCATTCCCCTGCAGAGGCTTCTCTGAGGGTGACTAACTACACCTTAATCTTTAAACTAGATTAATTTCTTAATCTAGCATCCTCCTTTTTCAAATGTATATAATAAGCATTGTGAGCTTCTGAGGTGCTGTGTCTTTTCTGTCAGAGACACAAGTTCACTGATCCAAACTTTTCTCTCCTGTGTGTTTGTCCTTTATTTCATTCTCTAAATGGCCTCATCAGGGCCAAATCTCAGGTGTCACAGTAGATGTGACAGAGGTGGTGCAACTTTGAGTATTCATTTGGGAGAGCTTGAGCCCCCCAGCAACTCCCACCTCCACACACAATTCAGTACAGACTGATGTTTGATATCCAGCAGACATTAAAAATTGAGAGACATGAGAAAGCCCACAGAATCAGTGTCCTCTTGAGGAAGTACATCTTTCCACCCTCACACACACATCAGGTAAGAGTGAAGGGAAAGAGGCTAGGACTCTGATGTATAAAATAAGAATGGTGTCTCCTTCAGTCCTACACCTCAACTTGGAGTCTCAGTTCTCAGTCCGATGGTTGACTGTGGACATCTTCATCTGTGTTGGTCAGGCTCTGGCAGAGATTCTCAGGAGATAGCTATACTAGGCTTCTGTCAGCAACGTAGCAGAAGATTGCCTTATCTGGCATCAATGGAAAGGGAGGTCCTTTGTCCTGTGGAGTCTAGATGCCCCATAGTGGTGGAATGCTATGGCAGTGTGGTGTGGGGGACATTGATGGGTGAGGGAACACCCTCATAAAGGCAGAGAAGGGGATGGAATAGGAGATTTGCACAGGGAAAACTGGGAAATTGGACAACATTTGGAATGTAAATATAAATAAAATAACCAATACAAAAAAGAATGGTTTCTCCTTGCTCTTAATTAAAGTTAAGTACTCACTGAAATGAATGTGAATGGGGCCTAGGGCATACACAGCTCACAGCAGCAAACACAGTCATATTGCTAATTAGCCCACAGAGAGAGAATAATTTTGTAAAAAATAAATAGAGGTAGACCAGAGTGAGGGAATTTATTGTGTATTTGTTTATTGTAGTTTGGAATTTCTATAGTCCCAGACTTCAGGATCAACCCAGGACCTCAAGCATGGTAAAGAAGTGCTACTCCAGCAAAGACATATCCTCACACTTTTATTTGAATCTAAATCATTTCCAACATGTTTTGTTTGATTTTTATTGTTTAGCATTGGTGAGCAATTTGGTACCACTGACTGTTAATTGTGGAGAAATAGGGTAAGATCCTTTAGAAATATCAACCCAAATCCTACTTTTCATACACACCATTGATCTGTTTTGGTTAAAGGCAATTGAAATGCATATAAAATCTTTCGTAGAAAACAAAATTTTCTCACTATGCAAAGGTGATTCACAAAATTAACTAGCCTTGTTCATATTTAAATATGACTCTCCAGATGCTATTCATGAAGCTGGTAAGTGGTTTTCAGACAGTCTCTTCACCTGAGAAGTTCTTGAATTACAATTATATCAAGGATACTCTATTGGTGGATGAATCTTGGTACTCAGTATAAAAGCTTTTTAGAAAAGGATCTATGTATTAACTTTAAGAATATTTTTGAAGATACAAAAATGAATTGAAAGACAGTGAGGGGGCTGGAGGAACGTTTCAGCGGATGAAGGGACCACTCGGTAAACATAAGGACACAAGAGGGTTCACAGATGTGGTTTGGGATCCCCAGGACCCACATACAAGCAAAACAGAAATGACAGCCACCAATAAACCCAACAATCAGGAAGTAGAGGTGGCAAAATCCTGGGACAAGCTGCCTAGCTACTATAGTTCAAATCTGTCAGGTCCAAATTAAGTGAGAGATCCTGTCTCAATAAATAAAAAGTGGAGGGCAGATCTCCACATGAACACTTATACATTTGTAAACACACACACATTTGTGCCAACAGACATGCAAATATGCCTACTTACATAATTCTATAAACAAATACATGCAAAGAAGAGGACAACAAGAATCTTAGATTTTTTTTTTTTTGAGTGAGGTAACTTAGATCCAAAAGGGCATGTGTGGTATGTACTCGCTGATAAGTGGATACTAGCCCCAAAGCTCAGAATGTCAATGATACAACTCACAGACCACATGACGCTTAACTAGAAGAAAGGCCAAAGTACAGATGCTTCAATCTCACTTTGAAGGGAGAACAATATAATTATGGGAGGCAGAGGGAGGGAGGGAGGGAGGGTATGGATGGAAGAGGGGAGGAGAAAGGGGGCAGGATTGGGGATGGGGAAAGATGGGAGAGAAGTCCAGAGGGCCAGGAGAATGAATAGAAAAATGTAGCAGTGGGGAGTGAAGAATGGAGAAAATACTAGAAAGTCTCAGACAGCCAGGGTTATGAAAAACTCCCAGGACTCAACGGCAATGACACTAGCTGAAATGCACAACAGTGGGGAGATAGAACTGAAGAGACCACCTCCAGTATATACACATGACCCCAAATTGAGGGATGGGGACACCCATCCTTCTCAAAAATTTTAATGCAGAATTGGTCCTATCTAAAGGAAATGCAGGGGCAAAAAAAAAATGGAGCAGAGACTGACAAAAGGCCATCCAAAGACTGCCCCATCTTCAGATTCATCCTACACACAAACACCAAACCCTGACACTATTACTGATGTCAAGTGGTGCTTGCAGACAGAACCTTGGTGTGGCTGTTCTCTGAGAGGCTCTGCCAGCACCTGACTAAGACAGATGAAGATACAGCCAACCACTGGACTGAGCCTGTGGACCACAATGGAAGAGTTATAGGAAAGACTGATTGAGCAGAAAGGAATTGCAACTCCATAGGAATAACAGTAACAATTAACTGGACCCCTCAGAGCTCCCAGGGACTAAGCCACAAACCCAAATGTATCATGGGCCATTCTGTGGCTCCCAATACATATATAACAGGGGACTGCTTTATTTGTCATCATTGGGAGGGGAGGCTCTTGGTCCTGTGGAAGTCTGATGCCCCAGTGAAGGGGGATGCTACAGGGGTGAGGTGGGAATGGATGGTGGGTGGGGAAGGACCCTCTTTGAAGCAAAGGGGATAGGGATGGGGTGGTGAGTTCATGGAGGAGAGACCAGGAAGGGGAACATTTGAAATGTAAATAAATAAAATAATTTTAAAAAGAATCTTGTATTTTGTTTTTGTTTTAGAGTCCCGTTAATCTCAAACTGTCCTTAAACTTACTATGTAGATGAAGATAACCTTGAATTTCTGATCCTCTTCTACCTTTTCTGATTTCTTAGTGTTAGGATTACAGGTGTGTGTCTACACTAGTTGTGCTGGAATTGAAATTTGGATTAGGTAAAATCCAGTCAAGTCAAGATACTTTATCAACTGAGCTATGTCCTCAACTTAGAGTTGAGCTATTGAGGTGTTACTCTGCTTCATTTCTCAACCATGTCCCTTGTTCACCAACCATTTACCCAAGCAAGCCAATTCTGTATTTAATGCCTTAGGGGAAAACGTGAAGGGTGCTACAGTGAGCACAGTGTGGATTAAATGGTTCAGACCTCTTTGCAATACCCCTGGACTCTGAATTTTATGGAGAAGTCTCTGACCTATTTGGAAATGAATGCGACAAAGATCTGCCAAAAGGTTCATGGATCAACCGGAAGTATAGTGATTTAGAAGGATGGGAGAAATATGAGTTGAGCAACTCCCAGAAGGAGAACTATTTATTGAAAGAAAGCAGTACTCCCCATGAGAGGATACCTATTTTCTCACTACTGATATCATCCTGAAGGCAAGTTATTCTTAGTTCTGTACTATGATCTAAGGAGTCTTCCTTTCCCATAAGGATGTCATGTTTCTGCAGCTCAATATATGCTTAGCTTCCTTGTTAGCTATAAAAACTTTGGAATACAAAGACTGCTTCAAATTGAACATTTCCAATTCCATTTAATTCAAACCATTAACACCTTATTGGTGCTAACTGTCTAACTTCTTCCTTGGCTTCTTATGTATACAACATGAATCTACTCTATTAAACCAAACCACACCCAAGGTTTTCTCTGCGACACAGTCTTAGGCATGTCTCAGAAACAGTGTTGTTAGTTAACAGAGGTTCTTTGACACCATTTAGACACTCAATATACATCTACCAAAGGGCAGCCAACATCATGTGCCACCAAAGCTTTATAGCAAAGGCTAATATAATCTTTATTTGAGCATCCCACTGAAGTCATTTCTAATCTTGTGGAAAAGCTTGAAGTCAGAAAGAATTTGGTTTGAAACAACAATGAATTAGGTCATCTTGTTTCCTCTAAACTCTCAGTCAAACAACATGGGTTAACATAAGTATTTAAAAATAGGATTACTGTACAGAGCAATCTCTTTCCAACATTTAACAAAGGAAAGGAAATGACTGCTTGACTATCTACAGTTCATGCTTGCAATAACCAAGATGTGGAAGCAATCAATTGCCAGGTAAAGGTACAAGGAAAAAGATATGTGCAATAAAATATTGTTTATCTTAAAAAACTGACCTTGCCCTTTGTCAAAATATGACTAGCTTATAAGACATTATGCTGAGTGAAATAAGCCAGACACAGAAAGAAAAGTTCTGTGTGAGGTCAGCTTTATAGTGAATGCAACTTTAAAAATTATAAGAATGTACAGTGGTTTTTAAAGGTGGAGTAGGAGTAAAAAGGACACCAGACAAAAGATGCAAAGTAGTGAGTGATATGCCTGAACCTGGACAGGTCTCTAATGCTGTCACTTTGAAGGTAAAGGAAGAAGGATCAAAGTTTCAACAACATTGGCTACATAGTGAATGCAAGGCCAGTCTCACAAAATCAGAAGGAAAAATATCATTCTTAAGTGCCACATCAGTACAGTGAACAAAGCTAGAAATAGAATCTGTAACATAAAGATTGTGTTTCATATTAGATTTGTGATTTGCTTAATTAATATATTTAATTCCTCTATATAAATGCAAATAGAGATAGCTGTATGAGATGATGCACATGCCAGGTTCATCATTTATGTTATCTATAGATGTCACAAGGGTGCATATATGTATCCTAAAACATTATGCTATGTAAGAATAGAGGATTGAACTAACTAAAAAGTAAAAGTATCTGTTCTTGCAAATAGTGAAAATGCAAGAACATACAAGCAAAGGTTGGAGATGTGTAATCCGCGCGATCTTCCCGCCAGCAGGAACTCACGTGGACACACAGGATTCTTCTACAGCAGGCTTTATTGCAGCCTGAATGGAAGGGAAGACCCCGATAGCAGAGGGAGACATCCTTAAATACCTATTAGGTCGGCGTGTTGGCATGTACCTCTGTGATTGGCTAGCAGAGCTCAGGAGACTATGATGTCTCGGGATGCGTCACATGTAGGCTGGTTCAAGGGACTCTGAGCATGCTCTGAGCACTTGTTTACTAGTTAAGCGGGGTGAGTCCGGGCTGATGTCAGCGCCATCTTCCAATGGCGGCGGTGTGATAGTGCGTGATGACGTTGGCACACCACACCCAATGACGTTGGCACACCACAGAGATGGCTTTAAGATGAGTCTGACAGGAAAAAACTTGAAGCTTGACTAGATCGTTAACATCTTTCTGTGCAATGTGTTTCCACAAGGAAAAATAAATGTTGTTAGCTAATTTATAAGATAAAATGCTTTATTTAACCATAATTAGCTTCAGGTCATCTTGATCATATGATCAGGTAACAATGAAAAGGTTGTTTTAAAATCCCCTGAAGCAAAATATTGTATTAGAAGTGCATATAGTTTGGGCCCAGTGGGTAGTACTGACTTTATTCACAGTGCTTCCTCTGTACAGCTGTGTTTGTTTTATGTCACATGTGAGAATAAATTCCAGGAACATTTCTAACATGCACGTGACATGTCACTCAGAAGCACGATGCAAAGGTATATGGTTCAAAATATTCCAAAAACACTAAATATCTAGCACTAAAAATTGTGAGTAAAGAAAGATAAAGAAAATTTTAGTGTATAAAAAGATGAAGACTTCTAGTTTTCTGACTGCTACTATTATAAGCAAAAAGTTAAATTATCTTTTAGGTGAATCAAATATAAGCACCATTTTATCAAAAATAGACCTGACAATATGAAATATACAGTTTTAAAGACATTGTACTTTCTACCTATTTTAAAAAAAGTCATAAAGAGAAAAAATCTTCAGAATTCCATCTTGTCAGTAAACCAAAGAACTCTTAAGAATATTCACATTTCAATTACTTAAATTTTTTTAGAATCTTAAAGATAATAAATGAAAGAAACTTGATATAAAATTTCAACATTTACAGCCTCCTTAAAAATACATATTAGTTTAGTCATAATGACTTGTAGAATTGAACAGCACATTTCTAAATTACTCATAATAAAAGAAATTATTTTGCTTAGCCATGTTAGAAAAAAGACAGAATTATCTTAATATTTTCTAATAACATGAATATTATAAAATTTAAACTGTGAAGAGAAAAAGACTAATATGTAGACAGTTTTTGAAAGTATAAAATATTAATAGATTATGGTACAGTAAAGAAATAATTTAAATTTTTGACTTCTACTCTAACAGATTTCAGCTTCTAAGACATGTAACATAATTTTAATGTAAATATACATTTTAAAACATATTCATATTCTTTTATAGAATACCTTCCAAAATAAGTGTCCGATACATGAATTGATTTCATAACAATAAATTCTCAAACTCAATGGAGAGAGCAAACATTAGGAAACATTGACTATAAAATTCAAGTCAACTCAC
>JANHMN010000001.1:175151319-175166319 GCA_030674055.1 Rhabdomys pumilio | reverse complement strand
TAATTTTTGTGTATTTGATGTGTGTGCATGTGTGTGTGCATATGTGTAAATGTGCATGATGTGTGTATACATGTGTGTGTTTGTGAGTTGTGAGTGTGTGTGTGTGTGTGTGTGTGTGTGTGTATGTGTGTGCAGGTACACTTACCAGTGCAGCAGCAAGTGAGGACTGCATTTTAATGTTGATGTCTCTTTTGATCATTCTCTGTTTTAGTTTTTGATACAAGGTCTCTCCAAAAAGCTGAGTTTGCCCTTTTGGACAAGTTAGGTACCCAGCAAATGCAAGTATCTGCCTGACTCCACATCTCATGCTAGTGTACAGATGCAGCGTGACTGGCTTTTACAGGAAAGCTGGGCATCTGAACTCAGTTCCTTTTATATATACAAGGCACTTATAACCCAGTAAACTGTCTCCCCACTCAGCCTACCTAATTTCTAAGAAGCAACTTTCTTCCCAGAGAGAGGAGGGAGGAAGAAGAAGGAGGAGATGGAGAAGGAGAGGGCAGGAAAGTGGCTGGAAGAGGGAGAGAGGAGACTTTTCATGCTTTAATTAAATCATCCCACTCTGTCTTGGTTTGAAAAATCTGCTAAGAAAAACACAATAAGCCCTTTTGAATTCTTTTATATGTACTGTCTGTTGCCACTTTCAGAAAAGTCTTTGTCTCTACTATTTGACACTTTAATACTAATACATGTGTGTTTAGATGGCTCTAGGTACAACCTACTTGGGCTACTACCAAGGTTACTAAAATTTTGATAAATGATAAAAACTTATAAGTAAAAACACACTTATTGTTGAGCCACAAAGAAAAAAGATATTAGAGAATAATATGAATATTATTATTGAAAAATGCTTACAAGTTTAAAATTTCTTTTACTATTACTAAAATACATTAAAAAAACTAGGAATTTGAATAAATTTACTTGGTTATTTTAAATTTATTTTATACATTTCACTTTCCTTGTCATCTTTTCTGACTTTTGATCAAATTCCATGAAAATGGGAGAGTGGTGCTATATTTATTCTTTGGTAAATTCATACATGCATAAAATGTATCTAGATTGTGTGTACTCCCCCTTCCCTTATCAGTTCTTCCCAGATGGCTCACCTCCACACCTCTCTCCCAACTTCGTGTCATCTTCTACTTCTCTCCTTCCTTCTCCTCATCCCTCTCCTCCTTCTCCTCCTTTTCTTCCCTCCCCACTGAATTTGTTAGTGCGGTCTACATGTAGATTATTATTCACTGGAGCTTAGACAGCCTACCATGGGTCACATTATTGAAGAAAACTGTCTTTTCACCTTCCCTATGACAACAAATGACACTAGGTCCTCAAATAAGAGTGGGTAATAATGACTCTTTCCGTCTCCCTAATGGAATGCTACTTTCTTGATCTTGAGCTGGCAATATGTCAGCAGCCACAGTTGTTGTGACTTCGTGATTGCAATGAAACTGCCTATCCAGAAAACTTCATCTCACAGAAATACAATTAGTGTTTATCAATTGGAAAATATAGTAGCTTTTCACTGAAATGATTTCTACATAAATTTCTGTAAAAGGCTCAGCGTATATGTTTTAAAAATAATATAACATCCATTAGTGTAGTGTTGTAGGAAAACCAAAAAGTATTTTCCTGTGGATCATATTACTTTGAAAGGCATTTTGTCAGAATACATAATGAAACTATAATAGGATAGAAACATGACTTGGTAAAGGTCTTGTCATGTAAGTGCGAGGTCCTGAGTTTAGACCTTCAAGGCCACATAAAACCAGGTGTGGTTTTACACCTCTGTAATACTAGTTCTTAAGCTGAAATGAAAGGTAGAGACATGGGATTCCTTGTGAGCTTGTAGATCAGTCAGTCTAATGCTTTCAGTGAAAAGCAATAGGAGACTCTCGCACAAGAAGGAATGCAAACCAAAGGTTGCCGCTGACCTACATATGCCTGTCATGGTGTGTGTGTACCTGCACTCAAATATGCATGCACGTGTAGATGCACACACACACACACACACACACACACACACACACACACAATTTTAAAGAAAAGTATATTATTATTTAATTGTAAAATAGTACTCATTGGCTCTTATGTTTAAACATTTGGTACACAGCTTATTATGATGTTTGTAGGGTTGACAGTAGAACCATCAGGATATGGGATCATGGTGATAGAAGTAGGTCATGAGAGACAAGACATATCTATTTCATGTTCTAGCCTGTGTTATCTGCTTTCTTGTCAGCCACCACAATACGACATGTAACCTCATGCTTTGTTATAGAACTTTTCCCACTATAATAAACTATAAGATTAGAAGACTCTGAGACAAAAATATATCCATCTTTCTTAAGTTTTCTGTTATATATGTTGCCTCAAAGATGAGAAAAGAAGCTAAGTATTTTCTTCTTACAAAAAAGAATATGTATACCCACTATATTATTAGACACAACACATAACCTTGTATAGTCTTTCATAATTCTCACTCACCACAATGATGTACAGACTACTCATACTGTTAGAGGAAGCTGAAATGGGGAAAAGGCAGCAAACTGCATACTACAACATAGACTGTCATCTCTGATTTATGGCTTTCATGTTAACATTAACAATCAAACAAGAAGCGAAATGTTAAGTATGAACTACTAGTCTGGGCACATGACATTGAACCTAGCTATCCTAACCCCATTATGAGGCTTGGAAATATTTAGAGAGAAGATTTTCAATTGGGTAGGTAGAATATGAAGAAAATGTCCTATACTAGCTCTTAGAGGGAAGTCAGATCTTCAGAGTATGTGTCTAAGATAGTTAAGTCCTCCACACAAAGAGTAGATACAGGGTCCTCTCATCTTCTCTCCTTGGAGTATCAAAGCTTGGTTGTGTCATGTGTATCTTCAAAGAAGGAATATATATTAACCATACATCTGTGAGGTTTGAAAGGGAAAAGACTAAGAGAGGAGTTTTAGAGCAGAATGACAAAGTAAATTGGGACTAAGCATTACCTATAGATGAACACAGAGAAAAGCAGATGTAAGGGGAATAGCAGGGGGAAAAGATATGACTCTTCTTGTCAGAACTTTCTCCTCACTGTATGCGTCAATGCATGTTCCCCTCTGTGACTGGGAGGATATGGTAAAAGATGTATGTCATGCCATTCAGCATGAACAAGGTTGCATGTTGTAGAAAGCAAACATGCCATGTTCTGCTCATATCTGAGGCATATGAGAAGAAAGTTTAATCTGTGGCTTTAATGTTTGCAATGCGACTTTAATCCATAGACAGCTACACAAGTGTCAGAAGGCCACTATCATTTCCAATCAGTGAATTTAATCCTATTTATTTATTTTCTGTCCTCTAACCTTCAGGGCTCCATCAAGATCAAAACCTAGTCTAAAATTCCACTGAATTGGCTGAGATTACTAACCCCTGTTTCCACACTTTGGTATTTCCTACCTGCCTAGAGCTAATCAGATGGAGTGTGAGTCTCATGCAACAATTGTTCCCAAACCATAACAAGTCAGGTTTCTGAGTACTCATTCCTTGAGTTTTATATTTATATATTTATATTTATGTATTTGAGGATCCACAGTCTTCTCCCCAGATTTTGGATCCAGGTTTTGGGTGATATAACAAAGCACCAGGAACCTTCCTTGGACAAAGGTTGTATGATTTATCAAATTGTGACAAAGTCTGTTTCATGTCAACCTAATAATTCAGTGGAAGACACTAGTCATCTATGTGGACTCCGACTGATCTATGGTTAAATATTCCCCATCATTGAGGCCAGCTTCTGTAATATATGCCCTTGCTTCGCGTTGAGAAGCCTACTTCTAGCCTGTTAGAGCTTCCTAAGTCTCTTATTACCCAAGCATTAGCAAGCCCTAGTTGATTCCAGAAGCCTACACATTTATAACTATTAATGACATGGAAGATAATACAAAAGTAGAGGCAATTTCACAAAAACAAAACAATAAAGCAGAGATTTAACTGATAGCTATGGAAAGGGGAAAGGAAATAATAGAAACTTTACTGCAGTCGAGCTGATCCACAAGTCTTCTGGAGACAGATTTCTAAAACCCATTTGGAGCCTTGGGTGTCCATAAGTGAAGTCTCAAGAAAATCTTCCAGTGACCTTTTTGGTTTACTTTTAGAATAGGTTTAGATTTAAGAAAAACTGTGAAGACGGTTGAGGACAGAGATGCCTATACCTACTTCCCTCAGTTAGGATCTAGGGCATTGTGAGATTAGTGTCAGGACTAATGGATGAGGATTGATAGACCATTAATTGAAGAAGGCTTTGGTTTGCTAAGACTTCTGAGTTTTACCTCAGGTTCCTTCTCTGTTTGTAGGATCACATCCAGGGTAGATCACATGCAGTTGTCTCCTTGGCTCCCTCTTTGTTATATGGTTTCTCAGAATTTGTGATGGTCTCCACAGTTTTGAAAATTACACAATTTCAGTTACAACTATAGATGAAAGTTGTGCAAAGAATCTCTCATTAATATACTGAGTTTATGTATTTTGGCCAGAAAATGTACCATTCACTTCAAACCATTCCAAGGGCTGATATTATAAAACTGAAGTAACAGTGAAGCCTGTCATTTGACTAAAATCATAGTTTTCTGGTGTCTCCACAGTAAAGTCCTTCCTTTTCTGTGCACTACTGTATAAAAAGCCTACACTCAAAGAATGTTATACTTTCCTGAAAGGTGGAGTGTTTTCATAAATCTTAGGAATTTTTCTGCTTTTGTTTAATATTAATTAATGTTAACTGAATTTATAATTAAAATGAATAATTAATATGTTTAATGATTAGCGAGGTAACAATTTCATAGAATACATTTTACAGACATATATTTTATACACTGTTACCATTCAATATAATCTCATTTTACTGGACACAATATTGGGTACTTGGAGCTCATTGTCTTCTGATATAGTTGCTATTACACGGTTTTACTATCTTTTGGTTTGATTTTAGCACTTGCATTTTTTTTATAACATAAAATACTTCAGGTTCATTTTGTGTGTTTCATCCCCCAATTTTAGACTTAGCTATTATTTTCAATGATCCTTGAAACATTTAACTGGACAACAATATTTAAATCAAGTTATAAGAAAGGCTATATTTAATTTTACAAGAAACTAATAAATTGGCTTCCAAAGTGGTCCAGCCATTTTTTAATAGTAAATTAAAAATGGAGAGTGCCTCCAGCCTGACATGTTCTCAGCATGTGGTATTGTCATTTTTGTCGGTGCTCTTGATTCTAATGTTTTCTTGCCATGTTAGTAGGTGTACAATGGTGCCTTTATTTAATTTGAATATCTATAGTGTTTAGTAATATTGAGCATGATTTTCTGTACTAACCGGCCATCTCATCATTTTTTGATTAGCTGTGTGCTGATCATTTTCCCATGTTTAATTGGATTTTTTTCATATATTAAAATTTGAGAGTTTCTTATATATTATATTTGGAATATACTCTGTGTGTGTGTGTGTTCTTTTATTTATATATTTGTATTTATTTTGAGATAGCTTTCACTTTGGCTTAGAGTTCCTGGTCTTTCCTCCTTTGCTTCTAGAGTGTTAAAATCATAGTTATGTGCCACCAAACCCAAGTAAGACCTGTATTTTTTTTTCATCAAATGTAGTCTGGAAATGTTTTCCTACAGTTTGCGTTCCATTATTAGTTTTTTTTTTCTCTGAAAGCAGATGTTTTTGATTTTAATAAAGTCCATCTTATCAATATTTTTTCAAGGATCCTGCCTCTGGTGTTATATTTAAATCTGTGTTGTCAAGCCAAGGCCAACTAGATTTTTCTCAGCACTTTTAATATAGGACTTTATTAAAATATAGTATTCAGCGTTAAAGTAAACCAGTCTTCAGTTTGCAGCTGAATAAATCATTAGAGTGAACACATGCACTTAACCATAGGCCAACTCAAAAATAGACTTTAGATCATGGTCATATCTGGCCTACCACCTCTTCATGTCCAAGCTGCAATTTAAAGAGATAATTTTACCATTTTAAAAAGCTTATAAAACATTAAAAATAGCACCATATCTCATATAATGCACATAAAAACTATGTGAAATTTGTGTTTCGGTGTTCACAAACTAATATTATATTCATTTGAATTACACTATTCAAGGTTGCTTTTACAATACTCAGTTACTACTCCAAAGATCATGTGTCCTCCTGAATATGAAGTCTTATTCTCTAATACTTTACCATACAAGATCCAAAGTCTGAATATGCTATGCTAAGCTCTGTTAAAGTCATTTTCTGGCCATTCAAGTCTGAAATTACTTGCATAACATTAGTTTTGACCAGTTATTCAGACTGAACATGTATACTATATACTGCCATTTCTGGCTTTTTTTCCCCTCAATAGTTTGCCTGTCAGAAATATTCACTTTACTTTTTTCTTAATAGTAGTTAGTTTTATTCTACTCTTGGATATTTTGTTTTTTTACCAGCTTGGAGCTGCTACTGTTAATGTTTCTGAGAACAATTTTGTTCATCTATTATTTACTGCCAGGTTACATAGACGTATGTACAGCTATGCTAACCATACAATAAGATATGGAGTTGCTAAGTAATGTAGTATATAAAAGTTAAGCCTAGCCAGGTTTTGTGTGTTTTATGAAGTATATATAAATTTATATTCATGCTCTATGAGTTTATGTTTCTATCATAGACATACACGTACCATACAAATTATGCAATTATCTGTTTATATCTGTGTCTTGTAGAAACCCATTGTATTTTTAAATTTCTTTATTCTTGAGAGTTTCACAATGTACGCAATAAAGTATGAGCACATGTATGCTTATTTCTTCCCTCTAACCTCCACCATATTGTCCTCTATTTTGTTCTTTCCAAATTCATGTTTGTTTGTTTTTTAAATATATACTCCACTAAGTTCAGTAAGTGTTACCCATGTCTGCATGGTTCATCAAAAAGAACATGGAAATCCTATCATTGGTTACATCCTCAAAGAGTGCTTCTTGGTCTATTAGCAACTATCAATTGCCAGTATCTCCTCAGTAAAGGGTCAAGCCTAGAAATGATCAACCCCTTCTATGCTAGTGACTTGGCTTGGTGTGAGTCTGTGTGTATAAGGACCATGCCATATATAGACTAGATCCATAGCCCTCTCTTCTGTCATTCAGCTCATACCTGTTTTCCTGTCTCCTCTTCTGTGATGTTAACTGAACCTTGGTTAAAAAGATGAGAATAACAGTGCTTGGTTTATGACTGAGAATTGTGTGTTATTCTCATTATTGTAATCAGTTATGCATCTGTTCATTGGCAAATATCCAACTTAAAATGTTTTTTGACAAAAGGCTGAGAGTAGCTCAGTTCTATAGATATAAACAGAAATATTTAGAAGTCAATTTGACAGCATGACCATTTACCAAAAGAAAAAACAAATATGTTATAGGTTCTACTTTAGGGCCTCTAACTCACACAGCCGTGAATTTTTGACTAGAATTCCAGTACCAGGCAGAAAATTTCCTTATGTGGATTAGGCCTCAAATCCAATTAGAAAATGTTTAATTTGCCATTAACAATCATATCACTACTGCACTGATAAGCATATCATGCCTGGAAGATTGGAATTGTAGCATGTGGAGTCTATTGCTAGGCATGACTATTGATGTTTTTCATTCCCAGAAACCTTCATAACATATTTCAACTCTACAAAAGCAGGTCAGCATCAGGGGTTCAGTGCTAGGAAAGACTATTGATGTCTTTCTCTTTCCCCAAAGCCCCAATAATATATTCCAACTCTATGAAAGCAGGCCAGCAGGAGGGAAGTTTCCGATTTAGTGTAAGATTGCTTTCTTAATGTGCTTCAGTCAAGGTGTATTACAATCATAGTAACCTCTGGTATTTTGGAAACCACCAGGGTGTCCCTGACCAGTGACTCTAAAATGGGTAGACCATGCCTTAGACTATGATTCCAATAACTAACCCATATGGTCTGGATGCTAGACTCTAGCCTGGCATAAAGCTATTGTAGTTCAAATTTCATGAGTAATTTTCAAAATTGATGTTGCTATAACATCGTGTTTTGAGCTAACCACTGTTCTGTCTTGCTGATATCATGTCTTAGTTTCTTTTCTATTAATAGAAAGAGATACCATGACCAGGGAAAGTTATCAAAGAAAGCATTTAATTAGGGATTTCTTAGATTTTCAGAAGATAAATAACTGAATATTATGATGGGAGACATGGTAGCAGCAAGGCAAGCATAGGACCAGAACAGTGGCTGATACTTAATCTTATCCACAAGTTAGAGGCAGAGAGAAACACACCTCCGACAAGGCCACATCTCCTTAGTTCTTCCCAAAACAATCCCAACAATTAGGGACCAAGTAAGTGCTCAAAGTTTGAGTCTATGTGAGCCACTCTTATTCAAACCACCACACAGTACTACATTAAACTTCTTATTTTCAGATTTATTTGTGTGTGAGAGAGAGGTGGGCATAAGCATGCCACAATAAGTTTGGCGAGCTAGTTCTTCCATTCCCTTTTACTGAAAAGTGGTTTCTCTTGCTATTTTTGATACTGCCCTATGTACCCCAGACTAGTTGGCCTACAAATTTCTTGATCAGTGATCCTTGTCTCTCCACTGATATTTCCATAAGAGTGCTGGGTTTATTTGGACTGCAGATTCATGCTTCTGCATCTAGATTTTTTTTACAATGATTAGTTTACAATTACTGAACTAGCAATATTAGGCTTACACAGCTACTGTTTTTACATCCTAACTTTACCCTCTTACTAACAATTAACATTAGCAACACAGCTGACTTTGTATTACTGCTATTGGTAGCATATGATCTTTCCCCACTCTTTGTGCACACCCTGCTACCATTTACTAGTCTCAGTGATCTTTTCAATGAAATAATGTTTAACCTTGGTACACAGTTTTGTTGTACTCTATCTTCCATGGCCTTTTCTTCTCTACCAACTTTGTAAAGTTACATTTATTTTTTTAGTGTATGTGCACATGTGCAAGCCTGCTTGCTGTGGTTCACTTGTGGAGGTTGGAGAACAACTTGCAGGGATCTACTTTCTCCTTTATCATGTAGCATTATATTACTGAATTCCTGTCATCAGGCTTGGTAACAAGCAACTTTACCTATGAATGACCTCACCAGACTGATTGCTCTCTTTTTATTTTATGTCTCACTTCTTTCACTTTTATTATTAATCACTTTATTTGTTTCCATTTCAAATTGATATCTTCCTTCCAGGTTTCCCCTCCACAATTCTTCCATTTCATTCCTCCTCTCCTTTACCTCTATGAGGGTGTTCCTCTACCCACTCACCCACTCCTGCCTCTCCATGCTAGCACTTGTAATGCATTGTCAAATTTTCTTATTTTTGATATATAAACTTGGGCTACGCATTGCCCTCTAGAAAAAGTTCTGTTATGTCCCACAGTTTTGATACCCTGTTCATTACTTTTTAAATATAAATATTTACAAATTTTATTGTGAATTATTATTTTTCTCACAGTTATTGAGTTCTGTTTTGTCTAATATTGAATTATCTGGGGTTTTGTTACCTCACTTATTCCATTATAGTCATAGAATGAACTCTATAGGACTTTAGGCTTTGAAATGTTTCAAGGTATTATCATGACCCACCCCGTGATCTAATTTAATGAAGATTCAATGTATATGACATATTCATAAGATAATAGAGTTTCCTTTTAAAAACATAAGACTATATTAATAATTTTGGTATGTGTAAAGAAAAATGAATTGTCTTATAGTTTTCAAGTTGAAGAAAATATTTCATATAACAGTTTTTCTCTTCATATTCTGAATCTTTTAATAATATTTCACTTCTCTGATACCCTTTTCAACATGATGTGAGGCCCTGGAATCCATTAATGTCATAACTGATGATCAAGATATGGGACAAAGGAGTGGCAAGCACTGTCCAGTATGAGGCCAGGTATCAACCAGAGATCAGGTATCAGTCAGCGGTCAGGTATCAGTCAGAGGCCAGATATCAGTCAGAGGCAAGTAGTGAGACACAATGAATGACAAGTAGTTCTGTGGAAGGGATTTAACATAAGACACAATTAACAGAGCTGCTAGAGCCTCCCAGAGCCTAGAGAGGACAGATGGGAAATGCAGAGGTTATCAGCAGTAGAATGTGACTGCTAGTGATGTCAACTCCAAGATCCAGGAAAGTAACCTCAGGATGTGCTCACAAAGCCAGGAGCCACCTCTCAGGCACAAACCAGAACCTATGGCAGTAAGTTCCCACTTATATTTTTCTTACAATATTTATATTATAAAACTTGGGGGTTAGTGCATATTTTACTGTAGAATTTGGTTCTTCTTTGTGAGTGTCTGAGTCGCTATTGTTACTGTTTCTTTGAATTGAATGAAAAGTGTTTTTTTTCTGGTTGCTGTTGAAACATCATGGTTATAATTTCATGTGAGGTGTTCAAGCATATGTTTCTTCTCACTTATTCATATCTAAGTTTGAAAACTCTCTTAAATTTAGTTCTGAGGGTTTTCAAGTAACTTTTATAGAATTCTAAATGTCTTTTCTGCCCTATTCTCGTCTTTCCTCTTGATATTTCAGTTGCAAGTATGTAAGCTTTCTGTCATATTTCATCTCTGTTTTAGACATTAGCCTCATATTTCAGTCTGCATGGTTACCCCTGATCCTGCATTTCTGATAAATAATTGATTCTACTATACCAAAATTGCTCTTATTTCTATACTAAAACTATCTAGGATCCCAAATTTCTATGTAATTTTAAAAAGTAATTTTGCTATTTTAATGTATTATATATAATTTTATTACACTATATACTATATTAAATCTATTATTATATAATATATAATGTTTATTAATATATATTCTATTATTTTGAGCATGTCAACTAGTTTCCTAAAAACATTCCTGCCTGGTATTCTCAAATTCTGGAGTTATATTGTATAGCTGGAGCTTATTGCATTATGGCTCTGTTCCTTTTCTCTTTTTTTATTGATTTTTTGGTCATCTGATCATTTTTGTTATCATGTCTGGTTTTATTGTATTTTTTTAATATAGAGGTTTTGGATGATTTATATTCCTCCAGGTAGAATTTAATTTTCCTTTGACAGACCACCTTGGGAAGACCACCTTGATTTAATTAGAAATTAAGATGTCTGGTGATTGTGACCCAGATTTTGTGAGAGCTGGTCTAATTCCAACTTCCTTTTTTTTTTTTTTTTTTTTTTTTTTTTTTTGCCTAGATAGGGGCATTCCTCTCCTCAACTAAATGTCTTAGCTCTGTCCAGGATATTCTTCTGTGACACCTTAAAGTGCACTCTTTGTCTCTCACTACATCTACTTTGGTTTTCAATTTCCTAAATTGCATTTTGATTTCCCAGCCATTGTAAAAGTGGACAAATGCCTCAAGAGGAAAACTCATAGAGAATATTGGTTCATTTTTCTCTGATGCTCTTTTTAAGAAGGATCTGTTGCCCTGTAATCCACCCATGTCCACAACTAAAGTTCAAGATATAGGACAAAAGAGTGACAAGCACAGTCCAGTCTGAGGCCAGGTATCAGCCCGAGGCAAGTAGCAAGACAGAATGAAGGACATGCAGTATAGTAGAAGGAGTTTAATGGGAGAGCCAGTCAACAGAGCTGCCAGAGCATCACAAATGCAGATGGGAAGGCAGTGCAGGGTTATCAGCAGAAGTAAGTGACTTTTAGTGATGTCTAGTCCAAGCTACAAAAGAGGAACCTGAGGCAGTGCTCACAAAGCCAGGAGATAAAGGTGGAAACCAGAATGGCATGGAGGGACTTTGTTGTCACATGAAGATACAGCTAATGCCAAGCAGAAACGAAAGGACAAGTTTTATCCCAACATCGATCTCTCATGCACCCTCCAAGGTCCCCTTGTGAATAGACCTAAATTGTAGGTAGAGGATGAGCCTCAGGACTATACGCTGAACCATCATTATGCAGAGAATTGAAGAGTTTAAAATCTGTGTGCAAGGAAAAGATACATGGTTGGAAATGTTCCTTTGCATTCACCAGAAAGAAAGATAGAACTGAGACTCCCATCCCTGCTGCCTTTACACGCTGATGAAAAAATATTTTATTACACAAAGAGTAGAGAACAAGGAAAAATGGATTTGCTACTTCAAATATTTTCCTCACCAAGTAACAAATAACCCCAGGATAAAGAAACTATTCCAGCAGCAGCTAATTTCCTGGGTCTAGACCAAGATACTTTAAAATAGAGTGGGCTGGCACAGGACAGAATAAACCATCGGTGGCTTCCAAACACATGGGGGCTTGGAGAGAATATCTCTTCAAAAAGTTTTAAAACTCAGCTGTGAAGCAGAGTTATTTAAAGTTGGTTTCATTTTACTTGAAGAGGAAGCAGACAGGGATAATTTCATTTAAGAATAGCAAGTCAAGACCTTTTTGAAGAACAGAGAACAAGAAAAAAGATTAAATGCTCTGGGAAGAAAAGTCTAAAGTGGTAAGTGAAATGCAAATTTTAAATATTCCCCAGCTAGTCAATAAATCCTTACAAATGGGTGGATTGTTCATCGGAATTGAAAGAAGCCCTTGAACTTTGATTTTCATTAGTCTGGGTGAGTAATGTTGAAAGAATCTTTAAATTTAGGCCATCACCCATGTTGTGCGACATCTGACAGAAGAAACAAATTATCTCCTCACAGGCTCATGTGCTTCCCCCATTTCTCTTTCTTATTCAAAATGAAAATATCAATGACCCTCTCCCCTTCCCTGGGTCTTTATCGAGTGTTTTTTTGGCTGTGATAAGTGTCTCTAGTCAAAACAAGGGTTTAATTTCTGGAAAGGCAATTCTACTTGTTGTGATTAGGCAGTTCTGTAATAAAGGCACTAGGTATTGCATCTGAGTGGTGCCAGCTGTGCTTCCTTTGTTAGCTGTGGAGGTGTCTGGGAAGGTAGTTCAGGGGACTGAGGAGCTGGCAGGTGGAAGGTGGATGAGCACAGAGAGTCCAATGTTCTTTCAGCCCAAACTTGGATTGCCACTGTGAGTAATAAAAGGGCTCACTTAGATATTTTTTCAGAAAAGTTTATCAGGAATGTCTATTGGGATTAATAAAGGGAGAGGGCACTCGTGTCCTTAAAGAGGCTGTACCAATGTATTCTGAGGAACTCTAGAGAGAAGGGCACAGGTGACAAGATGTAGCTTGATAAAACAACACAACATATCTATGGTGAACTGATTTATTTACCTCTGTTTCCTCTTCATGGTTCCTGCTTGGCCTGGTTGAAAAAAAAATGTTGTTCAGAAAGACCTAGACACTGCAAAAGATTTCCATTCTTCCTAGATCCCTGCGTGGTGGGGGTGGGGGGACCACAAAGCTCCTTCCCCACTGACTCCTTACATAATCTTTAGAATCCATCACTGCAGCATGGTAGCCTGTTTTGACAGTGGCCAGATCCTCCTGGGAGGTCCACGCACAGTCTGCAGATGTGAACAGAGTCAGAAGCAGAGACTTGGAGAGGGTCATAAACACATTTGACTAGAAGGTGGAAAAGTAAACCATGGTAGGGAAAGTGGGCAAATGCCCAACCCAGCCAAGTGAATATTCACCTAATGTGATACTGAGACTGCCTTAGCTATGGTGGAACACCTTCATGATGATAAGTGGCTGGTTTTTGAGTTCTTTCTTATTCCATTTTGTATGAATTGTATAGCTTTGGAGAGAGTACAAAAAGCATTTCTGTGAGCAGTCTCTGATTCAAAGTAAAGATATCGAGAATGTTACTGGAGATCCCTGGCTAGCATAACTTTGCTTGTCAGTTATTTTTTTTTCTTCTGTAGTCAAATGTGCTTCACTGGAGAAATGTCTGTGTTAATTAGTTCAATTCCACAATAAATACTTGTTTCAAAACATGCTGTTTTACATGATAAAAGTATGAAATTTTTGTCAATTAAAATTTAGTTTATTGTTTTTAAGATATACACAAGCTATATTAAAATAATAGATTGAATACTTGTATTTACAACCTTAATTATTTGTAAAGAATTAGCAGTAAAATGAAATACCTCTTTGGAACACTCCCCCAGCAACCTATTTTTTTCTTGATTTTTATTCTTCCATTTGGAAGACAAAGCCTTACTTTACAAGCCAAAAATGGAGCTGGTCCTGATAATACCTCAATCTCCTGACTGCTGGTTACAGATGTGTACCAACACATCCAGAAATCTTTCTTTTTGCCAAGAAAAAAACAAAACAAAGAACAAAAGACATTACTACTAACCTAAGTTTAGTTAGATTTCTATAACATTATTCTTAAAATAACAAACTTACATGACTACTAACCTAAGTTTAGTTAGTTTTCTATAACATTATTCTTATAATAACAAACTTCTAACAATCAATGAAAAAACTTGCAGCCTTATTTCATTACAAGGAAAATAGGCGTGAAGATAACAGGTAAATCTTTCAAGTCTGAAAAACAACCTTATTTGCAAGCCAGAGAAATATTCTGCCTGTGAGTTTTTAAGGCCACCCTTGTCCCTGGCAGAATTTCAGGAACCATTTGCATTGTGAGCTCTCAGCACACTAGATGGACACAGGGGTTCCTGTAGCCCTTTGTGGGTGAAGGCAGTGAAAGAAAGAAGAAAATCATATTAGCTTCAGAAACTAGATACAATGTGACCTAGCTTATGCACAGGAGCATAGGGAAACAAGCTATGTAGTCTGTCATCTTTAGAGATGATTGGAGGGATTAGGCTTGTTGTCAAATAACAGGAAAATCTTCATTTTCTCTCAATTATTTATGGCCATAATCACTTGTATAACAAATAAATGGTTTTCCTTTTGTCATAACTTGCTAACTGTACCACAAATCAAGTACCTCTGAAGTTTGCTAGGTTTCCTTCTTTTAAGATTTGTGTTAATTTTGAGTAAATTTGTGTGTGTGTGTGTGTGTGTGTGTGTGTGTGTGTGTGTGTGTGTGTG
>JANHMN010000001.1:175116303-175143328 GCA_030674055.1 Rhabdomys pumilio | reverse complement strand
TCTCTCTCTCTCTCTCTCTCTCTCTCTCTCTCTCTCTCTCTCTCTCTGATAGTAGATCCAAGTACAGAACATGTAGACAGCTTAAAAATGAGATAGGGGCTTTTTTTGGACGTTAACTCATTAATAAATATGTTATCAGTTCACATTAATTCCACAATATAAAGTATTCTTTGAAGACCCACATAATTTAATCTGAGTGCAGGCTCGTTGCTTATTTTCAAGGAAGTCCCTTACATTGTTCTTAACTTTATAATGATGTGGAAGTGATGCAAGAGCAACCATTCTTTGTCTTTTGAATGTTGATCTTTCCCTTAAGCTAGTGACCCTCAGTACAATCCTCCCTTGGAATGCTGGACAGTGGCAGGGAC
Organism: Rhabdomys pumilio; assembly: GCA_030674055.1. NCBI lineage: Eukaryota > Metazoa > Chordata > Mammalia > Rodentia > Muridae > Rhabdomys > Rhabdomys pumilio. Next base: position 175,142,960 of record JANHMN010000001.1, on the reverse strand, counting down.
CCAGGTTCCTTAGCAGCCACATGATCAAGAGGACAGCAACTGAGTCCATTGAAAACTGTGTTGCTAAGAAAGGATGCTTGTTACATTAGGTGCAGTATATGTATTTTTATCTATGTTACTTTTACCATGAGTTAGGTGTATTCAGCTATAATCCCATGTCTTTGTACTGGTGTTACTGATTACTACCAATGTGAAAGATGAAGATACTAAAGTATGAGCACCACTTGCTTTCCTCTGTGTTCTTCTGCTACAGATCAGTTACTGAATGTCTCCCAAAGGCCTGTATACTTAAGGCCTAGTTGATAGAATGTGATGTGACTAGAAGTTGGCACAATCCTTAGATTACTAGGCCTAGCAGAACACTTCCTGTTAAACCACAGGAAGTGTGACGTTGAAGGGGATGTTGAAATGCTATTTTTCTTTGCTTCCTGACCACCTTCAGACGAATGGATCTTTCCTATCACACGTTCTTTCCAGAAGATAATATGGCATAACAGGGCCAAAACCACAGGTTGAGTAAGCAAGAATTCAAACTTCTGAAATTTTGAGCCAAAATAAGTGTATTCTCTCATGTGTTTTCTTACAATGACAGAATGGTGACTAATACGTATATCTTAATTAGAATGATAAGCATGGGGGTTTCATTGTTCAATCAGAAAACTTCTTGGTTATATTCTTCCAAGGAGAGGCACTCACAAGATACTTGGAAGGTTGACCAGCAACAGAAGTGAAAATATATTGTTCTTGAGAGATGTACGTGGCCACAATAGTGCTGGTAGATGGTGGAGGTTTGTTTAATTTTGGGATATCTACTAGTGACTCACTCACTGTGATGATTCATGCAGTTGAGATGCTGGAGGACACTTCTGATTATTATGCTGTAGGTTGGCTTCCTAGAAGCTGTTAGCTTTCCATCCACCTCTGTCAGAAAACCAATAGGGCTGTCATTTTATGCATAAAACACCTTGATCTTTGCAGTCTTGCATGTGATTTCCATTTTCCTGACCTGATCATACCAAGAAATAAGTGGCTACTAGGATGAGTGGATAGAAATTTTTATGAAGAAGTAAACTTTGTATGGGAGAGAGGATATCTATGGGATTTCCATCAAGGATGTGGGTATAGGATTGCTGCTACTAATCTATAATTCAATTTTCTCACTTTAGGATATTTAGGTGAATTGTCGTTTTACAAATTCAAACATGATTAGATCTTCAACTTCCCTTGATCATGTTCCTTTAATACAAAATAAGGTAGCTCCTACCCTTCATCTGTCTGTTCCTTATATACGTAACATATATACATAACCTATCTTTGCTTGCTAGCTTTTAAAGTCTTTAATTGTTACCCATTTTCCTGTAGCTTTCAAACTCTCTCAATCAATTTGAATCCCCTTTACTGTTTACCGAGGTAGGGAGAAATACTCCCATATATTTGACATTTCAGTAGGCAGTCTTCACTTACAACACAGACACACATAGCAGGCATTTAATCAAAGTTTTGCTGAATTTAGACTTTTTTGTTAGAAGCTCTTGTTTTCAATTTTTTTTTGCTGAAAAGATTTCATATATTTCTATCATTTATACCTGAATCAGCATATACAACTGTTGTTTCTATGACACCATCATTCTGAGTCCCATGTCTTCTTTTTATTAAAATTCAGCTTCAAATCCATTCTTTAAAGCAGTTTCAGCTGGACTGTTGTTAACCATAAGAACTTTCCTACATCCATAAGAGAGACTCTCATTCCCCCTATCCTCAACTAAAACTATGTCCAGAGAAGTGACCAGGTTCTGAAGACATTAGGACCTCATTGAATCTTTGCACCTCAGCCTGTCAGATAGTGTACAATGGGCTTAACTCAGTAGAGGTTTGTGTTCTCTGTGAGACATGTTCACATCTCTAAGCAAAGAATGGAACCAGATTAGCCATCAGCAAATGATGATAAGTCTTATACCAAATAAATCCAATGTAACCAACATGTCATAACAAATCCATGTTTTCCTTCTGTGGAAGGAAACAAAAACATGTTCATATGAACTAAGCCAGATGCACAAAGATGCATTTGATTGTTAAACACTAAAACATGCACTTTGCTAGAATTTTCTGAGCAAAATGATTAAAATAACATCTCTATTTCATGGAATTAAATTACAATGCTAAGCCTTGAGAGGTAAATTAACAAATTAAAGTCCATTGATATTTTGTTATTTATCTTTTGATCATTATAGCTCCCTAGAGCAATCAACTCTTACCTGTGATATAACCAGAAAATTATTTGACTATTTTCCTCCAATATGTACATTCTATAGTTTATTTTGTAGAGACTTATATAATGCTTTATTACATCATGTCTATTGAAATATATATAAAAACTACATTTTAAAAGGCTTTGTGAACATGAAACTAATCATTTTAAAATAGCTTTTATACATGTTAGCTCTATTTTATCACTAGCCAATACTTAAAAGCAAAGTATGCCTAGGAAAATTTCCTCTTATGATGTTATTTTAAAAGATTTTTCAAATGACCTTACAAACTTGATTTTTCATTCAGCAGGTTCTATTCAAATATCTTTACATGACCACTGCTTTCACTTCATATAACATATAATATATTATTTATATTATATATATATATATGAACACTTCATCTTTGAGCACGTGTCTCTATCATTTTAGCTTCATTTTCTTTTGCTTTCATTCTACACAGTACTCTCTAAATCTACAATTTTTTTTCAAGAATTGCAAAAACATGTTCATGTGAACTAAGCCAGATGCACAAAGACAAGTACCTCATGTTCTGTTTCATAAGTAGAAGCTAAAATGTTATCCAAAAATAAAATAATCATTACAAGGCACTGAGAACTACATGTCAGAAAAGGGTGGATAGGAGTGGCTGTATTTGACCAGTGCGCACCATATGCATGTATGCAATATCACAATAAGTTTCATTAATATGAATGATTTTTACATGTCGACAAACAAAACAGTTGCCGATATGGGAAAGCAAGCTTAGTTAAAGCAGTAGGTAATGACTCCATTACCTAGACACACATAAAGACTATAAAATGAGGTGATGTACCAAAGTTAATGAAGTCTAGTACTCCACTCTGAAATGGCTTCTCTTTGGAATTCTGATGTTTCCTCAGAACCCTTGAGGTAGAATCTTTTGACATGTGCTCCAAAGAGCACTAGTATCAACCAATATAGTAATATAGACCTAAAGATTCTTTTGAATTACATAATCTTTTTGACTTTGTGATATTGGCAAATTCATATTAAGATAACTTTGGAAGAAGTATAAACAGAAAGTTTATTTATGCTTTATATGTCTTATACATAGGGTTCACAGGCAATTTCATCCTGTGCTTTAAGTAAGTTGTACATGAAAAGAGTTTCATGGTGTGGAATTTGCAACATGTCATGTCATGTCTGATTTTCATGCTTTCAAATTTGAGGAAAGTTATAGTTTTATATTATCATATTAGGTTCCAGATATGTGGGTGCAGCTTTATTCCCATTGATTTTAAAAGAAACCATTGAGATGTAACTCTGAAATTTTCTGTTGATATCATAACAGATGACCTATATTATCCTTTGAGTGTGTACAACTGATTTTGAAAAGTGCCCTGAGGAACATTACTTTGCACCAGGGAGTTCAGGGACCAATGAGACATTGCTGTTTTATCTTCTGTTGGTTCTTTATTTAGTCCACTGTGCTTCATAGCTCTCAAAATATGGCCTTGCTTCTTCCATGCCTGTGAGATAGCAATCATGGAATGTGCTCTGGGTTAAAGCTTCAGTGAACTACGGTCCTCTATTCAGCCTAGAAAATAGATCTTTTCATTTCCATGTTTTCATACTCGTAAGCCAAAGGACTATTTTGATTTCTCTTTTTAAAATTGACTACACTTTAGTAGAGGGAAGTAAAGAGAAATATAAACATACCATTAGGTACAACAAATCAGCCATTAGGAACAGAGATGTGGACAACAGCTTGTTATGTCATCTTGTTCTCCAGCAGGAGCCAAGTGACAGAAAGCATAATCTTTTCCTTGGAGTTTTAAGACCTCATCTGTACAGAGTATGTAACCCCCTCACAGGACTCCCTCATGAGCCAAACTTAGCCACAATATCCTGGGTGACAGATGGGTGATGATTCTCTACAGAATCCCCCTAGAGTCATGAGTAATACTATTCTAGTTCGGCTTCAGATAAAGATCACAGCAATCTAGGGAAGTCAATGTAGGTAGCTAACAGATGTATAGTTCAGGTAATCTGTGCAGACAGATTTGAGAGTATAAATTGAGGACAATGGCAGTTAAAGTAGGTTTGTGCATATGAGTACGCTATATATAAATATACCTTTGCTTTTGATGCAGCAAAGCAGAAGCTCCCTTGTAAGAATGACAGATCGTTAGAGTTCATCTGTTTGAAAGCCCTGTTCTTTCCTGAGGTCCTCATCCATGCCCATGTGTATAATTAAGCATGCTGTCAAAGGTGCAAGCTCTGTTGTCAACAATTTTAGTTGTCTCTATAGCATCTGGTTGTATCTGCCACTTATTTCTGGGCCTGAGAGAATCACACAGTCCTATGCCACAGTGCTCTAAGACAAATCAGAACTCCAGCCAAGATTCTGATTACATACTCAGTTCTCAGGTCTCTGGAGGCTTTACAGCCACACACATCCTTTATTTTCATAGAACATAGTCTCAACAACTTGGTTTTTTTTTTTTTTTTTTTTTTTTTTTTACAACATTGGCTTCAGCCATATCAGTAATAGACTCAGCAATGTGTTTGCATAGCAAACAAGGGGATTCATGTGTGACAAGGAGGGGAGATGTGGTCAGAAAATATTTCGTCTTCAAAATTTGCCATCAACAATCATGATGGTGTAAACAGACTGGAAGACCTGACAGAGTCTGTCAATGCTGTAGCAACACACATATTTTTGTAGATATAAATTGAACAACCAGCCTGTGACAAGATCTAGCTGGAATAATATCTTCTTTAGCCATCAAAATAACCAAAGAGAAAAAAAGTAGAAATGTAAAAACAGGAATCACGAAAGTGGTTTATTTATCCTGATTTTCTTTTATTATGTATCAAACCATGTGACGTGCACTGTTGTGGGTGTAATTTACTTATTGCCTGCAACAGCACCATGAATTCAATTTTCATAACTTACCAATTTTAGATAAATATGATGTCATTAATCAAAAGTGAAGAAGGATAGAAATGTTTTCTTGAAACCATGCCTCAGTACAGGTTTCAATGTAAAAACAATCCAGAAGATAAATTTTTGTCTTCCCATCTTCCTCTTTTAGATTTCAGAGGAAAACTCTCTGTCTCTCTGTTGTGTACTGGTCCAGTTGATAAACTCCTAGTTTGAAATCCTTTTGGTTGCCAGTCACATTCATCCCTCTTCATATAATGCTGTCGTTCAGAAGCTAAACCTGAGGTGCCTCCTCTTAACAAAGTAATACTTCTTACGCTACTGGCTGTTTAGCCACCACAGGCTCTGAGAATAGTTATTTCTTTCTTCCCTACTTGTCTTCCTTCCTGTTGTGGCTGCAGGTATCTGTTGACAAAAACCCCACAAAATTGGCATGCTTAAAGCTTAAGTACGAAGTTCAAGAGGTTATCTGATGGATATGTCTTGGTTTCTTAGACATACTCTGATCGCACACTGCATGGAACTGTTGATAGCCTTGATTTCCTAGACTCATATCTTGCCTGCTAAGGTTCCCTAATTGATTCTTTATATAAGGAAAACACTCTTGCTCCCATGACTGTTGACGAACAACCCAGAAAGCCTTCCCCAAACCCCAGTGTAGAGTAATCATGTTAAGTCTGCTGTTTCCTTTCATTAGTTGTGCCACTGGTAAGACATCTGTTTCCAGTACATGCCTATAGATAGTAAACTACCACAAAGAAAGACAGGTTCATGATGCTGCCTTATAATGCTAGGCTTTAAACATTTGTTTCCTAATGATCTTTCTCTCATTGGAGAAAATGATTACGTGAAAGAAGCTGTTGGTAACTCAGCAGAAAGTCTAGTGTACCTGAAACAGGATCCTGGAAGTCAATGTGTTTACACATTCTTAGAGGAAGTCTTGCATTTGGTCACCTGGCTGTTGCTAAGGTAACTCCTTGCTCTTTTATTATTCTCTGTGTAGCAATGATAGTGGACATAAAATCCATTTTGTAAAACATCAAATATCCATGGGTAATTTGAAGCTCTGAAATCTCAGGCTCACAAATATATCTGACACTTTTTACACAATCATGTAACTGTCACAAATGCCTGCAATAGAAATGTATCTTTCTTTTCTAAAATGTTCCCAAGAATTAAACTGACATATAGATTTGAATTCCATTAAATATTCCTAAACAAAATAGGGGATAATGAGCTTTAGAACAGTTATATTTAAGTAGAAATGATGGAGTTTTAGTTCTGAGAGAAATGAGCTTTTAACAAGATTAAGATGTAATGTTGGACAACACAAACTTTATTCAGCAGGTGGTCAATAAGTGTTCATTTGTCTTCTCTCTCTTTTCCCCAGGAAGTAGCGAATAATAGAAGCCAAGTCTCACGATTCTTCTAATAAGTGTCACAATTGCCTCTGATAGCAGCAGAAAATGGCTGATAGACTTTTATGATATTCCTACTCTAATGCCATGAATTTGGCCAAGTAGTCCGATCACTAAAGATAAAATGAGAAGTCGGTGTATGCTGCCACATCATTTCTAGCTGGTCCCATAAGTACCTCTATACATGAAGACAATAATGCCTTTTTGGAGAAACAAGAAACCTAAGGAAAGATTTATTTCGGCTTGTTTGTTTGACACTGTAATGGGGGCCTTTTTGAAACCCTTACCTGGAAACTCTTGGCATGATTTTAATAGTTTTTTGTTTTATTTTGTTTTCCTGTTGTTAGGAAAAGTTACTCTGGCAAAGGCATCTTAATGGAAAAGGAATTTATGTAGCTCACAGGTTGAGGTATTGTCTATCTTTATGGGAAAGTCAAACATCCGTGAGTTTAAAGCAATTTGCCCATCACCTCTACAATCAGGAAACAGAGAACAGTGACTGCTTCCTACTGCTCAGCTTCTTTTCTCATTTTATATAATCGTTTGTGGAGAAAATGGTCCTACTTGTCATCAAGATGTTTCCTCCCACAATTAGACTAATCAAGGCAATCCCTGACAGGCATGCCCTATTTCTAGATTCTTTTGATAATTAACACTAGCCACAACAAGGTACATGTTCTCCTTTTCCAGTTCAAAGATGTCTGTCTTTTTTGGGCTTCTTCATTTAGACACTAGTTGAAAAGCAAGGAAGATCTCTATAGTCCTGGTTATAAGGCCAACTTTATAACCCAATCACCCCAAATATCCCATATCTGTGTACCATCACATCGAGAATAAGGATATCAATATTTGACCCAGTGGTCTTAATTAATAGAAATATTCAGCCCACAATACTTTTATTTTAAAAATAGACAATAACATCCAAAAGCAATCTTAGCTTCAAGTATAGAGCCTCCATACACATACTGTGACAAACACTATTAGAAAGAGCATTCAGAGAATTCAAATATTGTTGTGGTGAGGATTTCTATTACTCCAATGAAACACCATGACTGAAAGCAAGCTGTGGAGGAGAGGGTTTAATTTGGCTTCTACTTCTACATCACAGTCCATCATTGAGGGAAGCCAGGACAGGAGCTCAAACAAGGCTGGAACTAGGAGGCAGGAGCAGATACAGAAACCATAGAAAGGTGCTGCACACTGATTTTCTCCCCCATGCCTTGCTCTACTGGCTTCTGCCCCATCCTTTACTCAGCCCACTTTATTATAGAACCCAGGAGCAGGAGCCCAGGACTGGGCCAACCTCCACTGATAACTAATTAAGAAAATGCCTACAGCTGGATTTTATGGAGGCATTTTTTTCAGTTGATGGTCTCTTCTCTTTGATGACCCTAGCTTGTGCCAAGTTAACATAAAACTAGCCGTAAAACTAAATGTGAATTGTAGTCTTTTGGAAACTTTAGCATGGAAGCCTGAGAAAACAGTTTCTCCGGGACTGTCCTTTTATTATTATAGAGAAATAGTAGGGCTACAAGAACATGGGAGGACTGCAGAAATGCTTGAACTCCAGCCCATGAGAAATATTTTACGGATGAGGTCACTCTGTGTATAGATAACACTTTTTTTTCTGGCAGCAGATCGAACAGATGAAAAGAAGACATATTTGGAACATGTTTCATGCTACACTGATGCTTGTTAATTTAATGTCTACATGTTCTCTAAAGTACTGGAAAAAAGTACATATAAGTAGATATACAAATAAATATTCAAAATTCAGTAGATTGTTCCCCCAAAGGCCTTATATTCTTGAACATTTATTTGGTTTTCCAACTGAATTGACATCTCAGTACATTTCTTTGTCTCGTTGTATCACAGGACCAACTTACTGTGAGGGAAGGCCAGCAACCATCTCAGAAGAAGCAGGCAGATAGATAAATGAAAATATTTCCTATTCAAACCTGATAGATGTTTATGCAAAATATTCTGCCTGCATTTTTCATTCTTAATAAGGAAAATCTCCATAGCTTTTCTAAATTTCTCAAAATATTTGAAACCTAGATGAGTGTTAGCAACCCAGAATCTGAAGGGCTAAACTCATTTCCATACTTGGCCATGTCAGTTCTTTACTGGCTGGTCACTTACAGGATTTACTATAGCAGGCTCTATATTCAACTGCAAGAGTAACTGCAGCATTTATTATTCCCGACTTATCCTTTTGAAATTATTTTTTTCTGCAATCTGATGTCCCTTTCCCTGCTTTCTGATTATCTGAACATACATGCTGGCTCGAATTATCACTCAAAATATTTTGCGTTTCTCATTCCGAAAACATTTGGTGGCAACAAAGCATGTGTTCTTATCTTATCGCTGGCTCAAGCACACCACACATTTTCAACAGGACAGGTTTTCTTTCTAAATAAAGCACTCTTACATGTGTCACAGTCCCTAGTGACAGAACACTTTGTCATCTTCAGTTTGCATGCCCCTTGTCCCCTGGAAGGCATTTTCCACCTTGGAAAGAATGCCTGCACTAAGGACTAGTTACTTGAATCTGTGCTGTACAATGGTCCCCTTGTCACTCTTTGTAATTTATAGCCATACCCAAAGTTCAAATCTATTTAAATGGAAGGGAAAAGCTGTGACCAGGTATACTGAAAAATATTGACAGAGTCTTCTCCTGTAATAAACTTCAAACCCCAAGGCAAAAAGTAGTGCCATGTGTAGGTGATCCCCTTTTCTTTCCTATTCTGACTACAATCTAATATTTTTGTAATTTCCATTGGAAAAAATAGAATAGTGTGGTCACCCAGTGGGATACATTTCTCGGTGCAGAAGCTCTCACAAGATGCACGGTTCCATTACACCACTTACTGGCTAATGAAGGAAGAAATAATTTGACTATACCAATGCATTGCTATATTGTATTCAATCCACACAAAAAAAAAAAATCTGTAGTTGTTCAATGACCTCATTGGTTTTCAGAAAGTTTCACTAGTTAGTAATATGTTAAATGGGCAAAGACAATCATCAAAGAGGTTAAAGTCTTGTCGGAGGCTAAAAGCCAAAACCAGATCCTAGGAATGTTTTTCTTAATTTCTTTATTTATTATAATTAAAATTTAATCAAAATTCAGTTCCATCACTCCCACTTCCCTTTCTTCCCTCCAAAGCACCTCTTATTTTATTTAATTCAAATTTTAGTGCTTATGCCATTAATTGTCACATGTCTCCAGTTCAACATTAATAGACCCTTAATCACACCTTCATCAGTGAACTCAGTTTGGTTTCTACAGTTCAAGAGGAAAAAGTGGAATTTAAGTAGACTCTTTTAGATGTTTTAGTTGAGGCAATTTTTGGGTAAGTATGCAACAGCATTCCTGTAGTACCCTGAACACCCTTCCTGTGAACCTACAGGCTGGCTTTTTATCCTTCATCTTCTTCCTGAATACTGACTCTGACTTCTCTCCCTAATAACATTGCAAAAGTAACAAAGAGTTATAAAGAAATGAGAAATCGGTAAAAGAAGTTAAGGCAACCATGAAACAGAAGCAAAACCTCTTCTTTACACACTGGTTAGAAAATCCTATTCTTGTCTCTTCTTGGTTACGGATGAGTTTCGCTTTCTGTTGCACATTTTATTCTTCTCTCTTCTCAGTTACAGATGAGTTTCGCTTTCTGTTGCACAATTTATTAAGCCATGCACTTCAGACAACTCTGTTTACAACATTGTAAGAAAGAGTTGTTGATTGGATGGAAGGTCTTGCCATGATTTTTCAACTCACCTTTCAAGGATCTCTTTCCTGACTATGTTCTGATAAGAACAGAAGCATTGCTCAGTTTGGGACACACCAAAGACCTCCACTCACCAGCCCTTCTCCTCCTCCCAATTCTTCTCTAAATGATGGTAGAAAAACTTGAGCTCCTGGGGCAGGATCCCATTGCCTCACTAGAGAGGAGAGGAAGCACATTTGTGGTTATTAATAATTTTGTTCCTTTTTGTAAATTAATGTCCATATTTTATTTCATTTTACTTATTTTTACATAGTGGTATTTTTTTCAGATTAAAACATCAGCTCCAGGGTAACACAGAATATTAGGTTGTCATGTTTACTCAGACTAGATAATTTCTTTCATCTCTTTGGTTTTTCTTTTATTTATTTACTTATTCATTTTACATCCTGATCATTCCCCAACCCTCTCATTTCTCCTCTTATCTCAGTCCTCTTATTGTTATGACCCCCTCCCAATTTTAATGATGGTAAAATACACATAACACAAAAAAAGTACCATCCTCAGCATTGTGTGTGTACCATTCACTGGAGTTGAATGCCATCACAGTGTTGTGCTCACATCATGAACAAGCAGCTCCACAATTCTTTTCATGTGTAATTTTAAATCTATAATTATTAAATACTAACTTGCCATCCTGTTCCTAATCCTTGGCAGCTGCCATGTTATTTTCTGTGTTTATAATGTTAACTCTTCTAGGAACTGAACATAAATGAAACCAATAATCTACTTTTTGTCTTCTGTAAGAAGTTTGAATGAATCTAGAAATAGTTAAGAAAGGAAAAGAAAGCCTGTGGCCTGCCTGTGCCTCATTAGGAAAAGAAAGAAGTAACCTCCAAGACTGACCTCAAAGAAATGACCCTGATAAATAAAAAGAGAGAATTCAGCACAGAAAGAGGGAGAAAGAAATAACATTCTTGGGAATCACAGCAAAAGAAAGAAATGAATTGGTTTTGCATTGAGGTCTTTGACTTGGACTTGAGTTTTGTGTAGGGCGATACATATCGATCTATTTGCATGTTTCTACACGCCGACATCCAGTTTGACAAGTACCATTTGTTGAAGATGCTTTCTCTTTTCCTTTGTAAAATTAAGGCTTTACTGTCAAAAAAAAAAATCAAGTGTCTATAGGTGTGTGGTTTTACATCTAGGACTTCAATTAGATTCCATTGATCAACCAGTCGGTTTTATAGCAATAGCTTGTGTTTGTTGCTTCTATAACTCTACAGTAGAGCTTGAATTGGGAAGATAATAATTCTGGAAATTCTTCTATTGTAAAGAATAATTTTAGCTATCCTGAGTTTTTTTGTTTTTCCATATGGAGTATTGTTCTTTCAAGGTCTACATAGACTTGTGTTGGAGTTCAGTATGGAATACTCTGAATCTGTAGATTGCTTTTGGTAAGATGGGCATTTTTACTATGTTAATTCTATCAATCCATGAGATTGGGGGACATTTTATTCTTCTGATAGTTTTTTCCATTTTTTTTAAAGACACCTGTCAGAATGGCTAAGATCAAAACCATAAGTGACAGTTCGCGCTGGTGAGGATGTGAAACACTCCTCCATTGCTGATGGAAGTGCAAACTTGTACAGCCTGTTTGAAAATGATTATGATGATTTCTCAAAAAACTGGGAATAGTTCTATCTCAAGACCCAGCTATGTCACTCCTATATCCTATATGCCATATACCCTAAGTGTATACCAACATAATACAGGAATACTTGCTCGACTAGGTTCATAAGAGGTTTATTTGTAATAGCCAGAAAATGGGAAAAAAACTAAATATCTCTCAACTAAAGAATTGATAAAGAAAATGTGGTACATTTACACAATGGAGTATTACTCAGTTGTTAAAAACAATAACATGAAATTTGCAGGCAAATGTATGGAACTAGAAAAAAATCATCCTGCATGAAGTAACCTATACCCAGAAGACAAACACGGTATGTATTAACATGGAAGGAGATATTAGCTGTAAAAAATAATCATGCTGCAATCCACAGACCCAGAGAAGCTAAATAACAAGAAGGGCTCAAGGAGACTTTTTAATTTCCCTGTGAAGGGGAAATAGAATAAAATAGAATAGACATTGTAGGTAAATTTGGGAGTGTTTTGACCAGTACAGGAGCAGGAGGGATGAGGAAGAGAGAGGATAGAGGGAGATAGTACTGGAAGAAACAACTTGAAATGGGGAGGGGCATTTTCTATTGCATTAGAAACCTAATGCAATAGAAAATCCCAGAAATCTATCAGGGTGGCCCTACATAAGACCCCTAGCAATGGGAAATGCAGAACCTAAACTGGCCATCTCCTGTAACTAGGCAAAACTTCCAGTAGAGGGATTGGGACACCAATGCACCCACAAACCCTTCAACTTACAATTTGTCCTGCCTGCAATATGTGTTGGGGTAAAATTAAAACAGAAATTGTGGGAATGGCCAACCAATTACTGGTCTAGATTGAGACTCATTCCATGAGAATCAACACTTCCCTGATACTACCTGGAGGGCCAGGACACAGAAGCTGGATAGCCCAGAGACCTAGAGTAGAAAAATTTCTAACGATCTTCTGTTATACACATAGATTGGTATTTAGTCCAATTATCAGAAAGGCATTACCCAACAATGGATAGAAACCGAACCAGAGACCAGCAGCCAAACATTAGGCAGAGCTCTTGGAATCCTGCAGAAGAGAGAATGAAAGATTGTAGAAGCCAAAAGGATCAAGGACAGCAGAAAAATACCCATAACATCAACCGTAAGGGCTCTCAGAGGCTGAATAGACAACCAGGGAGCCAAGCATAGGTCTGAAGCTAGGCCCTCTTTATATATGTTACAATTGTTTATCTTGGTCTTCTTATGGGACTCCTAACAATGTCATCGTGACTATATCTTGTATGTTTTAGGGACCCTTTCTCCTACTGGGCTGCCTAATCCAGCCTCAATATGAACGGAAGTACCTAGTCTTACTGCAACTTGATCTGTGTGGTTGGTTGATATCCATGAGAGACCTGTTCTTATCTAAAAGAAAGGGAGAAATAGTCCATGGAGGCAAGAGAGGGGAAAGACTGTGAGGAGAGGAGAGAGAGAAAGCTACGGTTAAAATGTAAAAAGAAAGAGAGGAAGGAAAGAAGGACAGAAGGAAAAGAAAATGTATTTATTTTAAAACAGACCAAAACAAAAACCAAAAAAACAAACAAAAAAAGAACAGGGACTTCAATCTCCATATGAACAACTTGAAAGTTTTCATCTCTCTGATAGTGCCTTTTAAACAGAACTGGAAATTACATTCCAGGGTATTGTTGGTCTTAAACTTGGGTGTGTTGTGTTTGCTGTTTGAAAATGTCTGAATAATCAATTTATAAAAAATAAAGGATGATTTTTTTTTGTCTCACATTTGTTAAGTTTTGAATCCATAGTGACACGGCTCTTTGTTTAGGTCTATGGCAGTATACTATATCATGACAGGAATTCACGGTGGAAGAAACTACTCATCTCAAGATTGTGAGGCTGAAAAGCAAATAGAAAGAAACTCAAAGCCTCAGGATCCATGGAGTTTGAGGGGATGCTTCCAGGGACCTAACATCCTCCTCACTATACTCTTTACCTTCTAAAAGTTTGCAGTAGCACCACAGGCAGAGGACCTACAACCATGATCCTTTAGGAAATGCTATTCCAAACAGAAGCATACTTGCATGGCCATGTAGAACTCTCTTGCCTTGAACAAGCTGCTCATTGCCAGGTTTAAGGTATTCAAGTGGGATTGAACTAGTGCATCTACAACAGAAGCTGAGGCTGGATTCAGGATTTGTAGGAGAAGAGAACAAAGACAGAGGGGAGAAATATTATGGGGGATAAAAGAGTAAAACACATGCCCGTCTGGCTAGTGAGACACTTATAAAGAAAAATGTAGTCATAGGGAAGTACAATAGAAAGGAAGGGCAATGGAAGTCCTCACATGGTCATGGACAAGGAAGAAATCTCAGTTCTTTCTTATGTGCAGTAGCAGACATGGGTACTCAGAGCCTTGAGGAGGAGGCACACTAGGGAGCCAGAACTTTTGAAGCACTCTTTACGCTGCATCTTCTGCTGTATTTTCCTTTGCAATTTGTTTCTGCTTACTTTACTTTGACACACCTCATTAAACATAAACATGGTGAAAGTGAGCAGGGCCTGAGTGTCTGCAGAGATAGCAGTCACTTAACACCCAGCGAGCAGGTCAGGAAAGCAGCATTCGGGGTGAAAAGCAAGCTTCCTTCCCTGCAGAGAGACACATCCATCTCCTCAGCCAATGAGTTGGATAAACATTGGACAAACAACTTCCAGTCATGGGGGGTTGCTGATATGAAAGGAAATGAGCTACCATATCGCTGGAGGTTTTCCAATTCTGAATAATTTGCTAAACCCCTACCAAGACTGAGGAAGATGCCAATGAAGATGCAAAAAGATAGACTTGTTTTTTTATGATCTCAAAGAAGCAGGAAACCCTCCGCCTGTGGAGAGCCAATACTTGCGACAGTAGCCTGGAGATATGGTAGGTTTTTCTTCCCATAATGACAGTACTGGATAAGAGCAAGAGGCACAAAATTGACTCATCTGAATATTGTGACCAAGGTCTTGTCAGTAAATATCCTTTTTAAATTCTGTCTCATCTGGTCATTATTTAGACACATGGATAGAAGCCAGTGAGATAATTTAATGGGTAAAAGCATTTATATTACAAACCCAGGAACATGAGTTTGATCTGAAAGAACCAACATAAAGGTGGAAGAAGAGAGCCACCTCCACAAAATTGTCTGATAACCTCCATACATGAATGACCTACACAAAAATCACATATATACACAGACTGGCTGGTAATATTTTTAAAATTTAGAAATATAAACCAGCTTCCTCCTAATGCAACATTTCTTGGCCAATAGCACAGATTATGAAAATTTTACCTAAGAGGTCTATGGGATTGATTTCCCATTGAAAGTATCTAGGTTTGCAACCCCTTGAACAATGAAGGAGTGTTCGTTCCTCTTTCTCCACATTCTCTTCAGCATCTACTGTCATTTGAGTTTTTAATCTTAGCTATTCTGACTGGTATGAGGTGGAAACTCAGGTTGTTTTGATTTGCATTTCCCTGATGTTAACTGTCAGTTCTCTCTCTGACCAGCTTACAGGAACAAAACAAGTCGGAGTTCTTCTCAAAGCAGTTTATTCAGGATCCTTTACAATCCCCTCTCTGAAGACCCTCCCTCTCCAGCTCCCTAACGGCCATCCTTTTATACCCCTGCCTGTCCCAATCAGCACCTGCCTCGTGGGCATGCCTCATTGGTGCACCTCAAACAGCCCGATTCTCATGGCAGTGAGTCTGCACAGTAGTTCTGCTGTTGTGGCTCAGTTAGGGAAAGGCATGTGGCGCGCAAACTGCCAAGAAGCGGCACCATTCATAAGATTTGACAGGTGCCATTCATAAGATTTGGCCCAGGCACCATTTTAGCTAGCTGTGCTGCCGCACCCACTCCTCACAATTCCCCCTTATTTATTAATTTTGGCAGAGAGAGTGCCTGTCTTAGGTTGTCCCTTGTAAGCAATGCTCCTTACCCATCATGGGGAGTCAAACAGCTTTGGTTTGGTCCCTGTCTTAGGTTGGTAACGTGCCCAAGGAGTCTTACTCGTCATTGACTACCTCTCTAGCATGCCAAGCCACACTTGAGGAGACTGTCCATCTCCATTGCTGCAAACGCTTGCTCTGAGATGTTTTCTGTCGGGTTTTCATCTGACACATGCACCAAAAGGCAAGGCAACTGATGGGGACCAGGCACATAGCAACCTCCCTGATTCCCACCCATTACTTGATGTAGGACATTGCTTGAAAAGTCCAGCTGGTCAATTCGGAGGCCAGGGAGGCATCTACTCTGGTCAAGTTAATGTGAACAATGGGCTGTTGTAATTCTCTCAATCAATTTCCTGTAAGAAACTGAGAAAGGCTTTTGGAAAGATTACTAGTATGGCTTATATTCTGAAAAGGCACGGAGGTAACACATATACAAGAAATACTGGGCTTTCAACGGTGAAACTTCCATAACAAAAACTAGCATTGCTCCTTATCGCTGGTAGCATCCACATCAGCAGAAGAGTCTTCCTTAGCATCTCCATTCCTGTCTTCTTGCTGTATAACCCTGGTAAGTCTTTCTTGAACCCAAATTGGCTGATGTTGATCCTGAGGAAACACACAAACAGACCCTCTTGCCCACACCAATACTGGGTCAGGGTCACTCCATTTTCCTGTCAATATGTCCTTCCATATTACCATGCTTTTATGGGTAGCATCGGGATCAGCATGGCAATCAGCTGCAGACCGTCCCTGCTTATCCAGAGTCAAAAAATTTAGGGTAAAGAGGGCTATAGCCACTCTCTCTCTCTAGGCTTGCGGCCAGAGGCTATTCCCCCTCTTTGTTTAAGAAGACATTCCTTTAGGGTGCAATGTGCCTGTTCAGAAATGCCCTGCCCCTGAGGATTATAGGGCAAACCATGGTTAAGATAAACTCCCATGGTCTTACAAAAGGACACAAAAGAAGTAGAGGTGTACGCCGGTCCATTATCTGTCTTTAAACATTTAGGCATGCCCCAGGCTCCCCAGGCTTCAAAACAATGAGCAATGACATGGCAAGCCTTCTCACCAGAATGCAGGGAGGCAAAGATAATTCCAGAAGAAGTATCTATAGATACATGAATGTATTTTAATCTTCCAAACTCAGGGAAATGGGTGATATCCATTTGCCATAAATGTAGGGGGCGTAGGCCTCGGGGATTAACTCCGATACCCATCTGGGGTAACAATGGGGCACAAGCTTGACAAGCTTTCACTATATCTCTAGCATCAGCACGAGGAATGCCAAAGTGAGATGATAGGGTTTTAGAACTTACATGAAACTGGCTATGAAAGTGTCTTGCTAACTCCAGGGAATCATAAATTGCAAAATTTGCAACATTAAAACAGGTCTTTGAAGCTTTATCAACAATATCATTCCCTTCAGTCAATGGACCAGGTAAACCAGTATGGGCACGAATATGTTGAACAAAAAAGGGTTGTTCCCTATCCAAATAAGAAATTGCAATTGGGTAAGTAACTCTCCTATGGTGGACTTTAGGTTTATTTTACCTACAATTTCCAATTGTTTAATAGCATTTACTACATATTGACTATCAGATATCAAATTAAAGGAATGAGAAAATTGTTCAAAAACCTTTATCACAATCTGTAATTCTATAACTTGAGGGGACGCTGGAGGAAATTGGATGGTTACAGGCAAGGATCGTGCAACCAAAAATGCTCCACATCCTGTCTTAGAACCATCTGTAAAAATAGTAGGGCAATTTAACAAAGGCTTTCTATGGGTGATCCGTGGAAAGACCATAGGATGAGCATTAATCAATTGTAATATAGGGTCCTTTGGAAAATGATTATCCATTGTCCCATTAAAAGTACATCTCAAAATTGCCCAATCATCCACAGTGGCCTTCAATACTTCAAGTTGAGCAGCTGTATATGGTACAATTAGGCTTATAGGTTGGATGCCAAAGTGCTGAACACTCTGACGAATTCCCAGCATGGCTAATTGGGCTACTGCAGTTGGATAATGAGTGAGTGTCTGAGCAGGAGAGATTTTCGATGCACCCAAAGTAAAGGGGCCCCTTGCCATAATACTCCTGTAGGCTGACATTCAGTTGGCAATGTGCATAATGTAACATCCTGGGATTCATCTCTACGCCTCAAGGCTGCATCTTGTATGCCTTTTTCCACTAATGTTAACGCCGCTCTAGCTTCATTAGTTAAATGTCTAGGGGAGTTGAGGTCCGAATCACCTGGTAGAATATCATATAATGGCTGTAATTGTTTATTAGACAATGAGAGATAGGGTCTAAGCCATTGTATATCTCCCAACAATCTTTGAAAATCATTCAAGGTACGCAAATTATCTGTGCGAATCTGGATTTTTTGAGGAATTACTTGTCCTAAAGATATTTTTGTTCCTAAATAATTAACCACAGAGCCCTTTTGTACCTTCTCAGGAGCTATCACTAACTGTTTCTTTCTTAAACTTAACACAACAGCTTTATAGGCTTCATAACATTTGATTTTCAAAAAATTCTGTCTGACTTCTTTCAAGGCGTCATCAACATACAGTTGACACATAGTGGAACTGTTGGCCATGCCTTGTGGCAATGCAACCCATTCATATCACTGATCTGGCTCTGCATAATTCATGGAAGGGACTGTAAAAGCAAACCTAGCCGTATCCTTTTGATGCAATGGGATTGAAAAGAAACAATCTTTAATATCTAACATTATGACAGGTCAATTTTTGGGCAATGCAGAGGGTAAAGGCAGACCTCGTTGTACCAGTCCCATCAAAATCATTTGTTTATTAATTTCTCTTAAACCATGTAGAAGCCTCCATTTCCCAGATTTTTTCTTTATCACAAAAATGGGTGTATTCCAAGGTGATGAAGATGGCTGCAGATGACCTAACAATAATTGTTCTTTTACCAGCTCTTGTACAATTTGTAATTTTTCTGAGGGGAGTGGCCACCAAGGAATCCTTATGGGCTCCTCAGACTTCCACGATATGGGAAGAGCTTCATCAGTGGCCCCTAGGACTAATTTGTGTATTGCTTGTCTTAATAATGTTAATTTGATACTATTAATAATGAACACATGACCTGAACTTTCACTCTCTTGCTTGATGTGATGTTTGTCTTAAAAGTTAAGAAATCAAGTATTAGGAGCACAAGGGCCTTTTATCTTTAATGCAACTAAAATAAAAAAAAATCCCTTAAATACTGTGTGTTCTTCTTATCTAAGGGCTAGGCTAGTACCAAAGTTTACTGAAAATTAAGAGGGGTGCATCAATTCACTACCCTTTCTTAAGCCAATTTAAAAACACCCAAACTTTTGCTGACCTTGTTCCTTCGATAGATACTAATAGAGGGGAAAAAAGAAACAAAGTTGTTTTCATACTCCTGGACTAATAGAGGGGGAAAAAAGAAACAAAGTTGGTTTCATACTCCTGGAAAAACTTCTGTGGTTGGTATCAAGTGCCTTTTACTCCTGTGATTAGTTCCCCTCGTTCCTTGGCTATCTTAAGGTCCTTTCCCCAAACCGAAACCTTATCCACAGCCTGTAAGAATTTTTCCTTTCACTTTTAACTTGCCCCAAATCCGGGAAATTATACTTTCACTTTCAACTTGTCCCAATACCGGGAACTTATATTGTCTCCTATCCAAGAACTTAACTTGTCCCACTTGCCTGGGAACTTTATTGTCTCTGAACCGAGAACTTGCCCTTGTCCCACTTGCCTGGGAACTTTATTGTCTCTGAACCGAGAACTTGCCCTTGTCCCACTTGCCTGGGAACTTTATTGTCTCTGAACCGAGAACTTGCCCTTGTCCCGCTTGCCTGGGAACTTACCAGCTAGCTGCCCTGACTGCGCTGAGTTCTGAACTCCCCGTACGGGCCACCATTTGTCAGTTCTCTCTCTGACCAGCAGACAGGAACAAAACAAGTCGGAGTTCTTCTCAAAGCAGTTTATTCAGGATCCTTTACAATCCCCTCTCTGGAGACCCTCCCTCTCCAGCTCCCTAATGGCCGTCCTTTTATACCCCTGCCTGTCCCAATCAGCACCTGCCTCGTGGGCATGTCTCATTGGTGCACCTCAAACAGCCCGATTCTCATGGCAGTGAGTCTGCACAGTAGTTCTGCTGTTGTGGCTCAGTTAGGGAAAGGCACGTGGTGCGCAAACTGCCAAGAAGCGGCACCATTCATAAGATTTGACAGGTACCATTCATAAGATTTGGCCCAGGCACCATTTTAGCTAGCTGTGCTGCCGCACCTTCTTCTCACGGTTAACTAAGGACGTTGAACATTTTTTAAGGTGCTTCTCGCCATTCGAGTTTCCTCAGTTGAGAATTCTTTATTTAGCTCTGTACCCCATTTTAATAGAGGTATTTGATTCTCTGGATACTAACTTCTTGAGTTCTTTGTATATATTGAATATTAGCCCTCTATCAGATGTAGGATTGGTAATGATCTTTTCACAATCTGTTGGTTGCCATTTTGTCCTATTGACAGTCTCCTTTGCCTTACACAAGCTTTGCAATTTTATGAGGTCCCATTTGTCAATTCTTGATCTTAGAGCATAAGCCATTGGTGTTCTATTTAGAAACTTTTTCCCTGTGCCCATGTGTTTGAGGCTTTCCCTCATTTTCTCTTCTATTAGTACCAGTGTATCTGGTTTTATGTGGAGGTTCTTGATCCACTTAGACTTGAGCTTTGTACAAGAAAATAAGAATGGATCAATTTGCATACTTCTCTATACTGATCACCAGCTGAACCAGCATCATTTGT
Organism: Rhabdomys pumilio; assembly: GCA_030674055.1. Classification (NCBI taxonomy): domain Eukaryota; kingdom Metazoa; phylum Chordata; class Mammalia; order Rodentia; family Muridae; genus Rhabdomys; species Rhabdomys pumilio. Next base: position 175,122,175 of record JANHMN010000001.1, on the reverse strand, counting down.
TGAAAATGGTCTTCTTTCCACTAGATGGTTTTAGCTCTTAGTGGGTGGGTAGGTGGGGGAAGCACCCTCACAGAAGCAGGGGGAGAGGGAATGGGATAGGAGGATTCTGGGAAGAAACCTGGAAAGGAAATAACATTTGAAATGTAAATAAAGAAAATATGTAATAAAAAAGAAAATATCTAGATATGAAGCTCAGCATCTGGGACCCTCCAACACAGGTAAACAAGGTCTGCAGCATCTACTGGCATCCTCTAATGCAGCACTTCTGGCAAGTCACTTAGTCTCCTGATAACTCACTTTCATTAAATGTGTAGTGGAAAAAATAAAATGTCTTCCATTTTATGGTTAAAGAAAATAAAATGTGTCTTAGTTAATACATCTGATGGTTCAAGGGTTCATTATGTCTCTATGTTACTCTTGCCCTCCTCACATGTGTGTGTGTTTGTCTGTGTACATGCATGTACTTGTAAATAAAACAACATATATACCTGTTCAAAATCCTTTAGCTACAGGCATTTGGGGCTCCCTCTTTTGAATTTCCATCTTCTCAAACTCTACCTTCTCACATCATGGTGAGCTTTCCTGCTGTAGACTTCATGCAGTTTCTTACCCATTTCTTTTACTTCAGGAGACTCAACTTGCTACTTGTTCATTCAGTCTGCATAACCCTTACCCACAGTTTCTACTTATACCAGAGAAATGAGAGGAAGTTGCAATAACAAATTCTTTGTCTTGTTTATTACTTTGAGTAAGCTGTTAAAATTTGGACTTTCCCCAGCTGTCCCATTTAATGTTTTGCTTATAGCCACCTGTTGTGTCTCTATTTTTAAACACTTACTGTTTACCAGTTTGGTATCTAGAATTATAGGATGTTTTTAAATGCTACTCTCATTGTTTGATTTACCTTGTGATTTAAAATACACTTTACAATACTTAACTGCATATTAGTCCATGTATTTACCTATTTAGTTAGTTTTATTTTTTATTTATGTGTATATGTAGGGGCAGATATTTGTAGGTGGCTATGGAGGCCAGAGAGTACCTTGTAACTGGGAGAAGTCTGACTTTTTAAAAAGGTTTATTTATTGCATTACTAATAGTTTCAATTTTCTTTTAAAGTCCATTTTACATTACATACATTTGTTGGGATTGGTTTTAGTGCTTTGAATTAATTCAGTCCCTAAAATCAGTAATCTTCATGTACAAAAGCTGAAGGTCCTTGCCCACAGTTGGTTTTTGATAGATCAATAAAAAGCCAATGGCCAGTGGCTGGGCAGGTAAACTGAGGAGGGACTTGGAGATTTGTGTAGGCAAGGAACTGGGGGAAAGGAGAAGGGAGAGATTGCCAAGATAGCAAAAAAGAATGATTAGACCTAATGGCCCACTGACATGTAAAAATCAGGGAAAGTGGTCACATGGGCCAGTTCCTAAATTGTATTTAGAGTAGCAGAGATGATTATTAAAGGTGTTAACTCAGAAGTACCAGAGGGGATTGTTTGCTTACACCAGGAAGAATTAGAACTGCCTAGCCTTTGAGCTAGTCAAGGCATCCTAAACTTAACTACTTAACTGGTGTGTGTGTGTGTGTGTGTGTGTGTGTGTGTGTGTGTGTGTGTGTCTTTCATTCACAAATCCAGAGGACTCTGGCAGGTGACAGGGAGCACAACCTACTGGGAGCACAAAGCAGAATAACTAACTATTGCTACATATATGTATTTTTAGACACATACAAGGTGAAATAATTTGATATACATGTAATATAAATAATGCAAAGCTAACTTTAAGCAGTGGAACATAAATTCTCTGCTCAGCTTACCTTGTTGGAACATGTTTATGTAGTCTGCATAATTCTGGACTATTCCAAACGGGAGGGGGGACCTGGAGTATAGAAAAGATAGACTGTTTTGCCCTCACGCTCCTGAACCCCGCCCCCCACACCCAATACCAATACAGATTTTACTACATTCTCTCACCTTTACGTACCTGTGCAAAAATAAAGCTGAAGCAAGAACGATTACTCTACTTGACTTTCACTGGGGGAAAAAAAAAACTGATAAAATTCCAAAGGGCTTAGCAAACTCAAAATAATTACTGTTTCACCACAAAGGTGTTTTATGTAAGCTTCATTTTTAATTTAAAAAATAGTATTATGAACCAAGTGGCTGGAATATTCCTGGTTTGTTAATGCCACGTTTAAATTTGGGAGAGTATCATCTGTTTCTCTACTGTAAAAGGCAAAGAAGTTATTTTGCCTGCAAATTTTCTGAAGAGCCTCTGCAATTCTTTCTCCTAAAATCAGTGTCCCTGTGAAATAGCTCCTGCCACTTGGTTCCCTTTAAAGACATTCCTCTTCACACATCTTCATCCTGCAGCTCTTCATATGCAAACCTTACTGTTATTTTATCTTTTCCACAAGTTTTCAGTTTCTTAATTCTTATAGTTGATTGGGATTCAAGATTTGTCTTGAATTTTTTTCTTTTAAAAATTATTTTCTAGTTAAGCATGGTGGTGCATGCCTTTAAGTCCAGTCCAGCACTTGGGAAGAAAAGGCAGGTGGATCTCTGTGAGTTCAAGGCCAATCTGGTCTACAAAGTGAGGTCTAAGACAACCACAGCTGCATACAGAGAAACTCTGTCTCAAACAAACCAACAACAACAACAACAAAACAAAATAATAAGATAAAAGTTACATTCTGTTTTATTTTATTTCTTACTAAAATATCGATTTTAAAAACTTACCTTCTAGATGAAAAAATAACACATTCAAATCCTTGGCAAAAGATAAGAATACCTAAAAAAAAAAAATATGTTCTTGCTTTTCTTCCAGCCAGAGTTAGCTGGTGTACTATAACTCTGTTCCAAGAATTTGTGACAATGAGAAAATGATTTTGTCTTGCTGTGAGGGAAATCATAACTGCAAAAGTAAAGATTTGTGCCCCAGACAAACATATGTCACAGTTTGAAGGATATATTAGACCATTAGCCTAGTTCCCTGCCATATGACTTTTCTTCATGAGGCATTCTCTGTTTTCATTCCTGCTATGTAATGCCATCTGCCAGGTTGTGATGTGGACAGGGGGCCCTTTCTAGTCACTCTTAAGACCTCTCCCTCAAAATCTTTCTCCTCTTTACAAAGTACCTGCCCTCAGATACTCTGTTACAGCAATATTGAATGACATGAGAGATACTTGATCCAGCCATTGCACTCTAAGTTTTACCTCTAAGGAAAATGAGATCCTTGCCAAGATATTCAATGTATTTATTAAGAGACATTCATTCCTATCTATTTACAATAACTAAGGCTAAGATACTAAAATAAACTTAAGTGTTTATTAATAGATTACCAAAGAGACTATTTCACACACACACACACACACACACACACACACACACACACATCTAAAATGGTATTCAGTAATAAAATGTAACCAGGTCATTTATGACACCATTTGAAGAATATTATATAAAGTGACCAGAAACAATAAAGTAAATTCCACATGATTTTATTTGTGTATCTAATCTAGGAATGTTGACCTCATGGAGATAACCAAGTAAATAGTAATTACCAGTTGCAGGAGAATGGATACGGAGCAGATATAGGTTAAGACTGGGTGATGAGTTAAGGAAGAAATTAAGATGCTCTATTGCACAGTAAGATAATTAAAACTAACACTATTGTATGAAGTGTTTCACAATAGGTAGAAGATCTAAATTTAAAATACTTAAATAAAGACATGACATCTGTGATAAATGTAATAAATATGCTAAATGCCTTCAGTTAATTAGTACACAATGCACAAATACACTGTCTTCACAGTGACAATGACCTTAATACTTGCATGTAATTAAAAAGGCACAAAACCAAAATAAATATATACAAGAGCCTTCATCTTAAAGATCAATCACTTCATCGATCATATTCGTGAAATCAAATTCTCTGAATCAATTAAAACATGGACCATAATTTTCTTCCATTACGTATAAGTTGGGCTACAAAATTACTTTTCACATATGTTACAGTAAAAAATTCAAAATGGAATCATGTTTTCAAATGGAGCCTTTTACTTTTACAAATCACGTTGATCATACAAATCACAGACTGGTTTGTGGGACATGTTCTCTTGACCCGATTCCAAGTAAGTTTTAGAAAATGAGATGTTTCCATCCAAAATGTTACCTGAAGACTGGCCAAAAATCAGGCAAGATGACTTGATGTCTTTGTTAATGTTCATTCTTATATCATTTAGCAATTATGTAATATCTGTGAAATGAAGATAAGGCTGGATCTTTTTTGACCCATGCATGGTTATGCCTAGAGAAAAGTGGTTAAAAGTGAAGAGTTGCACCCAAGCTTTGGATGTATGCCACAGCAGTCGTGTGGGTGCAAGAGGTGGGGTTTATTTTCATGAAGATCGTGCTATGAAGTTGTGTTAGCAACTTCTCAGACCATCATGAAGAATGATGTGTCTTATTTTCATGTCTTCTGGTGGACATTTATGATTTTGAGATAGACTATATTAGCCAGAACATTATTCCAACATTATACCACTGGAGGACTTACTATAGATTTAAGTTCAAGACTAGTCTTCCATATGTTAGGATGATGAGGGTGGCTCTCTCTGCCTTGCAGATGGGCACAGTGCTGCTTTCCATATGGGCAAGTGATGAAATTGAACTCTATTTCTAGCCATTAAGGATTCATCCCTGTGCCCTTGCTTGATAGAAGAAATGGATTTTTACAGATTCTTACTAAACCTGAAAAATGTTTCACAGAGCAGCAAAACACAAGTGACACAGTCTATATCCAGAGAAGTTTCAGCTTCTTTTTTCTCTTCCTTATTTCTAGCTATAAAATGTTTCAATACTTAAATAAATGAATATATGAATTTGAAAGAGTTTAAGGTGGGTACATGGAAGAATTTAAAGGGAAGAAAAGGAAGAGGAAAATGTTGTAATTATATTGTAGTCTCAAAAAAAATCAAAACTAAAAAAAAAAAAAAAACATTTCACATAAGAACAAAAAGGGATGTCTGTTATTTAAAGTATTTTCCCTTAAAGTTTTGGGTCAGAAAACACATATCATTTCATTACTGTAGTTAACCAATGCATGCTAAACCTAAAGTTCTGTCAGCTGAGAGCTCCTTCACAAGCTGTGTAAGATCTGAACAGGTATATAATCCAAACTGTCACTTTCCCTTATAAATCGTAGTGGGATTTATTGTAAAATTGAGGCATGAAGATAATCCCTGATGTTCTGACATTTCAAAATATGCAACTACCTGGAGTCATAAAGTGATTTATTCTGAGTGTAAATAAGAGGTAAAAATCATTTTTTAGAATTTTAGCATCTAAACACGAGACTTGCTCCAAATTTTCGGGCAACAATAGAGTGTCACTGGTATAAAGGGGTTCATTTGGATCCTTTCCACAGAAGCATTCTATAGGACACAGTTCTGAAGCATTTTCAGGGCATGCACATGAAGATCATGTTAAAGCTGGTTTCCCCAATGAAAGCAGTTCCATGTAAAAAGCTCAGTATAACATACCAACTAGTATAAAGGGGATAAACTCATCCATGCTTCAATCCAGTCTCACATCTAATTTAGAAGTGACACATTGCATACCATTTAAAAATTATTTTTTGTCATTCATTCTATGCTTAGACAGAGAAATTTATCCTAAGAAATCAGAAAATAGTCCACACATCACAAGCACATTTAGTAAGTCTGTAAGATTTTGTTTTGTTGTTGTTGTTTGTTTTTGGTTTTTGTGTTTTTCTGATTTGGTTTGGCTTTGTTTGGTTTTGTTTGGTTTTGTTTGGTTTGGTTTGGTTTGGTTTGGTTTGGTTTGGTTTGGTTTGGTTTGGTTTGGTT
>JANHMN010000001.1:175080206-175116293 GCA_030674055.1 Rhabdomys pumilio | reverse complement strand
TTTGGTTTGGTTTGGTTTGGTTTGGTTTGGTTTGGTTTGGTTTGGTTGTGTTGGTTGGATGATTTTTTGAGGGGATGGAGGGTGGAGAACTTGACTATCTAATACTGCCTGTCAGATAGTCTCATACAAGCACACTGTCTCTTACTGGCATGTGTTATGCTGATAGGAACAATGATATAGACAGGAACTTTAGATTACTTTCATTGTATAGTCTCCTTTTTCAAGGCAAAGCCTCACTTTGGAGCCCAGTCTGAGCACTAACATGGATGCCACTGTACAGCTCATGTTGGTCTGTTGCAGTTCATCTGCCTCTGTTGGCTGGGTGTTGTGAACACAGACATGTATGACCAAACTAGTTCTTTCTCTATTTTCTCTAATTATGAAATGAAATTTAGAACTAGTGTGCATTTGATTCCAAAATTACAAGGCAGAGGGAAGCAGAGGAGAGTAGGAATTTGAGTCCATAGGATTAAAAACTCTTGACTTTAGTTGAAACCAGCCTTAATCTTTGACTGTTTCAGCATCCTGGCTAGCACCATAAGAGTGATTGGAATAAGAGTTCTGATAATAGAGATTCCTGTGTAGAGAAAGTTCAGAATGCTATTCTGAAGTTCCTGGATTGGTAAAATTATTTCATGTAACCTTAAGCTTTGTCCTTCTGTAACTCAAAAGCCATCTTCTTACTTCTCTTCTCTCAGCCCCACATCATCAGACACAAAGTTGAGATCTTATGGGCAACTCTTATGGTGTAGATGGAGATTATCTACACCCTTGATTGGATATGATCTATTCAGAGGCAAGTCTTTTCCTTGATGTGGATGCCTTCCTCTTGATATCCAGCTTACGCTGGAAAGTTAAAACTGAGAAACTGATTCCTAAAAGATGTAAATAACAGAGGCAACGTCTATTCATATTGAGTTTTTATAATTTAGCTCTGTCACATGTAGTTCTTTTTACATGGACCACAGCTGGGATAGTACTCGTCATCCCAAGTTTATGTGTGGTCACATCCTTGGAGGTTTCCAAGTTGATTAAACAAACTAGTTTTTGACAGAGTTCTTGATTAAATTTTTTTTGTCTTTGTAAGCATTCCTCATTCATTCTTTCTGCTTAATAATACAGATTTGTTTCTGGCAGATCATGACCAAGACATAGTAAATACATCATTAAGTAGGTAACCTGAGCTGAAAATTGGCTATATTTTTAAAATGCTGATGTATGGAGTTTGAAGGTCTGGCCTTACCTAACAGATGGCAGAAGAAAATGAAAGAAAACAGTCACAGCAGATCCCTTCCTCCACACTTCAGTGCTTTGTTAAATAAGAATACTTCTATTTAATTAATATTGATTTAACACTGACTGTCCTTGAGACATAATATCCTTTGACACTCTTTTACCTTCAAAACTGCCAAAATTGCAAAATGCATAATAACAAAATTCGAATATACTTTTAAGCTTGGGGTTATTGTGGTTGTTATCACCACCTCCCAGCTACTTCAGCAAAGAGCTACGTGTCTCAGCAGGTAGCACTGTCTTTATTTGTGACCTCCAGTGATAGGTTTGTTTTGTCAGAGATTTCTTAGAATATGGCCCAGGTCATTCAAGTGTGCAACGTGAAAAGGTGATACAAGATCGGGACTATTTACTTTATGATCCTTGCATTTTTAAGAACATGACAACCCCACTTTGAGAGAAATATTAGCCAATTTCTCTTTCCAAAAAAGTAAGCACAAGAAGACATTTGTCTATCAGAAAAAGAGGAAGATTTTGAGATTCAAGACTTTTAGTTTCTAGTCAACAACAATCCTTGTTCACCCAAGGCAAGTATTTCTTAATTAGAAAATTATTGTTATTTGGCTCTAACTCTTTGTTTTCCTCCAAATTCTAGAAAAGTCCTAAGGGTAAATCTTCAAAGTAAGACCACAGCGTTGTGGAAGAGTGACATCTTCATCCTTATAAGTGCCCAGTAAGTACCTCATAAATCCATGCTCCCTCTTCAGTTTAATATGGAGCCAATTTCCATATACACATTCTTACACATGTTCTATATGCAATTCACACATATGGGATATATGCAGATGTTCACAGTATAGCTGTAATGCCATTCTACTTAAGGAACCCAGTGGAGACTGTCATCAGATGTAGGACAGATCACTGTACGCTTCAAACCTTTATTTCCCATTAGGTGAAAAAAACAATGCAAAGGAGAGAGAGTTCACTGAAGTCCCCCAAGAGAACACTTTTTAGAGGAGACATGAGCACATACTTCTGCCCTCAGCACCCTAGAAGTCATTTGCCCCTGGAAGTTCTCTGCCTAGATCTGGGGAAAAAAAATTACAGTATGTTTTCAGAATGGTGTGATCACAGACTTTTTTCCAGAGTCAATACACTGGAAGTATAAAAATCTCACCAACACACCCTTTAAATTTTCTCTGTATTGTCCTAGGTAAAAACTCAAGTAGATTTGTAGGTAACAAAACAGCACACAAAAGGAAGATGTAGGGTTGTTCAGAGTGGGAAGGATAATTTGGTATGGTTGGACAGGAAAAGAATCAAGACACAAACAGAAAAGAATAATTTTCACTTAGTGTACAATTCAGGGCCCATCAAAACTGGAAAATGAGTGGGGAACATATCTTCTCGGGTAAAGTACTAACCTTGCCAGTGTGAAGAACAAACTTTGGATGCCCCGAATCTGACTGAAAAAGCTAGGAGGTAAATAAAGGATACCAAGAATACTTTGCTCAGTGAATCAATTAAGGAAGGATCACAGAGACTGAATCAGGAAGCACAAAGCCTGCGTGGGCCTGCACCATGTCCTCTGCATATATATTATAGCTGTTAGCTTAGTGTTCTTGTGAGAGTCCTAACAGTGGGAGCAGGTATGTCTCTGACTCTGGTCTGCTCTTAAGACTCTTTCTTCCTATTGGGTTACCTTGCCCAGCCTCAATAGGAAGGTGTTTGACTTGTCTTATTCTAACTTGTTTTGTTTTATTTGGCTGGTATCTCTTGGAGACCTGGTTTTGTTGTTGTTTGTTGTTGTTTTGTTTGCATGTTTGCTTTTTGTTTTTTTTTTCTGAGAAGAAAATAGAGTGAGAGTGGATCTGAGGGGAAGGGAGAGGTGGTGGGGAAGGAGGAGGAGTAGAGAAAGGGAAAGCTGGTTGAGATGGGTTGTATGAGAGAAAAATCTATTTTCAATAATGTACACACAAACATGCATACATATATATATATATATATATATATATATATATATATATATATATTGAGACTTAGTGATACCCAACTGTAACCCAGCACACAAGAACACAGGAAGTAGAAAATAAAAAGCCCCAAATCAAGTTCCTTAGCCAGTTTAACAAGCTCTGCAGTCAGTGAGAAACCCTGACTCAAAAGATTATGGAGACTGATTAAGGATAAAACTTGATATCAACTTCAAGTGTCCATAGGCATGCTCATATATGTGCATATATATCCACACATACAAGTATTCTCCACTTGCAAACATACATTTAACACACACACACACACACACACACACACACACACACACACACACACGAATGGGAAGTACCACTCTGAACTAACTTTTGCCAAAAGCAAAAGAAAAAAGGAAATCCTCCCTTAAATATCACTGCCACAAAACCAAGAATGAATGAACAAGTGCCTAGAAACTCTCCCTTATTTTTCTATTATTCCCAGTTTTGTCTTTTTGTTTCCTTTGTCCACCACAAGGCATGTCCCTTTCTGCAAGCCATCCATTTGAGTGGGCTCCAGTTTTTACACCCAGGGGTGCAGATCACTCCCTCTATCCTTGAAGAAAACTGTAACAGGGACTTGAGGTTATCACGTGTTAAGGGTAGAGCAACGGGTTATATGTCCCTCTGTTTGAAAACTAATAGATTAATGATAGGAAGTAAAATCTGATTGTCCCAGAAAATGTGCTTCCTAATACAGTCTCAGTGGTACTCTCTCTCTCACTGGTACTATTTTCTAGAATCTCAGATAGCTGTATTTCAGAAGATTCTTCCACATACTCAAAAATCTTAGGGAAGTTCTTAACACAGCCTTTCACACCTGTGCAGATAAGCTTAATCAAAAAGAACTGATTGCAATGGCTTCCTTTGTGGACACCTTTCTGAAGTCCCTTGGAGTAATATCCTATCACACATACAGAGCCTTCAAATTCTCAAAATACATTTAAGAGGAAACAGCATGTTATGGGGAAAATGATAGACATGATAAGTTATGACTGTTTATTATCATTTTCAGTAAATTACATCCAAATATTTATGCTCATCACATTGCAGTTCATAACTGCAATGAAACCCTCTAGAGTTTAAGGCACTAATGGTTCAACCTCCAGACTGTGACACTATTAAAAAATGGTGGAACCTTTAGAAGGAGAATCTCAGTGGAAGGAAGGTCATCAGGGCTTCTTCCTAGAAATAAACTTTTAGATTCTTGCTGATCTTACCTCATTTCCTTTTATTTCAAGCCATCATAAGGTAAACAAACCTATCCTGGCACAGCTTATATTATAATTACTGTTTTCTCACAGGCCAAGTGGTGTTAACTTAGCCAAGTGATATGACCTCAGAACTCCCAAACAGTGAGGGGAAAATGAGGTACAAGTTGTCTACATATTTGTCATCATAATGTGAAATGAACTAATTCACGTTATTTCTATAGGTACAGTGAGTTGTTCTTATACAAATTATGCAAAATTCCCACTTGTCAGTTTTGATAGTTTGCTTAATATTTTAATTTTATAAGAATAAAAATGCATACCTTCAATGTCTCTCAAATGAGTTATATTTTCTATTTTTTAAAGCTCTGAGAGATGGAGAGAGAGCACAAAAGAGAGTGTGTGTGAGAGAGAGAAAGAGAAGACATGTGCCTGTGTACATTTTCATATGTGTGTGCATAGTTGTGCATGTGCTAAGGCACACATATGAAAGTCAGAAGACAACCTTCTCTGTCAGTCTTTGAGTCTTACCTTGATTGAGACAGGATCTCATTTGTAGTTGCTTAAAGTAGTCTGGCTAGCCTGAGAACCTCCAGGGGTTTCTTATTTCTGCCTCCTATCTTGCCATAGAAGCTCTGGGTTAACATATCCAACTGTTTACATGGGCTTTATGGATCCTAATTTGGGTCCTTCCTCATTCATGGCCAGCACTTTGTCCACTAAGTTTTGTTGCCCATCATTTCTTGGAGGAAATTATTAAACTGATGGGAAAACTTCCACCTGTATAGAAAATCAATAGTTATTATCAAACTCTCTTATTGATTCTTCCTAAAAGGTGAATAGTGGCAAAATTAGAGCACAGTTGCATCTAAAGTTGAGATCAAAGCAGGCAGTAATATTTGTTGAACTAGAGAGTGTGAAGGTGAATGTTTAAATCCTTGATGAAACTCTGGCCTCCTTTCATACTCATTCTTTTCTACCCTGCTGTTCAGTGCACAGAAATAACAATTGAAACATGGCTAAGAGTACACCCATTCCTAGTCTGTGCAAATACATGTACTAGAGTATAAACCAAGACCTTGAAAATATTGTGGCCTGAAGCTCAGAATCCAGATGCTAGAACTCAGGTTTCACCATCTATTTGCCTAGTATCAGTGTCTTCAACATCTAACACTTTTCTGTGTATAATTTGTGTTCCTGGCCAGACACTCACCCATGAACAAAGCTCACAAGTGCTCAAGCAGTTCCAGAACTTTTCATTAGCCATCCTTGTGTTCTAATTGATTTATGAGCCTCAGTTCCTTTGTTTCTTCCCATTAGCTTTCATGATACCACTATTGATTCACTGAAACCCACCAGCTTACTGCTTTCAGGGAAACAGTGTAATCTTTCCCAGATGTGATAAGCTAGTCACCACTACCACTACTTTTCTGTCAGATCCTATAATTAATGTCACATTTCATACTGTTCCAATGAAAACATTATTATATATAATAAACATTTGTGTTTAACTTATTAATGAATATTTGTGAAGAACATTACTACAAATAGAGATGTTGGAAAAAAAGAAATCACACACATATATGCATGTGATCTGTTTAAACGTGTTAACAGAAAATATATAAATAGAAAAATATGTCTCTATATATCATAAATATGTATATATGTATGTATGTATGTATACACACATGCACAGAGTGAGTGAGAGAAAGAGAAAGAGAAGGAGAGAGAGCAAGCCATAACTGTCATATATGTTTATATTTATATGTGGGATTTTAACATATTAAAGGCAGGTTTATTAGGAATCTGCGCTCAGGTGGGCAAGTTGACTTGCCTCAAGGAACAAGACCAGAAATGTCACCATGGAGAAAATGAGGGTGAGGGGTTGGGGGGAGAGTAGAGGAGGGAGAAAGACATGTGCACAGAGAGAGAAGAAGAGAAAAAGGCAAGAATGTCTGGATTATAATACGGAAGAGCCTGTGGGGAAGGGAAGGCCAACTCCTGAACTGGAAAGTTCAGTGTTCAGGGCAGGGTATGCCAGGTAAGGACTGAGAAGTTGGAGAGCAGGTCTGCTTTGTTATGGAAAATATTCACCTCAGTCCTTGTCCTGGGGTCCAAAGTCAAACATCCCAGATTTTGTTGCTTATAAATTAATAAGGGGTGCTGTAATCAATCGATCATGACTACTTCCTGCTGACATTTGGGGTACAGTTTTGGAGTGTGGGCAAAAAGCTTGAATGTCTGCCAAGTCCGGGAAGAGCTGGCTGTTTTTCTGCTCTTCAGGATGTGGGACCATCTTGGAGTAGCAGCACATAGGCCCAGTTGAAGTAGTTTGTAAGGCTGGACCAGAGTACCTTTCAGTAAGTGTGTTGGAGCTTTCCTGGATGCAGGTTCTGAGAGGCTATCTGGATGTGGGACAGAAGAGAGAACTTGAAGGAGAAAAACTTTTTGGGTGTACATTTGGTCTTGGAGGTCGAAAGAGGCATAGGGGTTCCCAGGACCAGGAAAAGAGAAATAGATCCCACACTCAGGAATGGGCAGGTGGGGAAGGAAACGGGCTGTTAATTGACAGTACTTATCTTTTTTTAACATGAAAATGTTAATAAATGTATTTTCCCTCATTTTTATTGGATATTTCCTTTATTTACATTTCAAATGTTATCCCTTTTCCCCTTTCTTCTTCATCAAACCTCTCATCCCATCCTCCCTCCCCTGCTTCTTTGAGAGTGTTCACCCACCCACCCACTTCTCCCTCCCTGCCCTCAAATTCCCTATGAAAGGCATATTCAAATAGATTCCCGAAGCTTACAAGAATCTTTTAAAGTTTATAAAAAGATAAACTCAGGTGATAGCAAATGCTGGCAAGTATGTGGAAAAAGAGGAACACTCCTTCATTGTTGGTGGGATTGCAAGCTGGTACAACCACTTTGGAAATCAGTCTGGCGGTTCCTCAGAAAATTGGACATAGTATTACCTGAGGACCCAGCTATACCACTCCTGAGCATATACCCAGAAGATCTTCCAACATATAACAAGGAAACATGTTCCACTATGTTCATAGCAGCCTTATTTATAATAGCCAGAAGCTGGAAAGAACCCAGATGTTTTTCAACAGAGGAGTGGATACAGAAAATGTGGTACATTTACATAGTGAAGTACTACTCAGCTATTAAAAACAATGAATTCATGAAATTCGTAGGCAAATGGATGGAACTAGAAATATCATCCTGAGTGAGGTAACACAATCACAAAAGATCACAGATGGTATGCACTCACTGATATGTGGATATTAGCCCAAAGGCTCGCAATACTCAAGGTACAATTCACAGACCACATGAAGCCTAAGAAGAAGAAAGACCAAAGTGTAGGTGCTTCAGTTCATAGAAGAAGTAACAAAATACTCATGGGAGCAAATACAGAGACAAAGTGCAGAGCAGAGACTGGAGGAGGAACTGCCAGGAGACTGACCAACCTGGGGGTCCATCCCATGTGCAGTCACCAAATGCAGACACTGTTGTGGATGCCAGGAAGTGCATGCTGACAGGAGCCTGATAAAGTTATCTTCTGAGAGGTTATGTCAGAGCTTGACATATACAGAGGCTCAAAGCTAACCACTGAACTGATCACTGAGTCCCCAATGGAGGAGTTAGAGAGAGAACTGAAGGAGCTGAAGGGGGTTGTGGCCCCATGAGGAGAGCAACAATACCAACCAAGCAGAGGCCCCAGGGTCTAAACCACCAGCTTGGGAACACACATGGAGAGACCCATGGCTCCAGCTGTAGTGGAGGATGGCCTTGTCGGGCATCAGTGGGAGAGGAGATCCTTGGTCCTGTGAAGCCTGGATGCTCCAGTGTGGGAAAATTCAAGAGTGTGGAGGGGGGAGTGGGTTGATGGATGGGGGACACACCCTCATACAAGCAGGAGAAGGAGGGATGGGATAGGGAGTTTCTGGTGGGTGAATGAGGAAAGAGGATAACATCTGAAATGTAAATAAATAAAATACCCAATTTAAAATAAATAAAAAGATAAATCCTTCACAACGTTCATTTACCAGCCTCAAAACACCTTCCTAGATCTTCAAACAGTTTGATAGAAGCTTTTATATCCTTGGATTTTACATAAACTTTTACTATCCAAGAATTTACTATGAGACATAAGTGGTTGATCACTAGGTTCAAACCCCTCAGAGACCTGAGAAGGATAAATCTAAATGTCAGTTAAAATGACAGAGTTACCCATTATCCAGACTGACACCCCACTAGGTTCCTGTGATGTCAATGGATTTGTTGGGTCACAGGTCTAGGTCCCAGAGCAGGATCAGTCTTTGGTTGCCAGACCCAGCTGAATCTGAGAGGTCTTCCTGTGGAGGAGGAACTTGAGAGACTGGCCTTGCTTTGACTTAAGAAATGCAAGGTATGTCTGGTGTCTTTGTTCAATTTAGGCTTGGCCTCAGCAGCAGGCAAGGCAATTGAGCAGTCTTTCTCAGTGGTTATCATACCACAATCCAGGTAGAATCCTTTCTTGTTGTGTCTATATCTTCTTGGAGACCTTACAGGTGTCACTGCTATGATTTGAAAGTCTTTGCCTATCATTTTATGCATTTTTAAGTTTAAGATTTTAAATGCCATATTTAGGTTTCTGACAGGTTTGAGTCCAATACCTACTAAGCATGTCTGGGTTAGACAACCTATGTCTGCTTGTAGTTATCTGTTCTAAACTGTTCATCTAACAAACACAAAGCAGGAGGTTAAATAAAACTTAAGACTTAACTGCACCAGTTCTCAACATGACATTAAATATAATTCTGAATAAATTAAAGAATATGATGATTTATAAGGTTATTGGTTATCAACATGTATCTTTTAGTTACAGTAGCTTTTATGAGACTAGAACCAAAATTCTTATCTCAATTTAAAAGTGTCCTTTGGATCCCTCCTGCTCTGCCCATGTTACATGTTTTGCCCTTAAGACAGATGGTAGTGAAGCTATAATTTGACCCTCTTTATCCCAAAGTCAAGATGGTTCCAAGTCAAGTGCTATTTTCCCATTGTGCATTCTTTCCTCCTCTTGGTGCATTTTCAACGTGATTTAAATGAGCAGGCTGGTTGTTTGCCATCACCTTTTGACATCACAGCTGCTGGTGCTGCTGCAGACACTGTCAGGAGACACAGGTGGACAGGCAGAAGGTGGGGCTGGGAGGTGAGAGAGAGAAGAGAGAAATGTATGTTATATATATAGCAATAAATAGATGATAGAGAGATATGCATCGATAGATAGATAGATAGATAGATAGATAGATAGATAGATAGATAGATGATAAATATAGATAGATATGTAGATAGATGATAGATAAATGACAGATAGATAGACAGATAAAGATTTAAGATACAATGAAGCAATTCATTGTCATGTGTAAACCTTCATTTCTCCATTGCATAGGAAGTACAATCTGTATATTTCCACCTATCCAGGAAAACACAAATGTCACCAAGATACCAACAGCACCTAGCTCTGAGGGATGTAAGTTTAATATTATGTTACTTGGGAACCAATGACTGATTTGCAGACTTCAGAAAATGGTTCTGCCTTCAACAGAATTTTGGGTTTGAGGACCATTCCTTCCATTTCTCTATTTCTACAATTTTTGTGGAAAACCAGACCTAATGACAGGTTTTTAATTTTTCATATGTATGTGTTTTTTATGTTAACGTTGCTCCCTTTCTATATTAACTTTTCCATGTGCTGTTTGTTTGCAGCATCTGACTGTAAACTTTAACATGAAAGCTCCAGGAGCATCAACTGAAATGATCATAATGCTTTCTTAGTGAGCTCTGCACAGGTTGTCCTATACTGCACAGGCTCCTGTAGTTATGTTTCAAGGTTAAACTTTCATGCTACCATCTTAATGCCACATTTACAGATAGTCATAAATATGTGAAGCAATCTAGTCTTACTACCCAGTATCCATGTTAAATGGATGTTTCCCCTGGTTATTGGCTAGAATTCCTGTTCTAGCTACATGTATGTTTGTCTTCTACTGCTTATATAGAACCATAAATCTTTCATGGACACTCTAGAAGACAGGAGAGTCAAGAAGTTTCCAGAAAAAAACTTGCCAAATTTTCCTTTCCCCCAAATCCTATTTTACTTTCTTTTTGATATTTTGGTATGGGTTTATTTTGAGAGATAGACACAGAGAAGTGCATCAGGACCGTAAGATGTTCTTACTGAAAATGCTATTGTTTAGCTAAATTGCCATGATGCCATAAATTTGTGTTTATACCCATAAGCAAATGCTACTCTCCAACTTTAGTTAAAGAAAACTGTCTTTGCAAAGAAAATTTAGAAATGCTGTGATCCAAAAATTCTGATGGTACTGAGAATAATTGATGGTTGAATGCTAAACAGGACATCTATACCACTTTCTCTACAGCTCAGTGAACATTACAAAGAAGGAAACAGAATTAATGTAAGAGTCGTAGGACAAGGAGAAAGGCTGTGGGATGCTTTTTTTCTGAACATAACATACCAAATACAGTCTTGACCTCACAGCATCTACGGCTGTTTGCAATGGATATGATTGAAATGCATTGTATTCATGTATAAAAATTTTAAAGAATAAGTAATACATTTCAAATACTTGAAGGTATCCCTATTGAGGCTGAAGAGATGGTTACAAGGTTAAGATAACTTACTTCCCTTTCAGAAAACTGTGTTGGACCTCAGTATCTACTGACTGGACACAGAATTCTTTAGGCAGTATACTAGCACTGGCTAACTGTAGCTTCTTCAGATTAGGAAAATGATTAAATTTATTATTCAATTTAGATACTATATTAATATTACTACCACCCTTGCAACACACACACACACACACACACACACACACACAAACACTCACACCACATCATGCCACACTACTTTCTTAGACTAGATTTCTGAGAAGTTTCATACAAATGCAATTCCCAGTTGCTATGGTTTGTATATGCTTGGCCCACGGAGTGGTGCTATTAAGGGGTGTGGCCCTGTTGGAGTAGGTGTATCACTCTAGATGTGAAATTTAAGATCCTCATTCTAGCTGCCTGGAAGCCAGTCTTCTCCTAGAGTCATCTCAGAAGAAGATATAGAACATTTTTTTTGAAATTAATTTTTTATTGGATATTTTATTTACATTTCAGATGTTATCCCCTTTCTTCACTTTCCCCTCAGCCAGAAACCCCCTATCCCATTTCCTCTCCTCCTGTTTCTGCACCATGCCTGCCTGGATGCTCTCATGTTTTTATCTTGATAACAATGGACTAAACCTCTGAACCTGTAAGCCAGTCCCAATTAAATGTTTTTCTTATAAGAGTTTCCCTAGCCATAGTGTCTGTCCACAGCAGTAAAACCCTAAGTAAGACACCAGTCTACATACTCAGAATCTTCAAAATGTTATGTGTTCCCCCATCTAAGATGATATTAGGAGGTTCTAATAGAAGTGGCCACATTTTATAAAGTACTGGATTATAGTTCCTAAAGAGTTTGGCTCCATAATGCTCTCTTTAACTGAGATCATTACTTTTACAGTCCTGTCTTCAGTGGTTATGTAGGCAGAAATATCACTGAACAAAATTAAAGATAATAGAGAAACTTCCATTCTTTTCTAAGCTTTCAGCAATTGAATATCTTCTGAATGGAAGCTATATTAATCCTGCAAAGATTCAGATTTTTGTTAACAAATTGACCATCCTGAGATTAAGCAAATCCCCAGGGATACCTTGATCCTTCTGCTACCATGGCATTTAAGGAAATTGCTGTCTAGAGTTCCTAGAACATGGATAAAAAATACATTAATGTTCCAACTTAAAAAGAGACATTTGCATTAAACATTCTGTCTAGGTATACTCACAAGAAGAATATTAATCATTATGGGAAGCTGTTTCGAACAGCTCTTGAACTGAAGTACAACACTCAAGCATTTAAAATAAAGAAGATATGTCCATGCTGGCAGCTACGAGATAAGTGTTGTTGCTCATAAATTACACATAAATAAAATCACATACATATATGTAAAACCAAACCATTAATAAGACATAATGGTGTTAGTAAATGAAGGGCTCTGGAATGTAAGACAGTTCATCAGCAGAAAAGCTGTCAAATTCTATTGTATCTACATTCATAAACAGAAAGCACATATATGTGCAGTCAGTGTGTGGGAAAAAAGGTTTCATCCCACTGCTGAAAAAGAATAAATGCCAGTTTTAATAAGAGTACAATGTTGTGCCTAAGTAAGCTAGGATTTAAATACTACTAATAATATTCTAATGTAGTAACCTCAGGATTTGAAGTTGGCATGTTCATTTGGGGGGAAATTATTAACATTTTTTTCATTCACTAAACATGACATTGCTGCAATGACCTTAGGCCATGGAGATACTAAATGAACAGGTGCCTTTTTTTAATAGCTTAGAATTATTTCTGTGCTTTCACACAGAATATACTAAAAAAAAAAATCATTTTGAGCAAGGGTGTTTAACTACACGTATGTGTGTGTATATCAAAAGTAGTCCAAACATCCTACTAAGTAAGTAGAATTTTAGAATACTTAGAAGCATGGAAAAGCATTTGTCTTATATTGTCCTACATGTTAAATTAAGAGATAGTTTATGAAGATTGTTCAGGTTATAATAACTTTGCACATCAAATATATAAATTCATATTTACATACATATGGGTGAAAGTCTACAGCATTACTATTCATCAACTTACAAATGCAATATTGTCTTTTAATTGCAACTAGTTTGGTCTGTTCTCTAATTTTCCAGACAAAAAATTATTAATATAGTTTTTTCTCAAATAATTATATATAACTAATATATTAAGTACAAAATAATGTGCTTTATCCTGTCTTTTTCATACATGCATGCAAGGTACTACCATCATATTTTCTTGTTTCCCTTTATCTTCATAGTGATCAAACACCACCTAAAAAACGTACTTTTCTTCTTTTACGAATTTTTTTAAAAATTTATATACCAAATGTTGTTCCCCCCTTAAGGAGAACAGTCCCTTTCCCATCTACTTCTCCTATGAAAGGGTGAGTCCCCCCTGGTATTTCCAACCCATATCAAGGTTTCATCAGATTAGGTGCAGATTCTCCTACTGAGACTAGACAAGACAGCCATGGTGACTGGGCTGTATGGTTGGTACATATGTACTGGGGGAATTGTTCCAGCCTGTGTATGTTCTTAGGTTGGCAGTTCAGTCCTTGAGAGTTCCCAGGGATCCAGGTTAGTTGACTCTGTGGGTCAGCCTGTGGGATTCCCAACCCTTTCTGAGCATTCAACTGTTCCCCCAACTCTTCAATAAGAGCTGCTAAACCTCTGTCCAATGTTTGGCTGTGGGTCTCTGCATCTGTTTCAGTCTGATGCTGGGTAGAGCCTTTCAGAGGACAGTTATGCTAGACTCCTGTATGCAAGCATAACCGAGTATCATAAATAACATCAGGGACTGGTTCTTGCCCAAAGGATAAGTTTCAAGTTAGGCCTGTTATTGGTTGGCTATTTCTTCATGCACTGCCCTGTCTTTGTCTCTTCATTTCTTTCAGATGGAACAAATTTATTCCTCCATTGGCAGCCCTGTCTGGTGACAGGAGGTGGCTTCTTTAGGTTTCACGTCCACACTATTAGACATCTTAGCAAAGGTCACACACACATTGTCTCCTGGGAGCCTCCCCCATCCTAAATCTCTAGGAGTTTCTAGAGATTCCCACCAGTAGCTGCAGATTTCCATTCATCCTCCTGGCCCTCTGGCCCTCTCTTCTATCTCTCCAGACAACTGATCCTATCTCCCATTCTTCTCTCCTTGCCCTCTCCCTCCTAGTTCTCTGCTTCCATCTGCCACCTATGACTATTTTGTTTCCCCTTCTAAGTGTGATTCTAGAATCCTGGCTTGTACGTTCCTTCATGTTTAACTTCTTTGGTTCTGTGAGGCAAATCCTGGGTATTCCGTACTTTACAGCTAATATTCATTTACCAGTGACTACAGGCCATAAATGTCCTTTTAGGTCTGGGTTACCTTACTCAGGATGATATTTTCTAGTTCAGTTCTTTTGGCTGCAAAATTTATAGTGTCCTTGGGTTTACAAGTGGGATAGCATTTCATTGTGTGAATGAACCATATTTTTTTGTATTCATTCTTTGGTTGAGAAACATCTGGGGTGTTTTCAGTTTCTGGCTCTTATGAATGAAGCTGCCATGATCGTAGTATAACATGTGTCCTTGAGTTATGATGGATCATCTTTCTGTTATATGACCAGGAACAGGGTCTTCAGGGTAAATATTTCTAATTTTCTGAGAAACCACCAGATTGATTTCCAAAGTGATTTTACAAGTTTTCAAACCCACCAGCAATGGACAATGTTTCCCTTTCCCTTTCCCCACCTCTTTGCCAGCATGTTTGTAACTTGATTTTTTGGATGTTACAAAAAGATAACAAAAACCCCAAAAAACAAAAACAAACAAACAAAAAAACCTCAACAGAACACCATTCTAATTGGTGTGAGGTGGAATCTCAGGGTTGTTTTGATTTGCATTTCCTTGATGACTGAGGATGTTGAGCATTTCTTCAAATGCTTCCTTGTTTTTCAAGAACCTTCTGTTGAGAATTCTCTGTTTAGCTTTGTGTTAGCCCATTTTTAATTGGGATATTTGGTTTGTTCGAGTCTAACTTCTTGAGATCTTTATACATCTTGGATATTAGCCCTCTGTCAAATGTAGAGATAAGGAAGATTTTTACCCAAACTGTAGGCTGCTGTTTTGTCTTATTGGCAGTGTCCTTTGCCTCCAGAAGCATTAAAGTTTCATGAAATCCTATTTATTAATTGTTGATCTTAGAGCCTGAGCCATTGGTGTTCTAAGAAACTGCCCCTGCACCAATGTGTTTAAAACTATTTCCGACTTTCTCTTCTATTAGACTCAGTGTATTTGACTTTCTGTTGAAGTCCTTGACCCACCTGTTGATGAGTATGGGTCTACTTGCATTCCTCTACATTTAGATATCTAGTTAAACAGGCACCATTTGTTGAAGATGCTTTCTTTTACCCATTGTACGGTTTTGGCTTCATTGTCAAAAATCAAGTTTCCAGAGGTATGTGGGTTTATTTCTTAGTCTTCAATTCTATTTCATTAATCAACCTATCTGTTTCTATAAATACCATGCAGATTTTATTAGTATTGGTCTGTAGTACAGCTTCAGGTCAGGGATGGTATTTTTTTCTGAGGATCTTTTATTGTTCAGGATTGTTTTGGCTATCCTGTTTTTGTTTTGTTTTGCTTTATTTCATATGAAGTTGAGAATTGCTTTTTCAAGGCCTGTAAAAATTGTGATGGAATTTTGATAGAGATTGCATTGAATCTGTAGGCTGCTTTTGGTGAGATGGCCATTTTCACTCTGTTAAGTTTGACAATCCATGAGCATCTTTCCATCTTCGGATATATCATTCAGTTTCTTTCTTCAGAGACTTGAAGATTTTGTCATAGAGAACTTTCACTTGCTTGGTTAGAGTTTCACAAAGACATTTTATATTATTTGTGGGTATTGTGAAGGGTGTTTTTCCCTAACATCTTTCTCTGCCCATTTTTCATTTGTATAAAGGAGGGCTACTGATTTGTTGAATTAATTCTATACCAAGTCACTTTGCTAAAGTTGTTTATCAGCTGTAAGAGTTCTCTAGTAAAATTTTGAGGATCTCTTCGGTATATTATTACATCATCTGTGAAGAGTGACACCTTGACATCTTCTTTTCCAATTTGTATTCCTTTATCTCCCTTTATTGTCTTATTGCTCTAGCTAGAACACCAAGTACAATATTGCATAGATAGAGAGTTGGCAGCCTTGTCCTATCCCTGATTTTATTGAGATTGCTTCAAATTTCTCTCCATTTAATTTGATGTTTGCTATTGACTTGCTGTATGTTGCTTTGATTATGTTTAGGTATAGACCTTGAATCTCCTATTGCTCCAAGACCTTGAACATGAAAGGGGGTGTTGGATTTTGTCAAAGACATTTTCAGCATCTAATGAGTTGATCATGTGATGATTTTTTTTTATTTGTAAAGAGTGGATTACATTGATGTATTTTAAAATATTGAACCATACCTGGGATGAAGCCCACTTGATCATGCTAAATAATGTTTTTGATGTGTCCCTGGACTCAGCATATAAGAATTTTATTGAGTATATTTGTGTCAATATTCATAAATGAATTGGCTGAAGTTCTCTTTCTTTGTGATTCTTGTGTGGTTTAGCTGTCAGGATGACTGTGGACTCAGAGAATGAATTAGGCAGTTTTTGTTTCTATTTTGTGAAATAATTTGGGGACTATTGTGTTGGAAGCCATGGCAAGGCCTTACTCTTGGCAAACACTCACCCTTGGCTCTCCTATCTACTATTCTTCTTTCTGCTTACCTTCCATGATTCACTTGTAAGTTCTCAGAACTTCAAACAAGGCCTCATAGCAACCCACCTTAGTAACCCTTCCTCCTGATCTCTAGATTTAGCCAACTTCCTGCTAGATAGATGTTTTTAGAACCCCTGGTAACAGAAAGGCTTTGTGAGAATAACTTAGACCCCACAGCTGCAGCTTACAGCTTCCTTCACTTGCAAAGCCCTTTTTCCTTTCCTACCCCTCCCCATATCCTGTTTTCAGAGTATATAACCTGTGTGAACAATAAAATCTTTGCCAGCTTGATCAGATTTCTTGACTTGCTGTGCCTCCTTATTTTCTCACACATCTCAGTCCTCTCTACAGGGTCTAAGGGTCCCACTTGATTGTCCAGCTGACCTGGACACTATTGGAACTATCTAGTCTTTAAAAGTCTTGTAGAATTATGCAATAAAAGCATCTAGCCTAAGGCTTTTCTTCTCTTTTTTCTTTTTTTCTTTTATCTTTTTATAATGAGACTTTTAATGACTGCTTCTATTTCCTTGTGTGTGCCCTTCCCCCAGGCCTGAGCAGGCCTGTAATTTACCACAATAGACCAAACAACAGTAGGACCTAGAAGGAGGCATTGCCTTGCCAGTCTTGGGGCCCTGCAGTCTGCTACTGAGCTAAGAAAAATTGACTGCCTGCTAGCCAGTCTTGACACCTTCTGACTACTATTTCCTCAGCTAGCCCCTGGGCTGAACAGAGAAGAGACTGGGGGGGGGGGGCTTTCCCTTTATATGTGAAAGCAAATTATTAAATTTGGGGCCTTGATCAGAATACTTTGTCTTGGCCCCACATTTCTCTCACCCTCCTTTCCGTTAATTCCCAGGCTTCATCTCAGGAGAACCCGGTACCCTATAGCTGCAGGCAGCTACACTTATGGGTTATGGGACTGTTTAGACAGTTTACCTGATCTTGAATTAACTTTAGAAAATGGTATCTGTCTAGATAATCATCCATTTCATTTAGATTTTCCAGTTTGGGGGAGTACAAGATTTTGAAGAAAGACCTAATGATTTTTTTTTTAATTTCCTCAGTTTCTTTTGTTATGTCACACTTTTCGTTTCTAAATTTGTTTATTTGGATACTTTCTCTGTACCTTTTAGTCAGCTTGACTAAGAATTCTTCTATCTTGATTTTCTCAAAGAACCAACTCTTGGTTGTGTTGATTCTTTATATTGTTCTTTCTGTTTCTAGTTGGTTGATTTCATCCCTAGTTTAATTATTATAGAGAGTAACCAAAAGCCTTGGAAATAGTCTGTGATGTTAGGGAAGTATTCATTGGTCATTTTTATTCAATGACTGGAGGAGTTATAACCCATCTGTGAATCTTAGAGGTTTCACTTGGTGACATAAAATGTCTATTGGAGGACTGTCACCCCATTTATTTGGTGACTTCATTTAAATTTCTTAATATATATATATATATATATATATTTCCTTACAGATATAATATAACTTACATATAACATATAATATTTGTAAGGAAGTTAAATGAAGTCAATGTATAAATGGATGACAATATAGATAGTATAATACTATATATATTTTTCCATATATATGTATATATATATATATACTGTTTAGCTTTTAAAATGTTGAAAAATCTTAAGTTCTCAAATAAAACCCTATTTAGTTTATTTAGTCAAATTCCTGTCTATTGGCTAAATTCTAGTCCTAATATTCTTGTAAGGATGGTTGAATATTTATACATATGATATATTGTTCTTTACTGGTTTGTACTACCTTTATTAGGTTTCAGTATCAAAATGGTATTGTTTTCATAAAATTTAGAAATGTTCTTTTATTTATTTCTAGAAGTCGTGTATAGTTGTTGTTAATTGTCCACAATTCTCCAGTAATAATTATGCCGAATTCTCCAGTAAATTCAGCTAGTCCTAAATCTTTCTCTTTCAAGAATTTTACAATTTATAACTCAAGTTTCTTAACAATTGCAAGAAAACTGTGGAAGTTTGTACTTTCTAAGGAAGTGAATTTTTTATTTGGACGTGTAGATTTATGTATAAACAGTCATTCGTGTATTCCCTCATGTCTTAGCTTTCTATGACATCGAAGCAAATGAACTAAAATCTACAGAGTTTAGACAACTTTGTCTTATTCACACATAGTATGACTTGGCCCTGTTTAAGCTATTAGGCTCTAGGAGGCCTAAGAAAGGATACAGACTCAGCCTGTTTCCTCTTTTAGTGGCATTCTTTGTCTCATGACTGCAACACTCTGCCCTGCTATAGTCACTTTGTTATCTATCTTTCATGTATGTCTCCCTTTCTTGTTAATAAGGGATCTGCTTAGAAAATGTATGATGATCTCTTCATTTGAGGATCCTAAAATTAATTGTATCTGCCAAGATACCTTCTCCAGTAAGAGAACATTTACAGGTGATTGGTATCATCGTGAGAATTGTTATCTAATATTTTGGTGAATGCAATTTAATCTATTACATTTTGCATTGCCTTGTTTGTTCCTGGCTCCTCTAGGCACTTCTCTTCTTCCTATCCTAATCTCGTTCTTTCTTCTACCAACCTTATAGATAGATATCATTGCATTCTTCTTTTCAAAGATCTGCTCTTTGTTGAATTGACCTATTCTAGCACTTGTAATTTCATTTACTTTTTTTCTTTATTTTTTCCATATTACTTGCTTTGGGTTTAATTTTATCTTGTTTTTTGGTTCTTTTTAAACTGACGTTATTTATTAAATTTTATATAAAATATATTTGTAACTAATAATGAGATAGCATATAGTGCTTTTAATACTGATAAGCATTTTATGATGTTCACATCAGATGAATATAAATCTGTCTCTTAAAACATTTCTTGGTAGTAAAAGCCGACAAATTCCTTTACACCTCTAAAATCTATACAGTACATTTTTGCTATTTGCACTTACTTTATTGCAAAATAACAGAGCAGATCCACTTTTATCAAATTATAACTTAATACCTGGTCATCATTTGCCTGTTCTTCCTGTGTCACTACTCTCCACAGGCTTCAGTAACCACTGCCCTTCCCCAGCTCACATGATCACTTTCTTACATTGTATAGAAAAGTGAGATCATGCACATCCCATTACAAATAGTTGTGAGCCACCATGTGGTTTCTAGGAACTGAACTCAAGACCTCTGGAAGAGTAGTCAGTGCTCTTAACCACTGAGCCATCTCTCCAGCCGAGATTATGAACATCTTGTCTTTCTGTGTCTGACACACTTTAACAAACATGATCTCTCCATTACTTTTTCTAGGGCCTTGAAACTTCTATTATTGATTTGAGATATTTCCTATGTTATAATATGTGCATCTATTTCCACAAATTTCCCTCCCACTAGAGACTCATCTGCAGTCTGATTATCTATCAGATAGTATTTTTATTTTATAACTCACATAACTCTGATTTTCCTGTAAGACTTTATCTTTAATTCCTTATTCATTTAAAAGTATCTTAGGACATTTCAGCTAATGTCCTGCTAATGATTTTAAGACTGTACCGTTATTTTACATTTGTTCACGCATATCTTAGACATTTATGGTCTACATTCATACAGATGTGCATTCTGCTCATTGGTAGAGTGGTCCATGTTGTCAAATAGATCCTGTTGTTAGTAGTAGTTTGATCTGCATAATTTTGATTTCTTCTAAATCTTGCTAGTTATCTGGTTACTTTACCAATGACTCAGAAAAATATTGAGTCTCTAACTATGATTAGAGATAGATTTATTTCTCCTGTCAGTTCTATCCATAAATTGCATAAGTTGTACATTCTATTGCTTGGCCCACACAAATACATAATTGAGATACCATCTGACTTACTGAAAATGATGTTATTTTTTAACATCTCTTTTGGTCTCTGATTTTCCTCTCCCCTCTCCTCCTTCTTTCTATCCTCCTTCCTCCTGCTTAAACACCTCCTTCCCCATCTTCCCATCATCCTTTGTTTTTTCTTCCTAGTTTACCTGATATAATATAGAAAATATCCCCATACATATTCCCTGTATGTCTTTTAATGACCTTGGCCCTGGAGTGGATAACTATCTAGGTTCTAATAGTGTTCCCATCCAAGCCTACATCAAGACGTACAATGCTTACTTACACAACTTGCACACAATCCTCTCCTTGTGTGCCATTACTTTAAAAGAACAAGTAGAAGCAGTTTGATCTTTATTCCTTTCTAAGTCTGCTTCCACGAAACCTGACATTTTGTAGAAAACAGTCCTGATCCCTAGTGACAAAGAGAGTCTGCTTGTTAAGAGATTGCAGTAACCTTGCTGTCTCCTTATCAGTCCCCTTGCCTCTCTGCTTCTGCCTCTGCCTCTGATTTATCTAACTCCAAAGAATTGAAAACAAGCCACAGTACATACATATTAACTCACTAACCCTGGTAGAGAAAGAGCAACAAAATGAGTGACTAATTCTAGTGAGTCACTCCACAGAGAGTCAGGCAACAAGTGGAGCAGTTGAATCTGAGGGCAGAGGAGTTAGAGGGAAAGAAAAGGTCAGAGAGGACAGACAGAGCATTCTTCAAAGGTGACTGAAGGAACAGAAGTACTAATTCAATTCATGTTAAACATCATCTCATTTCTAACTAATACATTTTTACAATTTTAATTTTCATCTTGACTTGAACAGGGACAATATTTGGAAAGACAAATTTCAAGGGAGCCTGATTTAATTGTTCAACAGATTAGGCCAGTCTCCAAAATGTCATTTGCCTCACTGTTCTGCCTGCTGGACCCATGTTTATACTCAGTAGACTTTAATATCAGGGCCCTAGAATACTCGCAACTCTTGAGATCTGAAGTGGCTCAGAGGGGATTTTTTTTTCCTTGACACTTGAACTTCACCAGTCAGCCTTACTCTCTATAGTTCTCAAATACAGGCATCATGTATGGTATTTGCTTTTCTGCTTCTGGTAGCCTCTGCCTCAGGGAAAATCAAACAAACAATTAAAGGCTTGAACTGAATTTTAACAGCATTTCCAGGGAGATCCTTTGAAATTTATTTGATTCTGTTTGTAGTAGAGAATGACCCCCCCATCCCTCCCCCCACTTATTCTGGTTGGTTTCCAGGTAATCTCAGATTTAAATATCAGATCTGGGAATTAATGCCCACCCTGTTCTTCACTATAAATCATAGCCACAAACTCTTCCATCATTCTGTCCTCCTCCCTTGTAACTAGCTAAGCATGGGAAGTAGATGTAATCTCCAGACCCTTTCGTACTGTGACACATCAAGCTGAACATACTGTCCCGAAGAGGTTGTATTCTTCTTATGATGAATGTGTTTCAGGAGACGGATGATGTTGGATCTCATGATTTATCTATGAAGTGTAGTACATATTTAAAGAATATTATTAGGAGGCAAAGACCTATTCATATTAATGTAATCATTGCCATCAAATATTCTCAGTTGTGGCGGTGGCAGGTTTGATCTCAGGCATCCTCTGTATGTGTGTGGAGTGGGTGGGGGGGGGAGTGGCGTATTTCTCTGTTTCTGTTGTTTTGTTTTCTGACATAGGCTTTCATGTATTTGAAACTCACTTTGGATTCCAGATACTTCTGCCTCAGCCTCACAAGTGCTCTGATCATGAATCTGCAGCATCAGATTATAAAAAAGCATTCAAGGTATGGCACCTTTAATTGTATTTCTTAGGTTCTAAGACCTTACAATGTCTGCATTTTAATTAAATAAACTTTAAATACATAAATAAATGAAAGACTGAACTTGGGTAGAATACACTCAAACAGCATGTACTTTTTATAAATCTGTTAAGGTCTTGTAGAATACACAAACTAAAAGTTCACAATGATAAATAAACAAGGGAGGCTTGCAGACCTTGAAACTCTGCTAAGTTTACATGCCCAGCTGACCATTTCAGGAAAATTCATAGAAGACTCTTACTGTTTCTGGATTTTCTTTCAAGGACTGTAAAAATATGAAAACCATTTTTCAGGCAACTTGCCAAATCGCAACAGCCTTAAGTAAACTTAAGACCAGGATCAAACACTAAGACTCCCCAAATCCAGGGAGTGACTAAAGTTACTCAAGTTACAATCAGTGAAGCATCTATCGAGACAACTAAGTGAAATGGATTGGAGTCTGAGGAACAGTCAAAGCTCTG
This sequence comes from Rhabdomys pumilio, assembly GCA_030674055.1. Classification (NCBI taxonomy): domain Eukaryota; kingdom Metazoa; phylum Chordata; class Mammalia; order Rodentia; family Muridae; genus Rhabdomys; species Rhabdomys pumilio. The sequence goes on along the minus strand of JANHMN010000001.1, from coordinate 175,093,225 downwards.
CTCAGCTGATTGGCAGCTATGTGACCTGGGGACAAGACAGGAGTCCATTTTCCAATTTTCAAAAATGTGGAAATTGTTCTTCAGCAGCATCCCATTCCTTCCATTCCAAATGCTTCAGTACAATGTGACTTTATCCTTCCAATAACAGGTGGCAACACAAAATTCAATTTTTCCCCCTCACATATTTTATCTCCTATGTGGCAGAAGTGGTTTTGTTTGACTTTGGAAACAAGGCTTTCAGTAACCTTGTGATTTCTGTTGTGTGCACACCTGAGGTCACTTCTTAAGGAACATTTGTGGAAGAAAAGTGAATCACCAGGCAGAATCAGCCTCTAGCCTGTCTTCTGCCTTTAACAACAACAACAAAAAGTCTGACTCTTGAAAAACAACCCATTCTACTGTTTTTTAATCCACAGAGTTGGGGAGGGGAATTTACTACATTAAAATAGTGATATAGTAAATTTGTGGCTTTATTATCCAATGGACTTGAATGAAGGTTGGCTGAACAGGTTTTTAGACTATGGAACCTCAGAACTTTTAATGGGCCAATGTCATCTTATTACTCCAAATTATAACACATTTCTTTAGCACATCTACCTGACCTATTGTATCACAGAATACTCTTTCCTACAAAAAAAAGTGTGCAGTAACTTGTGAGTCTTAATTTGGGAAGCATTAATGTAGTTACATTCCAAATCCCTTCCAATTCTAGCATGCTAAAAGTCTACAAGGAAAGCAAGGACAGCTTTAGCCACTGTTTCCTTCTTGTTTATCTTGATGACAAGAAAATTATTCTGTAGTTGGTTACCATGAATTTCATTATTTACTTCCACTGAAACCACTTTTTAATCAATTAACAGAGGAAGGCAGTATTGGAATTATTAATGAGCAATTAAATAGAAATTAAAGCACCACTAACTGCAGCTTTCTGGTGGGAACTTGTCTGTGAGGTGGCTTGGGAACTTGATGGATGTAGAAGCATAAAATGCTGTCACAATGATGAAACAATCAGAGTACTGGCTAATAGATTTATCTAGTTCTCCTTGAAAAATTGTAATAAGATATGGAATTGTCCCACTGGTCTAGGTACCTAAAGAAGGTACCTCATGAGAAGAATATAGTTAGAGCAAGCAGAATCATCTACTCTGTCTGAACTATTTGTTCCTACAGAGTAGGTACATAAACAAAGAAAATGTGTGTGTTCATATGATTTTATATGTAAAACAAAACATATGCACATATATACATTTGACACTATGTCAGGTGGATAAAATATGGAGTGATAGGAACAAGCCATGTCTGAGGACATTGTAGAGGGCACAGATAACACCAATGAGATGTCTCAGTGGGTAAAGTCACTTGGAGCCAAGCATGATGATCTGTGTTCAATTCCTGAGAACCACATATGGAAAAAAAAATCCTATAAACTATGATCTGACCTTTCTATTCATGTCATTGTATACAAACACACAAATAAATGAATGAATGGGTAAAGAAATGAATGTAAAAAGAATAACTTTAAAAAAAAAATCCAGAAAGGATAATAATGGCAAGGCAGTCACAATCTACTCGTTTTAGAGGTCCCATAGAAGGAAAATTTCGCCTTTACCTATAAACAGACCTGTTTCCTTTAGTAAGTTCATTGTTCTTGTCAGGAGGAAAGATCAGGAAAGAGAAAGTCACTAAGAGTCTCACATATATTAATACATCCCTGCAAACCCATCACTCAGGAGAGTTGAAGGCCACTCTGGCCTATACAATTAAATACTGTCCAAAGAAAAAAAGAAAGAATGAAAAAAAAAGCTGGAGAAAATTTTCCAACTCTTGTAGCTCATGCAGAAGACTCAGTTTTAATTTGCAGTATCCACGTGGTACTCACAAACAATCATAACTCTGTTTCATGGGAATCTAACATCCTCATCTGAGTTCCATACGAGTATGCAGGCATACTAAAATAAATAAAATAAAGTAAGTAAAAAAATTATAAAAAGGAAAGAAATGACCGAGGGATTCTGGAGGAAGGGAGAAGGGTAAGGAAGGAAGAATCAAGAGGCCCTTGGTCATGTGAAGGCTGGATTCTCTGGTGTAAGGAATGTCAGAACGGTGAGGTGGGAGTGGGTGGGTGGAAGGGAGATCACCCTCATAGAAGCTGTGGGAGGGGGGATAGCATAAGGAGGTTCTAGAAGGGAAACTGATGAGGGAATAATATTTGAAATGTAAATACATAAAATATCCAATAAAAATTTTAAAAAAATTAATATAAGACTTGGATTCAAATAAAGAAATTCAGACAAGAGATCCATTTCTGACAAAACAATTCCTTTTGTTCCTTTAGATCCGATATTTTTATTAAGAAATCTTAAATTTTATTGGATAGATTAATTGTGTATGTTTATAGACTATCTTATGATAGTTTTACCAATGTATAAGAAAATTGGCAAACACATCTCCCCAAACATTTGAAATAATTGTCAATGGCAGTTGTTATTAATCCCAATAATACTACTGTGTTGGAAGATCAGAGAAAGCTGTTTCTTCAGCCTAATCGCAAACTTCTTCCTCTTTATTTTCATCCTCCTCACTCCATCCTTCTTACTCTTGCTTCTGATCCTTTTCAGATTCTAGTAAACATTGTACTTCCTAGTTATATGAATTCAATGTTTTCACTTCTACATATAAGTAAGAACATAAGAATATGTAATATATATCTCTATTACCCTCACACATTTCATTTAACAAAATCTATGCCACTTCTCCCAGTTTCTGGGAATTATATTTTCTTTGCTTTGTACCAAAATATAACTTCATTCCACACATATACCACAGTTTTGTTTTGTTTTGTTTTGTTTTTGTTGTTGTTGTTGTTGTTGTTGTTTTTGCTGGTTTTATATCATTGCTAGAACTGCATTAAATATGCAAGCGCTAATAGATCTTTGAAATGGTGCTTTGATACATTCTAGGAACTCGATCCAGTAATAGGATTGCTGGATCACATGGTAGTTCTATTTCTAGAACAATATCCATACTGTTTCCATATCTTTGTATTAATTTACATTCCCTTCAACATTTACTTTTGGCATTTCCAACTAGAATGGGATGAAGTTGTAGTTTTGTTTTGCATTTCTCTGACAGTCTACGATATTGATTACTCTTTGTATATTTGTAATCTTTCTTTTTTTATAACTTTATATCTGTGTAATCATTAAATAAATGTTTTATATTCATGAGACTTTAATGTTTATGAAGTTATATATATTTACACACACACATATATGTATACACACACACACACACACACACATATATATATATATATATATATATATATGTATATGTACCAGTTTCCATTTCTCCACTTCACTATCTTTCATATCACTTTAGTATATCCCCCTCCAAACTTCATACCCTCTTTTTAAATCATTTTTTCTTTCTATTTATGTGTATGCATATGCTAATATAAATGAAGGCCAAAAGATAATATTGACTCCCTTGGCGTTGGGCTTGCAGACAGTTGCAAATCTCCTAATATGTAACTTTAAACTGAATTGTGATGCTCTAGAACAAGTGCTCTTGACACCTGAGTCATCTCAACCTACCTTGTTTTGTTTTGTCTTGTTGCAGATAACTCCTCAGTAAGAGGAGGGCAATGGAGAGCACCCTGACATCTATGCTAGGATTTTGGTTGGCCTGTTCTTCCTCAAGTCTTATCCATTAAACTATATAGTTCTTGTGAGTTTATGAGTGCAATACCTATGTTATGTCTAAAGAAGAGCATTTCACAGGACTCTCTCCCATCATCTGGTTTTTAATTTTTTAGACTTCTCTTCTGAGATCTTTTCTGAGACATTATGGTGTGTATGTGTTTTCAAGGGTGAAAGGGAAGGGTGGGTGATAAGGATGTCTGATTTAAAACTGAGCACGTGATTCTTATTCTCACTATTTTCATTTATTATAATCTTGGCTTCAATTTCTTTTTATAATTCCTAGCTGAAGAAATTATTTTTCTTTGCAATAAAATGTTGGAGATTATAATAAATAAAACATTTGTGCAGGTTTAATGAGAAGAGTAAGCTTCTCAATTTTTCTCTACTTAATTAACATTTTTACCAGACAAATTATCCTTTCAGTTTAATAAATCAATCTAATCCAAACTGATTTGAATGTCTGTCATTCATTAATTCCTAAGCATTTAGAAATAAAGTATCTAGCAGCATTGCTGAGTAGCAATGAATACTATATTCATATTTAATATGTATTGTCTTAATTTTATAGCTGTTATTAATACTGATTTTAGAATCCATGAGCTCAATAGTAACACTGCCCTGGCTATCTTCAGAAGAATATTATACCAACTGTTAGCACATGCTTACAATTGCAGTTCTCAGAAAACTAAGGAGGGGAAATCAAACATTCAATGTCATCCCAAACTACAGCTACAGACAAAAACAAAAAGGATTTCTCAAATGCCTCCATATTATTCTTCAGAATTCACTTGGAGTAAGAGAATGTGAAAGGTGGGATATATTTTCAGTTCTCAGGATATGGTAGGAAAAATATCCTTTGTCGCTATGTATTCTATCACTAATTTTTCAAGAAAGTTTTGAGAAAAAATTATGGACAATTCACATATCTACATAGAAATGAAGTGAATGGGTATGTATGGTATGAATAGTTTCCTCAATTCTGCTTCAGGACGAACCTCCAGACAGGAAAAAAGAGACACCCTGCTCTTGGAGTCATGTCTGAGAAGGGTATGAAGATGTCCAACTGAGTACAAGTGACATCGCTATTCAGTATGTTGTTTGCTTTATTCGATGGGATAGGTCATGATAATTAATGAAAATTACACCACCATAACCAAAAACACAATCACAGAAGTTCAATGCTCCTGGCTCATTGGTATCTATGACTTTTCATGGGCTAAAAGCCAGCTGCAGAGATTTAGGTAACTTTGGACAGAAAATGTTTAGTTTAACCTGAGTGTCTTGACCATATTGAATAGGCAAGTGTTAAGTAAATTTCAAAGGTTTTAAATCACCAAGAGGTTATAAAATAATCTACTTCTGCAGAAACTGTAGAATTAGCCCTTGATAGTGTTCTTCCCTTTCAGGAGACAGTGGTGGGATAATAAAATTAGTATTGATTTTCCGTGATTTTTGTTAAGAAATGGACTGTATAAAGTTAGAGAGAAGGTCTTCTTAGGTTGACATCAAGGAGGAAAGTTTCAGTGTGTATCAAACACCTATTTCTTTTCAATTGCTGTGATAGGACCTTCACACACATTATCTTATTTGATGGGCAAATAGTGTTAGGTGGTAGATATGATCATCTATATTTTAAAATTGAAACTCAAAGGTGTTAAGAAGCCTTCAGCAGGTGTTAAAGTAGATGTGAGACAATCCTGGAACTGTTAAAAAGTATATTCTTTTTACCCTTTATATACCCACCTAATTCTGGTTGTGGTTCTCTTATTCAAATAACTCATTTAAAATGTAGAACTCTCCAGCCATACACATAGTTCTTCCTCACCATGGAGGGAAAAACTGAAATAGGTAAATTAAATTATAAACTTAAGAATATAGTGCTAATCAAACAGGACACTCCAGCAAAACAAGAGGTTTTATGGGAAGAAATGGAAAGGACATAGACATAAGCAGATACCAGAAAACCCTTCTACATGAGGTCATTTCTAATAAAATAGAACCCATTTTTATCTTCTTTCTCACTACCAAGAAGAAAAGATCAGTCAAGAAGGGGCTTGAAGAAAGGAAATATATACCAGGCTTTCTGAAGCTTTTTTAAAAGCATAGGTCTTAGGCAAAGACATCAACCCCACATGCTAAGTGAGCATAATGGGAGCCTTTGAAAGGTGGTTCTCTGGGAGAAATCAATATTGTTCTCAGGAATTCTCTTGTGATACATATATCCCTCTTAGTGTCATTCTTCTATGTGAACATTATCATGAAACAGATCAAATATTCAGATCTCCAGGATTCTAGTGTCATATCTCCTTGAATAATTATGATCCTGTTCTACATATGAAGAAACTGAGGTTCTAGGAGATAAATAGGAAGAAACAAGAAAGTTTCCTAATTAGCACAACAGGGTTTCCAAAACTCTATCTAAATATACGGATCTCTTCATGCTTTCTGTCTTTAGTATAGGAAATTGTGTGGGAAGTGTATCATAAACATTACAATCCCTAATCATTAATAGAGTCATTATATACAGGGTTGGACATCATTATTTGCATTGGTCAAGGTAGAAAATAAATAAGTATTGCCCATATCCTCAGAGGCTTGTGGTCTAAAAAGAAAAGAGCCAACCATGAGAAAGGGTATAATAAAAAGTTTATTGCAGAGATTTATGAGTAAGAAAGACAATAAGTTTCTATTCTCCTGGGAGGCATAAAAAAATATGTAAAGTGAAAGCTAGTGTCTGAATGAAGGACAACTTCCACAGAATGACAATAAGTGGGACCACTCAAGCAGTGAGAACTATGTGAGCAGAGACATGGGGGAGGAATCGGAAAGGACATATTCAGGGATAATTGAAGAGTGGAAAGTCACTACAACAGATCACAAACGATGATACTGGAGAGGAGCGAACACTACAGAGTAGATCTGAATCCAATGCAACAATAGGTAATGGTTGGGAACATTATATACCAAAAATGGTCATGTAGTGTAATCTTCATGAAGGATTGTACTCTTTTTTATTAGGACGCTCCTGAAGTTCTCTGGAAGGGATCTGTAAGAGCCTTCTCTGGTATACACAAACAAAATGAACAGAGCAGGTAGAGAGCTAGAAACTAGGAATTCAGACAGGATTAGGCTCACTGGTTTGAGGGCAAGAATGATGACTGTATCATTGTCTTACCTATCAGCTATCACATAATGCTCAGATCTAAGCCTTTAGTCTATGCTGTCTGAACACAGTGCTCAACAACTGGGAAATGGTACTTCTGATAAACATTCAAATCCAAAATTATGAAAGGATCATTTGAAAACATGACAATTTTAAGAATGCAGTTGCACACAGTGAAATTTCTACACTGCAAATCACAGGATTGTAATGAGTTTGGGGGAAATGTTGATTATCTCTTTGATGAATTCACAGTATTAGTAGGTGGGCCAGGTTTGAGTTGTCAATGGATCTCCAGTTAAAGGGTTATCCTCAGACTATATTTCCTTGGTATCTCTAAGGCATGTTTACTCTAATACTATGCTCTCTGCTCTGAACATCTGTAAAATTTCCCTCCTTTTTTTTTTTTAGCTTTCGGGATCCAATTCAATGAAGGTTAGAGCTGAGTCTAGTATCTCCTGATAACAAAGCTGATTGAGTGGGGTCAAGTCTTTATACCTCATCACCTATTGCCATATTCTAGATACCCCACACTTTAGACACATTGACCATTGCTTAGTTACTAGCACCAACACAATTAATCCAATACCTTCAAAATCTTTTTAAACCACAAAATTTTGAGTATAATATTTTCTGCTCTTCTTGACCTATGTTGAGATTAGACACCATTCTGGATGCCCTTCAACCTAATAGAATTCTTCTTTGGTTACTTTAGTGATTTTTAGGCAGTGTGACCTTGAATAACTTAACAAGACACTATGCATCTCAGTTTCTTTACTGTAAAATTATGTCTTCAAGTCCTTAGCAGAGGGGCTCAGTGATATCAAGCCTATGAAACTGCCATTCAGGGCATCTGTCCACATGGGTGTCTAAACCATCTTAACTTCAGATAATCAGAACACACTGGAGAACAGAACATTTTGGCCACTTGAGTTTTCCAGAAATGATCCTCTTCTAAAACAGCTAAACAGCTTTGGGCCAGAACCCACTTTGGAGATTAAGCTATCCAAGGTGACTCCAAACAGTTCCCATGCTTGTCTAATCCTGGTTGGAGAATGATGGCATATTTCCCAACAGTCTCTCAGCATTTATAGTACTATCTATCTCTGCAATGACAAATTTTAAGCATATATATTGCAGCTGTGTTCCTGAACCCAGGTGTCTTTAAGTTCTAGGTATTCTTCTCATATGTTCCTGTAACTTCTTTTAATATCTTCTTAACAGTAATGTATTGCCTTGTTATACTAGATTTCTCAGAATAGATCCCTGAAAGACTGACTCCAGGAGAAAAATATATTATTTCTCTCTTGTGCCATCATAGGCAGAGTAGCAGTCAGTAGAGGCTGAAGAAGTTGTTGTGGAAATGAATCCATGAGGAATTAAATCAGAGCATCCAGATGGCATTAAGGACTGGAGAATTGGAAGAAAGACAGAGTGACTGATAAAGTGATGCATGGTTTATGATAGCTGTTCAAATATCTGGTTCAAATGAGAGCAGTATTCTCCACACAAAGAGTAAACAAATTTTATTCTTGCTTTCCTGGGGTACTATGAGGGTACTATTGATCTTGTCCAAACGACTCAAACCTAACCCTGTCACCACCTGTTTAATTCAAGTGATTGGGACCAAGGCTCTTTGGTTTCCATTTCATTCTCATTAAGTGCAGCCAGAAGGGATCCTATGCCTGATCCTATCTTCTTAGAGACTTAGGTTATATGAGACCTGATGTGCCCAATAATAATGAGGACAGATGACACGTGGGATGAGGATTAGAGCACACATTGTATTCTTTCTCAATCTGTCTGAGTTAATTTTTAATAAGGCAAACAATGGATGTTTGAGTTTTCTTCTTAAAATATTTTGACTAGCAATTTCATGAGTGGGAAGGTTTTACCAGGCTGTCTCCAAAATAGTGAGCAAAGAAAACAGAGTTAGACATGCTAATTTTGAAAAAAAAAAAAAGCCTAAATTACAGCATGGCTAACATTAAGCAATTTGGTAAAATATTAAATGTGACAAGAGAAAGGAAATGATCTTCTTAAACCTACCCTATGGGCACTGCAAAGCCTCCCAGGACTGGACCATGTTTAACAATATGAAGTTCCACTATATCCTGTTATAAAACCCAGTATTTCCTCAGCATCTTTATAAGGGAAGTCCCAAAGCCAAGGACCATTGGCACAGCCAGTTTCTACCCCTGTTTCCCCTTTGACAATTGAGTTGCACTGAATATCTTCATTGGGTAGTTTCCTCAGGTTCTTGCATAAAACTTGATCTTTCCTTTTGCATTCCTTCTGGTTTATTCCTTTTTGAAAGTACAAAAAATAATTTATCTAGTATTTCAGATCTGATTCTCAGAGATGACAGATCATATAGAATGTTTGGGTTTGGTCACTGGAAGAAAACAGACTACTTTTGACATTCATGGCTTCCTTTGAGAAGTTTAAAAGCCATGCTTAAATATATGAAGTTCATTAAGTACCTAAATGCATTCTAAGTTCATACTTAATGAAGTAGTAAGAACTCCTTTTAAATTTTATTTGTTGTATAGTAGAAGGTCATAAACAATTTATCTATATAAATGTAAGTATGCTGGCCCTACATTAACCTATGTTGCCAGATTTTCTATGAGTGTAAAAATGCAAATTATCAGCATAGTATACCTGGTAATAGAACACATTTCTAAGTCCTCAAGAGTCTTATTTGTGCATACACAGATGTTGGCGGGAATGCCAACATCTACAGACAATCAAGTATAGCAGACCAACAAACTAAACAAACAAACAAATAGACAGACAGACAGACAGACAGACAGACAGACAGACAAAAACCTGCCATGGCCCAAACAACCTCATCACTACATTAACCACCAGCTAATCACCAGAAATTCATGTGTAACCACTCTGTACTGGCCAGCCCTCTACCCTTCATGACCAAAACAGACACCTATGATGCCCTACACCAACCCAGAAGACTGACAGATGACTAGCTCAGAATAGCAGAACTTCCAGTTATGGATTTATGGTCCAAAATAAACACTTGTATCTAGACTGCTAAGCATTGGCGTAACTTGTTAAGTAACAGTTTATCATGAAAACACAAAAATTCATAATTATTTTTTCTTATTTGTTGCTCTTTTCTTTTCTTTTCTTTTCTTTTCTTTTCTTTTCTTTTCTTTTCTTTTTGCTGCCATAATTACAAAACTTGCATGTCTTCATTGTAACCTGGTAAATCCAGGAAGGTCAGGGAGAATAGCTCTGTGGCCCATATGGTTTTGTCACATGCACCTTTTCGTAGAACTCTCTGCCTTCATGTGCTTTGTAAAGTTAGTCATAAAGACCATCTTTCTTAATTTCTCTAATGGTTCCATTTATTATTTTAACTTTAAGGAATATAATAGAATGGCTGTGAGTAATTAGAAAAATTTCTTGGGGACTATGGAAAGCTGCCTATACTCTGAAACTAGGTTAGATTTATTTAGATATTAAAATAAAATTTCCCATCCAGATAAGAGGAAATAAGGCAAGGAAATTGAATACCTGCTCATGGTCAGGTCCCATCAGGGAGTACAAGATAAACTAGTAAATAAAACAGGCTTCCTGGTAGGATTTTGGTAGTATAGATAAGGAGTAAATAGGTAAAAGAGTATCAGATAGTGATAAAAATTATGGAGGAAAAAAACAATGTAAGATTTGGGGAGTTGGAAAGGGCTTAAAATTTTTAAATAGCGTGATCAGAGAAGGCCTTACCTAAATTGTGGCAATGTATCTGAATATTAGAAGAGATGGTTTGTTAAGTCATGTAGACACAAAGAGTAATAACATTCTAAGTACAGCAGTTGGCAACTGAACAAAATGACTATGCCTGAGTTTTTGAGGAAAGTAAAGAAAGACACAAGGACAACGACTTAGGCTGATGGTGGAAGTAAGTAGTAGCAGAAGAAGTTCCAGAGGAATTGAGAGTTGGCTTAGAAAAAAAGGATAATGTGAACTAGCAGAAGCTTCACTGGAATCACACTGCACTGGCCCTCTTGGTGTGGTTGGTAGTAGACTCTATGAAGTCCATAGAAGAACACTAACATAATCCCAGGCCAAAGGAGTGACCTGTACTGGAATGGAGCTTAGGAGGTGGGATACATTACTGCACTTGGAGAAGTCTGATGGAGTTGAGATGCTAAGAGATTGCTGATGTATCAGTTTTGTGTCAAAGGATATGGAGAGAAGTGAGAGTGCTCAACACCTTGATAGCTTTTTATATATTGAGAAGAAGAATCCAATCAGAGCAGAAAAATAAGGAGTTTACTTTAGAATGGGAAAATATGAGTGCAATGATATGGTCTGGATACCACTGGTCAATTTTGGGGTGGGGGAGGAATCTGGAAAAATGTTAGAGTTAAGAATGGGAAGTCAAGGCAAGGATACACAGTAGTAAGTGAATAGAAGGTTCTCAAATAGCTTGCACTTTAGAGCCAAGAGTTTGACCACTTCAATGACTGTTAGAATTGGGTCATAACCAACAAGAAAAAATCTGGGATTGTCCACTATTATCCCCCAGATTGATTATGGGGATTTTGCTAAGATGAGGAGCTTCCTGCTCAGCTGCTTACAGAAGCTAAATAGGAACTATAAATGATTTAAGAAAGACATAAGAAAAGAAAAAATTCCAGCACTCTGATAAATGCATTTGACTCCTTGTCTTCATGGCAGGGACACCAACTCCATCAGTGATTAGGACTCGAGCCAAAAGAAGTTTATGTTCCATCCACAGAGAGAGGTTGTATTATTTATGTCCCAAGTAGCATGGTAATGTATTGAAAGCATCATCAGATTGTTAAGTAGAAACTAGTAATTTGTATCTCATACCATATTTGTATAAATCAAGAAGCAATCCATTTAAACACTCACATAGAGAGTATGACCTAACTTAGAGTTATGAATCATAACTCTAAGATACAGGGGGCCCAGTCTGCTTGTTTGAAACTCCAAAGCAACGCTGCTTATTCCTTATTTCCCAGAAGATCTGAATTCAGACTTTTAGTGCTGAAGCCGGTTTCTTGGGCTCTTTCAGCATACACTGGTTTCTTTACCCTTTTTTCCCATCAATCACCTTTGAGGACAAAGCATCAGCTCTTGCTTGAGCTTTGATTTTCACAACTCTGTCAGGATAATAATGTTCTGAGTCTGATAAATCACCAGGTCTTTGTCCTCTGTCTCCTATTAGGACTAGTGGCTGCAGGAGCAAGCCTGGTGGTCTACCTGTCCAACCACCCCTTTCCCCTTGGTCTATCTGCTCTTCCCTGTTGCAACCCTGAGGACAGCCTTGTGATGGAAAGTCACAGAGGATGAGACAACTCTGAGCTATGTTTCACACAGTAACCTAGAGCTCCCTAGAAAGACTGAACCCCAGTTGTCACGTAAGAAAACTGTTGGTAAGCCTATCCAACACTGACTTTGCTTTCCTAATCTTATTTCCTAACTGTTTTACTGATGCATTCTGGCTGAGTTCAGATTCTTGTTTCAGGGTCTACGGAAGCAATGTCTCATGTATCTTTTCCTGACTGAGAAGGAACAGGGCAGGAGTGTTATTAGGATGGGAAGACATTTGCAAGTCCCTCTGCTGGGGCTAGAATCTTAAGCATGCAGGGGACTCTGTGACAGGCAGGCTAAATTTTGCCCTTTCCAAGTCTGGTTTTATTGACAAAGGCATAAAACTCAGCTTGAAACAAAATGTTTTTTAGCTCTGTCATAAACAGGCTAATCCATGGACAAAGCACTCCCTCTGCTCTCTCCCCTTTCAGCCCAGGCACAATTTGTTCAGGATCCTTGGTTGACCTTTTAATTGTATTTCAGTTGAGGACAGAAAGCAAACTGAAAAGTCTCACATCTGCATTCACACAAGCAAATGGCTATAGCTCAGCACAAAGTCTGTAATCAAAGAGGGGACAGGATGCTCTACCAGCTGCCTGAGTAAACCAGGGAACTTTCTAGCCCCATTGACTCCTGGCAGCATGGACTGTTTAATGAATCTTTTCATGGGGTGAACTGAGGACTATTTGGGTCTATTAGTCCTGTTTTAAAAAAAATACAGCTCAGACAAACACTAGACTTAGCAAAGGCTCTGATTTTTTGTCCCATCTGGGGCTTTGGGATTGCTC
>JANHMN010000001.1:175038862-175080196 GCA_030674055.1 Rhabdomys pumilio | reverse complement strand
AGCCTTTGCTGTGTATGACTTTTCCTCTACTCATTTAATGCTACAGTATTTTTAAAATACAACAGAAAAAACCCATCAGAATTATAAATGTAGCAAAGGCAAAGTTATGTATATATGTGTTGATCTCTAATTTAGCCTCAAACCCTTGCACAGAATCATCCATACAATGCAATCTTAATCAACATGGGATGAGACAAACAAACAGTACCAGGAAATAATCTTACTACAAAATAATGCTATCACTAATAGAAGTAACCATGCATTTGTACCTACAGGTTTACAAAAGCTCTAGTGTAGGTGTGAGAGACACCCAGCTATGTTCCAGGGATTGTAAAAAGGTTTAGAGAAACCGTAGACAACTTCTCCTCTCTGTAACTGAATACTTGAAATGATACATTCTCAATGGATTTTCATTGGGGCCTACCTTTTAAAGGTTCCACCATCTCCTGATAAAGCTAGACTAGGCAATGGGCCTCCCAGACATAGACCTGGGGAGGGGGTATGTTCACGATCCAAAACATATTAGAAACCATCTTATCAGTTAGAAAATTATATTGTTTCACTGCATGCTTCTTTATTATGTTCCCAACAGTTACAAACAAGTCTGAAGAACTTTAAAAGCCATATTAAAACCATTTTCTTATTTGTGGAGTTGGTAATTCACCCTTTCCTCTTACTTGTTGAAGAGGAGTGACAACTCAAGCTCTCAGTTTCTGTCACCCACAGAAGCAGTCATAACATCTACTGTGAGGTGTCATTGTGGGGATTAAATGAATCACTTCGAGGAAAATGCACAGAGCAGTTTCTAGCACAGGCAGTCTCCCAGCTGTGAAGCATCATGGTTACCTGGCTTCGTAGCAAGTGTAGAGAAATGAACAAGATGTCATGAACTTTTCTCTGATCTAAGTCCTATCAAATTATTCCTTGAACTCTCCAAAAAATGTCATTTCTTAGCAATAAGTGTGACTAAAACCCGTGACAATTGCTTTACACATTTCAGATCTGTAATTCTTCCTATCAGAGAAACTTAATTAATAAGCATCTTTCCTTCCCTCATTAGCCAATCTCAGCAGCACTCACCTTCTCCTCCCCTGTTCTTGCTTCAGAGATCATCTTTTTGCATAAGATGAAATAGAAAGTCATCCCTTACAGGCAGCTGCTTCCTTGAGCTACTTATACATCTGACTAATGGCAGTATGAGGTCCTAGGTTATGATTCTTATGTAATATGGCACTGGTAGGAAGTTGCTCCTAGTACCATCCTTCTATATAGTCACCCTGGGACATCAGGAGATTCCTAAAAGGCAGTGTCTACACCTGAATTTCGGAAGGCAGCCATCTAGGTAAAAAGAAAGATGTAAGTGGTTACATGCAAGTAAAGGTGCAGAGCCTCTAGAAGTCTCCAATGCCAGTGGTGGATGATATGGGTGCACATCCTGCTTTTGGGAATAACCTGTGTTCAACATCTCTAAGAGACAAGGTCTTCAGCTGGCATTTTGTGTCTCTTTCTTGTTCTCTTGCTCTCTTGCTCTTGTTCTCCCTCCCTCACCCATCCTTTTTACTCTCGTAAATATAATTAGGCCACCAGACTGAACCAAAAGCTGTCACTGAGTCATTAAAAGTAGAAGCACATTCTTTGGTTCTAAAGAAACAAGTGGTTGAGGAATGAAGAGATGGAATGAGGAGCTTTCTGGCTCTGCAACCAACTTTTTTTTCTTTTTAAATCCGAGGATGATCTGATCAGCTCCTTCTTAACTGGACCTTGAGAGAAGCTCCACTTCCAGCCCATGCTAGTCCATTTCTGTCTTAAGCAATTCCATCCGTGCAGTTTTGTTTCATGCAGGTTTTAATATCCAGCTGAGAGGAGGACCTGAAGGAAAAGGGACAAAGGAAGGGAAAGAGAAGGAATAAAAAAATGAAGAAACCCAGACAAAAAGATAGTAAGAGGCAGATAGTAAGAAGACAGAGAGAAACCTTGTGATATTTGTAAGACAGACAACTTTCCAAATTAAACACAGACTTAGGAAATCATGCATTTAAATTTTAAATTTGAACTAAAAGAATAAAGCAAAACTTGATTAAAAGAATGAAACAGATGCAAAACTGACTCAATAGGAAACCTTTGCATTTATGTTAATAATAAAAACCACCTGAGAATATAGCTGGTTGCTCTTAGCAGATTATTTTTTTAATGATGGTCAGATTCTAACACACAGCTGTATAATAGTTTCCTACATCCTCTACAACAAAATACTGCAGACCTGATGGCTTAAAAAACACAAGCAAATTTCCTAAAGTTTATAAACTATAGGTCTGCAGACAAGGAGTCAGAAAGACCAATAAACTCCGCAGGTGGTGACAGAGAATCTTGTCAATGCCTCTCCCCTAGGTCCTGATATTCACAGATGTTTGGGTTGAGGCTGGTATTCTTCTATATCATTATGACATCTTCCCCTGTTCATACCTGCTTCAGAATCCAGTTTTCTCATTTGGTCAAGATAGTTCTTGTCAGTTATTTAAAATTCACACTAATGTCAATAGCAAAACTTTTGTTTGATTTTTGAGACAGAGTTTCTTTATGTAACTGAGGCTGGCCTCAAACTCAGAATTATCATACCTCAATGTCCTGTGTACTGAGATTACAGATATGCAAAACAATGCCAAATGTAATATCATCTAATTTAATGTGTGAAAACATTGTCTCAGAGGGTGGGGAAATGGATCACTTAGTAAAGTGCCCACATGAGTCCTATGTTCAGATCCCCAGAACCTGTGAAGAAGCCTGGCATAGTGACACATGTCTGCAGTTCTAGAACTGTGTGGAGGAGATAAAAGGAAACAGGTGGCTCACTGGAGTGTTCTGGTAAGCCAGCCTAGGCAATTATTTGAGCTCCAGATTCAGAGATAGAGATCTTGCCTAAAAACATAAGCTAAAGAGCAACCTGATGTTGACCTCTGGTCTCCTCAAACAGGTACACACACACACACACACACACACACACACACACACACACACACACACACACACATGTTGTAGAGTTTAAAAAGTAGCAAAGTAAAATAAGGTTTTAAAAAGACTATCATCTACAAACAAGTTCACTATCACAGTTATTGGATGTTAGAATGCCAACACCTTTTGGTGAATAGAATTCAACACACCATAGTTGATAAGTTTCATTTCTAGTCTTTAATGGCTCCATGGAAACTTCTTTAATTGAATTCACACAGTCATGCCTCCAATATACAGGTCAATATAGTAAGATTGCCAGCTTTTGCAGGTATAACGGGCATGAGTCCTACTATTGCTAAAACTATCTGGCATACATAGCTAACAATGCTCATTTATTCCCCCACAGTTTGGAGGATAAGAAGTCTAAAAGGGGTTGCACGGAATTGAAATACAGATGTGAGCAAGGCTGCCTACCCTGTGGAAGGTTTTGAGGTAAACCCCACTTCCTTACATGTTACAGCTCATAAAGCCACTTATATTTCTTCCTTGATTTTCACTTTGTTTCTCCAATTTCAGAACACTTGCTAATCTCAATCATGCTGACTTACCCCAGTGTGTTGTAAAAATCCTCTCTCGTGCTTCCTATATGGCAACTGTGACTACATTTAGGGAAGATTCAGATAATCTAAGATTATTTTCCCATGCCCAAATCACTAAATTTTATGATATATGAAATCCCTTTTTATTACACAAAGCAGTAGTAGTTAGAGATTCTAGTTACTAAAATTTAATTACCTTTATGAAGGATATTCAGCCTATCTATCCTACATGGACTGAAATTGCAATTCATCTTGTGTTTCTAAAACAGCTACTTACAAAGCATGTTTGCTGTATATTTAATTGAACATCAATTCTATTTGCTGTTGGTGGTGGTGGTGATACTGATGTTGTTTTTAAAATAACCTGATTTTGGGTACCACTGTTTTTCATTTATCAAAGCATGAATGCATCTGAACTGAGCATATTTCAATTTCCACCAATATACAGTCCTTTAAACAGCCCTTCATCTCCCATGCACTGTGATTTTCACAATATTTTCTCAGTAGATGTATTGCATTATTCTGGTAATGCACCAAAGTCCTCTTGGCAAATCAAACTGTTGGAAGCATTGCCAATTACAGGAGTTTAGTGCCTCTCCTTACAAGTATATTCCTTATCAAATTTAAATAATTCTTACATAACCTCTGAGGATGCTACTTTGTGGTAAATTACAATTTTTGGTGTTTGCTGCTTTAGAAAATATTTCCCTAGCCCTTCCTATCCAAACCACCTACACTTCCACATTGAACTTTACCATGTGACCTCTCCACATGGAAATGAGTGAAAAGAGGTAGTGTGTTGGTTCTGTGTTTAGGTCTGTGAAAAGAATTAAATGATATCCTGTAAAATATAGGACTTTGTTTTAAGAGAAAACCATTTCAGAAAGCTGTTGCGTTTCTAGTCTGGGTCCAAAATGAGCCATGAGAAGCATCTTCCTTGCAGATAATAAACATGAAGATGAATGTTTGCTGATATATGCTTCTAAGAGTAAAATTATTCAACAGTTTATAGTAAAAGAAGACAAAAATAGTCACCAATTATCATTCATTTTTAATCAGAATAATCAGGAATGGTTTCAGAGATCAATCAAACTTGGTATTTTATTTTAAATAATAAATGAGTAAGAAATATTAAAAACACTTTAATTTTAAACAGCATATTTATTATGCCCTCATTACTGGTATGAAATTTTTTACTACTGTGGAATATCTGTTAGATTATTCCATTAATATGAGTTACCAATTTAACTATAACTGTATTAAGTTTTCAAGCAAAGAACAGGATTTAAAATTATACTTAAAGGATGATTTTAACTGTGTAAAAAATTGTATAAAAAACCAGGAATCTGAGTCTGGGAAGATGATTCAATGAATAAAGTATTTGCTATGGCAACATGACACCTGGGTTTAGAAACATGGAAAACAAACTAGTGCAATTCTTTCCAAAGAGCCAACATTCAAAGATTCTGACATGGCAGAATGCTAGAGGAAGATTTCAAAAGTTTGTTAGGGAACTTTATCAATGATGACAAAATGGATAAATATAGGAGAGGAACTTCAACAGGGACCCTGAAAGGAAAATCAGCAACACAGAGAAAAAGTCAACAAAATGATACAAATTTGACAATATGGAAGAAAAACCAACATCAGGGGAAAATGTAGACATGAAATTGGAATTCTGAGGATAAAAATTCAGAAATGTTATCAATATATTTTTAAGAAATCAAATAAAAATTACAGGAAAACAAAAATAAATAGACTTGAGCAAGCAGAAGAAATAACATTAGAAAAGACAGGGATGATAAAATAATAGGGAAACCAAAAAAATATGTATGATGGTCATGAAATATGGAATATAATAAACCAACAAGGACTAGAACTCTCAAAACAACAAAAAAGACTAGGAAGTTTTTTAAAGCCATAAAAAACCTGTTCAATAAAACCAAATTACCAAAATCTCAAGTAAAAAGTGGACATCCAAACAAAAGGGACATTCGAACTCTAAATAGACAGCCAGAAAAAAAATCTCATGATAATATGAGATCATCAATATGTCAAGAATATACAGCAACAAAATAACAGCAAAACTTGTAAGTGAAAAAATGTCAGCTCATCTACAAAGGCAAACACAGTAATGTGAGATTTCTCATTAGTGATCCTAGCAGCCAGGAATATATGGAATATTATATTCCATTAATATAATAGTTCAATATATGAAATTAAATCACTATTTCAACCAATGTCATCTTTCACAATTTACAAAAGAGAAGAATATTTAAAAATAAAAAACCAACTAAGCCACAAACATCAGGTGAGCACTACAGAAGACACTGTAGGAAATATTTTAAACAAAAGAGTAAGGAAAACTGTCTCAGTCATGGCAGCGTAGAAGAAAATCAAAAGAAAATAGAGGTGTATTTCCAAAGAGAACATGGAAAAAATGCGTCATTCTCAACACTGTAAACCAAAATTTCATATTATTAAGGATGAAACAAAAAAAATGATCTCACTAACCAGAAAATGTTATCAGAATTGGCTATTTTCTTTAATGATTCTATTACTTATAAATGGCTTTAAGACATTCATAAAGTGTAGTTTTGTGAACTAGATTAAAAACTAGATCTAAATATCTATTGTTTCCAAGGAACACATCTCACTGGTAAAAATAATCACAAATTGAGAGACAAATCTAAATATCTATTACTTCCAAGGAACATGTCTCACTCGTAAAAATAATCACAGATTGAGAGTCAAATCTAAATATCTATTGTTTCCAAGGAACATGTCTCACTGGTAAAAATAATCACAGATTGAGAGTCAAACCATAGAAGTCAATTTATCAAATAAATGGGAACTGAAAACAAACTGAGGTCACTATTCAGATCCATGGAAAAGTATATTTCAACCAAATATATTCAACAGTAATAGGAAATAAAAGTATTCTATTATATATTAGTAATCAGTCACGAACACATACACACAAATTGATACATATATAAAGTGAGAGCTTTCTGAGCCATAAAAAATCCAAAATATTGACATTTCTAGGAAAAGAGATACAATTAAAGATCATTATTTTAAATAACTGGGGTGATTCAAATGCAAATGGCTTCCATAAATTCACAGGGAGTCACATTATTGGAGGTGCAGCTTTATGGGAATAGGTGTGGCCTTGTTGAAGAAGCATGTCAACGGGATGGGCTTGAGGTTTTAGAACCTCAAAACATGCCCTATGTCTGTCTCTCTCTCTCTCTCTCTCTCTTCCTTTCAGCTGCCTGCTGTTCCAAATGTAAAACTCTCAGCCACTTCTCCAGGGCCATGTGTGCCTGCATGTCACATGCTTCCTACTGTGATGATGATGGGCTAAACTTCTGTATCTGTAAGCCAGCATCAATTACATGTTTTCTCTTTATAAGAGTTGCTATGGTCATGGTGTTTCTTCTGAGTATGTCTCTCTAAGACAGTAGCATAAGCTAGACTGAGAAAGACAAATATTGTATGCCTTCAATCATGAGAAGAATCTAAAGTTAAATATACATATAAGTATATGTAAACATATAAATACATAACTTTTGCGTGTGTTCATACATAATATGAAACTCTGTAGTATGTATTTGTGTGTAAATCATGAAAATAGAAAAGGGAACCATGAGAGTGGAGAAAGTGTTCTTCAGGGTGGGGGAAGAGACATTAATGGAATACATGCGGCATAATAGTAGAAACAAGAATTATGCAGAGAAAAGAAGGGGACCAATTTGAGGGGACTAAGTGGGAAGGCAGAGAGCATTGGAACAAGGAGATGAATGCAACAAAAGTATAAGGAGTTGGGTGTGTATGAGTGAGGAGAGGAACTACACCATACTCACAAGAAACTACACCATACTCAAACTCAGTACCTCAGATGCTAACAAAAATTAGGGTAAGGGAGATTGTGTCCATTCATTTGTGGAGGCCAGAGACTCTCCTTAAGTTTTTCCAATTACTCTATTTATTGAGGAGAGGTCTCTCACTGAATCTAGACCATTCTATTTCTGCTAGTGTCACTAGCTAGACACCCCTGGGCATCTGAATGCCTCTTTAAGGCAGGGATTGCTAGCAGGCTGCCATACACACCTGACTTTTTTTGTGTAGGTGCTGGGGATCTAAAATCAGTTCTTCTTCCTTGTTCATCAATGGAGCTATCTACCTAACCTGTCCTTAAATTATGTTTTTCCTTTATTTTTTCCTGTAATAAGTACCTAAACTTTATGAATCAGTCAGAGGAGGTGATGTTATATGGCAATATCTATCCCACCATTTCACTGCTTGTTATAAGAAAGAATTGAAAGAATTTATGTACTCTGTTTAATCCCCTCTCAAATGATAAGCATCGCAATAAAACGGAAAGTTCTCTAAGTTATCTTAAACAGGACCTGAAATGACAGAGCAACACCACTCTTGGCCATACTGAGAAGAGGGAGAGAGAATCAGAAGTTAAATGAGGAGAGTACACCTACACTGTACTGTTCTGATCAAAGATCCTTCCTCTTGAAGAGGGGCCTGCGTCTCCACTGTCTGTAGATCTCTGGTCGGGCCTGATGCAGAAGGTCAGGGCCAACGTACACAGAGTGCGGGCAGGAGGGGTGATTGCCTGCCCCTGCCGCTGCCTCTGCTCGCTGACCAGTCTCTCTCAGGTGCTGCATCGGTCTCTCCCTGCTGAGCTGGTCCAGGCCCGGGTTGGGCCGATAAGAAGCCTGCTAGCTGGCAAGGAGGTAGCTTGGTGTCCCAGGCATGTTCTGAGAGAGCAGATCTCTCCCCAAGTGTTTCAGCTCTTGTGACAGAAACTTTCAGACACCAGGATGATTCTTGAGCACTTTACTTCTCCTAAATAGAGCCCTTATATACAGTTTCAGGGTGGGTTAAGATCTGGCAGCAGATAATGCCTATTGGCTTGGTCTGAGAGCTTGAGATACCTCATCTGCATGTGGGAGAGCCTGAAGGACTGTTCCTTGTGACTGATGGTTATAAACCTCTCTGTGGGAGGCGTTGTTGGAGGACTGAAGCTAAATGAAAAGAACCAGGGCCTGGGAGCAGAGCTGAACTCCTGATGTCTAGTGAGGTTCTGGGGTTCCAAGCTCATGCTTGACCAAGCACCCAGCAGCTTCTGACAGCCCACCGCCCCACAGCCTATTTTTCTCATTCTTAGATATTTTAATAATAGCATGATTGTTAATATTTGCTTAAATAACTGTTTAACTTCTATGTTCTTGAGTTTGTTTTTATTGCTTATATTAGACATTGTTTTATGGTGGAAGATCTGTTGATCACTAAAGATGTTTTTCACGAGACCGTTTATGTCATGAATTTACTAATTCATTCTAACTAAGTTCCACATTATACATAGTAGGAGAGGATAGAATCTGCCCCTCCCCCAGTCAATCCTTTCCTAGTCCTTCCTCTTCCAGTTACCTCCAGTAATACACACTGAATTCATTGTTGAACATTTCATACATTTTGGTATACCAGCTATCATGATCTCTGTGTCCTATAGAACATGTAGGGTTTTTACTGGTTTCATTGGTATTATAGTTTAGATACCTTTTTTGTATCCTTGCAGGTTCACGTGCTATAGGTGTGATCTTCACAGTGGTGCTTTTGTGCAACGTCAGAACTTTTAAGAAGTTGAAGGGTCTAGGGTCACTGATCAGGCGAAGGAGATGAGGTAGTTGTTGCATAACCTCGTCTTTGTGCTCAACCTGAAAGAGTTCTTATAAAGGAACAAGCTTGGCCCCTCCCACTCCAGGTTTTGTGACTCAGATAGAATTTCCTTATTTCCAACATTACTGTCTTTCTCAAAGTGACAAAGACAAGGGACAGCTTTTGTAGAGGGCCTATGCCAGTCCATATGGATTTTGAACTTCACAAACTGTCAGCCAAATAAGTCTTTTAAATTCAGCCTGCTGCAGATGTTTCATTAGAGAGAAAGCTGACTGACTCAGCACCATTCAGCTAGACACTGAGAATAAGTAAAGCAGTAGCAATGAACATCTTAGTCTTATCATCTCAGGGAAGAACCTAAAATATATTTTCAAACTTAAGTAAATTAGGAAAAGAGCATTACAAGTGAATTACAAAGTGATTTTTTTTAAAAGATCAATAAAACGCATAAAATTTAACAAGTCTGATAAAGGATAAAGAAAATAGAAGCCAGTATTATACTACAAGAAAACAGGTTTATTCTCAAATATGGAGAAATAATTTAATTTTGTGCGATTTAAAATGTTTAATAACAGTTGGAAGAGACAGAGGACATTGCCATTCATCTTGACTAGCATAACCTTGATAATAAAATTTGGCAAATAGAGCACAGAGACATAATATGTAAGGCAATCTCTCCACTAGACAAATAAGTCATAAGGTGATTAAAATAGAAGGCTAGCAAGCAAAATAGATATAGATCCAAATTATTACTCTACTGTACAGAAACATTTGAGACTTAGTACTTAACTACTATAATGTCTTTTTATAAAGTACAATAATGTCTTAATAATAATTATGATTTTAAAAGAATGTAAATAAGTTCTAAACTATTGTACATCTCATAAAACTTGCTAGATACTATAATAGAGTATCAAGATTTCAATGCAACAGCAAGAAAGAAATTTTTGGAAAGTAATCTTTGGAATATAAAATAAAGTAGTCACAGAGGTTTTTTTCCCCTAGAAATGAAGTATTTTTACATTGAAAATCTATGTATTTCATTTACCACAATATCATTTTAAAAGAAAAATACATAAACATCTCAGTAGCTCATGGGCAAATATTTGATGATATTTTAAATCTTCCCTTATTTTGAAAAGCCGTTTGTGCATATCCATGAAACACAGTGGTGGGTTTCAAACAAACATTTGCATACAAATACTTCATCTTCATCACTTTGCATATGCTCCACCCCCTTGCCTGCCCTTGCTCATGCTCACTCCTACCACTGCTCCCTTCATTCCTCCAGTTTCACTTCTGTTTTTGTGTATTATTTTATGTATGTAAAATCACACACCAATAAACGAGACAAAAGAGACTATAGCTTTTTGTCTAAGTTGAAATTATTTCATGTATGTTATCTCTAGTTGCATTCATTGTTCTGCAAATGTTGAAATTTTGTTCTTTATAGCTGAACAAAACTGCCTTATGAATATAAACCATTATTTTCTTATCCATTTCTCTGTTGATAAACAACTAGACCATTCCATCACATAGATCTTGTGAATAGACAATAAAGATTCAAAGATCTCTGTTACATACTAACTTAGGAATCCTTTAAGTTTATACCCAGGGATACTACATCTGAGTCATATGGTAGGTTCTCTTTAGTCTTTTTGAGGGACATTTGGCACCTGTTGATAACTAGATAAAGAGTAATTTTAGGAATGTTCACAGATTAAATTTAATTATTAAATATATTTATCTGAAATTCACTAGAAAATATTGTTCAGGACCAGCAGAGTATGCTGGAAGTAGAGCATTGCTTATCATTCACTAGTACCATCTGTCCAATCCTCAGAAGACCCTTTGCATTAAAAACAAGAAAATACCACCTCAAAACAAAGAAGACCTAACATCCAATAATTTGTAACTTGTGGCTAATGTCACAAAAATGCAATAATTGAATAGGAGGGCTGATATTATCATGGTTTATAAATATAATTTCTCTTTGTGTGTCTCCTCACACAAGCATGTGTCCATTTGCCTGCAAAATTCATGATGTCTCTGTTTTTAATAGCTGAGTAGTATTCCATTGCATAAACTAACCAGATTTTCTGTATCCTTTCTTTGGTTGAGGGGGCATCTGGTTTGTTTCCAGTTTCTGACTATTATAAAGAAAGCTGTTATGACCATAGCGGCATATGTGCCCTTGGGGTATGATGGGGCATCTTTTGGGTATATGCCCAGGAGCAGTATAACTGGGTCTTCAGGTAGAACTGTTCCTAATTTTCTGAGAACATGCCAGATTGATTTCCAGAGTGGTTGTTTCCAAGTTTGCAGTCTCACCAACAATAGAGGAGTGTTCCCCCATGTTCTCTATCCTCACCAGTATATGCTGTCTCTTGAGGGGTATTTTGTTGTTGTTGTTGTTGTTGTTGTTGTTGTTGTTGTTGTTGTTGTTATCTTAGCCATTCTGGTGGGTATAAGATGGAATTTCAGAGTCATTTTCATGTACATTTTTCTGATGATTAAGGACGTTGAAATTTTATTTAAGAGTTTCTCTGCCATTAGAGATTCATCTGTTGAGAAATTTCTGTTTAGCTCTATACTCCAATTTTTATTTGGGTTTTTGGTGTCTAACTTCTAGAGTTCTTTATATATTTTGGGTATTAGCCTTCTGTTGAGTGTAGGGTTGGTTGGTGAAGATAGTATCCTAATCTGTAGGCTCCTGTTTTGTCCTCTTGATGGTGTCCTTTGCCTTGCAGAAACTTTTCAGTTTCCTGATGACTTATTAATTGTTGATTTGAGTGCCTGAAAAATTGGAGTTCAGTTCAGGAAGTTGTCTCCTGTACCAATGAGTTCAAGGCTATTTCCTACATTCTCTTCTGTTAGATTTACTGTATCTGGTTTTATGTTGAGGTCTTTGATCTACTTAGACTTGAGTTTTGTGCAGGGAGATAAATATAGATCTATTTGCATTATTTTACATGGAGATATACAGTTAGACCAGCACCATTTGTTGAAGATGCTTTCTTTTTCCATTGTATAGTTTTGGCTTCTTTGTCAAAATTCAAGTGTCTGTAGGTATGTGGGTTTATTATTGGGTCTTTGATTTGATTCCATTGAGCATCCTGTCTCATTCTATAGAAATACCATGGAGTTCTTATTACTATTTCTCAAAATAGAGCTTGAAATTAGGGTAGATGATACATTTAAAAGTTCTTTTATCATTCAGGATTGTTTTAGGTCCTGTTTTTTTATTCAGTTGTTTTTCCATATAAAGTAGAAAATAGTCCTTTCAAGGTTTGTAAAGAATTGTGTTGGAATTTTTATGGGAATTATATCTATACTTTCCATTTGGTAAGATGGTCATTTTTCTATGTTAATCTTACCAATCCATGATCATGGAAAATCTATCTTCTGTTATCTTCTGATATCTTTCCATCTTTAGATATTTTCTGATATTTTTCTTTCTTTACAATCTTGAAAGTTCTTGCCATACAAGTCTTTGACTAGCTTGGTTAGAGTTACATCAAGATATTTTATATTATTTGTGGCTATTGTGAAGAGGATTGCTTCCCTGATTTCTTTCTCAACCTGTTTATCATTTGTATAAAGGAGGAATACTTAGACTCCTCAAAGTGGGGATTTGGATCTAAAGTGGCCACCTCCTGTAGCCAGGCAGGACCCCCAGTAGAGGAATAAGGACATCAACTCAAAACTTTTGAACCCAAATTTGTCCTGTCTAACAGAAATGCAGGGTCAAAGATGGAGTAGAGACTGAGGTAATTTCCAAACAATTACTGTCCCAACTTGAGACCCATCCCATGGGTAAGTACTAATCCCTGACACTATTAATGCCACTCTGTTATGCTTGCAGACAGGAGCCTAGCATAATTGTTCTTTTGAAAGACGTCATCCATCAGCTGACAAAAACAGATACAGAGACCCCACAGCTAAACATGGGATGGAGGTAAGGGTGTCTTATGGAAGAGTTGGGGGATGAATTGAGGGCCCCAGAGGGGATAGGATTTACACAGGAAGACCAACAGAGTCATCTAATCTGGACACCTGGAGGCTTTCAGAGGCTGAACTACCAATCAAAGAGCCCCATGTGTGCACATATGTAGCAGATGTGCAGCTCAGTCTTCATGTAGGTCCCTTAACAACTTGAGTGGGGTCTCTAAAGTTGGTGCCTGCCTATGAATCTCATTCCCCAAACTGGGTTGGCTTGTCTGGCCTCAGTGGGTGAGAATGTGCCTAGCACTGTAGAGACCTGATGTGCCTGGTAGGGAGATACCGAGGGGGTAGGGAATGCTGTAGGAGGCTCTACTCTTTCATAGGATGAGAGTTTGTAGGAGAGGGACTGTTGGGGAGGGGGGACCAGGAGACGGGACAGTAATTAGAATATAATGTGAATAAACAAATTAATTAATGGGAAAAACACTAAAAAAGAAAGAAAAGAAAAAAAACAACATGAAAGTACCATTATATGACTCCTAAAGTAAAAAACAAAAGTAAAGAGAAACATCAAATAAGGTGTTTGTCAGGGCTGGGACAATGAGTAGACCAATGCTTTGGCCACTTTGAATTGGTTTTTACATGTCAGTGCTCTAATTTTGATAAAGCATACTTCTGCATGGAAAATCAAATTATTAAATAGATGTGGTTATCTCCTAACTGAATCCATAAATTTATCATAGTTTTTAAAACAAAATTAAAATAAAATATTTTTAACTTGTCAAGATTTACCTGCACATATATTATATTATATTATATTATATTATATTATATTATATTATATTATATTATATTTACTTGTGAGAAAACAGAGAGGAAATATTTGCATAGAATAATGAAGGCTCACATATTTGAGGAAATGAATGGTTTAACTCTATGCACTGAAAATGGAACAGTGAAATAGAATTGAGACTTCTGAAACAAATAAAATGGAGGCTGGATTATGATAAAAGTCGACTTTAAATGCATAAATTAACAAAGGGTGCTGGAGAAACAGGCTAAATTTGGACATAATAACATTAAGTTCTCATCTTATAGCTGAATATTTCCAAGGGAGTTGAAGCTATAAGCAAAAGAAATAAAATGTAAATCTTCAGTAGAAAACATGTTTATACCTTAAGAATAATATCATTCTAAGTTTGACACCAGAAAGGCAGCAAAGAGCCAGGCAAGCACTTCACATATGAAATCCCAGCTCTTGAGAGGCTGAGACAAGAGGATCACCATGAGTTTAAGGCCACTCCGAGCTACAGAGTAAGAACTTTTCTCAAAACAAACAAACAAAATCTATAGTGCAATTGAGTTGGAACTGATCAGGAAAGGATTTTTACCAGAGACCTAGCTCTCTCACAGGATCTGAAGACACAAGCTGCTAACGCAGAAAAGCAATAAATTCTATACTGTCTAAATCTATGAACCATGACAATGACTGGTCCCACAAGATAAACCCAGTTTCATAGAGGTTGGGGTTACCACAATAGGAAAAAGATTGTAAGAGCCAAAGGATCAGAATACCTACTGCAAAATAATCACTTGGAAACAAGGTAGGGAAGATGTACCCAAGAAAATCTCAACAGCGTGGTTTCCTGAACAAGACCTCTATAATAAGTGCTTCAGTTTACATGACAACATGCAATGCATGGAGAGAATTTTACAAGACTCTACACCCACACCTAATGTTAAAGGCAATCCTTGGCTATAGAGTTAGGGGGGTGGGGGAAGGATTTATTTCTTCAGCTATGAGTCCCTTCCTAGGTTATCTAGTTCTAAGCAGTCAGCCCTAAACACACATACACATAGACAACACTACAGGGGCTCAATGTATAAAATCTATTGAATTCATTTGGTGTTGGTGGTGGTGGGATGGTGGTGATGGTGGTGTATATGTGTGTACTATTAAAGAAGAATAATTAAAGAAGGTAATAATTAAAGAATAATTATTAATAAAGGTCTGGGTAAATAAGTGCTGTACTATGTAAAGATACTAGTCTACATTAAAAATAATGGCACTGAGTTTATTTTGTCAATTAAAGAATAATTAAGTAATCAAATTAATGAATTTGATATTGAGGGTGGAGAAAACATTAGAGGTGTTGAAGTGATGTGAATAGTGAAGTCATGTATGAAATTCTCAAAATAACATATGAAATTATTCTTTAATATGTAAGAAAAAGCTAAATGTTCAAAACTGGTGTTAATCAATGCAAGAAGTGTAACTTATAAGTTGTACGTATATGGGTCTGTGTGTGTGTGTGTATGTGTGTATGTGTGTGTGTATCTATGTGTGTATGTGTGTGTGTATCTATGTGTGTGTGTGTGTGTGTGTGTGTGTATGTCTGTGTACCTCATAATTTCCTACTGACAATGACACCAAAAGATGGTATCAGATGCCCTGAAACTGGTGTTACAGGAAGTTGTAAGTTTCCATATAGTATGGAGACTAGAACACTAGTCCTCTGGAAGAGCCGCCAGGGTTAAGAACTTCTGAGCTATCTCTACAGCCCCAGCATAACTGTTTTAACAAGTATAAATGGGTGGTAGACCCAGACAGAATTAGATGGGAGAGTGGGAATTGATTATGGTCAAAATATGTTGAGTATATGTGTGGAATTATCAAAACAACTAATTAAATTTGTATGTAAATAATTAAAAATATAAGTATAATGATGCCTATCTTCAACTCAGCAGACACTTCTAAGTTTTTATTAGTGGCATAATTGAACAAATTGACAAAATACATGGTCTAATCACATTGTAAAATTTAGCAAATAACAAAATTACCTAGCTGGAAAATGTCTATTAATAAAGGTCTGGGTACATAAGTGCTGTATTATGTAAAGATACTAGTTTCATTAAAAATAACAGCACAGAGATAATTTTGTCAAGAAATACATGTAATATTTTGCTTTAAAATTAGGTGCTTTTTCCATAAGCATACTTTTAGAACCATAATATTGGTAGTTAGCTGTGTATTTTATAATAAGTAATTTCAGGGAAAGCAGAACTTCCCATTAGACTATAAATTTATTAAATTATCCTGAGAGCTGGATGGTATGTATTTATTAAAAAGCACTAACATGCTCATACTTAAGAGGATAATTACATGTGTAAAACATTGTCACAAGGAAATAATAAGACAAATGGAAATTGTTAAAAGGGTAAATGGTATGGTAAGAGATCTCACCACAACAGGATGACATGTAAGATAAGAGACATATTTGCAAGGTCAATTTAGTCATTCTACAGTGTATCCATATGTCATAACATCATGCAGTAAAACCTCAAATATTTGCAAATTTTATTTGTCAATTTAATAATAGATTTACTGGAAAAGTAAAAAGGAGCTACTAGCATGTTTATTGTTTATTAAGTAAACCTACTGTACTACTGAAAACAGTTCAAATCAAAATCATGGGCTTTGAAACATTGTGTTGGGCATCAGTTGTGTGTAGTCAGAGTGGGTGTGGCTTGTAGAGAGCTGGACTGTTTCTTTGTTGTGTATCTCCTTTAGGTTGGAGAAACTATCCATTATGTCATCACCTACCCCTAGTGGACAAAAGCATAGGAGACTCATGCATTCCTGACTGTATACTAGCTTTTTCCTATCTGTAGGTAAGTTCTGAGCCCTTTAGTCACAGGGCTTCTACTTGAAGCATGCCCTGTGGGTACACTATTCCACCTCATCAACTGCCCATCCTCCTGGTGCACAAATGCAGAAGGTACATGGATTCTCAATGAACCTCAGAAAAGTTTCAGGTACTGGGAATGGGGTAGAGACTTAAAGATGCTTTTCCTTTGGTTTTCTGTATCAACTCATTTTATAGTTTCCTCAATTAAGACAACGGAACAATTACTTTATAATGGTACATGCACAGACTTTACTCAGTTATGAAAAGGAATATTTAATTGTCAAGCATTTGCAGCCATATCTTTCTGGCTTCAAAGAGTTAGGTGTCAATCACTCAGAAACAGCAGGTGTAATTATGGAATGATAGCCAAGAAATGACAGAAGCCAGGCTAGAGGGGAAGTACCTGATATGTGACTTGAAATATGAACATGTTGCACAGCTGATTATTCATTCTTCCCAAGAACTCTTACTGTGTTGGGCAGCTTTCCATCATTCTAACAAATCTTCTTCAAGAGCATAGTACTGATGACATAAAGGCCTTCCATCTTAGATATTTATCACCTCTCAATAACACAAATTCAGAACCAAGGCTTAACTGAAGGGCCCTCTGGAGGATACTCAGGACAAAACTAGAGCATTTATGTAGGTAATATATAAAATTCAAGTTAATTTTCATAGGCATTATATTGTATTTATATTTTCTATCCTAGGAAAACAAAATCACTTGGTCTGTAAGTGAAACCCTAAATTGAACCCCTACACAATCTGCAAGATCACTGAGTTCAAAGCCTTTACAAGGTGCTTGAGCTGCTGCTTAATGAGAGAATGTTTGCCTAGCATACAGGAAGCTTTGAGGTTAACCACAATACTATATTACAATAGTAATAATTATCATCATTGTCATCATAATATAATTCATTAAAAGATTTAAGTACTAAATCCCATTTGACCACCAAAGAGAATTGTTTAAAAGATAATTAGATTGCTTTATAGAAAAACAACATTGTGTAAAGTGAGATCAGTGATTACTCAAGACAAATTATGAAACAGAGATACTGAAAATATACTGCGAAATGTCTTAAATAGATACTAATGGAGAACCTATATTTTTTTTTTTATTATTTGGAGTTTTAAAGTTATATAATCCCATTCATATCTATAAAGCTGGAAGACAATAATAAAGGACCAACTCATAAGCAAGTAGTCCTGTAATACCCAGCACAGAAACATCAGTCTGGGACAAGTAAACAGAAAAAATGTAGGAGCTGGTCTCCAATGGAAGACCTGAAGATTAGTGAATTTCAGGAAGAATATTAGAGTATTTGAATTACTGACAGCCAGATCTTCAAGGAGCCTCAAATATCAGTACATTCAGCCACTTCATTTCCAGAGGAGGAAGCAGACAAGAGGAATAGGGGGAAAGAGTCACCCCCTTAAGCCAATAAATCATTATGCTCTTAACAGAATGGAGAATGGACATTAATTCCTTAAGAGATTTTCTATCCTTTGCCCTCCAAAAAAAAAAAAAATCAATTTCTTATAAAAATGTGATCTTTAGCCTCTGCCCTGACTGAAAATTTTAACTAACATGGAAAAAAATGAACATTTTTTAAACATTAACTTTCCTTTTATAAGCTACATAAGTTTAAAATGATGCTCTCACAACTATTCCATCCATTCTATGTTCGTGTTTCCTTCAACCTAGAAGATTCCCCTTATTCTTCATTTCACCTTTTTCCCTTTCATTTCTTATTTCATTACTTTATTCCTTCACATATGTGTTATTTTTATTTATAAAAACATTGTGGGTCAATCATGTAAAATGTGGGAAACCTGAAATGAGAGTGATAACCATACACTAATGTTGTCACTTCAAGATGATGACAATTAGCATTGAAGTAGTAGGAGCTCCAGACTCCTTCATCTCCTTTTGTCCTTTTCTGCTTTTGTTCAACACTTTTTATGATTCCAATGAAAATAAATCCATTCTGAAACACAAGGAGACATTGCTTACAACTCTGATTATCTCACCAAATTCTCAGACAAAATCTTATTAAGTCAAAGATTGTTTTGACTATTAGTTAGGAACATTCATTGCCCAGTCCCAACTGGGACTTATATGTAAATAGGAGCCTTTAGTTTGTGACAAGTCCAGTATAGGATTTCTTTTGGGCAAGGAGATGTTAGGCAATATGATAGGAGTGAGTGCTGAAAGGTACAAACATGGATTAGTTGGGTTGCTGTGACCTGTATCATCGCAGTGTGAAAAGGTTCTGACCAACATTTGCTGACTATTGTGCCTGAGCTCAGAATACAGCAAATATGACCTGGAACCTGCCCACTATAGGCAAGAAGTAGACCCACCTAAGAGACTCACAAGTAAAACAATAAACACCATTGCCCTAAATTCCTGAGAACTGAAAACAGGAACCAGTCATGGAAATGTTCTGAAAACCTAGTGAATAACATTGATGAGTGGCAATAACTCTACTGGAAGGTCCCTCCACATTAAGAAAGAGATATTATTTCCTTGGAGTTTTTGAATGTATGATTTTTATCAGAATACATATTTAACTGTCTGAAAACATAATGGATCAGATCTCTATTTTCTTAGGAGTGCTTTAATAATGAAATAAAAATATAATTCTACCAAGGCATGACACTGTATGCTTATTATTCTAACACTAGAGGTTGAAGAGAGAGAAAACAAGGACAACAATGGCTACATTATTCCAAGGACTTGCTTCTGCTCGTCTATTCTATTTGTTGAGACAAATCATAACATATCTTCATATTTTAGTTAGTTAGATTTTTTTGAGAAATGGTCTCATCTAGCCCAGGCTGGCTTTGAACCCACTGTGTAGCCAAGACTGGCATTGAACTGATTTTCTTTCTTTTGTATCTAGAGTAAAAGGATTACAAGCCTATGCCAATGCACCCATCTGTGTTAGCTACCTCTGCATCAGTGCGACCACAAAACTTACCAGAAATGACTTGAAGATAGAATTATTTTAGCTAGCAGCTCCAGAGGAGTTCACTGCATTGTGACTGAAATTACATGGCAGCAGAAGCCTGTGGCTGAGTCATAGACTAATGGACTAAGAGCAGAGAGTATGTCAGGAACCAGGGACCAGGTTTGACCTTTAGAGAATTATCTTACTGTACCACTTTGACCAACTAGGTGCCACCTCCTAATGGTTCCACAGCTTCAGTGCCACCATCCAGAAAAAAAGTAGTGAAAATAGGAACCAGGAGGTCCATTTTCAATTTATACTATAATTTACTTTATTTTATTTTGATTTCTTGCTATCTCATTGTATATTTTTGCAGAAGTTATAACAACATGATGGATCAAGAAACATAGAAGAGGAGTTCTGGCACTCACACTTTTTTCTTTTGGCCCCTTTGTTTTGTCTAAATCCCCAGTGTAGGCACTGCTAACACATACACTTTCCCTATCAGTTAATCCTCATTAAAAATTCTCTAACAAACACACCACCACCTAGATGAGTCTAAATCTAGTGAAGTTAGAGCTGGCAATTAACCATTACTGCTGTGTCTTGCCCAGCATGAAAATCTGATTGGGGTGAGAGGCAAAAAATGATAGACAGACAGATACATATAAAGAAAAGTAAGAACAGCATGATCCACATACTCTGAAAGAAATGGATCACCACCACCAGCAGCAACTTGGAAGCCCAGCATGTTTGTTTTGTGCATCTGAATTAAAGTGGTGGGTTTATTGTATACAACTAAATAAGGAGATGAAGCTAGCCAATCTCTGCAGATTTTTGTATGTCACAGTCTGAAGCTTCAGCCATCCCAAAGGATGCTGTGATTGATAGTATCAGCACACAAGGGTCAATTGGTTATAAACACTCATATCTGAGTAAGAGAAGGTTTTGCCACTTCTCTGCCCTGATCCTGGGAAGGCTTTGACATTCGTATGGGTCTGAGACATTAAAGTTCTTGACATGCCAGAGCTCATATCAATAATACACAGACAATGAGAACTTCATCTGCTTACCACAACCACAACTCATGTCAGTGGCTCCAGGCTCTTTAAAACACCACCTTGTTTAACCCCTGCATTAACATCTTTAATGTTGACATACTAGATATCTCTTTCATTGATTAGTATTCATTCCCTGACTCCTGTTGAGAGGAGTACCTCTCCTCCTTGTTGCATCTAACTACAGCAGGACTAGCAAACAAGGTAAGTCTTTCTCTAGACAACTATTGAACACTAGAATCAAACTTGAACAGGCAGACACTACCACTCAAGATCAATCTTGTTATAGAATATTGGTTTAAATGGAGAGAACTCAAAGCAATTCAACTAAAACAGGAAACAAGACAAGGTTGCCCACTCTCTCTCTATCTATTCAATAAAGTTCTTGAACTCTTAGGTAGAGCAATAAGAAAATAAGGCAACAGAAGAAGATCAAGGGGATATAAATGGGAAAGGAAATCAAAGTATCACTATTTGCAGATGACATGATAGTTTATATAAGTAACCCTAAATATTCCACTGGAAATTGATAAACAACTTCAGCAAAGCAGTTGAATAAAAAATTAGCTCACAAAAATTATTAGCCTTAGTATAAACAAATAAAAAAACTGGAATGAAAAAATCAGGGAAATGATATCTTTCACAGTAGCCTCCAATAACATTAAATTTCTTGGGGGTCTCTCTAACGAAGCAAGTAAAAAACGTATCTGATAAAACTTTCAAATTTTTGAAGAAAGAATTTGAAGATATTAGAAGATAAGAAAATCTTCATGCTCATTGATTGGTAGAATTAATTTTACTAATAATTATTGTAAAAAGAGCCATTCTGCCTAAAGCAATCTACAAAATCAATGCAATCCTAATTCAAATTCTAGTATGATTCTGCACTGAACTTGAAAGGACTATTTTCAAATTCATATAGAAATATAAAAGCTTGAGATAGCTAAAACAATCCTAAATAAGAAAAGAACTGCTAGAGGTATCACCCTTCCTGAACACAAATTGTACTATAGAGCTATAACGATAAAAACATGGTCTTGGCATAAAAACGGGAATGTTTATCAGTGAAATTGAATTGAAGACACAGATACAAATCCACACACCTATCAATGTCTGATTTTTTTTTTATAACAAAGCCAGACATACACAATGGAAAAAAGACAGAAATTTTAACAGATGATACTGGTCAAATCGTGTGGCTGAGGAATCTAGATAAATTCATATTTAGCAACCTGTCCAAAATTTAAATCCAAGAGATCAAAGACCTCAAAATACAACCAGATACACTGCATCTGAAAGGAAAAAAAAGTGAGGAAATAGTCTTGAACACATTGACACAGGAGATGTCTTTCTTAACAGAACATTGATAGTGCAAGCATTAAGATCAAAAATTAATAGACGGGAACTCTTGAGACTAAAATGCTTCTATAGACAAGTGACACCTTCACTGAGATAAAGCAACAACCTCTAGAATAGGAAAGATATTTTTACCAACTAAACATCTGATAGAGGTCTAATATTTAAAATACACAAAGAACTTCAAAAAACTAGATATTGAGAAAACAAGTAACCCAATTAAAACTAGGGTACATATTTAAACAGAAGATTATTAAAAAAGGAAACTCAAAATGGCCGAAAAACATTTAAAGAAATGTACAATGTCTTTGGCCATCAGGCAAATGTAAATCAAAACTACATTGAGATAAGTTTGAACCCTGAAGAATGGCTGAGATCAGTAAAACAAGTAACAGCTCATATTGGTGAGGATATAGAGCAAGAAGAACAGTCCTCCATTACTGCTGAGAGTGCAAATTTGTACAGTTACTAAGAAAATAAATGTGGTAGCTACTCAGGAATATGGAAATTGATCTACCTCAAGATCAAGCTACACCACTCTTCTACCTATACCAAAGGACACTTTATTATAGCAGAAAGATACTTGCTCAAGCATGTTTACTAATGCTTTATTCATAATAGCCTGAAAATAAAAGTAACCTAGAGGTTCTTCAACAAATGAATAAAGAAAATGTCATATATTTACACAGTGGAATATTACTCTGCCATTAAAAAATAAAATCATAAAATTCAGAGTATAAATGGATGGAATTAGAAAAATTCATCCTGAATGAGGTAACCTAGACCCATAAAGCCAACATGGCATGTTTTTGATTACATATGTATATTAGCTGTTAAGTAAATGATAACCAAGTTACAATCCACAGATCCACACAGGTTAAGTGTAGAGTAAGAGTCTAGCCAGGGACAGACAGACTTTGGTAGGAATGGGAAATATGGATGGATTCAGGTGGCAAGGAGACTGAAATGGGAGGATCAAGTGGAAAGGGAGAGATAAAAGGAGCACAATGGAGGAACATGGAGAGACAGACAGTTAAAATTACATGTCACTTGAGGTACAGTAGTATGGAAAACTAATCAGAAGTCTCTTAACATACATGAAGTGGATTTAATGAAATCACCAAATAACAGGAAGACAAAGCCCCTACTGGGAATTTCTTGTCACCAAATGAAGCTTACAGTACTGGAATTGGATTACATCTAATTGAGTTGTTGGCAAAAGGGTTCCACAAGAGCCCCCAAACAACCCAATCTGTTGCTAAGACTATACTTACCTAACTGATTGAACATGGAAAAGTTGAACTGGTACCTACATAGAGCCTTTACCTCTAGATGCTAGTGTCTTTGGTACAGAAAGGCACTCTGCTGCTAAAGAAGAAATGTAATCACCAGTCCAGCTACAAATACTATTCTCTCCAAGTGTGTTTACAAAAGTAACTTTTATTCACCTGATACAATTGTCATCTTGGAGGCTTACTGTTGAACAAGCTCACTCTTTCTTGCCCTTTCTGAACTCTGGCCAGCTGGTTCAACTCAGACTGTTCTGCCTCAAACATGTTTCTAGGCTGACTGATTCAGTCTGGATTCTCTCACCTTCTTACTGAGTTGCTTTTCTTGGCCTCAAACTAACTCTGGCAATGTGTTCTCGTCTCCTGGTTCCTTATTCTCTGGCTTCAACTGCCTCTACTGCATGAACTGAACAAAACTGAATTCAACTCCACTGCAGTGCTTCCTGTGCTGGTAGAAGGAACTGAACTCAACTGATTGAATACAACTATAAAAGACAAATACTAATTAAAAAAAAAAAAAGCTAGCAATGGCCTGCATCAATCTGCACCATTTGGGTCCCAGAGCTGAAAAAGGAATTTGACAAACTGACCCTATACTTAACCCAGAAGCAATCCTCAATTGATAACCATTTGCCAATGAAAATTTAGTTTTCTCCATAAGAATCTCATTGGGGAAACAAAGTACTCTTAAGGGTAGGCTGGATGCTCAGTGGGAGACGGCCAACAGAAACTGAACTCAACGATATCTTTGGGAGTTCCTTGTCTTGAATTGTCTTGTCAGGGCTTTTCTTTTGTTTTGTTCAATTTTTTTTTTCTTATTTCATTTTTACTTGTCTTTACTTTGTTTGTATTTTTCTTCTTTCTTTTTAGTTTGCATGTCCTTTGCCAGTAAATTATGGCTTTAATTTCAGTGTTTTATGGGGTTCCTGAGTGTGTAAACAAATTGAGTCTCTGTGTTTGCCTCAGTTTCTTGTTCCTTTTCTTGGGCTCTTTTCCTTCTGTTTGCTTTACTGTATTCCAATGTGGGTTTTGTTTTTGTTTTGTTTTGTTTTGTTTTGTTTTATTTCTTAATGATTAATTCTTAAAAGCCTGTTTTGTAGTGAGAGAAAGAAAGATTGTGGATCTGTGTGGGAATGAAAGTGGGGAGTAACTAGGGAAAGCAAAGTGAGAGAAACAGTAATCAGAATCTAAGAAACAGATCCCTTTTCAATAAATGTGAAATAAAAGAAAACAAAGAAAAATATTTGAGATGATAAAACAGAGTGAAGGAGGTTGTAAGTACCTAACTCTCAAGCCTAGCAGGAATTAATACATTCTAAGAGACCTTTGTTTCCTTGAAATAAAAAATTCCAAGGGGATCTCATTGGGAGATGGTGTTAAGAAAAGACCAAACCTATGGGGGCAAGGAGAACAGGAACCTAGAGAGGAGACTGAAGCTGAGAATGATAGGTGCTGATCCCACTTGGGTTGGGATGTTTAGTTTTGCAAATTGCTGTCTATTCCAGTTTCAGCCTCTCTCTCATCTTGTATTTAAATCTTAGCCTCATGTTAGAATTCTGAAGATAAACTTGGGCAGGGGCAAGATGAGAGTCACTTCTTGTCTTGTCTGTGTACCTCTTCCTGATATGACCACATCAAATAAATCTCTTGTATTCTGCTTTTTACAATTAAAACTATGTCATCCTTGCCCACAGTGATTTCCCAGGACTATCTGAGAAGATTCATTGAAAAACATTAATATCTTCATTTCCTAAGCCTCTGGGAAATTTTCTCTTTAATTTTGAATATTCAAATAAGTTTCTGTAATTTATTTAATTTACTAATGTTTTCTTTTTTGCTTTTTCATTTAAAAAACTTCAATAGAGGCAAGATTTTCAAAAGTCTAGATTGATACTTAAGCTGGGCTTGCTTTTATGACATTTTGCTTTTATTTTTAAGCTTCCTATTATACATTTTTACCCAGGATTATGATCTCATATTTTTACAGTAAACATTTTGAGTGATTCATAAAAGAAAAGACATAAATGAAATCTGAAACACCAGCACTGTAATGTTGCTTTGGTTCTCACTTCCTGTGTCTCTACACAGCTCTGCATACTTCAGTGGGAGAGGAATTGAATCATGTGTGCTGTTTCTATGGTGAATAACATCTTACTGTATTACTCTCTTCCAGACTTTCAGCCTTGTTTTGTCACTTGCATTCCCTTCTCATCTACTACTCACAAACCATCGGGTATATTTGCATTCTCCACATATAAATCGAAATATACAGAGCTGCTATAGATAAATTCTCTTGCTACAGGAAAACAGTGAAACATAGCTGCATTTAGTAGTTCTTGTTTCTGCTTCATAGTGGTTGTCTATCCAAATTAACTTAATTACATACGCAGTAAGCAATAAATTTTGTGGACAAGTTGACCTTTATTTAACCATTTCCACATTGATAGGCTTTTTTTTTCAAATGTTATTATTTGACCATTACATTAATGATGCAATGAATATTAAGAGCAAATAACTAAGTAAACAAGTGAGTAAGTTGAAGGGAATTGTTATCTTAACAAATAGATACATGAAATGTAGGCATATAAAATCAATATGATCTATGATAGACATACATGGAGAAAATACAAATTATGTTTTGATCCATATGAGATGGATATCCCATAAAATTATAGTGATGTTGAAAATTCCTACCAGCCAGTGAAATTGTTGTAACCATGATGGAGCAGAGAAACATATATTTATGTGTTTATTATAATGCTGGCATAAGTACACCTACTTCACTGAGGGTTTTATTTTTATAATAGAACAGCACGTATAATTATGTAAAGTACATAGTATTTGTAATGATAATAAACAATTATGTTATAGGTTTATGTATTCACTATGCTATAGTTTCTGTCATTATTTTATAGTACATTCTTTCCTCTTACAAACAATGTTTAGAGTCAATCTACCAGTAGCATTTCACTCTTCACATTTGTATAAATATAGTCCATGATGTCTGCACAATGATGAAATCACCTAATGGCCCTTTTGCTCTCATCATTAATTGATGGCTAACTATAATTGGCTCATGGTAAATTGTCAGTAAAATAGATTTCTTAGGAATAATTCTAACAATAAGAAACACTCACATTAACATGAGAAAACTATTAAATTTTAAAAGACATAAATAGGAATAAGTATAATATCCCATATTTTAGACTATGAGTTGAACATAAAACCATATTTTTCCATAATTTCTATTTAATAAATTAATATATTTAACTCAATTTCAATTAAAAGTCTAAGTTAGTGTGGTTTTTTTCTTTTTTTTTTTTTTGAATCATGATAAAATAGTCCTTCAGAAAATATAAAATAATCTGGTTGTATTCCAGAAAGACAAAGACTAATGATACTGATCAGAAAATATGAAATAATCTGGTTGTATTCCAGAAAGACAAAGATTAATGATACTGATCCAGATAAAGAGATGTTCAAAAGTCACTATGAAGAAATCAGGTATGGTCAACTTTTCCCTATTCCCTCGGTTAAGTACAATGTCTATTTTTTTAAAAGAGACATGTGAAGACTCTGAAAGTTGGAAAACAGAAGGGAGAAAGTTTGGAGACCCTAGAACTGGAAGTCTAGCAGAGCAATGAGTTCCCTGGGTTTTACACTTTACTGATGAGGAAGAAATCCAGGAACATAGTATATTAGCTCCTTTTCTGTTGTGATGATAAAACGCCATGGTTAACAGCTACTTGGGGAAGAAAATGTTTATTTTGATTTACGGGTTCAAAGAAAAAAAATCCATAATGGTGTGGGAGTTGTGGCAGTAGGGAGAAAGAAGAGATAACATCACATCTCCAGCTATGTACAAGCAGCAGAGAATACCACCTAGAGGTGACATGAGCCTGTGAACTGAAAATGTCCACTCACAGTGAAAAACTACCTCTTAAGAATTCTATAACATTCTCAGAGAAGTCAGTCAACCAAGTTCAAGAATGTGAACATTTGGAGGACATTTCTCATGCAATTCACCACAACAGGTTTTTATATTTATAATTTTAATTATCCAATAAAATCCTAATTTCCATTTAAAAATGAGGAAAAGGAAAACTAACAAAGTAGAAAAATTACTGTTCTACTCTAACCAAACACTATTTAAAGTTCTGCAGTTTCACCACACTCCTTGCAGAAAGATTGAAGTACCTAGACTTTCATACTGTTGGGCTTAATGGACCAGTATTCCCACTACATTTGGTTGTTATCATAAGAGACTAAATGTTGGGCAAGATTCTCACTGATGACATTGTGGTGAGCTTGTAAGAGGTTCAGACTCTTATTATCATGTGTGCATCCTTCCTGCTTCCTACAGGCAGCTCAGGGGGGGATTAGGACCTTTACCATCCTAAGAGGAACATGTGGCATTGTGCAAACAGCACTGCAGAAGCATTTCTCTATCTTCTAGCCAGGATAGTATGTTCCAAGTTGAGTGAGAGCCTCTATGCTCATGTAGCAGGAGCATGGAACACCTCAGTAGAGACAGAGACCGGGTAGGGATTATGTACTTTTTACCTCAACTTAGCATCAACTATAGTATGTAATATCTTATGATGTAGAAAAGTCTCAACAAGAGCCAACTAAAAATTGGTTGGAACAAGATACAGAATCATAAAATGATCCAGATGTCTAGTTTTCAATACTAAAATTTTTATTATACCAAAGGTCGTGTAATACAGACTTTTATAAAAAACAAAAGGCAGTAAATGGATGACAATACCAAGATGGTAGAGATACTAAAATTACTTGAAAGAAACGATAAGGCATCCATAATGACAATGCTTCCGCAAGAGATTGTTACACATTTGTAAAAAGGAGGGGGAAATAACTCCACAAAGGAAGAGAAGACATAATCACCAAATGGAAATGTTAGGGATGACAATATATTAATACATCCTAGAACTTACATTTTAAAAAAGCATTAATGAATGGAGTTAGAAGAATGAAAAGACAGATGAAATAATCAGTCAACTGTAGGACAGAAGTTATCAGATCTAGGGCTTGGGTGGAAACTTAATGGTAGAATGTGTACCTGTCATAGGCCCTGATCTTAATAATAACTAGTACTGTGAAAGATGACAGATGGGTGTGTCTCCATTATCCTAAAAGGTGAAAGAAAAATAGCAGACTGAAAGAATAATTTGAAAATTAATAAACAAGGTCTATGGACAAAGCGCAGTGGGTTCTGGGATGAAAGGCTACTACAAAATACAGAAGAGAACCTATGGATGCACAGAAAATCCCTGAGTAAAGAAAGTGTGTGTGTAATTGTGATATATGACATTTCTCCAATACCCCTTAGCAGAAATGGAGCATAGACTGTCAGGACAGGAACAAGTGGGAGGGAGCAAGGTAGGTACACAAGGCAGGAGGCATCCATAACTGAAGGAAGTTCTGGATCTTGACTTTACCAATGCTGCCAAATGGTCCCAGTGCAGGAAACATAGGGAAAGATATAGCATTGTTTTCAGCATTAACATCACCTCACACTTAAGCTTTTAATAAAATTAAAACAATGCAGTCCTCTCTTTGAATGTCTTGCTTTCTATAGTTGATGAGGCTCTGTGACAATATCCTTGTCCCTGGGGCTTGATTAAAAAGCAGTTTTCCATACCTGATAAGGTGCTAAGAAATCAAATACATCTTTCTTCTTGTGTCTTTGGACACACTCCCTCATTCACCAGTATAGCCAAACTACACTAGTTCTGTTTTTAAATTAGCTTTGTGAGAGCGAATCCATGTTAACCTCTTGTATGAACTCCAGTTTTCTTTGTCATTGCTGAAGTTTCCTTATATTTCTGCAAGTACATATTAGTAACTTATATTTCTTTTGCCTGAATATCTATCGTGTACCATTTACTCTTATTTATGCCCTGCTTGGAGAAATTATAAGAACCTATGGGACATATTGGGATATTAACTCTATGCTTAGCATTTAGATCAAAAATGATTATATATTTGCACATTTTCTTTAAAAACATTTAACTATATGTCTAATTCTTTGGCACCTCAGGTGGTTCAAATTATATACTGCAAGGCAGCAGGTGGTTTTCTTTCTTTATAACTTTTAAGTTTTCTATTTAGATTAAAAATACTTTGCCTATCACCAAACTGTTAAAGAATCTCAATAGCTTTTTTATTATTTGTTATAGATATTTTTTGGCATTTTTTCATTACATATAATTAAGTAATCTGCGAGGATGAGATCTAACTTTGTTTTGGCTTTTCAAAGTTTTCTAAAGTCCATATTTTAGAATAATCAATCATATAACAAATGATTTTCAAATATCTACCTTTTCAAAGCAATATTTCATATATCTAGGTGTCACTGGACTCTTTTCTACCTCATCGATTTTTCTTCCTGTTTCTAGCCAGAGCAGACTACTCATTTCCAGCAATTTTAGAATCATTAGGATTGCTAGCAGAAGGTAGCAAAGCAAGATCTGCCTGCTCCATTGCCAGGATATCTGATTCCTATTTTCCTCATTGTCAGGAAGCTAATATTACTGGACATGCTCCATTCTGTAGCACATAGCTTAGATGTAGCCTTACTGAGGAAACAGCCCAGAGCCCAGTGCTAGGATCACTTACATGAAGATTTGGGCTCTGGCTTGGATATTTCTTTCCATTTTGTATTAAGAAACTTGTGTTATCACTCAGTGTTTCAACTACCCTAATGGAATGGGAAACATAAATGCAGTTGAATTATACACAGTTGTTACAAAAGTTAACAAAAGAATGTGTTTACAGTGCTTAGGACTGTGTGATTGATACACAATGGGAATTTGGCAAATACTATCTATACATGTTAATGTCCCTAGATTGTGATTGGGTCATAGGGCATCAGCCTTCCTTATCAAAAGACTGATGTTTTGATGAGTTCACAGCTGAGAGAAATGTTATGAGATGGGTCCTCACTTGAGAAAGAATGTCACAAGAGACATGTCCTTGAAGGGTGTGTCTTGGCTTTCTCACTTGCCTAAATACCATGGAGCCAGGCAAACATGTTTTAAAACTCTGATCCAA
Source organism: Rhabdomys pumilio (assembly GCA_030674055.1). NCBI lineage: Eukaryota > Metazoa > Chordata > Mammalia > Rodentia > Muridae > Rhabdomys > Rhabdomys pumilio. The sequence goes on along the minus strand of JANHMN010000001.1, from coordinate 175,049,586 downwards.
AATAAACCTTTCCTCATTGAAGTAGTCTTTTGCAGGTATTTCTTTTTTCACAACAGAGGAAAGTTGATGAACATGCTACCATTATTGTGATATTTTCCCTTAGTTGTGGTCAATCTCTCCAGTCTCTATCCCTATTGTACTTAATGCATCTGTTAGTGGACAAAAGGTAGAAATTTTTAACCTTTCTTTTTCTCCCACTTGATTTTAATCCTTGTCCTAAACCAAAAATACATACTTATAATATATTACTAGTCTTAATCTAAAGTTTAATAAACCATAATTTAAACTAATCAGTAGCATGACTACTCAAGATAAATACAACACAGTTCTCAACTTAGAATATTTTACCTTGGTCACCAGACTGTGTGTGGGTTTTTCCAGATATGCTAAAAACCACTCCAGTTGGACAGCAGGTGAGTTCTTATAATATAATTCGAGTTCAACACTATCTCAAAATAAAGTCACTTACCACTTTTCAAGGTCTTGATCCCATGAGACTTGTCTAATTCAGATGTCAATCACAACTTTGGGCCACTAGGGACTCCAGAATACCGTGACACTTAGCTGTATACTAAGGGTTTCCAGGATCCCTTCCTTAGACATGACCATTGGCTAAAGCATCTTATAGAACATGTATCCATTTATTATACAAGATATTGTGCACACTGCAGATGAACCAGCAGATAAAAGAGCCACCATAGGGCAAGGTATGTAAGAAGAGGTGCAGAATGCCCATGCTTTCTCCAGGTGGGCATACTATAGTAGGCACCATTACTTACTTACTTGTTCAGCAGTCTGAAAGCTCTCCAAACTCTAGTCCCTTCAGTTCTGTTGAATTTCCATTATATAGACATGTTTCATTGGCATTGTTAGCCATTGATCATCAACTTTGTCTTCATCTCCTTTTCTTTACTCAAAGTCATGGAATGAGACTTAAAGTTCCAATAATACTAAGAATACTGTTGATTCCACTGGCAATGATCCCTACCCCAAAACTTTCCAGAAGCATGTGAGAAGTAGTAACACTAGAATAGGTGATTCTATCATCCAAGAAATTCCAAGGTAGATAAAAGCCATGTCAAAAGATCACAACAGTTGAAAAATCACAGAGTTCAGGGCTAGTGACATGGCCTGATGAGTGAGTACAGACTTTCTGGAAAAGCACAACAACATGAATTCAATTCCTAGATCCCACAGTAGAAGAAAAGAACCAGCTCCCGAAAGTTGTCCTCCTGCTTTTACACCTGTGCATATGTATACTTCCCTCAATGTGATGATATAGCTTCATATTTACAATAGTAGTAATAATTATCATCATCATTACCACCATAATAACATCATCATCATCATGGATTAAGTAAAAGGAATGTGAAAAACCGGAATGAAAAACCAAAATATAAAAATAAGAAATTTTCCTACAGTCCCACCCTGTATGGTTTTTAAAACTCTGGTTTAGGAACCAAGGACAGAGACCAAAGTATATGTTTCTCAATTATTTCATACCAGGTAATGACTAGCTTTACGCACCTTAGAGAAATGTACTTGGTGATTACAATAAATTACAAATGTATTATAATGAGTTTCACCTTCAGATAAATCCCCTAAACACAACTGTGCCTTTGAGATGCCTGAGATCACAGTCACTCCATAATTGTATGTGTGAATCTTATGTTTCTCTGTAAGAATTCTTCTAAGGATATGGAGAGGTAGAATTAGAATTATGTTCTCAGGGAGCTCTGATTCTTCACAAAGGGACGTCTACCTTGGGGAAAGGAGATGTGATGGTTGTTCAGCCATTAGCTCTTCTTTTCAGGCTTTCCAAAATAAGTGTGCAGTGTTACGTACAGAAGAAGGAGCTGGCAACTCTAGAGGCCAAAACCGGTGTTGAGTTCTACTCAGGGCAGTGCCAAGACAACTCCTGACTCTAGGGTACATGAGACAAAGACTCAAGGAAGAATATTGAAAAATAAGGAGGAGGATAAAGAGGAGGAGAATAGAAGATGAAGAAGTAAAGGAAGAGGAGAAAGAGAAGGAAAAAGAGAGTTGGAATAAAAGGAAAGAGTAGGAGGAGAAAGAAGATGAAGAAGACAAAGGAAAAGAAGGATTGGAAGAAAAGGACAGAAGAAAGGAAGGAAGGAAGAAAGGAAAGAAGGAAGGGAGGGAGGGAGGGAGGGAGGGAGGGAGGGAGGGAGGAAGGGAGGGAAGAACCAGAGCAGAAAGGACAGGATTAAAGAATGATGTGAAATGAGGCAGTAAGAGGAACCAATAACAACAACAACAAATTGTGAAAAGCTAAGAGGAAGAAAAAAATGAGGAAAGGAATCAAACACCAGGATCCCCTCACCCAAACTCTTTCTCATCAGTCTAAAGCAGTCACCCACTACTTTGTCAGGACAGGCTACAGTGGCAGAATGATACACAAGACTTCCTAATATCAGTATTACCCATTCTCTGCAATTCTCCCTTGGATTCCAGCTGCCACCATAGCTTAGAGCATTGGCAACCAATGACAGCCTTCATATTGCTCTGTGGACCCTTGAATTAGTCATACCTCCATCTCTTTCACCATTTTTTATGTTATCTCTAGTTTTCTGAGTAGCTTTTTTGACCTATGGTGAAATTAGAATAATGATTTCAATTTGATAAAAAAAAAAAAAAACAAACAAACAAAAACAAACAAACAAAAAAAAACCTTAGCAGGTTTAGGTTCTAGATTCACCAATAGCAAAGCAACTAGGAGAAATTAGGGATAGTTTTGAAATTTTTGGATTAAAATATATCAAATTAAATTATCTAATTTTAATGGACTTGATTTTAATTTTAATATAATTTTAATATAATTAATAAAGTTAATAATGGAGATACTTTGGGAAAATATAGCAGATATATGATGAAGAGTTGATATCTATAATATATGGAAACCTTTACAAATTTATAATAAAGAAAACAAAACTACCACACAATAGAAAACAAATGACTAAGAAGTTAATAGAAGAGAAGAATCAAATAAATCAATAACTATATTAAAATATTTGACCTAACTAGAAAGGAAGGAAATTTCCCTTAAAGTAACTGCCTCTCCCTGGTCATCAGATTTGGTAATAATCACGGGCCAGGCTTAGCCAACTTGAGCTTCTTTGTTAGGGAAGTATTTTCTCTAATGCTCTGTGGGATTCTGGTCTGTTTGCTCTCAGCCAGTATGCAAAACACCAGCCTCAGCCAGAGCCCCTGATAAGTGCTGTCTTTCAGCCCAAAATAGACCAAGAAAATTGACCTCCCTGAGTCAGTTGTTGGTAGTCAGCTCATCCCTTTCTGCTATAGCACCCAAGTTTTATACCACACTTCATCTCAGCAAAATATGAAACACAAATCTGAAAAAATCAGGGTGGCAGAGAGCTCCAGATTGCCTGAAAGTGGATCTACAGGGCACTTCATGTTGCAATGCAGAGAATGTTGAATGGAGCAGTTGGGGAAAATCCAAGTGGTTTTATATCTGACTGTGACACAGAAGAAGCAATCTGTATTACCTTGTACCCACATCCTAACCTCCCTATCACTCGGGGATTGGCTTTTTCAGTCCTGCAAGGCTCCTAGCTATTTCAGTACAGTTGATCTGTGTTGTCTGCTCCCTGCTGAGAATCCCTATTAGATCTTCCTGTCTGAAGCCTCTATTGTTCTTGAGCCAGACCCAGATGAAGGTCTCTTTTTTTATAGAGAGTCTTGTGATGCTGTGGTTCAAATGGTTCTCTTGGTAAACTGGAAACACTTTGCAGTATTCTTGACACTGTGCCATGCTCTCCACTAGGCACTAGGTTCTCCATATGACTCTTAACCTCGAGGACACCTTGAAAGTTGTCTTTTGTAACTTTCAAAGTTGAATTACAGACAGGTTCTTAGCTGATGCCTGGGCTTCTGAGAGTTCAAATCCAGCAGCCATTTTTTTTTAAAAAATGTTAAACTCTTCTTGATATTTCTTTTTAAATTTATTTAGTCATTTAATGTATATGAGTACACTGTGGCTGTCTTCAGACACACCAGAAGAGGGCATCAGATCCCATTTCAGATAGTTTTGAGCCACCATGTGGTTGCTGGGAATTGAACTCAGGACCTCCAGAAGAGCAGTCCACTCTTAACCACTGAGCCATCTCTCCAAACATATTTTTGAAAAGATTATAGGAAGCCACTCACATTAACAGCCTATCCCAGCTCTCAGAAATCAACAAAAATTAGTACCCAGACCAGCAAGAGACCTCTCCCACACAGCTGAGTGTTCTTATATAATTTAACAACTCCAGACTGCAACATGACAGCCCCATGTGAAAACTACCTGTGAGACCAGGCAACTCCCATAAATATGAAAGGTCACAATAAAAATGTGTTTTGAGCCTCTCAGTTTTACAGTGTTTCATTATAAGACATTAGAATTGGCCTTAACAAAGGTTTCGAGAAAGGGGCCAATACAAATATTACCCATGTCTAAGATTTGTAAAGCTTTAGAGATGAGTGGTTTGAATCTCAAAAGACACTATGAAAGAGTTCAGGCAGTTGATGTGCCAGAGTATAAGGAACAGTGCTCATCACTCAGCCTTAAATGTGATCTTTCATTTCATTGCCTTGCTCTGTACCTCGGGCCAGGCAGTATCCACATCAGTGCCTGACACCCTCATTTCCTGTTTCCTCAAACAAAATGGACATTTCTTCCAATTGGAAGGGTGGACATCCAGTCTGAAATGATTCTGCTAATAGAGTCACATAGTTGTAGGCATAAACTTGTGGCTCCAGAAAGAACTTGGTTCTGGATTCACAGCATAGCACCTCTACTTGCTCTAGATCCATTTCCTCCTCAGCTCCTCCTGGTGGCTTTCTATAGAGTTTTAAATTACCCACAGATTCAAACAGTGGCAAATTTCACGTAGTATGCTGGTCAGATGTGAATTCTGGTCCTGGTGCTTAACAACTATATTATATTTCATGAATACTCAGCTGCTTTGGCTTTAATAGCCTCTTTTGTAAAATGGGAACAATGGCAGCGTGAACCTTCATATAATTGCTATATTAATTAGGAGATACATATAAAAGCAATTCAAGTTGTGCCCATGATAAAGCAACAGAAGTGTAGTAGTTGTTTATAGGAATAATATCAACAAGCACAGGAAAGAGAATCTATACCTATGATTTTTCAGAGGGTACGATGTTCTTTACCAGATTTCCTGAACACATTGTGGGGTCTCAAAGGAAGACTGTATCGTTTAATGAAATATGATGTTCAGAGCTTGAATCTAGAGTGAGGAGAGGGAGACAAAGTTGAGAAATGTGCAACTCTGATAAGGATGGGGGAGAGGCACTATTCTAAGAAGACAGTTCAACTCACCCAGTAAGAGAAACTCATTGCCAGATCTTACTACCAGACCACTGTAGTCAGTCTGAGGGCACTTTCCATCTTGTCCCTAAGACCACTGATGATAGCTTCTATTATAGAACAAGAGATGTCTTTACAGTCTTCTGAGAATCTCTGTGCATTCATATGCCCTTACAAACTTGGAGCATCCACAGAGCAACAGAGGACCCCCTTTGGTTGGCTTTTGTCTCTTCTGCATACTAAAGATTTCCCACAACCTTGGCTGAATGGGAGGGAACTAGATTTGAAGTGCAACTGAATAATTGTAACTGAATAATTCACCTGCATAGGACTTCCTGCTACTGTGGGAAAGTGCTGACCTGATCCTAAATCCTCCAAGTAAATGACTCCAGCTCCCTGACTTCAGACTGTCATTATAACTGTGGACCCAACTGGATTAGTTCTTTCCAGAACAAAGCTAGTTCATGTAGTTTCTAGCCCATAAATCCTTCCCCCATAGAGTGAGAGGAAAACACCACACTACAAATGATACATGTTGTTTCTTAGTCTCAATGAAACATTTCTCTCTCTTGTACATAATTAATTGTTAATTGAAAACATAATGAATTATAGCTGCCTATAATTAATCTAGCAAAGTACTTCAGTGAAATATGACTAGGAGTCTTTCTCCAGACTTATCTTGTTTTAGAAAGCAGAGGAAGAGTTGTATGTGCATAAATGCTTTCATAGCCCAGTGCGTGGTAAGCATCACAGATTGTTAGGGTATGGGGAAGGCATGTAAGGCAGCCTAATGGAAGGAGGGCTTCCTTGGGGACAGCATCTGTTGCTGAAGCTATCCATCTCTCTGGCACAAGTTACAAGTGGCTCGAGTCTAAAGAATGAAGTCGTTGTTGCTCTAGTCACTACAAGCCCCAGAAAGGAGCAAAAAACAAGCTTCATGGCCTAGATAGGTATCATCAACTGGCTGATTTTCAAGTTAGAAGAAGGAGTGTCCTATTAGAACAAGTAGCTCTGCTTCTCCTGGATATCAGATTGGGACAGACGAGAAATAATCTCCAGCTCCTGAATTATCTGAGGGTCTCTCCATTGGTCCAGGTGACCTCAGATCCTAGCATAAATATTCCTAATGACAAACTCCACAGAGAATAGAACTGATCCTGAAGGTCCTGTGAGTTTACCTTATAACACATATAATATGTCACAAAGGCTCCAGAGCAATAATCAACAATACTCTTAGACATTTGGGGCCAGATAGCTGATGCTCTCTTCCACAATAGTCTCGAGTAAACAAGGACCCACTCCCACCTCCAGCAGCTTCATTTAGCCTCAGAACTTCCAAACGAGGAGCTATGCCAAGAAGTTGAGAGAAAATTATTTTTCACTATATTTTATCAATAGTATGTAATTAAAACGTCATTGATTTTTTTTAAGCTATCAATATCATTTTTCTCCCTTGGTTGCTTGGATGCTGATTATATTCTTAACTTACAAAACTTCTTCTGTGGTCAGCTCCATTCGCAATCATTTCCCCCCTGTTCAACCTTCCTTCTCACATATTCCTCTTTGCTATTCTCAGACTTTCTCTGACCCCCACACCCTTCTCTTATAAATACAACCTGCTGTTTCCTGGAAGCAGCACTCACCATCTCTGCAACACTTTCTCTCTGCCATATGCATATCCTTTGTCCTATCTTCACACACTTTTAAAAATTGAAAATAGGTTCTTCTTTTATACAATGCTCCCTGACCACAGTTTCCCATTCCTCAATTTCTCCTAGCTACTCCCTACTTTCTTTCTTCCCCAGATCTACCTCTCCTCCAACTCCCTACAGAACAGAGCAGGCCTCTAAGAGACAACGACCAAATGCAGTGAAACAAGATACAGTAAGACAATGCAAAAAAGTCATATCAGAACTGGACAAGGCAACCCAATGGGAGACAAAGAGTCCCAAGAACAGGCCAAAGAATGGGAGCCCTTTAATTGCTCTAGCTAGAACATTGAATAAATAGGGAGGGAATAGGCAGCCTTGTCTTGTCGCTGATTTTAGTGGGATTGCTTCAATTTTCTCTCCATTTAATTTGATTTTGGCTGTTGGGTTTTCGTATATTGCTTTCATTATGTTTAGGTATGTGCCTTGAATTCCTGATCTCTCCAAGACTTTTAACAAGAAGTGGTGTTGTATTTTGTCAAAGGCTTTTTCAGCATCAAATAAAATAATCATGTGAGTTTTTTCTTTGAGTTTGTTTATATAATGGATTATGTTGATGGATTTCTGTATATTGAAACATCCTTGCATCCCTGGAAGAAGTCAAGGTATCACTATTTGAGGATAATATGATGATATACATAAGAAACCCTAAAAGATTTACCAGAGAACTCCTACATCTGAAAAACAACTTCAGCAAAGTGGCTGGATATAAAATTAATGCAAACAAATCAGTAGCCTTACTTTATACAAAGGATAAATGGACTGAAAAAGAAATTAGGGAAATGACATCCTTCACAATACTCACAAATAATATAAAATATCTTGGTGTAACTCTAAACAAGAAAAAGATCTCTATGATAAGAACTTAAAGTCCCTGAAGAAAGAAATGGAAGACCTCAGAGGATAAAAGAATTCCCATGCTCATGGATCAGTAGGATTAATATAGTAAGACTGGCCATTTTACCAAAAGCAATCTAGAATTCAATGCAATCCCCATCAAAATTCCAACATGTTATTCACAGATGTGAAAAGAGCAATTCTAACCTTCACATGGAAAAACAAAAAACACAGGATAGCCAAAACAATTCTCAACAATAAAAGAACTTCTGGGGGAATCATCATCCCTGACCTCAAGCTGTACCATAAAACAATAGTGATAAAGAAAACAACAACAACAACAACCTTATGATAATGGTACAGAGACAAATTGGTTAATCAATAGAGAGGAATTAAAGACCCATAAATAAACCCATATGATCTTTGATGGACATTTGATCTTTGACAAAGAGGCCATAACCTTACAGTGGGGAAAAAAGGAAGCATCTTCAACAAATGGTTCTGTTCTAACTGGCTGTCTGCATGTAGAAGAATGTAAATTGATCCATATTTTCCACCTTATACAAAGTTCAAGTCCAAGTGGATCAAGGACCTCCATGTAAGGATACACTGAAACTAATAGAAAAGAAAATGGGAAGTAGCTTAGAACACATTGTCACAGGGAAAATATCCTGAACAGATCACCAATGGCTCAGGCTCTAAGATCAACAAATGACTAATGGAACTTCATGAAACTGAAAAGCTTCTATAAGGCAAAGGACACTGTAAATAAGATAAAACAGCAGCCTACAGATTGGGAAAGGATCTTCTGTAACCCAATGTCCAATAGAGGGCTAATATCCAAAATGTACAGAGAATTCAAGAAGTTAGAAAACCAAATAACCAAATAACCTAATTAAAAATGGAGTACAGAGCTAAACAGAAATTTCTCAACTGAGGAATCTTAAATGGCCAAGAAGCACTTAAGGAAACGTTGAATATCTTTAGAATCAGGGAAATGCAAATCAAAATGACCCTGAAATACCGTCTTACTGGTAAGGATGTGGAGAAAGAGGAACACTCCTCCATTGCTGGTGAGACTGTAAACTGGTACAACCACTCTAGAAATCAGTCAGTTCTTCAGAAAATTGGAAATAGTTCTACCTGAAGATACAGCTATACCACTCCTGGGCATATACCCAAAAGATATCTACCATATCATAAGGACATGTGCTCCACTATGTTCATAGCAGCCTTATTTATAATAGCCTAAAGCAAGAAACAACCCAGATGTCCCTTAACTGAAGATGGATACAGAAAATTTGGTTCTTTTACACAATGGAATACTACTCAGCTATCAAAAATGAAGACATTATGAATTTTGCAGGCATATGGATGCAACTAGAAAATATCATTCTGAGTGAGATAACTCAGACCTCAAAAGACATGGTATCTATTCACTTATAAGTCAATATTATCCAAAAAAGTTCAGAATACCCATGATAAAACTCACAGACCATATGAAGCTTAACAAGAAGGAAGGCCCAAGAGTGGATGCTTCAATCCTAATTAGAAGGGGATTGAAATAATCCTGGGAGGCAGAGGGAGGGAGGGACCTGGGGGGAGTGGAGAGGAAAAGGAGAAAACGGGGGCAGAATCAGGTAAGGGGGGGAGACAGGAGAAATGCCCAGAAAGCCAGGAGACTAAATAAAAATATGTAGCATTGTGGGCTGGGATACAAGAGGAACCTCTAGAAAGTCCCAGACACCAGGGATGTGGTAAGCTCCCATGACCCAGTGGGGATGACATTAGATAAAATACCCAACAGTGGGAAGATGACCTGAAGAGACAACCTCCAATGGGATGGGTCCATCTACCCATCTCAAAATTTCTGACCCAGAACTGTTCCTGTCTAACGGAAATTTAGAGACTAAAAGAGCAAAGACTGAAGGCTATCCAGAAACTGCCCCAACCCAGGATCCATCCCATGCTCAGGCACCAAACCCTGACACTATTGCAGAGGTCATGTTGTACTTGTAGACAGGAGATTGGCACGGCTGTCCTGAGAGGTTCTACCAGCAGCTGACTGAGACAGATGCAGACACTTACAAGACAACCATTGAACCAACCCCAGGGATCCCTATGGAAGAGTTAGGAGAAGGACTGAAGAAGCTGAAAGGAATTGTAATCTCACAGGAAGAACAACTAATGGGACACCTCAGAGCTTCCAGGGACTAAGCCACCAACCAAAAAGCATACATGGGCTTGTCCATGGCCACTACTATATATGTAGGAGAGGACTACCTTGTCTGCCCTTTGTGAGAGGGAATGCACTTGGTCCTGTAGAGGCTTGATGCCTCAGAGAAGGAGAATGCTAGAGGGGTGAGGTGGGAGTATGTAGGTAGGAGGAAGAGCACATCTTAGAGGCAAAGGCAAGGGGGAATAGGGTAGGGGGACCAGGAAAGGGTACAACATTTGAAATGTAAATAAATAAAAATAATTTTTCAAAAAAGAAGACAGAATCACACTGTTCTCACTCTTAAGAGTCTCACAAGACCACCAACCTAACAGCCATAACAAATTCACAGAGGACCTGAAGCAGACACTGGCAGGCTCCTTGTTTGCAGATTCAGTCTCTGTGAGGTCATATGAGCCCTGATTACATAATTCTGTAAGTTATGTTTGACTGGTGTCCTCCTTCCCCTCTGACTCCTACAATCTTTTCTCCCCAAGGTTTCCCAAGCTGAGGGGAGGGATCTGAGGGGAGGGATTAAATGTAAACTTCCACTTAAGTCTCTCTCTCTCTCTCTCTCTCTCTCTCTCTCTCTCTCTCTCTCTCT
>JANHMN010000001.1:175008548-175038852 GCA_030674055.1 Rhabdomys pumilio | reverse complement strand
TCTCTCTCTCTCTCTCTCTCTCTCTCTCTCTCTCTCTCTCTCTTTCCATAATGTCTGGCTGGGTATCTCTGAACTGTTCCCATCTGCTGTCAAAGGAAGCCTCTCTGATGATGACTGGACAAGGCACCAATTTAAGAATATGGCAGAATATTATTAAGAATTATTTTATTTATTTTTTAAATTTAGTTTTATTTTTTCTATATCCATTCATGCTTGGTTCTACTGTATATCTCTGGACTGTCTAGTCTTTGGTTTCTTGCCATTTAGGCAGTGTAGGACATGGGCTGCCTCTCAATGCATGGGCCTCAAGTTAAACCAGACATTGGTGGGCCATTCCCATAAGTTCTGTGCCAGCATTGCCCAAGCAAATCTTGTAGATGGGACAGATTGTAGGACAAGGCTGGGTTTTATGGCTGGGTTGGTATCCAGGTTTCCCTTTTAGCAACCTACAGAGTACCTTCCTATGCCAAAATAACATATAGGTAAAGGCTCCATGAAGGCACCAGCTCAACCTCAGCACGTTAAATGACCTATGTAGATGTTGTCCTCGGTGGTAGGGTCCCACTGCCAGTTTTTAGAAAGAACCCTCTGTCCTAGCATTAGCCTAAGTTATATAGGGATCAATGGATTCCCTTGGGATCTTATATTGTTTTCCCAACTTCATTCTACCTTCCAGCCTCTTATACACCAAAAGTCTTTGTAACCTCAACTTCTTCCTATGCTCAAAGTATCCTACTCCATCCACACTCTCCTCACCATCCTGCTATCTATTTCTCCTGATCTCTGGTTTGTATAGAAAAATAATACCTACACTGTCACTCCCTATTTAGAAATATTTTACTTCTTATCTGTTATGTCTGTCTGTCTGTCTGTCTGTCTGTCTGTCTGTCTGTCTGTCTCTGTCTCTGTCTCTGTCTCTGTCTCTTTCTGTGTTGAGTGTGTGTGTGTGTGTGTGTGTGTGTGTGTGTGTGTGTGTGTTTGTATACTGTATACACTTGCATGTCATGGTCAGAGATCAAAATTCAGTATATTCTCCAACTGAACCCCCCCCTCATCCCCTGTTTTAGACAGGACCTTTAAACTTGACAATTTGCCTATACTGGGTGACCTTCAGTCACAGGAATTCTCTTGTCTCTGCTTACCCAGAACTGAAACTACAGACACATGTTTCTATGTCTGGCTCTTAGATGAGTGCTGGGGTGTCAAAGTCAGTATGAGTCATCCATCCAGGCCCCAGTTCTTCTTGTCTTAACAAAGACAGAAACTCCCCACTCTTACTAACTCAGAGTTCCCTCTACCGATACATCTAAAGCTTGGGCACTGGCTCGCATCTTTTCTTCTAGGGAGATTATACAATTCAAAATCAACATATCTGCTTTTTTAAATGTATCCTGTGACATACAAACTTTGGTGGAAAAGACATGGCCTCTCAGATTCTATGTCTCCAGAGAACTCCTGGGATACAGAGGAGGTAAAGATGAATGGCACTCTTCAGCATTGAGACAATTCTTAAAATAGCCTTGGTAATGATACTTATTGGTGAAAATGTATGAAGATCTTTATTTTGTATTTTTTAAAGAAGCACATTCTGTTTTTACCATCTCTCTAAGTTGAAAAGCATTTAATCATCAATAATTATATTCAAATAGCCATCAGAATGATTCTATTTCTACCATGCAAAAGTCAATACAAGAAGAAAAGTGTAATGAAGAGGTATCTAAGCCTTTGAAGTAGGAAGAGATGATGAACAGCCTTGAGGACCTCAGGTTTAAATGATGACTGGCATCAGCTCTCAGAGCATCCTATCCCAACCTTTCACTAAAATACAGATGAGAACACACAGAAACATGAATGTACAGCATGGTAAATGGAGTCATACAGACTAATGCTAAAACCTGAGAATAATAGATCTCATTTTGACGCAGATAAAGCCGACTTGAGAAAATTCTACTAAGGTTTTCATCAGAGATACTGTGCTTTAATATGAAGAAAAAAGAAAGATGTTCTCTAAAATATGGGAGAAGGAATGCCTTCTCTTCCACTTGGTACTTGATTCAGAGACCTGAATATAATTAGAAAGCTGAGAAGCAATCCAACTTTTTCCACAGCAAAAGGTCCTCAGTAAATAGTCAGAACCTGATCCAGTGTTCCTTCATCTACATGGGAATTCTTAATAGAGAGTAAAAAAAAAAAATACAAACTGAGAAAATTTTGAAGCAAAGCTGTAGGCAATTAAGAATGGAAATGAAGTGTCTATGAGGCAAGGAATTTCAATAAGGGCTAGGACTCTCACTAAACAAGGCATCAAAGTAGACTCTAACTCTAGATTCTACGATAGAAGCATCTATTGCTTCACTGTAAAGACTGTAGGTGAAATTAGCCTATTAATTAAAATACCAGATGAAATGTTGACATGATCATTTTGCAAGCTAGCCTAGTTTAGAAAGAGATCTGAGGATCATAGACTAGAGAGATGGATCTGCAGTTAAGAGCCTGGGTTACTCCTCCAAAGGATCTAGGTTCAATTCCTAGCATCTATGTAGTGGGTAACAACTGTCTGCTACTCCAGGTCCAGAGGTTCTAGAACTCTCTTCTGGCCTCCATCAGCATTTCATGTGTGTGGTGCACAGACATATATATATATACAGGCCAAACACCCATATCACATGAAGTGTGACAATTCCCAGTATTCAATGCCACTTATCTCAGACTCAGCACCTAACAATAAAATATTCAAGACAGCCTAGGAAACAATAAACCTCTACAGATTGTCTTCTTTTCCCATATGAAGAAGGATTTCTGATGTTTGCTTCTTATTATAACTCTGGGATAGAAGATGCTTGGCAGATTTATGAGAATGACACTGTTGTCATCCCCAGATTTTTTCTCCTTTCTTACTCTATAAAATATAGAATTGAAAAAGTAGGAGATTAAGAATGTGTTTACTTGGTCCAGTCATTGTGACTGAGAGGAGTCCATTATGGTGGGCGCAAACACTGTCTTCTCTGTTCTCATCCATAATTTATTTCTGTAAAATTCTGTAGGCAGTGAAAAAAGAGGCTAAACTTACCTGAAATTAGAAACTCAACAGGAAAATTATCATCCAGAGCTGCTATTGTGACTGACTTCCTCATTAAATCTGGAGTCCTGTCTGGCAATGTGATTGGCCCTGGTGTAACTGAAACGTGGGCGGGATAATATTAGCAAGTGTTGATGCCAAATGCAGAAATACAGATGCATTTTTACAACCACATAGAAACATGGCACCGGTGGATCATGTCTAGTAACAAAACAAAACAGTTTCATGATTGAGACCAAAATATCACATTTAATTTTGGTGAATCATATATATAGCAGCATGGAGCTCCATGCCTTGGAAAAAGTGCTATGTGAGATGACTTCTGCTATCAACCAAGCTGCATAGAATTCCAGAGATAGAAATAGGAACATTAGTCACTCTCTTTACTATCCATTAAAGCTTATCCTAACCCATATAGACTGAACAACAGTGAGAAGCAGAGGCTTTCTTCTAGAATTGAAAAGAGGGCTTCTGTGCCTTCTTTCAGTTTTCTTGATACTGGATATTTAACAATTCAATTATACAGACTGCTGAAGGTTTCACCCTAAATGTAACTGCACCTGGAAATGCTAGAATGACTGATCATTCTCTGTCCTTGAAAAACTTCCATGCTGATAGCTGCTCACAAAGATGTTCATAACACCTTTCGGCACAATGAAAACTCGCTAATAGGGACAAAATTGTTAATAAATTTTTAACTTAGAAAAAAATGGGTTTTGGCAGTCCCATATTCTCAGTGTTGAACTAATGTTCTCTGGGTTTACCCTTTGCTCTGGCTGCCTTCCTGAGAATCTAGTAATTCTTGACACCCAGCTGTCTCTAGACCAGCTTCAAGGAAATACACTGCAGAGTAAGGTTTTAAAGTTTGTGTCACAGAACTACTTGACTATAATTTTATATTATTTCATTATTTTCTCTGCCTTTCATTTTCTATTTCTTATCAAACACTCTATGATGTTATCCTAAGTGAACACAATCTATTTAATATCTGTTTGCCTAGATAAATTCAACTATGAAGCACAGCCTACGTGGAAATTAAAAAGAAAAAAAATATTTTTGTGGCCTTTCTTTAGTTGTCTTGGGAGATCAACTAAACGAAGAACCACTAGAAACCTGTGAAGTGCAAGAAACCCAAGCAACAAACGTGAATTCGAGATATGACAAAATTAATTAAGGCTGCGTGGGTTGCAATTTACCAATCTGTCAAGAATTCTCTTACTGAATTATTTTAACTGTAGTTAGCAGAACCTGTAACTAGGTACTAGAAAGTCTATTTTTTTTTTCGCCTTCTGCCTTAAAGGTATTTTAATTTGTTATATGTTATAGTTTATTTGCCTTGCATTGCTGCTCCCCAGACATTTCAGCTACTTAGAGTGAAATCAGCAAATCCTGGAGACTTATTTGAGTTTCCACTCTCTGTTTGCCCTGGTGTATATATGGGTATGGTCAGCAGAATCATGTCCCCACGTCAAAGACACCCACATCTGAATCCTGAAATCATTGAGTCTGACAGCCTAGTGAAGAGGGACTGTGAAGATGTAATTAAGATAAAGGCCCGGAGATTGAAATATTATCTAAGATTTTCTAGTTGGGTCAAATCTAATATCAGAAATTCTTAAAAATTGAATACAAGAGAAGAAAGAGTAGAAGTCATGTCAGAAGGTTAGAGCAGAGAAGGACAGGCTGTCTTTAAATCGGGAGCAATTTAGCCATCCAAAAAAGGGCGGTGTCTTAAAATGGCTGCGAACTGAATTCTTCCAACAGCTGAATGAAAAAGGAAACATATCCTTCTGTACAATATTCAGAAGTTAACACAGTCTATAAGCACCTTTGTTTTGACTCAAGGAGACCTTTGTCAGACATCCAACCTATAGAACTATATACTAAGCTAGTACTGTGTATGCAGCTAAATCCCTGGCAATTTGTCACAGCAATAGTAGAAAACTAACACAGGAGGGCAAACTAAGGTGGTTTGCAAATTTATAGAAACTCTGACTGGAATGCCAACAAATAAATGTCAGAGTTAATGTCGAATTCTGTGTTTCTCTTCTCTTTGTCCTATACATTGACCCTGAAGGACATAGAGGCTTTTGTGATTAAAAAAATAAAATTAAATAAGAATTCTAAGATCCTTATCAAAACTAAGACAATGAAACTCATATCAGCTACTAAGGATGAATGGTTGATAAAACATCTCTGTCTTTACCTTGTTTGTATTCCCTTTCCTTCAAACACAAAATAAGGGCAGAGAGCAGACCAGTGCCAGGCTGTATCCTGGATGGCTCTGACACGCCTCTGCACCTCCCTCGGAGTCTGAAGTTAATGTCAGGAAAGGGTAGGTCCTTTTGATGCTGAAGGAAGAGAAAAAGGAGTCAGTTTTTAAAAACCAGATCTACAGAGAGTCTACAGGAGTCTCGGCTATATGAGTTTCAGAACAATGCTGCCAAACTTGAAATCTTAGACACATTCTATGATCAAGGAGTCAAAGCTTTTGAAAATCTGGGACCTTTGCAAGGGTAACACATATAAAATCTGCCTGTCTCCAAAGAGATCAAGAGTAAAAGTTATAGAGACAATGTCTTCAACTAACCAAATAAAATGATCCTTAAAGAACATCCCAGGAATTTTGAATTATATTTATTTATTTGTGCATGTGCATGTGCCAAACCATACATCTGAAGGTCAGAAAACAACTTGTGGGAACTGATTCTCTCATTCTACCCCATAGGTTCTGGGAACCTATCAAACTCAGCTTATCAGGCTTAACCGCAGATGCTCCCACCTGCTGAACACCAGACCCCCCAGCAAAACATCTTGTACAAATAGATTTAATGATATTCCTTTGTTTGTCTGCTCTTGCAAGAATTATATCTTTCTATTTATTTATTTATTTATTTATTCACATACATTCTTACTTACTTACTTACCCACATTCTTTTTCAGGAAAGACAAATTGCCTGTGGAGACAACATCTATTTTCCAGAAGATTTCTTATCTTCTGGACATTGTCCCTCTTTATTAAACCTAAACAAAAGCTCTTTGTTGCCTTATTTGGTTGGAATTTCTGAGAACAACCACGTTTTGGAGCCGAAAATCTACTCATCAAGTAGCTTGATGTCCAACCAGGTTCACCACTATTGTAAATGAATAATACTACAGTTTCATGCAATATTCTTTTTTCTTATAACCATTATTTTAGGTATATAATCTTTTCATTTTCAAAAAGATGAAAATAAATTTCAGAAAAGACAAGGCCTTTACAAAAGTCAATGGACTAACAAATGTAAGGGTCAAACTTTGAACCCTGTCTGTCTAATCCAAACACTGGGTCCTCAAGGACAGGCCATTATGATTCCAGTTGGCATAAATTTCCTCTGTAGATACCTCCAGTCTGTGAACTGAGAGTTTTAACATTGTCCTTATCATTTATGATGTCCATACCAAGGATCAGCCATTATGTGATACCTTACTTGAAAGAATCAGATGATAAAAGTTCATTTTCAACATACCTTCCAGGTGTGGGTGCTTGTGTACATGTGTGCCTATGTGTATGTGTGTGTATACACGTGGTGTGCGTGTGCCTCTGTATAGTAAGAGGTGTGAGGACTTACAACCTTGTTATTTTTATGGACATCTAAAGAAAAGAAAACAAGTATAATAACCTATTATGATCTCATGGATCAACTTCAACATACAAAAACATCCAACTAAATTGATGCAAGTTTTATAATGTTATCTGGACTTCCCCCATACATACAGCCAGTATTGTAGACCCTTTTTTAATATAAGAGAAATAATCTCTGAATGTATAAACCATGTAGGATGTTTTTTCCAGAACCAAGAATATTCCCTGTCAACTACTAAAATCTGCTAATTGATACACTGTGGAGTTTTGGCCAACCAGTATCTTATTTCCATAATGTCAGTTGGTGGTTTAGTACATTTTATTTTTATGATTTGCTTGTGCCATTCACTCTGGGTATAGAGCCAATTTATAAACCAAAGTATTCAGCATGCATCAGTGGACCCAGCAGTGGCTTTTCAGCCTCTGTAGATTTTAGACAGAGAGACCAATTATTTCATGTTAATTTTGCTATGTTTGCTTCTTACTATTTTTAAAATAAAAACAAAGGATTTGGGATGTATTCCAGTGGTAGAACATTTGCTTATGGTGTTCATGCCCTGAGATCTAGCCTCAGCATTTCAAAATAAATAAATAAAAAGCAAAAGTAACTAAATAACAACAATCTATGGAGACATAGCTAGATGACATGAGAGCAAACTCCCAAAGCATTAGTCCTTTAACAGAGAAAAAGGACAGGAAGCTACACCATAAACAATAGAATAGAGTCTTATAGAAAGTGAAGTAACAGACCCAGAGCATAGCTATCACCAGTGGTGACAAGTGCTTATTATAAGACAGACACATGTTGACAGAAGCTCAGGATTTGCTGTATGTCTAAACTGTCTGCATGGTTTGGAAGGAAGGTCATATCCAAAGAAATAGACACTATTGTGTGAATCAATCTCAAGTATCTTCATGTTTGTTTATTTGTTTGTTCTGTATGGCACCCGTGGCTTGTCCTAACAATTAAGAAAATAAATCTTCATTATATCTACTGAGGATCAGACACCCATCTGTCAGTTCATTACAAGGACTGTAGCAAAAACATTTGGAAGGGGTGGTTTAACAAAAAATAATTTAAGGCTAAATATCTTCAGAGACAGACTAGATCTCACATCTTGTAAAACACAGAAGTTGGAAAGAATTCAGAACCCTGCTAGAGACAGAAGTCTTCTTCTAAGTCTCCATAAAGTCCCATTGCTTCCAAACAGTGAGATTACATTGTTACAGATGTTAGAGAAGACTGTGCAGCTGCCATGCATTGAAGAACTAACAGTCAGAGATACAAACACAGTACTCAGAGGCATATTGACAGCAACCATCAGTCAATAAAAGGCAAGTGGAAAAGGACAGACCATGTCAAGCATTGAAAACCATTGACCTGAACTGAAGAGAACATTTTGAAGTCATGCCATTTCTAAGAATCTAACTTTCTGGGGATAGTTGTCTAGACTTAAAAATCTCCTGTTCTCAAGGAAATTACTAACACATACCTATTTGGCTTCCTGAAAGCCACTCTTTTTTGATAATAATATCCAGTATTTTCTTTGGTACAATTAATTTTTCCTTTTTTGTCCAAGGACAGGCTTAGGACATGAATATAGACAATTAGAATTTTCAAGTCCTCTAGATAAAAATTGGTACAGAATTGAGAGGATAAAGCCTGAACAGGAAAGCCCTGTCCATGGAAAGACTCAAAGCAGATAAAACAAAAATGTCGAGATTCTATCATCAGTGCAACAAATAGAAACCTACCTGATGGGGTCTCCTTCTGTGGATATTTTAACAGGATCAAAACAACAGGAATGTGGGAATCTCTTGCCAACTACAGAAGTCACTTATGAGTCCTAGAGAAAAATGCACAGAGGGTTCCTGATACTACTGATCATTTCAGCCAAAACTATGGATTTGATCCCATCATGCCTTTATTTATAGACTACTGCCACACAAGCATTAAATTCGTGTTACACTTTTATAAACCTCACAGGTTTTAAAAGGGGTGGGCGACAAGGAAGGATTATAGTACTAACTAGGGATTTTGTATTACAATGAAAACTGATCAGTCTCGGTATGTTTGAAAATAAAAGAGTCTATGAATTATCATAAAGTGGCATGATCTATACATAACAGGGTGGAGGCTGTCTGAGTGCTGTGTGCAGGGGCAGGGGTTGATCATAAAAGCCAAAGCAGTTTGGAATATCTGCTGACCTCAGGCTTGTTTCTATTAATATGAGCTCATAATGTGATTACTGATCCCATTTTTAATTTAGTGTCCCCTCTAGAAGACCTTCTGGCATGGAACCTGGGAAATCTGGATTCATTACCTTTGGATGTAGTCTTTGCCTCTGAAATTCTGTTTTTTCCAGGTCATAGTCATGAACAGTGCCTGGATGTTGTGATATAAAATACAACTCCCTCTTGGTTTTTTTAGTATACATGCATTACAACTAAGACAACAAGCCACTGTTTCCAGGAGCATAGTACATGGATCTTGTATAAAATTTCTATTTAGTAATCTCTTGATTTACTGCTATAGCTGCTCCCTAAGCTACTCTCTTCTTACACATCCTTCTCTTTCCTTGAACCCTCTGGAATGTACCTAAAAGAGACTGAACAGCAACAGCCTGGGATGGAGAACAGTCAAGAGTTCAACTGACTTCAATTGAGACACACAAGAAGTACTTGGAGGTGTCTTTACGGGGCCAGGCATGATAGAGAAGGAAAAACAGACAAATAAAAGCTAACCATTCTACTCTAACAGAATGCTTTGTTTATCACGCTTTTCCTCCAAGGAGTGCCAATACCTTGCCCAAAAGAACATGCTGATATCTCTGAGAAACTGTCAGAAATACCCCTGCAATTCTCAGAAAGCCAGGTCTCTATTTGTCTCTACAGAAACCACAGCTTTTCCTCACACCACCTCGTACTATAGCAATCTACAGACACTAAAAACACCTGACCCAGAAAATGGGCAAGCATGGGACAGAAAATGTCACATTTGAACTAAAAAGGGAAATTAGAAACATAACCTTTGAATTCTTCTCCTAGACTTTAGAAGAATGCTATGTTTGAGACAATGAGCAGAGAGATTCTGTTAATGGAATGATTATCTTCTTTTTGCTTCTCCATGTTTACATATATTTCTAAGCTACAGCCCTGACACCTCAATTCTTCCTTGCACAGGCATCTATTTCCAGGCCTTTGTCATGCCATTTATGATCCATTAGAATTAACACAAAGCCAGAGACTTTTTGAATGGCATCCGCAGAGCAATTCCAGCCCTACAGACTCATGGCTTCTATAGCTTGCTCAGCAGATGCTCTCTATCACTCATTTCTACAACTAACTGCCTCCATCTCCCTGGACCAGTAACCACGTACATCTTCCTTGCTGCTTTGCCTAAAGTTCTATTATCAGAAATTGTCTTTCATGTGATGCTTTAAAGAGTCACGCTGCTCCAGAAACTCAGACCCCAGGGCTGGGAGCATTATGTCTCACCACACAGACAGGTGCAGCTGTTTGGCTCAGTGCCAGGCTTACATTGACCCTAACTCTACATTTTACTCTGCTGTTCCAGTAAAGGAAGCTAACTCCAACCCATTCTGATGCATTCCTTTTCTCACCTCCATAAAACCCCCTTTACTCCTACTGCCTTCTAGCCTAATCCCCCACATCTTGCATAAAAGGCTAGTTCCTTATTGTACACTCTCTCTTGGAGCTGTCAATACAGTGAAGAGGAATCAAAGTTCACCTCCAACAAGGAACACAGATTTCCCCAAAAAAAACAGAAAGCTGACAGAACATCAGAACATCAAGGGCAAAGGTTCACATTGAAAACCCTTGAGAATGAAAGAAAGTTTCAGTGCTGGATATGATTCCTCTGAGTGGTAAAAGCTGCTAAAAAGAGAATATAATGCAGACATTAAATTCCGGTCTCCATATCTGTTATCAGTGCTCACTACAGCAAACAGAGCTTCTTTTGAGCAGTAAAATAGTAGAAATCAAAACTTGTTATGTGGCTAAATTTCCCAAAGGGCTCATATTGGGCTCCACCCTCAAGGTTTCTAGTTCAATGATCTTGGGTGAAGGATGACAATTTGCATTTATGGCAAGTTTTCCTTGAGTTCTGATCCTGTTAGTCCAGGGACTGTGCATGGAGAACAGCTCTACCAAGTCTTGGCATTTTACCCAAAGAGCTTTGTTCCACTAAGGAAGGAGAACCTGTAGGTTACGCAAAAATGATATAGAGCCCTCCCAGAAAGAGGTGGAGGTGCCCTCAAACATCCTTGAGTGAGAAAGAAAAATTCAGGAGAGACATGTGCATGGCTTTTAGGCACCATAGCAATGGTCTTCAATTTTCTAGAGAATAATAGTTATAGTAAAAATAAGATTTGGTGTTTTCCAAGAACAGTTAGTAAATCCATATGATTTGTATGACTGATATATTGAAATTCATAGAGCATAATATGCAGAATAATAGTAGAAGCCCAACTGAGTCGAAAAGATAAAAATGGAGGTACTTTCTTACACATCTGCCTGTATAGAACCTCACAGTACTCTGAAGGCTAGCCATTATGGAGGGAGCATCCAGCTCAGTTCCAGTATGTGTTACCTGTTCTGTGACCAAAGGTTGCAGTATTTTTAGAAATCATACCAAGATGTGAAACCTGCAAGCTAGATTCATGACCTGCAGGACAAGATGTGGACCCTAGTTCATAATTCTGTGACTGGTATGGGCATCACCAACCAGTTCCTGGTTGGATTTGAGGCCTACTGTACAGAAATAAACTCATGCCTCGTACTGTAAATCTGGTTAAGAACATTTAGATGAGAGAAGGCCTCCTATTGTTTTGTTAAATGGCCATGTTATTAAAATGCCTCCTAAATACTATTTTCACGCATAGATTAATGGTGCTTAGTGCAACAGGCAGTTGTTAATACAGATACCCATAACTTCCCTAAGAGCTAGGAGTAAGTGATGATAGAAAGACAGGACATAAGTCGGTTCCCTATGTCACCCCTTTGAAGGCTCAGATGACAATGTCAAAGACGGAATAGAAAGAATGTAAGAGCAGATAGAGGATAGGGAAATGTGCACCAAGAAGTCATCTCTGTACACAACTTGGCATCATGAATGGTGCACTTGTGAGCTCACTGTAGACATGGTTAACTTCAGGAGACCTGCAATTACTGAGAACATCTACATTTTATTATGGATAGGGCATGGGCTCATAAGACCCTATCCCTTCCTGAGCTACTACTGTCAGTTAACATTTTTAGAAAAATGGTGTAATTTCTACAATGGATACCTCTGTTCCAGTAAATAACTTCTCGTGTATACTTGGACAAGAAAGTCTAATTAAACTGTGAAGGTTTGGCACAAAGCATTTCAGTAGGAGCAGAATGCTGGGGAATGAGAGAGAACAGGACTGGAATAACTAAAATCCATTATGTAAATTTATGAATCTGTCAAACAATTTTTAAGAGAAAAAAATTGATGTAGTAACTTCCATTGCCATTTGAAATGATCAGGAGCTCAAACTGCTCTCATACATGCTTGATTATTCAAAAGATGAGATTAGCCCAGTTTAGTACAGTACATTTTCATGGAACACCTGCAAGGTCTTATGCCAGATGCTGTTGACACAGATGAAAGCAATCCATTCCTACCCTCAAGCTGTGGACTGTCTGGTTACTCAGAAAAGGATGGTTCTCTAGCCTCGGGACTCAGGGTTCAGTATATAGTGCTATAGTTAACAGTATGAGCTGCAGTGTCAGAATGAACAGGTGTAAACCCTGACTCTACAGATCGCTGACTGCATCTCTGATTGAGTTCATTGTAATTTTCTCTTTAAAATGGGAATAATAACTCTCCTCCTTAACAGGCTGTTAAAGAATCAAAGAGGAAATGCTTCTGCAGTGCTGAGCACAGGGCTGACACAAAGCAAGCACAGGACAGGCAGTTCTTTTCGTGAATTCTGAACTCCAGGCTACCTGCTCAAGATTGACAATTAACATAGGAAATAGAGAAGCTTCCAAGTCCCAAGTCTCTACATCACTGTGCTCTAAAATCTTGGCTTAGTAAGACTATTAATATGTTTCATATTTTAATCTTTAAGTCTACAAGGTCATATACTGCCACCGTTCTGTCTAGCTGTTGCTTTGAGACATGTGAATTGTTTCCTTTTTGTCCAGCTTGGGTCCCTGTTTTAACTTTCTCTCCTTCCTAAAATTGCACCTCATTTTCCTCCTTGATAATGTGCTGTGGAATTAATTCCTATGGCTTGCTACTTTTATATTTCTTTAACTCTAGACCAGCTTCTGTGACATCAGAAATGACTTGTGATTCACTCGTTCCATGTGTGGCTTTATGTCTGACTCTTAATCTAAATGAACATATCCCCAGACATTGGAAATCACTTGTTGTAACTAAGCCTCAGAATAAACTATGAATGAAGAAAGCTCTTGCCTCTGGGTCAGATGAAGAAGGAAATTCAGGAAATAAGCTCAAGGAAGAGCAGAGACCACTTTGCTAGAATTCTCAGATTTATTCAGTTTCTTTCCTTTAGTTCACACTCTGGCACACCTAATGCCTTTAACATCAACCTCTATCACTAGATGTACTTGGTCTATCTTCCCCAGGTCTCCAAGTTGAAATGGAATGTATATTTTAAATGTTGACAATGGATATTGACAGCATCAGTTATTTAGGCAGACCCAACATGCATACCATCCCAAATACTTGATCTGGTTGTGATCAACTTTTGAAAGAATTAACAAAAATCAACTTCTCTGGGTATGAAGAATTATTATAAATATTCCACACAGATAACTTGGATGTAGAGGCCCAGAAAGAATGTGGTGGTCTTTTGTGAAAAAAAAAAGAGACTTTTGAAGAATCAAGGATGACTGAAAGTAGTTCTTTCTTAGGTGATTCTGTAGAGAAACTGATCAGGTGCATAGAGATTTAAACATCAAAAAGCAAAATAAATAAATAAATAAAATTTAAGCACAATGTTTGCTTCTCTTCATATCTGCAAATATTTACTAGACATAATGTTGTGACTGGGTGCATATATGTTTATAAATGTAGTATTGTATTAACTGCTCAATTAATGACTGTCTTGAACTTTGTCAAAGTATTTTTAGTAAAAATGCATTTTTTAAAATGTATTCACATGCATAAAGATAGCTGTCCCCTCCTGGCACCCCTCACAGAGTCCCTCCCTTCATCCTCCCTACCCTTCTCCTCTGAAAGGGTAGAAAACATCCTGGGTTTCCCTCCTGGCATATCAAGTCTAGGCTAGGTGTATGCTCTCCCACAGAGGCCAGACCAGGCAGCTCAGTTAGTGGAATGTATCCCACAGACAGGCAACAACTTTAAGGACAGCCCCTACTCCAGTTGTTGGGGGACCCATATGAAGACTGAGCTGCCCATCTCAAAGAGCAAGATTTTAAAAGTATAACATGAAGGATCAAGTCACTGCAAATGATGATTTCAATAAACTCCCAAGTGACATTAGAAAGAGTGAGGACATTGACAAGACATATTACTTTTCTGATGATATCACCAAAGAACTGAGTGTATTTGTAAACAACCTAAGAACCTTGTTTTGAGTAGTTTAAAAAGTGCAACTGCTTTTTATTGAGGTTAGAAATTTTGATTGAGAAATCACTGTGAGAGCTGTTTTGAATTTAGTTTTTAAAAGCTTAAGTTTCAATGACATGGTAAACATGACAGAGTTTTATAAGTAGGCAGCTCGATCCCATGTTCAAATCTGCAGTTCAGAAAAAAATCAGAATTGGAGCCAAAATATCTTTGTTTTTAGGCTGTGAAGAGTGATTAAAACCATGAACTGAGATGGTTAATACATGAGTTCTGATAATGTCGCAGGGGAATGCAGTTCTGGAGTACTGGCACATTCCAACATTCTGAGGCTAAAAGAGTCAGTGCAAAGACATCATGTGCAAGAACAGAGCTGCTCATCAGGTCCAGAAACAATGAGTTCAGAAATCATGGTGGACCTGTTCTTTTGGGTCAGGAAGAAGGGCATTGTTAACTGTTGACCCAAAGAACCAGATGACAGCTAACAATATTCTCAGCTGTCCAAGGTGTCAGAATCATGTCAGATCATTGAGGGTAATAATGAGGATACAAAGAAGTGGAGTCCAAGTACAAGTTCATTATGTCAAGTTTCTGGCACAGCCTTAAAGCATATTGAGATTTTTTCACTAGAAGGATTATATACATCAATATTTAACATATTACAAGTTAAAGGAAGAAAAATGGAAGACAAAAATAAATGCACCATCCACATCTTAGCCATCAGATTAAATGGTTCAATGCTCCTCATGTAACCTCTGGAAATCTTCAAGATATAAAAGAATATAAAAGAATAACCTGTGATCATAGAATTCTTGGGGCTGAAAAGAGAATTTTGATTTTGAAAACAACCAAGCAAGACCCTGACTTTAGGTAAAATATGAAAAAGGAAAAGAAAAGAAGAAAACAGTTTTGTTGTGTAAAACATCAGTTTCTTTGCCTTGGCAGACTCACAAAAGGGTCTAGAAGAGAACCAAGGATGCCTAGGCTTATGTTGCTCACCATTCGTAAAAAGGATGCTGAGAGTGCCATCAAGTGAAAATTATTTAAGAAATACACAAGACATGATATAGCTAGTAGAGTGATGTCTGAGAGATCTGTTTATCATGATATATAGGTGTGACATGGATGCTGATTATGGAGTAAAGACTTTTGGTGAGCTCCAGAAGTAATTTTTAAAGAAAAACTTGTAATTTGTTACAATATAGATAATTAAATGGCATGAATTGTTTTATATATGTGTAAATGTGTTTATATGTATGCATATATATCATTAATATATTCATATATGTTACAAATACAATGAATACTGTATCAAGCTAATGGGGTTGGAGATATTAAAAGGAACCATCTCCTTTTTTTATTGGATATTTTATTTATTTACAATACAGATGTCATCCCCCTTCCCCATTTACCCTCCCTAGAAACCCCTATCCTTTCTACATCCCTCCTTTATGCTTTTATACCATTTTGATTACGTGCATGTAATAAGGTCAGTTCTAGGTTGAGGGTCTAGCAATACATTAGATGCAGATAGTCGAGGAACAAGCAATATGATAAACACAAATAGTCAAAGAAAAAGCAAGGCATTAAACCCAATTACATGAACACTACTGTGATCACTATTTCTAAGGACTTATCAGGATAACCAAAGCATCTGAGCCTACTTCCCTATCCTAGCCCAAGGTCATTTTCATGTCTGAAGCCTACTTCCTTGTTCTAGCCTAAAATTTAGAATCCTGTCTGAAATTACTTCTTTGTTCTGGCCTAATATTTAGATTCCTGCCTGAGATTACTTCTTTGTTGTAGCCTACAATTTAGACTCCTACCTGAAATTTCTTCTTTGTTTTAGTCTAATGTCACATTCCTGCTTGAAGCCTACTTCCTTGCCCTTGGCCAATGTCATATTCCTGTCAAGCAGTCCCTTTCCTTGTCATTGGCCCATGTCAGCTTCCTGCCAAGCAGTCCCAAAGGCTCTCCACCTCTCCCCCTTTTTTATTTTGGTAACAAGACTGAGCCTGTCTTAGGTCATTCTGACAAGAATTCCTTCCTTACCTATCATGGAATATCCACTATCAAAGCCAATTCCATTCTGTCTTAGGTTGGTAAGGCTCTGTTCAAAATCTTACCCATCTTTGGCTTGCCAGCCTGTTAATTTAATAACTCTGTTTGGTGGTCTATTTTCAGGTTTAAGTGATGTACTTTGGCTACCGACATGTTGATGTTATTAAAGATAAGCTTTAACATGATGAGCAGGAATAAAGTATTCCCAGGACGAGAAGGGCTAGCCTGATCAAGCTATATATGCCATTCCTGAGGTTTGTCCAAAATGGAAATGCTGAGCTCAGGCCATAGATAATTTTATCAGCATTATCTACAGCATCAAAGGTCAACAGAGCAGCATTCTTTAAATTTATAATCTCACTATGCAAAGTTGACACACCTAGAGAGATGTTAGGACTCTGCTAAATATCCTACAGGTGATTTTAAACTTTTTTCTAATTATAATGACAATCATTGTGAATTTCAAAAGTAACACTACTCCAGTGATATTTGTCATGACCCTTGGGATGGCTCCTAACTTTTGAACCCTGAACCTCCTTCAGATAATTTGAATGGGTTATAGAGCATCATTCATTGTTCCAGATACCTATATAAATCTTCTTGTATACTCAATACGTTAGTAACATTTTTTTTTTTTTTTTTTGCTAAATGAGGAACCATCTCCTTACTGATGTCCTTGTTTTAAGTCCTGTCCTTTATTCCAGAATGGTTTTTCCAAAATGTTAATCTAAGCATGACAATTCTTTATTGAAAATGTTGCAATGCCTTTCTCACCTTGACTATAAACCAAAAATCTAAATATAATAGTATGCAAGACTACAGATGATATGAACTTCACCTGCTATTCACTTGAACTCTTTACATTCTTACCTATTTTCAAGTCATAGAGTATATATGTAAATTTATAAACATCCCTTGATTCTAATTGTATCTCTACTGGACCATGCAATGTTATATCATTGTCTTTGACTAGAATTTTCCATGATTAAATAAGCTCAAGTGCCATGAGTGAGCAACCCACAGAATCTTCACAAAGCCCTCCTCTTAAGTACAGGGGCACACATGGTATTACCTTTATAAATAAATCTTCATTGTCTACTAGATTAGATTGATAGATACTTAGAATATTAGTAAAACTCACCTCTGCAGGTGACATTTTTAGAAAAGTTTAGATAACAAGGGCTCTGACCTCGAGAAGGGTTTAACACCTTGATACTGGCTCTAGCTTCCTATGGAGTGGGAAATATGGGGATGTGTCCAAAAGTAAGCCAACAGTAGAGTCATCCTCACCTGTCAGCCTTGTTCACTCCATAACATTCCATTAGCTACACCCTTTCTGACTTTGAATGGATGAATGAGTCAAGAACTATGAATCCTCTTAAAAATAGAGAAACTGAGGAAAAAAATAACTATTGTTGTTTGGAGGTTTAGCTGCAGGTGGCAGGAAGGCAGTTTAATTCATTAAGACCATTGAAATTAACAATCTAGGTTACTGTGTCTTAACAGCTCTCCAGTCCTCTGTTGATAACTAAATCATATCTAATCTAGTCATGGTCCAGGTAATGATACTGCTGGTTCTGTGTTGGATCTTACTAAAACCACAAAGTAAGCCATTAGCTCAGTTCCAGAAATAAAGAAACTGCCCCAAGAATGTGGTCAAGTACCTCGGTAGCACCTGACCACTGCTATATAAAGGAGCCACATGCTAACAACTACTTCTGACTATTTTTGTTTTATTTGTTTTATAAGCTAATTCTCCAGGCTTCATTCAGTTGCAGAGTTCTTGACTAGCTTATCCACGACATTGAGTTTAGTCTTAGCACAAGGAAATATAAAAATCAAGTAAAAGAATTACTCAACACAACAAGAAAATTCAAACATTAAAAAGAAAGACATGCACACTTGGATTCAAGACTCTGCATTTTAATTGGTTGTGGTTTTCTGTAATGGTTTTCATCTGTTGCTGTGGGAAGTTTTCTTGATGATATAAAACATTTTTTTCTCATTAAAAATAAAATTCTGGTCTTTTCTAGGGAATGGCATACCAATTGGTTATCCAGTAACAAGTGGTAAGCCTTGAAACACATATACAAACAACATTATTCAGAATGAGCAGGTTGTATTTATGTGTTTAGGAATACACACACACACACACACACACACACACACACACACACACACGGGGGGGGGAGTATGTAACAGCAATTAATGAAAAAATCTGCTATGATTTTGAATAAAAACAAAGAGAGGTTGTGGGAGAGTTGTAGTAGTTCTTACACCTTTGGTGTAAAATATGAGATATCCTGCATATCAGATATTTACATTACATTTAATAACAGTAGCAAAATTATAAGGTAACAATATAATAACTTTATAGTTGGGGTCACCACAACATGAGGAACTGCACTAAAGTCTTGAAGCATTACAAAGGTTGAGAGCCACTGGTTTAGAGGAAGGAAAGAGAAGGGAAAAATGATGTAATCTCAAAAAATACAAGAAATAATTTTAATCTTATTTTCTGAAGAAGTATTTAAAGATGTGATGTGGTGTTGTTAACTAAAGGACCCATATTCTCTGTTGGGACTCTTGAGTTTATGCATGCTGAGAAATAGAAACTGCACCTGTCAAACAACAGCCCCCTGTTCCCTATCCTTCCTCTAATTCTTGCCAAATTAAGGAAAATATGCAAACATGAATAAAACAAGAGAGCACGATGAAACTTTCAAAAGTGAGTAATATGTTTATCACTGTAATTGTTATACTGATTCATGGGTCTATGCTTACATATAAACTCATATTCTCTGCATTAAATATGGCACTTATGCATATTCAATCGTACTACAATAGACGTGTGTTTACGAAGAAAAAAAAAGGCATCACAACCATTAATAATAATAAAGAAAAAAAAGGAAAAGAGAAAAGAAAAACAATTTGGGGTGAGGCAATTTGTAAACATTCCTCCCTTTTATCCAGGTACAGGACTAGTGCAGGGTGTCTAGAGCCCATAATGCAGCCCAGCTTCTGAAGTAGATGAGCATGCAGCATACAGCGCCCCTTGTTTCAAGGACTCACAATCTTCAGCTCATCGCCTGCACCTGCATCCCCTTTCTGCTGATTTTTGCACAGCATAGCAACTCAACATCAAAGGATTCACTTTAAAGGGAATTAACTTTGTTATGGTTTACATTAATTTTGTAGTTAAAAAGGTAACAGGAGATGAAAGACGTTCTTTGCAAAACGCCACCGTGCATCCACTGTGGCAGACAGTTCTGTAAATATCTGTCTTGCTTGATTTCCTTGGCTGTGAGTATAATGACCTCGGATTTAGCTCTTGGTTTTTACTGAAAATTATGCTATAAACTTTGTTTCCTCTCAGAATCCTCAAAGTATCATCCTTATTTATTCAAAGGGGACATCACATACAGCCATATAGCCTTTACTCTCCCAATGTCAAGTGCTGAGTTTGTCCTCCTTTTAAAGAGTTGAGTACAGTTACACCTTCTGCAATACAGTATTTCTAATACACATTTCAAGTGCCCTACATTCACTTACTTATTCAACCCACATTGTGGGCTTTGTCATTAAAACACACATGGAAAACCTGAGACCTGGAGAAGCTGAGTCACATGCCAAGGCTAGAAGGTAGATGAAAGACAAACTTGTCCTGGAGTTTAATAGCAATGATCCACCACTGCCCTCTCTCTTTTGCAGCAGACCTTTCTGGCAGGCATGTTTTTAGTTATTTTCTATTGTTTTCATGGAAAATAAAGAAAAGTCTGGAATAATTGTATTAAAAATATGATTTTCCTTATGTTTCATGTCCGATGCTCCCACAATGCCACCCAAACATCTTCCACTTTTGACTTGACCAGTAATGAATAATCATAGTGATAAGGCCACAAGCTGATTGATTTCCAGCTCTATTTCTGTAAATTTTCATTTCTTTAATGACCACAGGATGATATATGTGGGTATTTCTAATGAGCAACTATTTGTATACTAAAAAAAGATTTGAACTTTTCAATCAGTTCTGCATTAACTGAATAATGTACTTTCATTTGTTGGTACTCTTTGTAAAGAAGTATTTGTTTGTTTGTTTATTTATTTATTTATTTATTTTATTTGGATGATCCTGTATGAATGTATAAGATATGAGACAGCAGAGATAACAAAATGCCACCACATTCCCTAGAACTAAAGTTATAGTAAGTTGTGAACTGCCATATGAGTACTGGGAACCGATCCTGGGTTCTATGTAAGGACAATAAGTGTTCTTTTTTTAAAGTATTTTATTTATTTACATTCTAATCATTGCCACAGTTCCCATGTCCACGGTTCCTCATCCGATTACTTCTTCCCCTTGCCTCTGATAGGGTGCTCCTATCCATCAGCCCACCCACCCCGCCTTCCCTGGGTCCTCATGTCTCTGGAGGATTAAGCACATCTTCTCCCACTGATGCCAGACCAGGCAGACTACTGCTACATATGTGCCAGGGACCTCAGCCCAGCCTGTATATGCTCTTGGTGGCTCAGTCTCTGGCAGCTCCCTAGGGTCTGGGTTAGTTGAGACTGTTGGTATTCCTATGAGGTGGCTCTACCTTTGAGCTTCAATCCTTCCCCTAATTCAACCACTGAGGTCCCTGACTTTAGCCCAATGGTTGGGTGTAAGTGTCTGTGTTTGTCTCAGTCAGCTGCTGGTAGGGCTTCTTAGAGGATAGCCTGCCAGGTTTCTATCTGTAAGGAGATCATAGTATAGTAGTGTCAGCCCTTGGTGTCCCCCCATAAGATGGATCCCAAGTTGTGCCTGTCATTCCTTCAGTCACTTCTCTATTTTTGACCCTGTAGTTCTTTTAAACAGGATTGATTTTGGGTCAGGAATTTTGATTGTGGGTTAGTAACCTTGTCCCTCCACTTGAGTCCCTGTCTATCTACTGGAGGTGGATACTTCCAGTTACCTTTCCTCAGTGTTGGGAATTTTGGCTAAGGTCATCATCAATGAGTCCTGAGAGTGTCTCTGGTACTTTCTAGAGTATCCACCCACCTCCCACTCGCCAAGACAGCTTATGTTTATTCTCTTGGTCCTCTGAGCTTCTCTCCTGTTCCGTTCCCCCATATCTGATCCTGTTTTCCTTTTGCCCTCCCCTCACCTCTTGCAGACAGATGCCTCCCTCCTTTGCTACCTGTGATTATTTCCTTCCTCAATCTAAGTGGGATTGAAACCTCCTCACTTGGGCATTTCTTCATGTTACACTTCTTACAGTCTATAGGTTGTATCCTATGTATTCTGTACTTTTTAGCTAATATCCACTTACCAGTGAGTACATACCATGTATGTCCTTTTGGGTCTGAATTATCTCACACATAACGATAATTTCTAGTTCCATCCATTTATCTGAAAAACTCCGGATGTCCTTGTTCTTAATAGCTGAATAGTATTCCATTGTGTAAATGTACCACATTTTCTGTATCCATTCGTCTGTTAAAGAACATCTGGGTCCTTTCCAGCTTCTGGCTTTTATAAATAAGGCTGTTATGAACATAGTGGAGCATGTTTTCTTGTTATATGTTGAAGCATCTTTTGAGTATATGCCCAGGAGTAGTATCACTGGATCCACAGGTAATATCATGTCCAATTTTCTGAGGAACTGCCAGACTGATTTTCAGAGTGGTTGTACCAGCTTACAATCCCACCATATACCTAAAAGATGCTCCAACATATAACAAGGAAACATGCTCCACTATTTTCACAGCAGCCTTATTTATAATAGCTAGAAGGTGGAAAGAACCCAGATGTCCTTCAACATAGGAATGGATACAGAAAATGTGGTACATTTACACAATTTACTCAGCTATTAAAAACAATGATTTTATGAAATTCTTAGGCAAATGAAAGGAACTAGAAAATATGCTGAGTGAGGTAACCCAATCACAACAGAACACACATGGTATGCACTCATTGATAAGTGGATATTAGCCCAAAAGCTTGAAGTACCCAAGATACAACCTACAGAACACATGAAGCTCATGAACAAGGAACACCAAAGTGTGGGTGCCTCAGTGCTTCAGTCCTTCTTAAAAGGAGTAACAAAATACTCACTGGAGCAAATATGGAAACTAAGTGTGGAACAGAAACTAAAGGAGGGGCTGTCTAGAGACCATTCAACATGGGTATCCATCCCATGTGCAGTCACCACAGGCAGATGCTATTGTGGATATCAGGAAGTGCATGCTGACAGGAACCTGATATAACTGTCTCCTTAGAGACTCTGCCAGAGCCTGACATATAAAGAGGAGGATGCTCACAGCTAGCCATTGAAGTGATCAAGGAGTTCCCAATGGAGGAGTTAGAGAGAGAAGGCTGAAGGAGCTGAAGGGTTTTGCAGCCCTATTGGTAGAGCAACAATGTCAACCAACCAGAGTTTCCGGGGTCTAAATCATCAGCCTGGGAGTACACAGGAAGGGACCCATGGCTCTAGCTGTATATGTAGGGGAGGATGGCCTTGTCGGGCATAGGTAGGAGAGGAATGCCCCAGTGTGGGGGAATTTGAGGGCAGGGAGGTGGGATTGGGTGGGTGGGGCATAACCTCATAGAAGCAGAAAGAGGGGTGATGAGATAGGGAGTGTCTTGGGGGGAAATGGGTTAAGGGGATAACATGTGAAATGTAAATAGATAAAATATCCAATAAAAAAGATTAAAAAATAAAATAAAATCAGCACACACACATACACACACACACACACACACACACACACACACACACACACACACAAGCACGCTGCATGGTGAAAGTGTGAGTTGTAAAGGTCCCAGACTAACAGGTATTACAAGAGAACAAGCACTATCAGACCGCTTCCTACTTCTCTGCTGGTGGTGTGGAGGCGCCATTCGCATGCAGCTCAGTGGAGCTGAAAAGGCAGTCCACAACTCTTGTCCTTCACCAGACTGGAAGGGGAGACAAAGGAATATGGGGGAACAGATGTAGTTCCTGGTCCCCTTTCTGGGTGCTCAGATGTTACTAGTGTACTGCTGGAAGTCAAGAATGGAGGGTGGCGTGAGGAAAGGAGAGCAGAGCCCAGTCGGATTGGAACCCAGTCTGAAAGGAATCCAGTCTGATCAGGAGTGAGTACTGAGAGTACTAGAAGGGCTTGACAAGAGAAAGCCTTTCTCTGGAGGAGTCTTAAAAATGGTTCTTTAAGACAACAGCTTTCCTCCAGGACATCTTTAATAAAACAGCTCTCTGAGGAGTTCCTCCCTTGTTCCTACTGGTTTATTTGATGGTGCATGTGAATGCATAAACTTTTTGGAGGTGAATCATAGATTAAATACCTTTTGCTAGGGAAAAAAAAAAAAAAACAGGAAGGGAAGCTCATGGGTTGAATGCTCAGGACTATCTAGATACTTCATTAAGATGGAGCAGAACTGTTACCCATTTCCCAGAGTCCCCAGAGAAATGTCATGGTTACATGTTCCAGAGCAGGTAGAAGTTGGTAGAGAATGAATGGTTCCATTCCTGCTATTTTCAATTCTGAGATTTGCAGATGTTGAGCTCATTCAACCTTACCATTTCTTAGGCCTGTCTGTTAACAAGGTCCCACATGTCCTACAAAGTCAACAAATCAGAAAAACAGAACAATGATTTTAAAAAAAAAAAGACCCTCTTCTTAGGCCAGAGTAACAGTCACAGTCTCCAGCATTGAGGAACAAAAGGAAGCCACTCTGAGAAGGGAATTGTCTCTTAGACGAATGGACAGAGATGGTGGTGACTGCCTAAGGTGAAGTGAGTGAAGTTACTAGATGTTGTATATCTACTAAAGCTGTACCATTCTTCCTCCTGAACTCTGCCCAACCAGGCTCCTCTGAGAGTTGATGGAGATACAGCCCTGAGATTGATGATAGAAGTTGGTCCATGTTTCTGGGGAAATTTGAATTCCCTCTTTTGTATTCCTGCTCACTGATAAATTCAGAAAGAGACTTGAAGGAAAGTTAAAGGACAATTGTTTTTGTTTATTTGTTTGTTTGGATTTAGGTTTGGGGTTTGGGTGTTTGAGGGGTGTGTGTGTGTGTGTGTGTGTGTGTGTGTGTGTGTGTGTGTATGCTTTAGAGAATCAACAGGGAAGACACGTTGAAAAATCTCAGCAGCTACCAAAAGAAGAAAGATGGAGAAAAGAAAACATGAAAGCCATGCCTTTTGAGTTGAAGCATGAAAGGTAGCTTCAGCCAGCAGGTAGCTGCATGGAAGGCAAACATCTACACATTAGAAAGGGGAGGGGAAATGTCAGAAAAAGAGTGAGAAAACTCAGAATGTCAGAGAAACCATGCCTAGGCTTTGGCCAGGATCCAAGAGGAAAAGACATAGAAAAGACAGGAAAGGAAAAGTTATATTTCTCTGAGTTACTCAGAAAAGTGGGTAGGTTCTGCAGGGCTACATGATATGATGGGAGGTCTGTAGGTGACTGAAGGGAGAAAGGGTTTTTTAAGTCAATGAGTATAATATATCATTAGGAAGATAATTATTCCTCACAGCTCATTAATCTGCCCTCTAGTGAATCAGCTTTCCTGGGGGTGGACTCTTGGCCAAGTTATTGACAAGTCCAAATAGACTCTGAAGGGGAGAGAAAATAGTGTGTAATGTTTTAATTTGGTGAGCAAATAAAAATGTTGTATCTCTCTTAAGGTCAGCTCTTGTCCATTCTTATAACCAGAAGCTAAGGTGGGGTATTCCAGATGCTTCCCGTTACACTATTATCAGGGAATCCTCAATAGCTTAGAGTGTATTAATCTATTAATTTCTGTAAGAGTAAAACCCTCAAGAGTTAATATACTAAAAATACTTAAAAAGGAGATCAGTGACCAGTCCAACCAAGGACCTGCATTTCTAGCCTCCATCCATAAAACAAATGAGACTTGTGGCTTATAACCAAGGACAGGAGTGGAGGACCCTTTCCTAAATTGACTGCCCCATTTTCTATCTTCTATCCTTATCAATGAGTGAGAAAAAATAGGTCATCTCCAGCTGTGTGTTCCTTCCTAGGGACCCTTGATTTGCCACCAGTATCTGAAATAACCTACAGTCCTCAAGAACATTTGCAAAGAGAAGGTGTTGAGTAATTTTGGTCCAAGTTCTTCTACAATGATTTTATAAAATACTGTTCATTGGAACCAGGAAGTCCTTGGTAAGAGCTGCTGCCTCTGTGGAGATAAAAGGCATCCTTATCACCTGATTAGGTAGGATTGAGCCCTGAGATAGAATAAAAAATAGATTCTCTTAGTGACTGTCATACCCAGGCAGCATCTGGCTGTGACCTGCTGTATTAACAGCCAAACCAGTAGGTCCACACACTGTACCCTCATGTACACAGGGAGACCAGGACAGTGTGGGGGCAGGGAGGCCTCACTATGAAAATCCAGACACATTGCTTCATCAGGATTTTTCCCACAGTAGCCCCAAACAAGCTGTCCTTTATTTCCTGAGGCTTTTAAGGGGTGCAGGTGGTGAACGATTAATAGTGAATAACTTTAGTATTCCAGGGTAGCCCTCTTGCAAAGCTGAGTAGCTCCGTGGCTGCCCAGGCCTCAGAGATAACTATGGGTCTAGGCTGTGGTTTGGGGTTTGTTCAACTTTCATTGTGAGCTGAACCTCCAACAATCCCTCCATCCCAGGAGGTTACTATTGATTTGTGCTGCCTGTGAAACAACAGATCAAGGCAGCAGAGAGAATGCAAAAGCAATGGCATACTAATGTCAGACCTGGGAAATTTCTATCGTAGGGAACACAGCTCAGAATGCAGGCTTGGCTGGTTTCCAGCTACGTATTTGAAGATGATTAGCTGACTCACTTGTAAGAGTTTGGAGGTGTGTGGGCTCTCTGCCTTGCTAGAACTGCTTTGTTCCGGAAAGTACTGATTATAAAGTTCTTTAAGATGCCTCAAAGGGCAGCTCCTCCCCTGGCCCACCCTCTCTTCTGATTACCAGGGTCCTTCTTACAGTTGCCTCTGCCAAAATTACACATTTCCCTTACAGCCTGCCTCCCCAACAAATGAACTCAAAGTAGAGGGAGAGGAGAGAGGGAGAGGGAGAGGGAGAGGGAGAGGGAGAGGGAGAGGGAGAGGGAGAGGGAGAGGGAGAGGGACAGAGAGAGACAGAGAGAGACGGAGAGAGAGACAGAGAGAGACAGAGAGAGACACAGAGAGAGAGACAGAGAGAGACAGAGAGACAGAGAGTTTCAAAGAAAAAAGGGAGAGAGGGAGATAGGGGAAGCTCATTTAATTTTCTTAAGAATTTTATTGTGACCTTTCTTCATTCAGATCACATATACATATGTATGGACACACACACACACACACACACACACACACACACACACACACGCACGCACACACCATGGTGGCCTTCAGCAGATTCCAGCAGCACAGGAGTCATTCACCTGCTTTATTATTATATTAGTCATTTTGTCAGAGCCAATCTCTGACAGAAAATGTAAAAGAAGAAATGGTTTATTTTCTCTTCTTAAATAGAGTACTTTTAAACCTATTCTCTGAGGATTCCATACATGCATATAATGTATTTCAATCATACTCACCCCTATTCTTTCTCTCCAACTAGAGATTATTTTAGTTTACAGTTTCAAAATGGCATTCATGGTCATGTGGACTCATGTCTCTAGAAAGAGCATCACAGCAGTAAAAATGCGTGGCAGAGGTTCTTCTCCACTTCTCAACGGATATGTGTGTGTGTGTGTGTGTGTGTGTGTGTGTGTGTATTTCATATATATATATATATATATATACATATATCTTATAAGGAATATATATATTATATATATAATATAATATATCTTATAAGGAAGCCATGCTTGCAGTGAACATTCCACAATGGCTCATAAAAGAACTTGAGAAATTCCGTAGAGGCTACAATGTCACAGTTCCATGGCCAACTTAATTTTGCCTATCCCTAGCTTCCTAAATAGCCACTTGTTGACCACCTCCTCTCCATGTGACATGACACTCTGAGACTAGTGGGTAAATTTTCAGGAATGCATGAATAGGCCCATAATTCAATCCAATTTAAAGCTAAGGATTTTATTAAACAGCATCTGAGGCCTGTAGCAGAGCCTTCTCTTCTTTTCTATAAGCTGCCTACCTGCTATACCCACTAATGAGATTCTAAAAGCATGTGCATGTTGGCTCATGACTTTCTTTGTTCTGTTACACATTGGAACAGTGTGACTTTGAGGTCACTGAAACGCTTGTTTCTTGGCCATGGCCACTCATATTTAACTCCAGAATATACTATCACTTAATGGCTTTACTAAAAAGCTGTCTTTTACATCATCCATAGAGACAGAAAGGAACAGGAACAATGTATCTCCAAGAGACTTTCTAGAGACTTAATTCCCTTAGTAGTTGCCAACTCCTAAAGTTTTTACAACCTGACAAATCAGTGTCACTAGCTGGGACCAAGCACAGGATTCAAATACCTATAGTAAAATTTTATATTCAGATCAAATCAGAGGCCATTGAGTGTTCTGTCCAGATTCTTTGCATTGTGTGTAGCCTATGGATAACAGCAAAACTTTATTTATAATCATTATAGCAAGCAAGTAGCATGATTATAAAATTAAACACATTCTCCATGGAGAGCCACCAGTACAAATTAAACAGTCTTTACACACTGTCATCAGAAGTATTTGTCAAATCAAAGTATTGTTAAATACCAAAATGCCAATTTCAGAATGATCATTCTGTTAGTGTATGCATAAACTGAAATATCAAGATTATCTTATGACAAAAGGACAACTGGAAGCTCTTCCTAACCTAGGATCCATCTAATAAAAAAAGCGTGTGCAGACAGTGTGTTGGGAAGAATGCCTATGAACTATAAACGGGAGAAGCAGAGATGAAAGGGGTGACTGAGCACATCTGGGGCTTCTCCACCACACGGTGTATTAGGTCATTCTCCTTCTGGGAGTACTTCTCTTCTCTTAGTAAGCTGTTTTCATTTTTATTTCAAACCATGTGTCTGATCCCTTATCTGGGAACCCAACAGTCTAGACTTAAGTGTCCACTGACCTCAGATCCACAGCTCAGCATTCCTAAGCATCTGTTCTCTGACACTCTGAACTTCTTCCCTGTTTCTCTGACCTTCATGGCTAAATAAAATACACGGCTTTCCTCCAACCCCCCAAATATCCCTGCACTCTTGATAGTTGCCAGGATGGTCAGTTTGAATGCACTCTTGTTTATTCTCTTAAACCTCTAATTCTTGGGCTTCCTTCTGGACCTGTTTCTCAATTACTTAATGAATCAGCCTGAAGAAGAACTGAATCCCCAGTGGAATCCATTTCCAGTAATATAAAGACTTGTCTGAATTCAGCCAGTTACCTAACTTGTCCCAAGACTTTCAATTCTTGAATTATGGTGTTTTGAAATGCTTATCCTAATTACACTCATGCAAACTATTTGGTGATTAAAATATTGTCAAGTATTAAAAATGAAGAGTTATATATCTTGGTGGGAGACATGATGACAAGACACGTGGTAAGGGTATCACTTCCTGCTTTCCAAGGGAAGTGACACTTTTTAAACAACAAAATGTCTATGTTTGAATCTTTTCAAAACAGCAAACCCACTTAACTTGTGGCTTTGCTCACTCTAAGTTTACTGATAGTATAAAAATTGCCACAATTAATAAAAGACTCTAGAGTAATTTTTTAAAGTGTTAGGTAGCTAGCTGGTTATAGATTGTCAGGCTTAAAGGTCTTTCAGGGTAAGCTGAGCCTCTCTCATAATCAGCTCTGACCAAACTTCTTGTGGTTTGGGTGTTACACTACTTTTTAAATGTTGATTATTATTCTGTGTATGCATCATGAGGGGTGGATTTGCATGCCACAGCTTGCAGGTGTGGTTCAGAGGACAGCTTTGTGGAGTCTTTCCTCTCTTTCTACCTGTACTTAGGTTCTTTGGATCTAACTCAGGTACTCTTGGCTTGCCCAATAGCTGCCTTTGACTGCTGAGCCATCTCCCTGCTAAACCAAGTCCAGTCCCATATTTAATTTAGGAAAGAAAAAAGTTAGCAGAATTCTCCTCTGCAGAGTTTGAAATAGCAATTTATAAACAATAATAATAAACACAAGGAAGGGAAGAGGACAGAGATGGCAGAGCTTTGTTGAGGCCTATTAAAGAAGGCCATTTTCTCATGATAAAGCATGTCTATTTTATAGATTTACATCTCTTCTTTAGCTTTCCTTCTTCAAGTTCTTTAAATCTACTGTGTTACATGATGCTTTTGGTAAAGAATGGAATCTGAGGTTTAACTCTAGCCCTGGGAAAAGACATGGCATTGTAAATTGATCAAATTGTTATGATAATACAGAAACATACTGCTGTTTTCTTCCTTAGCAGTTAGTCTAAATGAGCCTGTCACTCTTCTGGACAGGACAGTATCCCCCCAGGAAGCTGTCTAGAAAACTTCAAGAAACATGATATGCCTGGAGACATCAGAAGATGGAGGAATACCTACTCCTTAATGAGATGTGTACTTACACATCCCAGAAGCTCTCCCTCAATACAATTTCTTACAGATCTTCACTGCAAACCTGCTGGTTTCTGAGTTCTGTGCCAGAAAACATGATTCTTTCTTATCCTTTTTTGTATCCTCCTTTTTAGACACTAGCCAAATCCCTCCGTCTCCTTGCCCTACCAGTCTGTGCACTCACTCTCTCTGAAGACAATTCTTCTAGAGCTGTTCACAAGATCACTGGTGACCTGTCTGTTTTCTGGTCATTTGGTTGGTTGATTGGGTGGATGGTTTAATTGTTTTGATTATTTGGTTGTTTGGTTGGTTGTTTGGTTGGTTGGTTGGGTGGGTGGGTGGTTGGTTGGTTGGGTGGTTGGTTATTGGTTTGGTGGATTGGTTGGTTGGTTATTGGTTTGG
>JANHMN010000001.1:174966312-175008148 GCA_030674055.1 Rhabdomys pumilio | reverse complement strand
GTCTTTCCTTAATGTCTTCCTAGTTTCTGTATTTGTTTTCATCTGATGCAAGAGGAAGCTTCTCTGATAATTAACTGAAAAGCAACAATCAATGACTATAGAAGAATATCAATAGAAGTCATTTTGTTATTACTTTAAAAAATTAGATGAGTAGTATTTGTTTTTACCCTAGGTCTCTGGGATGTCTATTCTTGGGTTCTTGGTCAACCAAACAGTGTCAGGTACCAGTTGTTTTGGAGAAAACAATCTATTTTCTTAGCAACACCCTTGGTTATTTGGGGATTTCCGTGGAACCCTTCAGGGCAAGCTCAATTGGATGAAAACCAGTTCTGGTACTGAAAGCTTCATTTGGTTTGGCTTCTGTCTCCTTATTTGGATACCTCATTAGGATTGCCTTCATATATTATAGGAAATTTCTATTTCCCTGGATTTCCATACTGTTCCTCAAATGTTCCCAAATGTCAGCTATCTCTCCTTAAGTTTTTCCCCTCAAATCTATCCTCCCTACCCCTTGCCACCTGTTCTTCCTGTTCTGGTATCACTCCCCTGCCTCCACTCCACTCATAAAATAGATTTTATAACCTCTTCAAGAGAGATTCATACACCTTCCCAGTTCCTTCCTTTATGCATAACCTCTCTATGTCTGTGGGTTGTAGCTTGATTGATTATCTTTTTATGACTGATATAAGTGAATACATACCACATTTACTTTTCTGAGTCTGAGATGCCTCATTCAGGATGATTTTTTTCTAGTGTTATAGTCTAATGCCTGAAATTTTTAAGATGTCATTTTTTAATTGTGTAAATATACCATATTTTCATTATCCATTCTTCAGTTGAGGGACATGTAGTTTGTCTCTATTTTCAGACTATTATAAATAAAGTTCAATGAACATGGTTGAACAAGTGTCCCTATGTACAAGGAAGTGTCTTTGGCTATACGCCCAAAAGTGGTATAGCTCGATTTTGAGATAGGTCAATTCCCATCTTTCTGAGAAGTGCCATACTGATTTCAATAGTGGATATACAAGTTTGTACTCCCACCAGCAATGGAAGAGTGTTCTCCTTGCTCAACATTCTCACCAGTATGAGCTGTCAATTGTATTATTAATCTTAGCCATTTTGACAGGTATAAGAGAATCTCAAAATAGTTTTGATTTGCATCTCCCTGATGGCTATGGATGTTTAAAGTTCTTTTAAGTGTTTCTTGGACACTGAACTTCCTTTATTAATAATTCTACATTTAGATTTCCATCCCATTTGTTAATTGGATTTTATGGTTCTTCTCCTTCTCCTTCTCCTCCTTCTTCTTTTTGTCAATTTGCTTGAGTTTTTTAAAATATATTTTTATATTAGTCCTATATCAGCTGTGGAATTGTAAAAAACAAACAAACAAAATAACACAAAGCAAAAAATAATTTCCTTCCTGTTGGCTGCCACGTTGTCCAAATAATGATACATTATGCCATGCAGAAGTGGAAGCTTTTCAGTTTCATGAGATCCAACTTATTGATCTTATCACGTGTGTGGATTTATGTCTGTGTCTTTGATTTGATTCCATTGAGCAACATGATTGGTTTTATTCCAATACTATGGGGCTTTTACTACTATAGCCCTGTGGTACAATTTGAGATCAAGGAGGGGTTATATTCCTAGCAGTTCTTTCATTATTCAGGACTGTCATAGCTATCCTGGGTTTTTATATTTCCATATGAAGTTAAGAACTGTTCTTTTAAAACATGTGAAGACTTGTGTAGAAATGTTGATGGAGATTGCATTGGATATGTAGATTGCTTTTGGTACAATGGTCATTTCTGCTATGATAATTCTATGGAATCATGAGTATGGAAGAGCTTTCCAGCTTCTTTTTTTTTTCAGTTTCTTTCTTCAAAGACTTGAAGTTTTTATAATACAGGTCTTGTACTTGCCTTGTTAGAGTTACCCCTACATATTTTATATTATTTGAGGCTATTACGAAAGGTGTTGTTTCTGCTATTCCTTTTCAGTCAGCTTGTCAATTGTATATAAGAGGGATACTAATTTTTTGAGTTTCTCTTGTATTCAGCCACTTTGCAGGAATTCCCCAGTAAAAATGTTAAAGTCACTTATATGTACTATCAGATCATCTACAAATAATAATACTTTGACTTCTTCCTTTCCAATTTGTATACCATTAATCCACTTCAGTTTTCTTATTGCTCTAGATAAAACTTTAAGCACTATATTGAATAGATATATAGAGAATGAATAACTGTCTTAAGAGACACCATCACTTTGACAACTCTTACTAAGGAAAATATTTAATTGGGGCTGACTTACAGTTTCAGAAGTTTAGTCTATTATCATCATGACAGAATGCATGCCAGTGTGCAGCCAGACATGGTGCTGGAGAAGGAGGTAAAAGATACACATCTGGGCCAGAAAACAGCAGAAAGAGACTGAGACACACTTCCTTCTGCCCACACATACTCCAACAAGGCCACAGCTCTTCAGACTGCCAATCTTTATGTGTCTTTGGGGGCCATTTTTATTCAAATTGCTAGAGTAGCCTTGATTTTGAGTTTGCTAATTTGGATATTCTCTCTCCTCTTTTGAGATAATTTAGATGAAGGTTTGTCAATCTTATTGATTTTTTTCAAATAAGTAACCTTTTGTTTCATTTATTTGTTTTGCATTATTCTCCTTCTTATCGATTTTATTGGTTTCCAACATAAGTTTGATTACTTCTTGCTGTCTACACCTTTTGTGTGTGATTATTTTTTCATTTTGTTCTAGAGTTTTTAAATGTGCTGCTATTACTTTGCTAGTGTGAGCTCTCTCCATTTTTTTATTGTGAGAACTTGGTGTTATGAATTTGAAACTTAGAACTGTATTTATTGTGTTCTATAAGTTTGGCTATGATGTGTATTAATTTTGAGTGAATTCTATATAATATTTAATTTATTTCATTATATCTGTCTTAACCCAGTTTTTACTAGTATAATGTTTTTTTGTTTTTGTTTTTGTTTTTTGGTTTGTATGCTTTTTGTTTCATCTGTTGTTGATATCAAGAAATAATTAGTTGTGGTATAATAGGATGCAGAGAGTTATTTCAAATTTTTGTTTGTATTGAGACTTGCTTTGTGTCTAAGTATGTGGTTAAAATTCGATAAAGCCCCATGAAATACATAGAAGAATGTGTATTCCATTGTGTTTCAGTGAAATATCTGTGTTTCTGTAAATAGCTGTTATGTCAACCTGGTTAATAATGCCTGTCAACTCTAGTATTTCTCTGGTTTAAGTTTGTGTTCGAAAGACATGACCATTAGTAAAACTTAGTATTGAAGTCTCCCACTATCTAGGTGTGAGAATCAATATGTGATTTAAGCTGTAGCAGTATTTCTTTTGTAACCTTTGGGGCTCTTGTGTTTTGGGCATAAAT
This sequence comes from Rhabdomys pumilio, assembly GCA_030674055.1. Classification (NCBI taxonomy): domain Eukaryota; kingdom Metazoa; phylum Chordata; class Mammalia; order Rodentia; family Muridae; genus Rhabdomys; species Rhabdomys pumilio. The sequence continues at coordinate 175,004,727 of JANHMN010000001.1, read as the reverse complement.
GGTACAGATTGAAATATTTTCCTAGTGTATTTTTCCTTTGATAAGTACATAATATCTTCCCTATTTCTTCTAATTACTTTTGATTTGAAATCTATTTTCTTAGATATTAAAATGGCTATACCATTCTCTTTCTCAGTTCCATTAGCTTGGAATAGCTTTTTCAAATCCTTTACACTGAGGTAATGTCTATCTTTGACATTGCAGTGTGTTTATGTTAGTCTGTGATTTTTGATTGGAATTAAGACTGTTGAGAAATACCAAAGACCAATTATTGTTAACTCCTGTTACTTTTGTTGGTGGTGGTGGTGATGATATGTGAGTGGTGTGTGCATGTGTGTGTGCATATGAGTGTGCATGTGCGTGTGTGTGTGTGCGTGTGTGTGTGTGTGTGTGTGTGTGTGTGTGTGCTTTGCTTACTTTGATTTTGCTAATCTTGGATTATTTTCTGCATTTTAATGGTTGTTTTTGTTTCCTTAGGTTGGAGTTTTCCTTCTAGCATCTTCTGTATGACTAGATTAATAGATAAATATTGTGTGTGTGTGTGAATGTTGATTAAATTCATTTTTATCATGGAATATCTTATTTTTCCATCTATGGTGATTAAAAGTTTTGCTACATATAGTAGTCTGTGCTGATATGTGGTCTCTTAGAGTCTTCAGCATACCTGTCCAGCCCCCTTTGACTTTTAGAATGTCCTCTGAGAAGTCATGTGGAATTCTAATAGATCTGCCTTTATATAATACTTGGTCCTTTTCCCTTCCAGTTTTTAATATTTTTTTCTTTGTTCTGTATGTTTAGTGTTTTGATTATTATGTGGAGGGAAAAATTGCTATTCTGGTTGAACCTATGTGGTGTTCTGTTTGTTTCTTGTATCTTTGTGAGCATGTTCTTCTTTAGGTTAGGTATATTTTCTGCTACTATTTTATTGAATATATTTTTGGACATGTGAGCTTGATTTCTTCTCTCTCTTCTATTCCTATTCTTCTCGGGTTTGGTCTTTTTATACTGTCACAGATTTACTGGATGTTCTGTGTCAGGAATGTTTTGATTTAGTATTTTCTTTGGTTGATGTATTTATTTCTTCTATCATATCTTTAATACCTGAGAGTCTCTTTTCCATCTCTTGTACTCTGTTGGTAAAAGTTGCCTCTGTAGTCCCTGTTCAAATTCTTACATTTTTCATTACCAGATTTCCCTAAGTTTGAATTTTCTTCATCAATTCTACTTCCATTTTCAGGTCATTATTTATTTCCTAGTACTGTTTGTGTTTTCCTGAACTTTTTAAAGATATTTATTTAATTCCTCACACTGTGTGTATTTTCTGGATATTTTAATGCCTTTAGTCATTTTTTTTATTATTATTATCTTCATATCTGTTGTTTTGAGGTCTTCTTCTTGGGCTCCAGTTCTGGTGCCTACTATTGTAGGGTTTCAAGACTTCAGTGGAGACACTTTGTCCTAGTTGTTATTGATTGTGTTTTTATGTTAGTGTCTAGATATATGGGACTGGGATGATTACAGGCCTAGCTGATAATATCTGATTTTGTGTCTGCTGGGTCAATGTATTTTCCTTGGTTTCTACCTCATCCTGGATATTAAGAGAATGTTGTAGTTTTATGTTACATGGAAGAAATTTTTTTTGTGGAGTAGTTTCCCAGGCCTGCTCAGTTGGTGTATTCCCAGGATTTGCCTATTGGTGTTGGAAGCTGAGATAATGGGATGTGTTAGGAAAGCAAAAATGGGAGGAAAAAAAATCTTGTGATCCATTGGGGAATGGGGTAAGAAAGTTAAGAGAAACCTCCACATGTATTTTTACAACAGAGCTGAGGATGAGACTGGGGGACTTAAAACTGGAGGAGCAGAAGGGGAGCATAGTCAGTATACTTGTTTCTCTCAATTTCATAGAATTTCATCATTATGGAAGGCTGGAGAAGACTTATCTATACAAAGCTGTGTAGTATAATATAATGCTAGCCTTAAATTGACTTTTAAAGAGATATTAAAAAATGAGTTATAAATGGCAAATTGGCTTTATTATACATTAATTAGTTTAATAGTACTGATGGGAGAATTGATCAAATTTCCCAAGATAGCTCTGTAAAAGATAAACATCTTTATTCATTTTATCCAAAGATAAACATATCTAAAATATAGCACAAATAATAAGTTAAAGGAATTATGTAGTAAATACCTTAGTAAGAGAAATATGGAAAATCATATAAAAGACAACTGTAAAATTAAACAAATTGAACATTTTGAAGATTTAGTAGTTTAATGTAGTTCATACAATTTTCATTATTTGATCAATGAAAGAATTGAATTTCATTATTATCATAAAACATGTTCTACTTAATGAGGACTTAATGGAATAATGCCAAGGTTCGCCAGGGCCAATTAAACAATGATGATGCCTAATGAATACTCTATGAAGAACAGTGAGGCAGGAGAGATGGCTATGCTGGAGTCATAGTGGGCAGCTTATAGCAGCAAGTGCTTAATTTTTAGGAATTTTGTCATCTCCTTGAGGTCACACTGATTGCTTGGCATTAAGGGGAGACTTAATTTCTCTTAGGTGGCCATAAGAAAAGAAAAGTTTGGAAAATTCCTTCAAACCAATTATGGAAACATTCTGAAGAATAGAGTAGTTAAAATTTTTGATAGTTCAGCTCTTTATTCCAAGAATAACATGACCATTTCCTCTATGGAAAAGAGACTGCTGTGACAACCTATAGGACACTTTGCCCTGTAATCATGACAATGAGATAAGCAAAACTATACTGTGATAGATAGTTCTAAGTTAAGGATCCTGTTGGTATTCCCACTTAGAAAGAGGAAAGTCACCAGACCCTTCCCTGAGACTCCACCCACCACTTCATCCTGTTACCCTGCTACAGGTGGTTTCAGGAGATACTCAGAAAATAGAAGGTAAAATGAGGACAGGATTTTTAAATACAAATTATTTATCTTATGTATGTGAGTAAACTGTTATGTCTTCAGATACACCAGAAGAGGGCATCAGATTCCATTACAGATGGTTGCAAGTCACCATGTGGTTGCTGTGAATAAAACTAAGGACTTCTGGGAAAGCAGTCAGTGCTTTTAACTGCTGAGACATCACTCCAGGCCGAGGACAGAATTCTAATGACATTGCTTTAGCTATTGAATTATCAGCATGCTCATCTTGAACATTTTCCCTTGCAGCTGTTTTTGATCCACCCATACTGCTATAAGTAGTCCCTCACTCATAAGCCTCTGAGCTAATAACCCAACACATTTATTCATCATGGTGGTTAGTCTCAGTTATCTACTTGATATGATTTAGAATCCCCATAAAAATGAACCTCTGAATGTATCTGTGAAAGAATTTCTTGATTACATTAATATAGATGCAAAGACTTATCCTAAATGTGGGATGAGCCATCTCATGTACTGAGGTCTTGGACAGAATAACAAGGTAATGATTAAGATGAGGAGAAACATTGATTTCTCTCTGCTTCCTGACTGTGGATACAATGTGACAAGCCACCTCAAGATCTTGCTCTTATGACTTGCCCACCAATATAAAATGTACCTTCAAACTGTGAACCATAATAAGCCTTTCCTGAAGTAGTTTTTGTTGAATTTGTTCCAGCAATTCATGAACTTGGAGGTAAGTATTTCTTTGGTGCCCCATCTGAAATGGTTCACATCTCCTCTTTAAAAGTTACATAGCATGCTGAATGCCAGGACTGCTTAGCACACATTTTAAATTCATGTAATAAATTTTGACCTCATGTTCGTCTGTAGAAAGGCATTTTATATTTCAAGTTAATAAAAGAAATAACAAGAAATGTAAGTTTATTTCATAGAGCACCTGTGTTCTATATTTTCTCTAGTTTCTATGTTAATAACTCCATTTAAAATTATAAATAATATAAATTAATATAGAATTCTATCTATAAATCTACAATCAGAATGTAAACTTGGAAACATGTATGTGAGAAATAGTAAACAAAATCTTTTTGTTTCTAGGATTAAAAGTAGTCTTAAAGTAACTAAATTTCAAAATCACTCAAATTCCAGCAGAAAATAAAGGAAACCATCAGCAGAGAAGTCACATAATCTCACTACTACCTATGTAAAAGTCTGAACTCAAAGATTCAGGTTAGCCTTCACAATCAACATATTATATACTTCCTTGAAATGCACCATTTGTAAATTTACAGATTGAAACAAGGAGGCCAGACTCTTCAGACTACCCCTTAATCCTCTCTTATATGTTCCTCCCCTCTTGACATTTGTTTACATTGGTTACATTTCCTCCCTGATTCTATTTCTAACTTCATTCATACAAATATGTAAGGACGAGTGAGTTACTGAATACTGTTACTCATTACTTTCCATTCTCCTTATTTATTCAATGTGCTCTCCAATTAATCCAATTCCATCCAGAAAGCCCCAAATACCAAATCATTTTCTTGTGACAACACTTTCTCCAAGTAATGGAAAGTTTATAATATCCCTTCTTATTGCAAAGCCCTCACAGCACATGTGCTTTGTCTCTGTCATGGTGTCCCAGTCACTGACAACTTCAGCATCTCTTGATCATCTGCCTCTGTCATCCTCTGTATCCAACTTAGATTTCACAGCCATAACATTCCAGCAACTTTAAACTCTCTAACCATAGGTGAATCATACTCTTGCTGTTTTCATGGATACTATTGCTATATCCAACCAAGAAAAATAGAAATTACCTAGGAGGTAAGTGCATGATAACCTACAGCCATTTCTTGAGGATGTAGCTATGTCTTCTCTACCAACTTTTCAATATCTTCTTAAAAATTCTCAAGCATCTAGGTGATCTAACCCTACGCAGTCACTCATTTTGCTTCAGTCTTGATGAAAAGAATTGACATTGACATGCAGTACCTCCAACCAAGTTTACTTTTGTAAATCTGTCTATAAATGAACCAGTTTTCTCCTCCTGCCCATTTACTACCAAAAGGAAATGTCTATTCAATTATAGCCAGTTGGTCTACCTAGACTCACAAAACATCATACTACCTTTCTTATAACACTTTCTATATATAACTTCTGGTCTCCTGGGTTCTTTCTATTGTTTTCTGGTCTTTACCTCCTTTTAAAGAATTATACTGTTTTCAAAAAAAATCATAGCTTTCTCTTTCTCCACAGACAAGTAGTCTCCTCTTAGCCCAGACTGAACAATCCTTTCCTTCCCTCAGTGCCCACTTCAATGGCTGTCACAGCTCTACCAGCAAATATTTGTCTCCTCCATGAATTTTCATATCTTATTCTTTCTACATGAAATCCCATTCCTTGCCCCTTTGCTTTTACTTCAGTGACACCAGTCATCCTTCATAAAGTAGATGGAGTATCACTATCTTAAGGAAGCTCTTGTGATCTCTCAGGGTTAAGTTAAATCACCTTGTTTATCTCTCTCTGCAGCAGGTGTTTCTCCTTTATCTATGTAGTATGCTCACAAGTAAGTGATTATTTGAGCTGTGCTAGTGTCCTCCTTATATCTGAGCAAGCCTGAAAGTTCAGCATGGATTGTTTCTTCTCCTTATCTCACTACTTAACATAGAGTCAATTACACAGTAGGCTCAACTAAATGTGTGTTACATGGCTTAGCACATCATCACCTACAAAACTCCAAATGAATCTTAAGAATCCCAAATATTGTCAAGGGTTCAATGAAATATGTCCAATTATACACTGATTCTAGTAATATGATTTGTCACAACCCTTTTAGAAAATAATTTTACATGACGCATTCTAAAATTACTTTTGCACTATCCATTTCACTCTGAATAAGTTCCAGCATTGCATAGAAGCATATGCACAGATGTTTCTTGTCTCATTATTTGTAATGCAGAAGAATTATGAACACAAATACTCAACAACAGTTAAGTTAATTAAGGATTGCCATCTAAGTATATTATTTCACTATTTTTAATCATGTGTACAAAGGGATTGCAGTAACTTTATGCAATGTTTATTTTTTTTGATGCTTGTGATTTGACAGTGTTGAAATTCATGTAGATAGCCTGAACTCAACTCTGTAAAAAATATATATATAGAACAAAATGACAATGTTGTGATAAAATACCAAGAAGCATCATAGGATGACAACAGTAAGAGCTTTACTAACAACTGGCTTTCATTGAGCATTTGCTATACTTGGCCTCTTTTATGTTTTACCCAACTCATTCACTAAATGCATATAACAACCATATCAGTTCATTATTACTCATATTCTAAGAAAATGAACTAAGCTTCAGAAAGAAAGAAATCACTTTATAAACAAGAATGTCCAAAGACAGAATAGTTTCAAATAATGAAATTATTTACAACCCATAGTAATTTCATTTCTTGGTGATTTCATTATGAGGGACATTTTGTTATATATTTTAAAAATAGCATGTAACCTTGAAAACAAGAAAAAATACCATCTAAACAAGTTTCAAGTATAATTTATTCCAGCCAGTCATTCATTAAGTATACATGATTCTTATTTTGAACAATATTTTCACAAGAACAATCCTTGAAGTCAAAATGCATTATTGAAGAATAAATAGTTCAGAATCTTGTTGATTTGACTTACCAGAAGAATCATAGACTTGCTAAAAGAGCCTGATTGATGAAGAAAATTAAAAATGAACATTCTGTTGGATATATTTTCTGAAATCGAATCTTCCATTCCCCTATGTTGACATGTTTCCAAATAGCAGGGATTTGAAAAGGAAGAACTTAACACATTTTCCATCAAGTTATTTTTCATCATATACAGGAGAAACAGGATCTGAATCAATAGTTATGATGCCTCATTGTAATACAGACACACACACACACACACACACACACACAGAGAGAGAGAGAGAGAGAGAGAGAATCAAAATCAATGATTTTGTGATATATATGGAAAGTTATGTTTTCATGTGTAAAGAGAATATTTAAAAAAAGAGAAGAATAAAGATATGAGTACTCTATCCCTGAGTCTGAGCCTCCTGGAAAATATTTATTAGAAAAAAAGTAATGCTGATATGGCCTTTAGCTAAGTTAAAGAAGACGTACAACATTTTCTTTTTTCCATTCTTCAGTTAACAGATATCTAGGTTGATTCCAATTACTGGCTATTACAAATAAAGCTACTATAAACATAGTTATGCAAGTATCTTTGTGAGATGTTGAAGCATCTTTTTGGTATATGCTCAGAAGTGGTATAGCTGGGTCTTGAGGTAAAATTATTCCCAGATTTCTGAGAAAATACCAAATTGATTTACAAAGTGTTTGTACTAGTTTCCACTCCCACCAGCAATGGAGGAGTGTTCCCTTTGCTCCACATCCTTGTCACCATGTTATCTCTTGACTTTTTGATCTTAGCCATTCTGGTGGGTATAAGATGGAACCTCATAGTTGTTTTGATTTGCATTTTCCTGATAACTAAGGACTTTGTACATTCTTTTAAGTGCTTCTTGGCTCTTTGAGATTCTTCTGTTGATAATTCTCTGTTTAGCTTTTTACCTCATTTTTAATTTGGCTATTTGGGTTCTTGGTGTCTAACCTCTTGAGTTCTTTGTAATTTTGGATATTAGCCCTCTATCAGATGTAGGGTTAGTAAAGATCCTTTCGCAATTTTTGGACAAGCAATTTGTCTGTATCCTTTGCCTTACAGAAGCTTTGAAGTTTCATGAGGTTCCATTATCAATTGTTGATATTAGCTCCTGAGCCATTGGTGTTCTTTTCTGAAACATGTCTCCTGTACCAATTTGTCCAAGAGTATATTCCACTTTCTCTTTTATGAGATTCAGAGTATCTAGTTTAATGTTGAGATCCTTGATCCACTTGGATGTGAGTTTGTGTAGAGTGATGAGTATGTATCTATTTTTATTCTCCTACATTTAGATATCCAGTTAAATCATCACAATTCATTGAAGATGCTTTTAATTTTTTCATTGTATGGTTTTGGTTTCTTTGCACAAATCAAGTGTCCATAGGTGTGTGGGTTTATTTCTTGATCTTTAATCTGATTCCATTGATCAACATGTCTGTTTAGGTACACTATTCAGCTGTTAAAAAGCAAGACATCATGAATTTTTCAGGCAAATGAGGAGAACGTAAGAATATCATCTTGAGTGAAATAACCCAGTTCCAAAAGGGCATGCATAGTATGCACTCATAAGTGGATATTAGCCATAAAATACATGTATCATTTTACATTCCACAAACCCAAGGAAGCTAAATAAGAAGGAAGGCCCAAGTGAAAAAACTTGGATCTCACTTTGAAGGAGGAATAAAATAGCAATTAGAAGCTGATGGAGGGAAGGAACTAGGAAGGAGGGGGCATGGAGAGCAGGATAGGAGATTCAGGATTAGGTGTGTGGAAGGACAGGAGAGATGGCTAGATAGCCATGAAAATGAATGGAAATCTGCAACTGACAGGGTGGGGAACTGAGGAATATCTAGAAGACAAGACAGAGACCTGGGATAAGGGAGACACACAAGAATCAATGAGGATGACCTTAGCTGTGACTTACTACATTGGGGATATAGAACCTGAAGAAGCCACCTCCTGTAGCCAAGCAGAAATCCCAGTAGAGGGATGGGAATATCAACCCTCCCACAAAACTTTCAACTTAAAATTTAACCTGTCTACAAATAATGCATGCACAGGGAGGGAGCAGAGACTGCAGGAATAGCCAACCAATAACCAGCCCAACTTGAGAAATCCCATGGGCAAACACTAATCCCTAACACTATTAATGATACTTTGTTATGCTTGCAAACAGTAGCATGTTTTTCTTAGAGAGGCTCCATCCAGCAACTGACTCAGATAGAGACAGAGACCCAGAGCCAATGAGGACTCCTATGGAAAATAGGAGAAAGGATTACAGAGGATAGAAACTCCACAGGAAGAAAAACAGAGTGAACTAACAAGGACCCTTGGGGCTCTCAGAGTCTGAACCACTGACCAAAATACACACACGAGTTGGACCTAGACCTCTCAGCTCATATGTAGTAGATGTGCAGCTTGGTCTTTATGTGGGTGCCAAACAACTGAAACTAAGTCTATCACAAAAGCTATTGCCTATATGTGGGATATGTACTATCAGGTAGACTGTCTTATCTGGCCTCAGTAGGAGAGGAAGCACCTAGCCTGGTAGAGACTTAAAGTGCCAGGATCAGGGTAGATACACAGGGGTTCCCCACCTACTCAGAGAAGAGTGGAGTGATGGGGCAAAGGTTATGGGAGGGGGAGACCAAGAGGGGAGCAGTGAGAAGGATGTAAAGTGAATTATTTTAAAATATTAAATTAAATTAAACAGAAAAAGAAGTTAAGAAAGGATACAAGCTCTACAAAATGGATATTATCATTTGGATATATATACCCTGTCACTTAGCCTTTGTAGATTCACAACTGAGGTCTGAACAAAAGAGATCTAATTTTAAAATGAGTAAAAACCATAAATATTTATTGCTGAAATCTCTTGAACACTATCACTGTGTTTCCAACTTGTTGATTACACTCTTCAAGTTCAAAGGTTGATTAAATTCCTACTACTTAATGCAAGTGATGGTAGAAAATTAATTCCATTTAAGTTGATGCAGCTCTGCATCAAAGCACCCAAGGGCTTCACTACATTAATGTCCTAGAATGAAAGGGGTCATAGGTTAAAAAACAGAAAGAAAGAAGCCAGTATAATCTAGAGCTAGAAAAATTGTAAACACAGGGGAGCCACCAGCTAGGTACTGACAGTTCTGATAGGGTAGAATTGGGAGAGAAGGTTAAAAAAGTAAATTTTATTTCTCAGGTGAAAGCTGAAATTATAAATGAAACAACTTCATAATTGTGATCTTATTGTTTATATAAGCTCATATGGACCAGAATATGTGAGATTCACAATAGACAATAATAATGATTATGTGATGATCTAGAATATCAGAATTAACATAAAATGATAAAAAGAAATAATTTATAATGTGATGTCATTTACACACTTATAAATAAGAGACATATGTATAAAATAATTTCTTATTTGGTTAATTATTTTACAATGAGACAGCAAGTTATTACAAGTATGCCACTATAAGTTGAAGGACATTAAAGATAACCAGGGAAATATCAAATATTACTTACTTGCTCTCTCAAGATAGCAAGATAGCCTGAGAGAGAAGACAGCAAACACTGCACTTCTTATTCTCCTCATAATGAGTTTGGATTCTTTGCAACTGGCATAGAAATGTTTGGGGAATGAGTTCTCTTTACTCAAAGACCTGACTTGAGGCATTGTAGAGAGCCGTGCTGCCATAAAGATGGCGCTGGCTCCCGCCAGCCCACCCCCCTCGCCTGCCCGAGGGCGAGTGCTCTCAAAGAAAAACAAGTCCTAATATGGACAAGGCTGGTGGTCTGTGCTGCTTCCCCTTGTGTGTGCCTATCTGCTGCCGCCACGTGGCTTGCCAGGGTAGGTTGGGGTAAGTTGCTCTAGGAGTATTTAGCCTGTGGGTGGGCTTTGGGGGGAGGGAAGAAGAAGATACAAAGTTCCTGAATAAACTGCTTGAGGAAGAGCTCCGGTGTTGTGTCTTCCTCGCTGAACGAGGTAGGCACGACAAGGAATAAAGCCTCTATCTGTAGAGATGTTGATCAAATCTAACTCATGAGATTTGTATTAGAATTGATATGAATGAAAAGAAAAAACTCTAAAAAAATCCCCCTGATATTTCTTGTTTTTTCTTCCATCAGAGTTTTCATTTTCAGAATGGCTTCATACGGCCTAGCTCTTCAGCTCAAAACCCATGTATATGAATCACACCTGTCCTAAACCAAGAGCCCACAATGGTTTTGCTTTTTCAAGCTGTCACCCAACTGGAGTGATAGTGTGAAGACTTTACCATTTTTTCCTTAAATTTGCAATATGCAGTTGGTATGTAAATATGATTTTTCCAAGGTTTGATAGTTCCTTTTATTGTCAGTTGTATTCTCCCAGATATACTAGCACTCCCTCTTCAGACTTGAACTATTACAATTCTATATTTTTTGTCTCTGTCTTTGTAATCACCATTAAAGGTATTTATGCATTTGGTTTTGTTCATTCTGGGGAATTCTGGTGTTATGGCAACCTGACTTGGTCACCACTACTGGACACATATGAGGTCATGGGAGAAGTAACACTGAATACCTTAAGAGTAAGTCAATAAACTTATATATTCTCATCCTACTATAAATTTAACCCCCCCTTTTCTAATTTAGAGGTGAAAATATAGCTAAAGTGACTGTAGAAACAAGAATTCAACATCTAATTGACTTCTCACTCACTCCGACAGGGACACCTGAGATATCAACTCTAAAAAGTCAAGAAGTGGGGCTCAATCTCTGGCAAATTCTGGAAAGCTAAATTATTACCTTCTCATTTATTTGATAACCACCTCTGCAGCTCCATAACGTTGCTTTCATGGTCCTTTAACTGAATCACTACCGTCTGAATCAGCCCAACTGATTATGGCCACATTCTCCATTATATTTGAAATTCTTAGCTTTATGCTTCCATTTTTAATGTCTAGATATATGTAATAGATACGACCTGAGGATTCACACAAAGGAACCAGAAATCATGAATAAAATCCCATCATTACTGATTAGAGCAAGAGAAGACTCCAACTCAAGTACAATGAAGCGTATTTTCTTGAATATTTTGATATATAAATTGAGAACAAGGACAAGTAGTTAGAAGAATATTATCTAAACAAAGAAACCTGTACATATTGTGGTATAATCATCCTACTTAGTAGATTGTAGAAATATTAGTAACTAATATCCAGCACTTGGGGAAGAGGCAGATTAAATGAAATAACAGCTATCATGTAGGGTTATACTATAGTATAACACACATAGGAATATATTTTTGCTTCATAGAAATTTGCTTTCAGGTGAATGTGTTTTATGAATCATATATAAAATGTTGTTCTTACTATCTTTCCTGACCAAAAAGGACAGGGAAAAAAAGACTGCTCTTGTGTGTTCATGATCTCTGGCTGCTCCATTATCAACTCTTAATCATGTACCAGTTGTATTGTGTACGACTTCAAAGGGACAGTTAACTAAATTTTTATTGGTCCTCTTATGACGCAAAATAAACTAGAAGATAGATGCTAATTGGACCCTATCCAGTTCAGTACCTGCCTTTGATCTGAGCATCTGCAGCTATAATGAAGTCATATGACCTATAGTCCCACCCCTTTCTTTCCACATGTCAGGCAAGTTCTCCTTGGAATACAGAATGATAGACACAAAGTTCTGAAGGTTCCACACAAACATTTCAAATCAGAAGGAAAAATAATTTAATGATTGGAAATAAACCAATGGCAGGAAAAAGAAGAGGTAAGTTATCCTGAAATGTGCAGAGCTTTAGACAAGCTTTACGATAATTTTCTTAATTCTCCCTCTAAAACCTTCTATTTCATAGTGGGATTTGGTTTGCATCAAGTGCAGAGGTATAGAAAAGTATGTAGATAAACCTAATGTCACTTGGATTTCTGCTTAGTAAAAACAGCTTTTATTTCTAAAAACTGGTCATAAGTACAAAGATGGGGGTCATGTGTTTATGGCTTTTCCAGATGAACCCAACTCTGAACATAATTAAGAAGCCCAGTGATGGGCCATTGATCATAAACAATTCTTCCTAACTGTTTCAGACTGGATCTAGCAAATGAATGTCACACAAGGAAGGGTATTGGCAATTAGAAATAAGTTTTTTTTCTCAAAACCTGAAAGGAATGAACTTGCAGTGGAAGATAATGAAGAAAGAGAAAAGAACATAGGAAGGGTGATTCAGAGACAATGTGTGACTCTTATCACATTCCATATGACCAATAGCAGCTCTAGGGTCTCTCAATGAATGCCACTAGTCTCTGGGCCTGAGTGGTCATCATCTGCCACTTTTCACACATAACATCGGTTCCTGTGGTGTCTGAGACAGCCTTAGATTGCTTTATGGTCTTCAAGATTCAATTACTTAAAGGAGTAAAGTCTGACCAAAGAAAGAAATTTGATCACAAAATGGCATTTTCATGGGTCATTTTAGGTCCTCCAGAAAAGTTTGTTCTGAGATTCCTTAATATAACAGGTAACTCAAGTTGGGTCTCTGGCACTCATGTTAAAAAAATCCAAACTCCTACTGAATTATGGGGATCCATCCAATGTGTTTCTTAAAATAAACTTGTTCGAAAGCTCAGAGAGCTGTAGCAGAACAAGTTATCAAGGGAATTACAAATAATTGATAGTACCAAGTGACATGTAGTATATTTGGCTGTAATAGAGCCACTTTACATGCAAGAAGCCTAAGGCCCCAAGAGAGTAAGTGCCATCTTTGAGGGCACTCAGATGCTGAATTGTTGAAGTATGAGAAAAGTCTAGGAAGCCAAGCATAGGTTTCTCCCTCAAAATACTCCCACACACATCTGTTCTTCCCAAGAACTGTTTCTGGATTCTCTGTGAACAGCTCACAATGTCACTTAAACCAAAAACATGATAATGCTGGCTCATTCACAGACTCCCTGGGGAAGATAACTTTTATCACTGTTGGTTGTGACTGGGCCCCAGGCTGCTGGCACTGTTCTTAATAACTCCCAGTTAGAGCCATTAGTGAGTGGTGGAGTATTTAACTCATATTGTGAGTTAGATAGCAAACTGAATAAGCCAAAGGATATTCACAAGGTTCTTCCAAGGCTGTGGTACCCCCTAGCCTTTCCAGTGCTCCTCTCCCATCCTTCTTCGTTTCCATGGAAACAGATGCCTAATGCTCTGGTAAGGTAATTTTGTTTCTTACTGGATTTGTACCACCTAAAGAGACAGCAAGAGTGATGCATAGCCCAGAAAGTAGCTGAGATGGCAATTGTGATACAGCAAGGTTAAGATCCAGAATCTTATAGAAATGATTAATTTGATTCAACAATGGCTATCCTTCCACCTTTAAAAAAGCTAAGTGTGTGCCTTCAGCTTTCTTATACCCAGTGTTCTGACTGGAATATTTTAGATATTCACATTTTAATATCTCCTGCCCATCTCTCCTCTCTTCTTCATAATCTCCATGATGAACCTGTGCCCCATTGACACACTCATCTGACACAGGGAACAATTCTGGTGGTGATTCTCATACTTCATTTCCCACCTTGTTTATCTCCTTATGCTTTAATTTTACTACTGTAGTGATTCATATCTCTTGAGCAAAACATGTAAGCTTTTGCCTCCTACATGGATCCAATAAACAGTTACTTAATATGCTAGTTGGAAGGAAAATAGTAGAAGATTCAAAGTAAATAAATAGAAGGCTAGGGAGATGGCTCGATAGTATAGAGCACTTGCTGTTTCTCCAGGGGATGTTCTGTTCTCAGAATTCATGTTAGATAGCTCACAACCTGTAACTCTAGCTCCAGAGAGAATCTGAAACCCTCTTCCGGCCTCCCTAGATACCCACAAACATAGCGTGCACTCAATTTTACTCACATATATACAACTAAGTAATTAGGTGCCAACATTAATGTTTGCTAATTTTTGATGGATATAATAAAATACTATGACCAAAAGCAGCGCATAAAAGAAATAATTTATTTTGGCTTATTGTTCCAGAAGGAGAATATATAATAGTTGAGGAGGTATAGCATGTGAGACGAGAGCAGGATGTGGAGAGATCATATGTCAACAACACTCAGGAAGCACAGAAGACAGATGAGAACAGGAAGTGGGATGAGATTAAACTTTCAAGGCTCATTCCCACTGATACACTTTCTTCTGCAAAGCTCCACATCCTAACTGTCCTAAATCTCTTCAAACAGCACCAGGAACTGATGAGCAAGTGTTTAAATACATGAGCTTTTGGAAGGTATTTCTTATTTAAACCACGGCAATAAGGCTATGGGAGGTGGCTCTAAGTGCTGGAGTATAAACACTTGACCATATACTTTTTTATGACAGCTATTGTACTGTTGAACTAATGTGTCCCTCATCCAATTGCAATATCAAAAATCCTTTTGTCCATATCTCTCCAACCAAAGTTCATTATATGTTATTGTCAGTTGTCTTAGCTCTTACTCTTTCCCTAAGCTTCAACAGTGGCTAGTCATAACTGAGAAAATATGCTTTATCTTAACGCTGCCTAGTGTCTTTTCTGATGTGTCCAAATATTTCTTTCCTAGTATCCTCCAGGTTTCATCTTAATAACAACAGAGGCTTTTACTGGGGCCATGTAGGAATCTGATTACATCCCTAGCCTTTGAGTCATGAGCCTATGAGTCATGCCTACTTCTAGCAAGGGAAGGATTATGCCACTCATCTTACTAGTGTCATGTTTTTTTTTCCATTTTATTAGATATTTTATTTATTTACATTTCAGATGCTATTTTCTTTCCCCATTTCCCCTCCCTAGAAAACCTATCCCATCCCCCTTTCTCCTTTTTGTTTTTATACCATTTGAATTACATGCAAGTATTCAGGTCAGTTCTAGGTTGAGGGACTAGCAATACAATAGATGCAAATAGTCAAGGAACAAGCAAGACAATAAACACAAAGAGTCAAAGAAAAAGCAACTACCAATGATGTTTTCTGCACTGCTGAGACTGCCCCCAGACAAGAAGGACCTGTGTATTGATGTATGACTTCAGGAGGAGTCTGAGGATGGAACCACACTAGCTGTTAACTTTCTTACCTTCACCTCATCAACTATTACCTAATATTATTCTTTACAGACACCATCACACTGTCTCCCTTCTTCCTCTGTTTCTCTTGTTGATCTCTCTGTGGCAAAAATAGCTGATCACTTTTATGAAAACCAAACTAGATTTGTTTACAATCTCCTCCACAAAGGCTGCTAGGAAAGCTATGGTCTTGGATGTGGTCTGTATAATTTTCTATGTGGGACCACCTACACAGTAACCACTGAGGGTGAATTTTGCCCTGCCTCCTAAAATGCAATTTCAGTACAGCCTTTTCCTTCTATCTATTGAACAGAAGTTAAAGTAAATGACTTTTAGTTGATGCCAACCAGAAAGAGCCGTGGAGGTAAGAAGTGCCACATCCTAGTTCGGGTAATTGAGGTAATTGACAATGACTTTAGTACAAGGGTCAGCGACTTGCTGCCACCAGATCTAATCTAGGGGTAGGCTCCAGTTTTCCTGACTTCTCAATCTGATCTTTTCCATCAATGACAACATTAAGAGGAAAAAAATCCCCATTCACAGGCAGAAACACTCAATGAGGAAGAACTGGGCAAGTCCCCAATAAGCAGAGTCCCCTGGAAACCCCAATTTAGAAATCTACTATAAGAATATAGCAACAGCTTTTGTAAACAACCCTTTAAAGTCCTTAAGATAATTATGAATGTACGCATGTATCTGTTTCTGGGGAGATTTTAGAGAATCTCTAGCATTCAGTTAAATAAAAGATGCTATAGAACAGTCTCCACTGGGCTGGGAATAGATGTGGATTCCTGTCTCTTTACTCTCTTCAGTTGCTTTCATGGACAATAGGCAAGAGCCATTTTATAAAATCTTTCTATTTTATAATTATCATCATTATCTAACTTACCAGAACAGTTTTAAATAAAGATATTTTGCCTTTCTGTTTCCCAACATAAGAGAACAGTACAATGAAAATAATTAGGGAGCAGGAAAAATTATTTTCCATTCAATAAGAGAGTTGTGTCCACACAGGTCTCTTCATTTTTTTAACTTGTAGAACCAAATGTTCTATGTATTTTATGAAAGGAAAAATAATAGAAGAGTCTATGGAAATTATTTACAAGCTTTGTCGTTGTTGTTGTTGTTGCTGTTGCTGTTGCTGTTGCTGCTGCTGCTGCTGCTGTCGAGTACCATAAAAATGACAATTTTGAGTCATTCCCTTTGGATACTGTGAGCAATTTTTAAAAGCAACTATTTTGAATATTTTTGAAACATACAGAGAACATTGCCCCCCAGGAAATATGTAAGTAAATGTCAAAATTCTTGCCTTTAGAAGATGACCTAATACTAGACACTTCAAGATAATTGAATGATAAATCACAGTAAGGCTCTGATAAAGTTCATGTGTAAAGTACTCCAAGATAAAAAGAGAATGATAAAATAATGAGGGAGAAAAAGTGAGGAGAAAGCACAGAGGAAAGAAGGGTAAGACATAAGAATGATGGGAAGAGACACAGAAGCAGGTCACACAAACAGAAACAGGTCTACAGACACTGCAATGTCAACCTTGTCAGTTCCAATGGGTTGAGGATTGTCTAGTGAAGTACATTTCTGAGTGTGCCTGTGAAGGCATTCCCAGAGAGAACTAATATGTGTGATAATAAGTGGTACAGAAAGGTCTGACCTGAATGCAGACAGTGCCAACTAAATAGGTAGTGGGCAATAGGGGACTACATTATACAAATGTGGAAAGAGAGAAAGCCAGCCAGTGTCTGCCTGTTTCATTGTTCCCAGAAACCATGCACATGGCTGTCATTAGCATGTATAGACCTCAAAGTCCAACTTCTTCAGCTTTTCAGCATAGATTTATAGCAGTGACTTTGCTTGCAGAACTTCGCATCATAGACTGGGATGCACCATGGAGCCCTGTTGTTACGAGACTTTTAGATTTTTAGACTGAGCACACACAAGGTTCTTTAGCTCTCCGGCATGCTGGTGGCCATTGTTAAACTCTCCAGTCTAACTGAATGAACAAACATACATAATAAGTTACTTTATGTGTACATGTGTGCTTTTTATTGCATCTGTCTCATTGAAGGACCCTAATATGGACACATTGAGCCAGAGACTGGATTATAGAGACAAAGTTAGTTACAGAGTTGCTGGTCCTGATAAGAGATAAGCTGATCAGAGCTTTTCAGGTTCTGATTAATCATGGGCTGAATGCTGGTAATCTTTCACAAAAGATTAAACTGACCATTAACTGACTACATCTTAGCTTACTAACTGTTGTATGGCTTTTCCTTTGGAGACGTAAATCAATGTTTACTCCAGGCAGGGACCATTCTTAGAAACCAAAGGCAGAATTTTGTCCAAGTCTAGGTTAGTGAATGAATAATTTTAGAGGGGATTAATGTCAGGAGCATGAGAGACTGAATATAAGTTGTATCACTATTATATGTCCTGGGAAGCTTAGATGCAGTCACACCACTGAGAAATCCCATCAGCAAAATGGGATCGCAAAAAATCTTCACCACTGAAGAATCTCCTCTCGGTAATTTGCAGCCTCTCTATAGTTGACACTTTTAACCTGGATACCTAGGAAGCACAGTTGGCCGTATCACAGTGCAAATCTTTCACAGTCCCCTTCCTGAGTAGCTCTTCGCTGTATAAAGATTCTCAATTCTAGGTTAGCCAGAACACAAGAATATGAAAACGCCCAAGAATATCAATTCCACACTAGATGACCTAATTTCAAAATAATTCAATCATTTACAGAAGTTTGCTGAGTGTGGAGACCCACTTAACTTAGAAATAGACTTGACCAAACTTAAGCTCAAGTTATGTCATGTGACCTTGACTAAGGGTCAGCAAATGAGCAGATTTATAGGTTGGAAAGATGGGTTTCTCTGTCTCTCATAGGTAGGCAGTCATCACTTTCCTCTGCCTACAACACCTCATAAAACTACTCCTGATTTTATCTATAATGTGCCATAGATAGAAGCCAGAGACCATTGAATTTTACTGTAAAACAATGCCTCATGCAAAAGAATTAGCACAGGAGGTGGATGTGCCTTAAGCTGTCCAAAGGCAGGAAGGGAATGTTGTCTTTATACATTCCATGGAAGACAACTTGAGAAGGACTCTTGGTAGGTTTCTGATTTCCCTTAACCTTGCTGCTGTACCCACTCCATTCCAACCATCCATTCCCATGTATCTGGCTCCTGTCTCTTCCTAAACCCTTTGATTTTACATAGTAATATGGCTAGACTTTTTATATAATTCAAATATATCTTTGAGGAGATATGTCCAACCCCCAAACTATAAGATGGCCCACCACCATTTTCTATTGACCTAAAAAATTTTATGGCACTCTCTTCCACTTCTCAGTTTTTCCTCATTGAGATATATTAAGATGAACATCTTCATCTTTGTCTCGTCACACAATCCTGACCCAAACTTTTCAAGGTAATCTAATTTCTAACAATTGCTAATGGCAATGACAATGAAATCTGAATAAAAACAATGACTGATCTTGGAAGCCCTACCTTGTGCAGTGCACTCTGCTAACCTCATATTTGTAATCTGCACAATAGCTACAAGATATTGCTGTTGTCACTCCCATTTTGCATGTCAAGAGTTCACTTAGCATCACAAATAACAGGCAGAGCCTATTATTGTTCTAAGCATATTCATTCTGAAAGAGTCAAGGCTCATTCCCCTCTGAGCTCTTCTGTGGTCCAAAAGAATCTAGCTCACCCAGTTTGGAGTTCAGACCCAGTACTCTTTTTCCTGTCAAAGGGACCAACTCCTTCACAAGGGAAGGTAGCCTTTGCTACTAGAGAGCTCTGTGTTGTGTGCAGTGAAGCACATTTCTTATCGCTAATTTTTTGAGCCAGTTTTTTTTTTCTGTTTTTAATTATAGACTAGAGGTACTCTGTGTTCCATGAACAATCATCTTACTGACATGTCATTCTGAAGCTTGGCTGCCTTCACCCTAACACATGCTGGTTATGAAATACACCACCGAATAGATTCATAATGAAGTGAGACTGGGGAAAAACTAAATTGGAATCTGAACTAATGCCAGCTAAGAGACCCTACCTCCACTTTATTATTATTATTATGTTTAATAAACAATCATTCATGCTCTTAGGAAAGGGAGACAATCAAAGGCACCACAGGGGACCCATAAAGGAAATGCTTTAAACCTTGAATAAAAACATGTTTGTTCAAACGCAGAGCTGGTCTTTTCTTATTTTCAAAATTAATGCAGTCAATTCTTGAGAACATAGAGGCACTGATAGACATAAGGGTGGAACTTGAGTTTTCAGGGAGGAGGTCCAGGCACACCTCTCCTCTCCACCTGCCAGCGTAGACTTCCTGGTTCCAAAGACAGAATCCATGCTGCTGTGTGACATGATTACCACCTGACGGAGTGATGGGCTAAGGAAACTACTCTCTCTCCCAAGGACTTTAAAATACTCTGATCCCCTATGAGGAAAATGAGCAAATCCATCCAGAACTAAAGAGATTAGCTATATTCATGAGCACCTCAAAGAATAGATGTCACCCCAACTTAAAAATGTAGAAATAGGCTTAGACATCAAAGCAAAGTGTAGCAGAAGGTTAAGCTATTGTTGTGAAATCATTAATATATCCGAGGAAATTGTACATGTGGGAAGACGTTTATCTGCATGGAACATAGATAAAAAAGACACCAGGAGCCACAATGTACTGATATGTTGCATTATACTGAGCACAAAGAGAAACTGGACCTAGCTCAGGAACACCCAGAAATTGCTCCATCTGAGAGCTCTTACCAGACTAGCCCATGCTAAACTTGTACTTTCTTTTTTTCTTTTAGACGGTGCTGAGGATTTAACCCAGGGCTTTGCAAATGTTAAAGGAACACAATGCCAGTGAATTACATTTCCAGCTTCAAACTCCACATTTTTCCATCCCTATCTGGAGGATGCTGATATCCAAGCAAGATGCACTCAACCAGGATGATCTGAAGAGATTTTATGATGTGGCTACATACAAGCTATGGACAGTATGTTAAACCCCCTGTGGACTAATAACATTGCCTTCCTTCCCAGGAATGAAGGTAGGTAGAAGGAGAAACGGGGTAAACAGGGAAGGGGAGGGCCTACCACAATGGCTTAGCTGGAAAAGCCCCTACAGCCAAGCCTGATGACTTGAGTACAGTCTTCTGGATCCACATGATTGAAGGTGAGGACTGAGTCTGTAAGTTGTCGTTTGACCTCTACGTACATGTCATGACACTACATGTATATGTGCATGTACATGTAAACAAACAAAGTAAATGATTAAAAATGTGGTAAAAGTAAAGTACTCCCTAAAATAAAACAAGAGAGGAAAGACTGAAATGTCACATCCTGGAAATGTAAACACCAATCTAGACACAAAACCAAAATATGCTGGTGCGATGGTTGTACAGAACTTGTGGGAGTGACCGACCAATGTTTGATATGACTTAAGGCCCACTCCACAAGAGAAAACCCATATTTGAAATATTTGGTGACCAAGAACCAGAGACCTAAGGTAAAACCAAACAGTACTGATTCAAACATGATTTTAAACTAGCAAAAAATATTATTTCTAATGATACTCAACTACACTCATAGATCAGTGTGTTACTCAGTTGTCATCAGAGAAGCTTCCTCCTGCAGCAGATGGGAAAAAATACGGAAAGATCCACAGCTAAACATTACACAGAGAGAGACCTTCGAATGTAGATCTTTAAATGTGATGTTGCCATCAAATATTTCCTCTCAGAGCTCAGGAAAACCAATGGAGGAGGGGGCAGAAAGATTATAAGAGCCAAAGGGGATACCAGGACAACACGGTCTGCTAAGCAAACTGAGCAAAGCTCATATAAACTCACAGAGACTGAAGCAGCAAGCCCAGGGCCAGGGTCTTCACCAGGTCCTCTGCATACGTATGACAGCTTTCAATATAGAATTTCAATGGGACCCCTAAGTGTGTTAATGAATGTGTCTCTGAGTCTTGTGACTTCTCTTGGGCTCTTTTCCTTCTGTTGGTTTCATAAGATAGTTTTCTTTTATCTTCTTATATTTATTTGTTATGCTTTGTTAATATCTTTTAGAAGCCTGTTCTTTTGTAACAAGACACAGAAAGAGAGTGGATCTGGATGGAAGGGGTGGTCAAGAGGAACTGGGAGGAATAGAGTGAGTGGAAATTTTAGAAAGGATGGAGAGATAATGTGAGCAAAGCAAATTGTACTTGGTGAGTTTACATTAAAAAAAGAGTACACAGACTTGGGTGGTGGGGAATGGGAGTTGGTATTGGAGGTGTTGGGTAAATGTGATTTAAACACATCATATGAAATTCTTAAAGAACTAATAAAATAAAATAACAAAAAAGAAATAGTGTGCAACCTTCTGCATGGAGAAACAGCCCAGATAACCTGGTAGGGAGAGAGCCAAAGAATTATTAACCAGACAATGCCCTCTTTTCTCTCTCTGTCTCTCTGTCTTTCTGTCTCTCTGTCTCTGTCCCTCTCTTTCTCTGTCTCTCTGTCTCTCTCTGTGTCTCTCTCTCTGTCTCTCTGTCTCTCTCTGTGTCTCTGTCTCTGTGTCTCTGTCTCTCTGTCTCTCTGTCTCTCTCTCTCTCTCTTTCTCTCTCTTTCTCTCTGGTGAAGAGATAACTAGTGAAGAGGCTAGTGGAGGAGAAAGCACTTGGATAAAATCTATATAAGCCATATATTAAAACAGAGAAAACTGGAGAGGGTACCTGGAGGGAAGGTGTCTAGTCCATCACTATAACAGGGAAACCTATCACATACTTTAATGTTAATTCAACCCTCAGTTGAAATTCTTGTGCTGCCTTTTAGAGCCCATGGCTGTTATTGATTTGCTTTACTTCTTTAGACTTTAGTTCTTCTACCAGCAAAGTGAAGCTAATATTATCTACCTTGTAGAATCGCTACAAGGATAGAAATACTTTGTTGAGTATCATGTGAGTCCTTGTTTCACATGCTCCAAATTTACTGGTTTGGCCTAGTCATTGTCGCAACCACTAGGTATACAAAGAAAAGATGTCAAGTTACCTAGGCCAAGCTTCACCCTTCTACCATCCTTGGAGCCCCCCACCCCTTCACTGCAGGATACCTACAGTAGTCCTATGAGGGACTCATATATCCTGGCACAGGTACAAATCCATGAAGCTAAAAGGAGTCAGTATCAGTGGTGACAACATGTTACCAGTCATACATAAAAAACGGGGGTCAAATGTGCAGATGGACCCAAATTTGGATCCCAGCACCCACATTAAAAAGTTAGGTGCCAGTTATTCTAAGCTCCTGTCTGAAAGCATAACAGGTTATCATTAATAATGTCAGGGATTGGTGCTTTTCTGTGGGATGTGTTTCAAGTTGGGCCAGTTATTGGATGGTTTTTTTCTTTGATCTCTACTCCATCCCTTAATTTCTTTTAGACAGGACAAATTTAGGGTCAAAAGTTTTATGTGGGGTCAGTGTTTTTATCCCTCTACTGGGGGTCCTGCCTGGCTACAGGAAGTGGCTTCTTCAGTCTTCATGTCCCAACTGTTAGGCATCTCAGCTAAGGTCACCCAGATTGACTTCTGCGAGCCTCCTGGATCCCCCCTCCTGTATCTGGGACTTCCTAGCGATACCATCCACCCTCTTACTCCCTACCCCTATCCCCTGGTAGCTGTAGATTCACATTCATTCTCCTGGCCCTCTGGGTCTCTCTCACCTCACATGATCCTATCTCCCTATTCCCCTTCCCCTCTTCCTCCCACCCAGATCTCTCTCTCCCTATGCCTCCTATATGAATATTTTGTTTCCCCTTCTAAGAGGCTCTACACAACAGCAGACTGAAACAGATACAGCCAAACATTGAACAGAGGTTGGGGACTCTTATGGACAAGTTGGGGGAAGGATCAAAGGTCCTGAAGGGGAAGGGAACTCCACAGGAAGACCAAAAGGATTTACAAAACTGAACTCCCGAGAGCTCTCAGAGACTGAACAAGTGACCAAAGAACATACAGGGGCCAGAAGGAGGCCCCAGGCACATAGGTAGCAGACAGGCAGATTAGTCTTCATGGCTACCTTGTCTGGCCTCAGTGGTGGAGGATACACCTAATCTGGCAGAGACTTGATTTGCTAGAGACTTGATAACCCTCCCAGGAGTGGGGGGGGTGATCCTTTCAAAGGAGAAGGGGAGGTGAAGGAGAAGGAGGAGAAGTACTTTGTGAGAGAGGAACAGAGAGGGGGGCAGCATTTAGGCTGTAAATCAATTAATTAATTAAAAAGAAAAGTAAAGAAAATAAAATGACTTGTAATTTCAAAAACTGCTATGTGATGTGCCTATAATTCTAGCACTGGGAAGGTAGATATGGGTTAATCCCGGGAGCATACTGGCTAGCAAGCCTACACAAATCAGTGAGTTCCCAGCCTTCATCGAAGAGTAAGTAAGGAAGACACAAATGTTGACCTCTAGCTCCAAGAGGATGTCCACATGTCTGTACATGCATGTGGTTGAACACTAGCTGCCTGTGGGAGGTCTCATGATTGTAAAGACTCAGCCTGAGCTGTGAGGCCTGGCCTGCACTGACAAGTTCTAACAAGATTACAGTCCATGATTCTGACTCTCCAATCCTAGTCCAATCACAGGAGACATCTGTCATTATAAGAGGGAAGGCCCACTTCCCTAGTAGGTCCACCTACTTATACATGTCTCTCAGTTCTCTGTTTGCCTGGATTGCCAGAAAATGAGTCTTTTCTGTGGGGGCTGTGAGGGACTTAGCATAAAGATTGAGCAGTAAAAGTCCAAAACATCCTCGGAGTGACCCAAGGCTCCCTCCGGAGCTTCCTTTTGCTTTCTAGCTGTTCATGAACAGTCTCAACTTCGAAAGAGCTTTCACCTAGTATGTGATTATGGGGAATACCAGAACATAAACTTTTCCTGAAGGCCAACCATGTATCAAACAATTTAAAACATAATTTTCATGGTTTATGTTCATACTGATCCTACAACAACCCTGCACAGCAGACAGCATCGTCACTCTTGAAAAGAAAGGACACTGAGACTCCAACATTATGCAGTATGCAAAAAACAAACAAACAAAACACGAAAAAGGAAAGGCAGATGAGAGAAAGAAACAGGAATCCACTTAACTCAAAAAGCAGAACTCCTTCCTCCAACCCCATTCAGAATTAGACAGCTATCTAGCTACACCTCACTGGAGTAATGAAGGATGCTGCAGAGATAAATAAATAACAAAGTTTTCATTAATTTTGATTGAATTCTAGTTAGTCTTCTTCCTAGTCCTCATTTAATGAGAAAAAGTAGGCAGAACTATAGACTGTGGAAATAATGGGGGGAAAGGGACTTTCAGATCACGTAAAATATAGATCCATAGAAGTCAGTCCCCAGGATCCTGTCGGTGGAGAAAGCATTCCTATCCCATATGAATGCAACGCCACACCTGGCTTGCACCAAACAAACCTCAGTGGATTTCGTTAATGACAGGCACTATTTACACATTATTTTTTCTGATCATGGGTGGGAGGCTCAGTTTGACAGTGCTGAAGATCACAATAGCTTTTTTTCTCCATTTGGGACATGCACTATAGCCCATGGTTTTCCATTTGCCTTTCACCCTGTAAATTGGTGCAAGCACTATGATTCGGGAGCTGAGTGTAGACTGAGCTCCATGCTTATGTGATGTATTTGACTCATGAAACCTGTGCTGAATAAATATGAGATCCAGATGCTTTGCACAACAGTTACATATATTTTTTTTCAAGCAGTCAAAATAAAGTTGACTCCTGCATTTTTCTTTTTAACGCAGGCACTTGGAACCTTAGAAACAGATATGCAACTCCTCAGTAATAAATATCATAGTTTTCTACTGTCTGTTTAGATTAAAATACCCCACTCCACCTATTATTCTTAATTATTATGTCTTGATTTAAAATTTTTGTGGTCCAGAAACTCTTTTATTTTTTTTTTTACAGGAAGTCAATTTCATTTTTCTTAGGCTTTGTAACATGAAACAAATAAATATTATATCATGTTTTTATACTGTTTTCCCTTGTAACATCAGCTTATTGAATTAGTTTCCAACTAACCTCTATGTTCATTTTCAGCCCTTCAAATAACATTGAGTACTTGGAATTAGACTCTGCCTTAAGTTGAAAAACAATGTGACTGAGTAAGTTAAGAAATTTACTGAAGACAATCGATAAATGAAGACAATCGATAAAGCCGGAGATTACTATGTTACTAAGTTCAATTTAAAGTTCCAGTCTCACCACAGGAAGAGAAAGGGAAGAAAGCAGAGATCCTTAGGTGTTCTGATCCACAGCACAGCAGTCTCTCTGCTGCATTTCTTTTCCTTTGCTGCTTGTGGTTTTAGAGGATTACATAAAATTTTGGATAAAAATGACTGATGCCTGTCATTTTTGAGACAAGTTTTGCAAGCTCAGCCTTTCTAGTATTTTCTTTTTCATAACACTGACTGACAGCTCAAAGTGGAGTGCTCTCTAGGTCTCAGCGAACTCTTGCAATGTTTCTAAGCTTTTAATGCTGTATACAGAGGATGACTTAACAGACGATACCTCAGAAAACCTGTGAACTGCAGTTCAAGATTTTCAATGATGCTCCCCAGAACAACAGAATGTGGGACCCTTAAGGCAACATGGTCAATGAAGACATAATCTGACTCATATCCATTTTGTAAAGGACACATATGTCTTTGGAATCTTCATTAAAATGGGTGGAACATTTAGGTTGTTTTCAGTCAAATGCTGAGTTGTGTTTTAGAAGCCATATCTATAATGCAACTCCTGCATCCAAGGTTGAGGGACAATAGCAGAAGAGGGTTTAACAAAGAGGTAGGAGCTGGAGAGGTAGGAAGTTTGAAATGATATTTTGTATACTAGGTATGTCAGAAGCAACACCATTAGGTCTCTTAAACATGACCTAAACATGCACTTAGCAAAGATGACACCAATAGGCATACTAATATAGACAGGATAAAATCATGAGACCTCAACCTTACACAAAGAACTATGGGTAAATGAGGGGTGCTGAGAGCAGGAGCAACAGATGACCATAAGGAAAAGCATACCAATTGCTTATCCAATCTCAACCATTCAGCCCTAAAAACAGAAGGGAAATGTGTATATTTGTGATATCACACACATACACACACACACACACACACACATACACATGTGTGTGTGCGTGTATATATACACATGCATACATACATACATACATACATACATATATACATACATATGTACATATTTCTTACTAGTCTCTTTGAAGAAGGTCTCCATGACACTAATTCTTTCAATCTAAGAATGTGGCATGTCTTTCTCAATGTTTATAAATAATGTTTATAAATAAGTACTTTTGATTAATGGAGGAGGGATGAATTCAAAAATATGGCAATAACCCTGTGCTTAATTGTTTGATCTCCGTTATAAATATTACATTTTTAATTTTGAGATAATTGCATCATTTATTCATTTCCATCTTCTCTCTTTAACCCTTCTCATGTATTTTCCTTGCACTTTCTCAAGTTCATGATCCCTTTAATTCAAGTGTTGGTGTATGTGTGTATGCCTGTGTGTCCCTAAATATATTAACCTAGTCTGTGTAATGTTATTAGTATATATACAAACATATGTGTGTATAAATACATATATACATATGTGTATATATATATATATATGCACACACAGGAAGTAATAAGGGAAGGAGTAAAGGTGATAGAGAAAGATGATTTGTATAATGTTATTTGTGTATATACAAACGTGTGTGTATGTGTGTGTTTGTGTATGTGTGTGTATAGGAAGGAATGAGGAAAGGGACAAATTATAGATAGGTAGATAGATAGATAGATAGATAGATAGATAGATAGATAGATAGCTGTGTGTAAAAGTAATAATTTAAAAAGGAGAAGACATCATGAAACTGGGAAGGATGGGGCATGGAAGGAGATAGAATAGAGAGAGAATATGGAAGTGATCTAGAATCAATGACTGCTTACATATAAAATTATAAAAAGTTTAATGTAAATATATGTCTGTATATTCATTATTGAAAGATACTAGTTTATGAATACAGTATTTTGGAAACTTTGAATAAAGAAAATGAACCATTGTAAAAGATTCAAAATAAAGGTTTTAGATGCATGATAATTATGAGAGAATTCTTCCATAATCGAAGACAAGAGAAAACTTTTTCAATAAGCTACTTATTCAAATTTGCTAAAGAAAAAGTTCATATATTTGACCCCATTAAAACATAAAAAAAAAAAAATGACTGGAGAGCAAATTAAATACAAGGAATTACAAAAGCTAAATGATAAAAAAAAAAAAAATTGCAACTAAGTCGGCAAAGAGTAACTCTCCTTAAGATATACAAACTTCTAAAAATAGAGAAAAAAACTACTTAGTAAAAATAAAGACACTAGCAACCAAGTAAGAGAAAATGTATACTCCTTAAATTATGAAATGATCAGCCTCACTCATTGAGACTTGAAGACAAAACTACATGTATAACATTTCTCAATCTAACTAACAAAGTTTCAAAATTCATGGTTAAGATATCTATTTGGAAATTAGATGTTTTTACAAATTGTTATAGAAATACCAAATAAGGGGGGACCTAAAGGGTATCCCATAAAGTAATTGAAAAACTCTGGTCACTTTTATTCTTTTGAATGTCAACACAGCAGTTGACACACTGGTAAAAATACAAGACAGTTCCATTTATTATCTACTTAAGTATTTTATGAAGACAAAAGAGGAAGTCACCCAAATATGTAAGTGAAGAAGATGGATGAATAACCTTTTTTAGATCCATAGATCAGAGTGGGCCTATAGATTTATTACAATATTTTCTCTTTGTTTATTAAAAATATAAATCTTACGAATAGAGGTCAACCATTGCAGCCCACACTATTGTCTCTCAAGAACAGTTTACATGGAGAAAAAAAAAAAAACAAAACAAAACAGGATGTCTGGATTCCAACAAGAAAGAAAAAAGCAAGTGAGCATCCCTACCTAGCTGAAAGAGAGATAAGGTTAAAACCAAATTAGCAACTGTGAGAGGTAAAGGGACCACTTTGGAGAAACTTCTTTGAGCCTTCAATATCAGGAGAAGTCAATGGACTAAGACACTTGAAATATTCTTTTAAAACATTATTTTGTTTTCATTTATTTTTATTTTTGTGTGTGGTTGTTTTCCCACAAATATGTCAGTGCATATGTGTCCGTGTATATGTCTGGCACATGCTTAAGTCAGAAGATAGCATCAGATTCCCTGAAACTAGAGATACAGACAAGTTATGAGCTACCATGCACTTGGTAAGAATTGAATATAGGTTTTCTTCAAGAGCAGCCAGTGAGTATTCTTATCATTGTACCAATGTTGCAGACCTAAATATTCTTAAATACAAGAGTCTTTTATACTTAAAACAAATTCAATCTTAGTTAATGTTTTAGCATATTAAGTATAACTCATGCTTTTGAAAGCTATTGAGTAAAAAATAATCATTTTCCTATTCAAATTATATTTTTAGATTAAAAAAAAATAGATGATGAGGGGTATGTTCCCTTAGTGGAAATCATCCAAATAGTAAAAGAATAATGAAGGCATGATATCACTGTAAGAGACCATTTTTCACAGCTTTTATGAAATAATGGGTCTGGGAATGGTCAATAATAGCTACAAGTATCATAATAGCATTTCACATTTGAATTAGTTTGTCAACAAAATCAAAACTAAATTTTATGTACCTTTAGATTTACCATTTATAAATACTGAAGATAAATACACAGCTAGTCAGATCCAGACTGGAAGAAAATCTACAGATCAAAAAATGTAACTTCTTCAACACATAACAGAAACAGAAAAAAAAAAAAAGGGAATATAGATTAAAGTAGAGCAGCTAACTATGGCAGCCAATGTGGCCTCTACGTAGCTTTTGTAATTAAAGGCGTATGCATCTATTCATGAATTATCTTTGGTTCTTTTGTGATGCAATGACTAATTGCTATGACAAAAGTAATATGGCCCTTCACACACAATCACACACACACACACACACACACACACACACACACACAGCTTTACAACCCAATGATTAAAATAGTGGTAAAGATGTAGAAATACTCATAATTACAGACTGTATTTTGAAAATTATTTTTTAAAAGAAGAGACAAGAGAAGTTTGGTCAAAGGCTTGAGTTTGAACAGAGCAAGGGAATTTGGGTATCACCTGGATTATACAGTGACTGCTGATGAAAAACCCAGGGATGGAGGAGGAGTGAACCTAAGAACATTACTGGTGTCTGTAAGCAAAGTTAGCCAACATCACATTCTGGAAACAGGAACAAAATAGTATTTATTTCAAGTAGCACCAAATTAATTAGCAACTAGAAACTCACATTCAGGCTAACCCATGCACACACACACACATACCACTTTTGAATTGGTCTTTTTAGTTTTAGTTTTCAGAACTTTGCAGATAGCCCAAAGTTATAAAAGCCAAAGAAATGAAGAACATTTGCCTACATCAGAGAGCAAGGTTTCTACTAGATAGCATTTGGACAAAATCTTCTCACAGTGAGTGACTTCACAATTAAAATGTAAGTACTTTCCCTTGAGGGACACTTGATCTTCTTCTCTGTAGACATCCTTATTAAAGCTAATGTTTGTTTTGTTTCCACGCTCCCAACCTGGACTTCCTCTGCAGACACTCAATCCAGAGTTCCCAGAACAACCTGTGCCCTAAAAAACTGAACCAGAAAGCAATTTGCAAGAGAATGACTCTGCCTTGATGATTTCAGATCTCTCTTAACAACACCTTTGATGGGCTTCTTTCTGTCAGAGGCTACAATATCACCTTCTCTAATTAACTCTGATATTTCCTTTGAGCCTTTTTTCTTAAGAAGAAAAATCCTGTTTAATTCAGAAGGACCATCGTTACCTTGATGAATGGTGAACCACACTAAGACACAGCCTTAAAGAACTGTGGTTAAATCAAAATGATCACATCTTCTACCATGACCCAGGTCCTTCTTATGGGAAATTCCTTGAAACAGAGGTGAATCTAGTATAGACAGAAGCATGAGAAAGGAAGGAAATGGTTAATAAAAGCAGTAGTTTCTAGATCAAGATTTAGCCTGGAACTGTGGCATGGCTAATAAAATCACTGGTTAAGCTTTGTAGTGTGGCACAGATTGGTCCAAACTGAACTGTAGCCACAGAACTGCACACAAGGTCTTAATCTATCATTTCTTTGCCTTGATAAATTGTTCTGAGAATACAGTGATAAATGGCTTAATTTGTATAAAGTATTCAGTATCTCATAAGAGCACAAGGAATATCTTATAGGTCCCTGATCAAGTATATCTTCTCCAACAAATCTTCTTAAAGTTATTTAAACTATATTTTATTCATTCATTTGTTTGTTTGTTTGTTTGGTGTGTGTGTGTGTGTGTGTGTGTGTGTGTGTGTGTGTGTGTGTGTACATATGCACAAGAGTAGAAGAGAAACTCCTGCTCTTTGCTTCCAGCATGTGGTTCCCAGGGATTGAACTCAGTCCATCAGGCTTGGTGGCAGTACCTTTATTGACTTAAGCTGTCTTGCTGGCCCTCAAACTAATTTTCTGAACCCCTTCTGAACATACACCAAATGCCAAATTATTATAAAATACACCTGACACAAATTCAATTTGTACCATATTTGTGGGTATACTCAGTGTTACACACAGTGGGCAGCACCATAAATAACCCTCAGATTAAATAATGAAGAAAAGTCAGTGATGTTCTTAAGAAACTAGATAAGAAAAACCTTTTCTTTGCCCCAGAATTGCTTGACTTATTGTTTAGGTATTTTGGCTTTCAGAGACCATCTACTGGAATAACCTGAAATGCTAACTGCCCAACAGAGACAGGATAAGGCTCCCTTAAGAGGAGCTATAGATAACTCTGAGGATGTTTGACCAACACATCCTTAAGTTGGAAATGCTGTCACCAAGTCTTTTTTTTAAGACTTGTATGAAAGGGTCAAAATTTGTTTTCCCATTCACCAGGCCAAAAATATCAAATAATTTTTATAGCACTGAAAGTACATGTAGCTTTTCCAAATCAGATTTATATAAGCATTTACTTGGTCTGGGTCAAGCTTGGACCCTAGACCAGTGTGTAAGATTTGAGAGACATGTCCAGAGGTTCAGAGTATGTTTAGCTCTTGGGAGAAATGTTGCCTTTGTTCTCCAGAACACAGACTTCTTTGAAAATGAATGTTGACATGAAGATCTAAAGGTAAGGAATTTTTGGTTAAGCACTCGTCCTCTGCCCCCTAGGTTTCAGTTGGAGACCGACACCTTTATTCCTCCCGTGGTCCATCTCTCTTTGTCCATTTGTCACATCTTTCCAGTCTTCAAATTAGGAATTACTATTCATTCCCCTTTGCCAAAAGATTTGGCCACACAGCCAGTTGCGCAATCTATGTGTCCCTAAAATTTCTGGTATACAGAAGGGAAGTAGTCTTGCTGTCTTCCCAGTACTTCTGGCCCCATGGACCAGGATTCAGATATGATTTTACCAGCTGTGCATAAAATCAGGCTCCCACTCATGTTTTTAGTCCCTTAATTTCTGCCTTGCTACTTAGGATTGTATCAATTCTTGAGCAGTCTCTTCAAATTTTTAACCTATAATGAGCTGCGATCAGCCTCAGGTTATTTCCCATGAAGGGCTGACAAGTCAGTTCTCCTACATTCTGTGCTTGAATCATCTCCTACCGAGGATGTGTTGTTATACAAATGCATAAAATTTTCAATTCAATTAACATTAAACCTCATTTAGCACATTGTATGAGAGATAGGCCAAATAGGCTATCTTTTTTTATTCTTTCACACATATTTTTTTTTCCTTCCAGAAGTGCTTTGAAGCAAGGAGTAGCCTTGAGTCTTGCTTGGCTCAAGTCTGTCTTCGTCTGCATCATCACATGCTGGATTTGCCTGCAGTCTCACAAACACCCCAGTTTCTGAAACAAGCATTTTTCACAGCAGCTCATCACCATTTCACTAGAGAATTCCACAAAATCCATCCAGGACAATGAGTTTATTTCTTTCTATATCCCCTGTGGTTACATGATGAATTCTGCTGCTAACCAGCTGGCTGCAGTTCAAGTCAGATATGCTCCTCAAATAGCTTCATTCTATGAGGTTTGTTCCTTCCATTTGTTTAGTTCCTACTTTTACATCATCTATAAATTCACCAGAGTGTGCCATCAGGGTTTTTCATGAAGTTATACATCTATCCATGTGATATTTCTGCAGCTCCATATTGCATATGTCTATATAGACACACATTTACAAACTTTGTAGTTTGTAGATAATGATATATGTAGATTGTAGGTACATATGTGTATGTATAAAGAGATGTGTAGATAGGTATATAAATTGGGGGATGTTTTTTAAAATAATTTCTATCTGAAAATGTCTTTCTGCTCTTTTACCAGTTGTTGGTGAACTAAGATTAATTTTAACATTCTTAAATGTTAAAAAAAAAAAAAGAAAAGTGTTACATTTTCAATCTACTATAGACATGTCTCTATTGTATTCTGAATTTTATTGCTATACAAGGCAATAATGCAGCTGAACCTTCTTTTTGGTGTGGAAACTTACTAGTACTAACTTACTTGTGTGACTCTTTCTTTAAAGGTATATCTATGGATAGTTTTTCAGAATGTGTGTCATGAAAATTTGACCTTTGTATGGAAGATATTGATTCTTATAAAGTAATGTTTTAGATTGTAATATAATCATATCGTTCTCCTCTTCACTTGTTATCCTCAGTCCCTCCCATATACTGCTCTTTGCTCTTTCAAATTCATAGCCTCTTTTTTGATTGATTAGTGTGTGTGTGTGTGTGTGTGTGTGTGTGTGTGTGTGTGTGTATTCCTAAAAACATAAATGTTACCTGCTCAGTGAGTATAATGTTTCTTGCATAAATGTATTTTCAGGTCTGAACATTTGACATCCCATAACCAGTCGGCGCACTCTTCCCTGGGAAGACTCCCGCTCTCAGCATTCCTTAGCTGCCTGTGGTTCTTTGCACAGTACTGAGGCTTCCTGAGTTTGCTTCTATTCATGGCAGCATCTCTATTGGTATCTTCAGTACTGAGATCATCTTTGGAAAGCAGTGTTGGTGAGACTTTATGAATGTACCTTCTCATATAAAAGTAAAGTTTGGATTTTTTTTAATTCAGGATATTTCTCTTCTACTAGGCTTTTAAGTATATATATATATATTTTTAATTTTTGTTCTTTGGGAAACTACACTCCATTTTCTGGCCTTCCTCTTTAGAGTTGTTGTAATGCCTACAGATAATAAATATAGATGGACTGTAATCTATTTTCTATTCACTTAAGATATGGTAAGTCTGTCTCACAGGATTATACCTTACAGACCTATACAGAAGTGAACAAAGCTTTTGTTCACTTCTCTGGTAAGCATCTCTCATAAATGTATCTATCACAAACACATTTATCATTTAGATTTTTTCTTTTTTTCAGATAATCTATACAATAAAATTCAGAGCATTTTATCTTCCATGATGAAATGTGTTCTTTGAACATGTCCAGTACAAAACTGCCTTATAAGGGCTAGCGATATGGCCCAGCAGTTAAGACCACTGGATGTTCTTCCAAAGTACTGGGACTCAACTCCCAGCTCCTACATGACAGCTCACAAACTATATAATTCCATTTCCAGTGGTTCCAAGACCCTCACACAGACATACATGAAGGCAAAAAACAACAACCACAAAACCAACCAACCAAATAAATAGACAAACAAAAACAAAACAAAACAAAAAAGAACCAATGCACAAAAAAAAAATTAAATACCTAAAAATTTAAAAACCACTACACAGAGAAACACTGTCCCAAAAACAAAACAAACTAACCCTGCCTTATAAACTGAATTATAAAATTTGCCTTCCATAAATGACTAATGAGGGATATATCTATCACACCTATCATAGATGGCTGTTATTTGGTCTTCTCAATGTTTCTAAAGTAAACTGATAAGATTTGTTACTTGGGAAGATTATTAAAAAGAATTCTATAGATTTGATGATATCACTTTCAAAAGTACAAAGATTACATTGACAACAAATTAAGATATCTATCATGAAATTTATATAAAACCTCCAAAGGTTAAACACAAAAAAACATACTGAAAAAGAATGATGTCAGAAGACACATACTTCATGATTTCAAGGTTTACTACAATGCTTCATGTATTGGTCCAATTTGTTACTACAATAAAATATCAGAAATATTTACTTTTCATCAGCATATTTTTTCAACCTACAATTCTGAAAGTTTAAAGGCATGATGTCAGCTTTAGATAGGCTCTAAAAGATGTGTGATAAATGGTATAAAATATTGGTTGTACATATAAGAAGAAAAATCACATTGTCACATAGAGAACAGGGAAATACTTCAGGAACTTCAACATGCTAGTTACACACAAACCAACCAAAGAACCTTAAAAAAAAAAACTCCCAAGGGCAGTGTCTCCCAGGATCTAAGACATCCCACCCCCTTGTAGACTAAGCTCTGACCACCACTTGACACCACCATATTGAGATCAGGCTTCCAGTGTGCTAGTGCTTACATGACAAACTCCATTCCAAAACAGAACACTACAAAAACCAATAGAATACAGGCATAGAATCAAGTATAATGAGATTTAAAAGCCCAGAAATAACCTTTTATGTATATGGTCAAATGATTTTAGCAAGAATGGGGAATTCATTGGGGAAGAGAAAAGTCTTATGGACAAATTCTAGTGGGAAAACAAAATAAAAAACAAAAAAACCAACAACAACAACAACAAACAAACAAACAAAACAGAGTCCGCAGAGAAAAATAATCAGGTACCAAATATTTTAGTCACTTTCTTTACATTTTATATCCTAAATCAATTTAAAATTAATTTGGCGTAACTGACTTCATAACTCCATCTCTTAATAAACTAACAATTAATTAAATCAAGGGTTTTAACAAATATATGTGTGCCTGTTTTTATGACACCAATATTCAAAATAGCCAGAAATAGAAAGATACAAATGAACACAGACTCGTGAAAAGACACACAAAGTGTGATAGGAGAATATGATAAAAAAAGAAAAATAAAAAGTTTTCTGCCTCAAAGGGAAAATGTTCTGTTATGTGTCACCAGCATTAATAAACTTAGGGTACATTGTGCCTGTGATACAAGATAGTCACAAAATAATTAATGCTATTAAGATTCAGGCATTACCTAATGTCAGACTCATCAAAACAGAAAGTACATTGGTAGTTAACAAGGATGGGCAAGGACAAGGATATGAGTTGTTTAATTCGAGACAAAGTTTGTGTTTCGGAAGATAGAAAGGGTATGGAGGTATGTTGCACAAACATAAATAAGTTTAACATTTATACATGGGAACATATGGGACTATGATAAATTCTAAGATATATACATATATTTTACCACAATAAAGAAGTTGAATTCACTGTCAGTGCTTGATAATCGAGAGAATTCATATAAAATAAAGCTTATCTGTCAGTACTGGTTCATATTCAAAGACAGTGTCAGCTTGAAACGAATAGCAACTGTTAGGCTTAGAGAAGATTCAAGAATTGGTGCGCACCTACCACTCTCTCTTCCTTACCCAGACCTCACCCAGTCATCGGCTACATAGACGTCTAAACCATTAGGGTTTAAGACTCCTGATATAGAGAGAACACAGGAGGAAGCAATGATTTTTGGCTTTGACCACCTGGCGCCAGCCTCTTCACAGAGAGTTGATAGTAATTGCTAAGACATTTTAAAGTTTTGTTAAACTCAAAATAAGAACAAGGTGGCAGACAGTAAAGGTGATGCTTAAAGACTCCTTATCTTTTATCAAGTCGTTACATTCTGAGGCCAAACACAGAAGGGAATTTTTTTTTCAAAATACAAAGAAAAAAAAAAAGCTACTTTCGGTTTTGGCAACATTAAAAAGGAAGAGATGGAGCAGAGGTGGCATCGCCGGTCGTCAGGAGGTGTGTGGGGAGGACACTGGGCACTGGGTCAGGGGCTTGTTTGCTAAAATTCAGAGTATCTGGCATTTCAAATGTGGTACAGCTCAACAGGTCACCAGACCTGCCAAACATCAGAAGCGCCCCATAAAAAGCTCAGCTCTCATGTTTTCGTGAAATTGGGAGAGGAATCGAGTTCTTACTGGAATGTGGCCTATGGCTGGCTGACAGATCTGAAATGGCTGTGTGGCCTTCTGTGGAGAGCGCGCATGAGCCATGCATCTGTGGAGGTGCTGGGTCTCAGGCCTCCATCTTCACCAGCTGCTGCTCCAACTCTGAAATGCGCTCGTCTTGACTGCATATTGTGTCCTTTATGAATTTGATCTCTTTCAGAATCTCATCCAACTTGGCTTCGGCCGTGTCTGTGGTCTTCTTGGAGGCACAGATGAGATCTGTCTTCTTGGAGGCACAGATGAGATCTGTCTTCTTGTTTGCAGCTGGCTTGCTATCCAGAATGTTCTTCCTGACCACCTTGAGGTCCCTGTTCTTGCCTGGGATGTAGCCGTGCTTGAGGGAGATGAGGACAGGGTCTGCGTCCTTCCCCTCAAACCACTCCTCGGCCTCAAGTGGAGCGTCCGGCCCTGAAATATGTTCACAGTTTCCTAGGTTTATACAATAGGTAATATTTTAAAGTAGTTTTCTAGACACTTGTTCAGTTTTATTTCAAAGACTTAAGCAAATGGAATATTCCAGCATCCATTCCTTAGAGGCTTTATTCCAGAAGGACAGAGATCATGTAATGAGTGCCCTTTGGCCATAATTGGGTCACCACTTATGAGAAAATCCACCATGGTCTGAGTCATTTCTTTTCTTTCCAAATTGTCCATAAGAGCCATGTCAAATGGTCTCATCTGTCCACTAAATTTCTCTGCTCTACAGTATGGCATTCCTATCAAAGGCAGATTTTCTTTTTTTGTAATAACTTGCACCACTCCCTCTGTGCCTGTTCCATGGTGGGTAAGTCTGAAAATGGAAAGCAGTTGTGTGTAGCTGTGGCTAATGGAGTTTAGGGGAAAGTGTATAAAATTTAGACCCAAGAGTTAAGAGAAGCCACATGGAGGGTCAGGCCAGGAAATATAGATTTTATCCTTTTACCCTGCATTTTAAAAGCTAGAGATATGTCTCCACTGTAATAAAGAAAACCTTTTAAAATCATCTTTGAAATTTTCTTAAATGTTACAGTAACCTTCGATTTTAATCTATGAACATTCTTTCAGCTCAAAAATTTGAGTTAAGTTGTATCCATTTAAAATTTACTCAAAAAACAATATGTCTCATTTCCCATATACCTGTTTTACCAGGCACTATAGTCGGTCCCAGAAAAGTACCCAATCACTATCAAATCTTGATAAACTCTGTGTCATTGGCCATACCATCACAAAGGTCACATGGTGCTGAAGACCTGACTGTCATACACTAGCCAAGAAGTTACCAAAGCTTCCTCATGCCCTCGCCATCAGAATATAGGCACAAAGATAGAAAGATAGCAAGTGGTCCCAGGAGAGTATAGTTTAGTTTGGTATTCTCTCTCTCTCTCTCTCTCTCTCTCTCTCTCTCTCTCTCTCTCTCT
>JANHMN010000001.1:174946252-174966302 GCA_030674055.1 Rhabdomys pumilio | reverse complement strand
GTGTGTGTGTGTGTGTGTGTGTGTGTGTGTGTGTGTGTGTGTGTTTGTGTGTGTGTCCTCAAGAGACCATATGTTGAAAGCTTGGACCTAAGTGATATAATATCAGGTTGAAGATGGAATCTTTAAGTAGATAAGGAAACGTAGTGTCTATAGACAATAGATTATTCCTCACCTATAAATAAAATAGAAATCATAAGATTTGCAACTATATGAATAGAACTTAAAAATATTATACTGAATGAGGTCACCCAGCCCAAGAGAGACAAAAGCTAATGTTCTCTCTCATATGTGGCTCTTTCCTTTGAATCTTTTGTTTTGGGTATGTATAATTTTGGAGTACATTTTACACTTTCACCAGAAAGTGAAAAATAGGAAGCTGGGGGAGTAAAAGAAAGAATTGGAAGATAAATGCACTAAGGGAAGGGGTTAGTAGACGACAGGTAAAATGGAAGTCGAGGGATGAATATTTGGGGCAGAAAGGTTCAAGTAGGGAGTGGGATATGGGGAAACGAGAGGCTAACCAACACAGAGTACATAGGAGAAGCTGTATGGAAACATGTGATCTTGTGAACCAACGAAAAATAGAATAAGGGCCAGCAGAACACAGGGTGATAGTGGCTTAAACAGGGTTCCGGGGGGAAGGATATGGTAAAGCAGAGACTAGGGGACAGGTTGACACCAATTGAGCATGGATAAAGAAGCTTGATGAGAAACCACTAGATTTTTAGGTGATAGTAGTAGTTTGGAAGCTATTTTAAAATATTTTTATGAAGTAATTTTGAACAGACATTCTATGCACAGTGTCTATGGACACTACTTTCCCCAGAAGACATGGGTCGGTTATTAAATGAAAATCTCAATATCGGGAAAGGTTTAAAGACAGTCTATAAAAGCATGGGACCTACAGTCTAGTTATTAAACCAATATTCACATTGCCAACTTCCTGATTTTTTAAGTTTATATTATTGCTTTCGATATTGCTTAATACATGCATTATATTATAAAATTTTATGTACTTTAAGTTTTTACTAGTTAAGTTAGCATACACAGTAATGTGTTAAATTATGGCATTTAATGCACATGTGTCTATAGTTGTCTTTTTGCAGCTTTGTTCTTCTTTCTCCCACCCTTCTCTACACTTTTTCTACCATTTCAACTCCCTAACACTAGTTAGGAGAGAAACAAGTATACAAGGGAAAGGGTCAACACTATGGTTAGACTACTCCCAGCTGAATACTTCCTTGGGGCAAGTTTGATCTTTGCCATCAGGATACCTATTTTCTTCTTCTCATTTATCTGAGCATAACTATCTAAAAAACTACAACCAACAGCAATCAACCAACAATCTACCTACATCCATATAACAACAAAACAATAACAGCAACAACAAAAACAACAACCCTACTTCTCAGGGCCTTAGAGTTCAAAAACCTTCTGAAAATTCTTCAGAATCTCGGAAAGTACCTGTAGCTAGTAAAATCATACCCTGCTAGAGTACAAGACAAATCATAGTTAGCTGTTGTGGGCAGTCTGAAGCAGCACCATATCCCATACCTAGGATTAAGCAGAAATATATTCTTATATAAGGTTTCTTTATTTTTTTAAGAAACAAAAATTTTTACTACACATGTCATTATGTTTCCTTATACTTCCTTTTTCCCCCAGACCCATTTCATTCACCACCTCTCCATCCCAGTGGGCATCCCCTTAACGCTAGTAGTTCCTACTTCTGCTTTCATACCACATGTATATCACTAACCTTTGTCCTTCTCTTAAGAACTCTTCCATCCCACTCATGATCCACTTTCTAGTTCCATACATGCATATGTATATATATATACATACATGTAATTTTAAATGTAAGTTCTGCATTGGAGAGAAATCATACAGTATCTGACTTCCTGATCCTGGTTTATTTTCCATAGTATAATTCTCAATTGCCTCCCTTTTCCTGAAAATGCTATGATTTCATTTTATTTGTGGCCATGGTTCCTTTTTACTTTCCTGTTTTCTGCTCAATTCTAGTCTTGTGAATTCACCGGCCTGACACTACCATTTCTGCCCCTTCCTAAATCCTCAGTCCTGGCTTGGGTTTAGCACCCAGTCCTTTAGTCCAGTATGGGAATCTTCACCTACTCTGTCACCAATCTAGAGCTGAGCTTGGGCTAAGGTATAAAACAGCCTAGCCGCCCTCCACAGTCCCCATGACTTTACAGTAATCATACTGTATTCAACTTCCAGACCAGCTTAATCCACATTTGTCATACCCTGGTAAGTATGTCTGACAACATCCTGCCTGAGCCTTCCTCAATTTTAAGACTTGGACAATGTAGAAAAAGCATGATTTTAGCCTTACCTGGTGAGCCCAGCCTGCACCTTCCCAAACTCAGGTATAAATTAGGTGGCACAATTATTGCACTAGCCCAGCTAGCTGTAGCTAAAACAGACACATAGCCAATGAAAGAAGTCCACATGCCCATGACTCAACACAAAATTATAAACAATATGGATTGGATGATCAAGACACAAATCCATCAGCCCTACAGAAATGTTCTTCCATGAAATTTATCTAGATGAATCTCAAGACACAGAATCTAATCTTCACCAAAGAATTAAAGAAGACATAAACAAACAGGTCAATGAACTTAATGAGCTCAAAGACAATGAATACCTATTGAGTGGTGTTCAAGAAAGCCAAACCTAAGACTGATGGAAAAGAATGAGACAAACTAGGATTTGAAAACCAAATTCAATAAAGAGTAGAAATAATGAAGAGAAATCTAAGCTGAATGATTATGGAAAGGAAAAACTTATTAATCCAATAAGGAAACTCAGGGGACAGCCTCACGCATAGAATAGATCTAATAGAAGA
Organism: Rhabdomys pumilio; assembly: GCA_030674055.1. NCBI lineage: Eukaryota > Metazoa > Chordata > Mammalia > Rodentia > Muridae > Rhabdomys > Rhabdomys pumilio. The sequence continues at coordinate 174,963,430 of JANHMN010000001.1, read as the reverse complement.
TAGAATATCGAACTTGAAGATAAAGGAGAGGGATTAGAGCATACAAGCAAGGAATATGAAACTGAAAACAAAAAGGAAAGAGAGGAGAAAGAGAGAAAGGAAGAAAGAAAGAAAGAAAGAAAGAAAGAAAGAAAGAAAGAAAGGGAAGAGAGAGAAGGGAAATGGAAAACAGAAAAAAGGAAAGGAAAGGAAAGGAAAGGAAAAGAAAGGAAAGGAAAGGAAAGGAAAGGAAAGGAAAGGAAAGGAAAGGAAAGGAAAAAGGAAAATGAAAGGAACACTCAAGAACTTTGGGACACGGAGAAGAGACCAAATCTAGTTACAGGCATAGACAAAGGAGAAAAATCCTAGGTTTCTGCAGAGCAGATGCTAAGCAACCAGAGGAAAAGCAGACTCACTACTGAGAGGTAAGACACCTGAAATACAGACAGGCCAGTTCTCAGGCTTCACAGACCACAAGTCCAGTTACAGCTTTGGTAAAAGCTTGATTCATGAAGACAGTGGGATAGCAGTGAAGAAATATCCTAACTGCCACTATGTATGGCTCATAACACAGTAACTGGGCACTACTTGAGAGGGAATCTTTCCTTAATAACAGAGTATCTCATTACAAAATGTAAGTCTGACCTGCTTTTTATTATTGTGTTGCCAATCCTTGTCTCTACATTTTTCAGATATCTTTTAATTTTTTGTGTATTTTTTGAAATTATACTTATTGTATTCATTCTTCCTTTTCCTCTCTCTAAACCCTTCTATACAGCCCTCTCTAATATTTCAAATTCATGGACCCTTTTATTATTGTTATTACATACATATATGTGTATGTATACATACATATATTCCTAAATACCTAAGTAAATACAACCTGTTCAGTCTGTATAATGTTGCACACACATACACACACAACCTATATAATATTTTACATATATACATATATATTGCTTATAATTTTATTTGTAGATTACTAAAGCTCTTCCCTTTTTTCTATCTTTGAAATAGTTTGGTTTCAAACTATTTCAAAAGTCTTTCTTAAAGTCAAGTAGAGACAGAATGGGAAAATCACCTTCATATGTGCTGAACAACATGCATGCACCCATACACATATATTATATGCATGAAATAATAATACTTAACAATAAACTTTAAAAATAATTAAAATGAAGTAGCTCATGTATGATTACAACACTCAAAACACATAGCTCTGTTTCACCTGCTTGCTTGTCTTTTTGTTTATTGAATTTTACCTGGCTATCTTCTTACTGATGTCTTGCAAAGCAAATCCACCTATATGCAAATCCAGGACCCTCCGAATCTCTACAGAGAATAAGATAACATTAGAAAGTTAAGAAACTGTGAACAACCATGATTCATGATCTTGTGAGCTTCCTCATATAATCTATAAGGGAAAATCTAGAAGGAAACAATCATGGCAGACAAGAGATTAACAAGAGATTCTCTCTAGTGACTGTCAGGTCACAAAGCAGGACCCAAATGTGAGCAGTGCTGCTGACAATATTCTAAGATGATGGCCTGGACCTGAACCAGGTCAAATTCTTACCGGATAAACAGGAATCTTATCTAGTAAACAGAAACCTATACTGACCATTCCTTGAAAATCCAGCAAGACTGGTTTCTGTTTGTGGGAAAGCCATCGATTCTTTTTTCACCTCCACTAGTCAACTACCTTCAGTGGAGTATGTCTGGTTTCTGATTTACCAAACAGCCTGAGTCAGCTCGAATTACCAACAGTAACTCTCAGGTGTTCTAATCCAGAAACCTGTTACCGACCTCAAATAAAGTGACAGGTCTTTGCCCATTGAGCTCTCCATTCTCTGAGATACCAGGGCAGTTCGTCCACCAATAAACTACATTCTGCCAATGAAGTGGTCTCATTTGATGGTTTCACTGTGCCTCCTTACAATGCTGAAGTCTTCTTGTCCTTGTTTTAAATTTTCAGAAAAATATAAAACACTAGTTTCCTAGTGTATATCAGGAAGAACTTCTGGACAAAAATGGATCTGGTACAATACTAAAGCAGTCACACCAAGAGCTCGGCAGAGCTTCTTAGAAATGCAGAATTTCAGATGCTGCCCCAACTTCTGAACCCATATCTACCTCTCTAACAAGTTGCCCAGATAGTGTATAAGTATACACAAATTAGACATTCACTTTAGAAATGCAGGCATATTTTCATTTCTAACAACTTCCCCAATGATGATAATACTGCTGGCACAAGGATAGCTTTGTGTAGCTAAAATTTACATCAAGGGAATGTAAACTGATTTTAGTGCCTGGTTTCAATTACTTCTCATCAGTAACTCATATGTCAGTGTCATCCATGTCAGTTCGCTGTGGTCACAGAGGACACTTCTGCTCTTAAATATAACACTATATGGAAGGTTGTGGAGCATTGTACTTGGCAACTAACAGAGTTCTGAATTCCCAAGTGAAGAGGCTGGAACAGTTGGAACATCAAACCATCCTTGATCTTAACTTTGTATAGAGTCTGTTCCTGCCTATGTGACTCACGTTTCTAGATTCAACTTTCATAGGGAGGCTGCCATTTTCTGTGCTTTCTGGACAGTCTGTGTTGTCACTGGGTTGACCACTATCCTGAGCACCCATCACTGAGGAAGAAATTCATGGGAAACACACTTTGCTATTGAAACAAGCAGCATATTTCTAATTTTTCTTTGAAGATTAAGCAGTTTTCATAGCCAACCACTACCTTTGTCTAGTTGGTCCTTAGTTCGTTCTATGCTCACATTTCTAAATGTCAATTTGGGATGCAAGCTAGACAAAGCGGTACAAACTGGGGTGAGTTATTCTGCAGGGTGAGCTTGTCTCTCATAGATCTTTCAAGAAAGGGAGCTGAGGATAGTATTTCCTCAACTTAAGAAAAAAGAAGATAGCTTTGTTTATCATTAGTTGGTCATTTCTGGTCATTTTTCAAACATTTCTATCTCTATGTATTTTATTATAGTTTTAAATATTTAATTTCTTATTTTGTATTCTTTAGAAATTCTATTGTCATACATTTTGTATTTATTGTTGGTTATTTTCCTTATACCTTCTTGATAATTTCTGTGATCCCTTTTTAAATTCACTTTCTTCTGTATTATTATTTTGGTCTCTTGACCTTTAAAACGTGTCATTTACTCTTCCTCAGATTGTTGTCTTTCTTTCTCAGAATGAAATCAGTTGTCACTTTACTGATTATTTTAATTTTTGTAGATTTTTATTCAATTGTTTTGATTTTCTGTATGAGGCAGGGGCATTGGGTTGATGGGCATGTGTCACAGGGCATAAGTGGAGGTCAGAGGTCAACTTGCAGAATTCACATTCCTCCATTCACCATGTATGTTGTAGGGTTTCACTCAGGTTGCCAGGTATGGCAGCCTTCTTTGAATATTTTAACCTTATTGTTTTTCTTGGTTTTTTATTTTGACTTAAAAATTTTAATTTATAATCAAATGCTTGTTTAATTGTATTTACCATTTTGGTAGAGGGCTGTGTTCAGTTTTCTTTAGTTTTGTTTTTTGAGAGTCTTTGTTCAATTAACAGTATTGGATGTGAGAGTCTATGAGGAGTCTATGGGGGTGACTCTAGCTGAGATTCCTACCAGAGGGGCATATAGAGACTGTAGTGGTCATCTCCTGTAGACAGACAGGATTTCCAGGGGAGGAAAGGGAACATCAACCCACCCACAAAACCTTCAACTCAAAATTTGTCCTGCCTACAATAAGTGCAGGAGTAAAGATAAATCAGAGATGGAGGGAACAGGCAACCAATGACTGTCCTAACTTGAGACCTATCCCATGTGAGAGAGCCAACTTCTAACACTATTAATAATGTTCCATTATGCTTGTAGACAGGATCATAGCATAACTGTCTCCTGAGAGGCTTCATACAATGGAGAATGGAAACAGATGTAGAGACCCACAGCCAAACATCAGACCCAGCTTGGAGAGTCTTGTGAAAGAGTGGGGGATAGAATTGAGCTAGCCTGAGGGGTCAAGGACATCACAAGAAAACCTACGGAGTCAACTAACCTGGGCCAAGGGGGGCTGACAGAGACAGAACTAGCAACCAAAGAGAATGGAGGGACTGGGCCTATGAACCCTACACATTTGTAGCAGACATGCAGCTTTGTCTTCACGTGGGTCCCCTAATAATTAGAGCAGAAGCGGGGCTGTCTCTGACGCTGTTGCCTATCATTGGATCACCTTCTATCTGGACGGCTTGGTTCAACCTCAGCAGGAGAGGATGTTACTAGTCCTGCTGGGACTAGATGTCCCAGGGTAGGGTGATACCGAACAGAGGTTTCCCCTTCTCTGGGGAGAAGAAGAGGGGGTAATGAAAGGAAAGATTTGTAAGGGCAGGATTGGGAGGAGAAGAGGGATAGTGGTTGTGATCAGAATGTAAATATATGTATAGTATGTATGTATGTATGTATGTATGTATGCATGGACATATGTATGTATGTATATATGTATATAGATTTTCACTTTCTGTGATCTACACATCCTTCCTATGAGTTCTGCCTTTTGTTTGCCTTCATTAGAATTTATGCACTCATTTTTAAAGTCAGCATTTGGTACACTTTTCTATAGCAAAGCTATCCAGTTTCTTAGTCTAAATATTTGTTTCTGTTTCAGTAAAGAGTAGAATTTCTTTGAAGACAGACTCATTAGTAGATAAGATTAATGGTCTTCAAATTCTCTGGTCCTCTTTCTATAGAAGTGTTTCACTCTTGCACCTAGTTACTCCTTCATTTGCCACCCAGAGATGCCCCACTCTTATCAGTCACCTTTCCCTTCTGCCCCTCTCTGGTTCTGCATGGTTAAGTAACCAGTGCTGTAACTTCTTACTTCGTGGTGAAACTGTCTTTCTAAAAAATTTATCAAAACAACATCTACAGAATGTAAAAATAGAACTTCTACATCATAGACTCTAGTTATCCCTATTCTTGACATTCAATGAAACAATTAAAATCACACTCTTATAATAATATCTGCAATGCCAGGATTATTGTGGTGTTACTAACAACACCCAAAGATATGGAATCAACTTCATATCTACTGATAAATAAATGATTAAAGAAACTGTGATATATAATAACTAAATATATAATACATGTATATTTGTATATGCAACAGAATATTATCCAGTCCTAAAATAAGATATTATTTGTCACACCATAGATATGACTGGAGGATATTATGCCATGGGAATCATATCAGCACAGAAACAAAAATATTCATTAAATATTGCTTGTATGAGGAATTTAAAATTTTTTCAGATATACAGAGGTAAGGAACAGGACAGAAATTATCATAGTAGTAATTATGGAAAGCAAATCAATAGCAAGAGATGAAAGTATCCAAAGTGGAATCATAGAGGAGAAACATTTGTAGTGATCTAAAGTACAGTAGAGAGTTATAGATGATAATAACCAATTGGAAATTGGGTTAAACGAACAGATTTTACCTCTTCTAGATCACAAAAGAGGGTAATTTAAAGGTGTTGAATACTTTGGCTTATTTCACTCTGGTAAACTTTTAACAATCTACATCCCTCCCATAACATCACAATGTTTAAGGAGTTGAACTTATAAGGAATTAAAAATTTAAAAACTCTCATACAAAGAAAATGGCACACATTAGTGATTTCACTAACTCTATCAGACCTTCAGTAACAAATCCTACCAGTTCTGCACAGACCTATACTGAAACTGAAAAGAAAGGAAAGACTCCCAGCATATTCAATGACATCATCACTCTGTATGGTCTTTAAGACTACAGACATTATAATGAAAACACAAGTTTTAACCCAATACATCCAGTTATGCTATTACCAAACTTTAAGCAAAGCACACACAATGATGCACAAACAGAAAATACTTACTTTAGTGGCCATGGGACATTTATCCCCATAATTCAAGACCTGCCTAGGATTAATAGCAGTCTGTGTCAATCAATAGCATAATAGAATTCTAAAAGTCATCCTAAATGAATACCAAAAAAGGCATTGCAATAATTAACATCTGTAACTAAAAAGTAAGACAGAAGACCAAACAGCACCAAGACATTTACAGCTGGACCAGAAAAAAATTACTTGCATTAAAAGGGCAAGAGCCCTTTCTCAAACCCCCTACTTATGCCTTCTTAACATAGTGCTGGCATACTTTTGCCAATGAAACAAGGCACTGGAAATGGATAAAGGCATGTGAATAAGTGAGAAACAAAATTGCATCTGTTTGTAAATCTCTTCTATTAATCATTGTTAGGAGTCTGTAGACAGAGCAATATCTTAAGAAAAATAAACATCTTGAATAGAAAATGCAAGAAAAAATTGTCTGTATTTACTAGTAATGTTGTTTATGTTCTAAGACATCTATAACAAAGTGCCGAAACTAATGAGTCAAACATTACAAGAAAAAAAAATACTTTCTAAAAGTCCCTGGTATTTTATGTTTCAACAGAAAAGAAGTAAAAATTAAAATATAAATTATTTTAGAAATCATAAATTTGAAGTTATAAGGAACAAATTTTTTAAATATCTTTAAATCATATGCATGAAAAATGATGGTATATGGCTAAATAAAAATAAAAGTCTAAATAGTAGTGTGTTATAGTATGTCTTAGGTGGAATATTCAATAATTCCTAAGATGCCAATTTGCTCTAAATTAGTCCATTGATTCCATGTACTCTCCTCAAAATCTAGCAAGCTGTTAATTCGTTAATTTAAATTGACAAATTGTTTTAAAAATTTGTGTAAAAATTCAGAAGACATAAACTATCCAAAAATCTATTAAGAAAAGAATAGAACAAAGTTGGGCAAAAACAGCTACCAGTTATACTAGTGGATCTAGAAATATAAGCAACTTGGGCATAGTTGTACATGCCATAACCCTAACATCCCAGAGACAAGAGGTTTCCTGTGGATTTGAGACTACCTGGGCTACTCATCAAGAACATGACTCAAAAAAAACAAAACAAAGAGTAACAAGACAGTAGAAACACATACACCTACACTTTTTGACAAAGATGACAAGTAACAAATGGAGTATCTGGATGACAGTGTGCACAGGAAGAAACAGAGTGTCTAGGTGACCGTGTATACAAGGAACAGATGGAGTGTCTGGATGACTGTGTGCACAAGGAAGGAACAGACTGTCTGAATGGCCACGTGTACAAGAGAGACAGGAGGTAAGAGGGCAAATCCATTGCTCTCACTTTGCATCAAAACTAACTTGCAAATTTTACAAATCTGTGTCCAAAACTACAAAAATTCTAAATGAGAATTAAAAACTTATGGAAATTCCATTTCCATTCTAGAAATGGAATTAGGTTTGTTTGTATTGGCCACTTAGTGCTGGTCACTGGGTCCTGTCCTTAAGAATTGTTTGTATACCCAGTGAAAATCCATTGGAGAACACTAATTTTTTTCCTTGTGAACATCTGGTGAGGAGGTGGGATCTGGGGCTAGTTAGAGGAGAAGAAACCATAATCAGAATACACTGTATGAAAAAAAAAAGTATTTTTAATTTTACAAAAAGAAAATTCTAAGTGAAAATATAAAGGAAAAAGTTGTGAACTTGAATTAGATTCAATTCAAAATTAAAAAATAAATTAGGCTTCCTTCATCAAAATGAAAAATTCCTTCTTATTAAAAAACTCTTAAAATAGTAGAAAGACAAACCACAGAGCGGGAGACTTGTTTTCACATTGTTTCTGACAAAGAACTTATAACCAAAGCATATCAAAACCAAAGAAAGAAAAATCAAGTTAAAACATTTTTGTAATGCAACAAACATGTAAATACCTAGTTCACCAATAAGTGAAGCATCATGACAAGTCCACATATGTCAATCATTAGTCATTAAATGAACATGGGTACTCATTAGGGAAATGCAAATCACAACACGGTAAAATACCACTATACACCTATCAGAGACATTGTAAAGCTAAAGGACTATCACCACAGCTACTATCAAGAGCCTATGACCAGCGGCGGACTCACCCACTGCTAGTGGTCAAATAAAATGGCCAAGCAATATGTGAGACCATTTGATAGTTATATAACAGATTAAAGACATATCATTATTCAACCTCAGGATATTTACTCAAAATTTTTTGTAAGTCCCTAGTGGAGAGCAATTGAAATTAAAAAATGAAGTTGATTTCGGATCCCAGATGTTTAATGTACAAGCAAGGACATATACACCCCTTCCACACCCACTGCACTCACACATAAAAGTAAGTTAATTTATAAACTGAAAATATATATTAAAATATAACAAATATATAAAAAATATATTAAAAAGGTTGAAAATGTGATGTCACTAAAATGATATGATGAATATAGTAAAAGTCATTTTCAGAGATATATAATTAATGGACTAGGCTAAGTGAATATCCACCTACACTGGATATATATATATATATATATATATATATATATATATATGTATATATGTATATATGTATATATATATGTAAAATAAAAGTCATTTTCATGGAAATATAATTAACATGCTGGGCTAAATGAATATCTATCTGTACTGACTGAGCACAAATACCTAAACATAAAATAGGACTACAGCTATAATAATAAATGTCTAGAATTTGAAATGGATCAACCAAGAATTCCTTTAATCCCTAGTACTTTGCCTATTACTTCAGATCTGGAAACTGATTTTAGATTTATGGGCAAACAGGGTACATAATTCTTCCATAGTCTTGATGCCGCAGAGATCAGGGGACCTCTGAAGAGGACCTATGTTCTTGCATTCCTGAAAAGGGAATAAGAAGGGACACACAGTTGCAGCAGGAACAGGATCCACAGCAATGGCTTGGCTGGTGAAGGTGTTTGCCAACAAGCCCGAAGACCTCAGTTTGATCCCTGGGCCCTCCATGACAGAAGGTGAGAACTATCCCAGGCAAGTTATCTTCTGACATCCACAAGCATGCCATAGTACACACACACATGAACTCACCCACAGGTACATACACTGCCATATGCAAACATAAATAAAGCACATAGTTTTAAAGGATTGGAGCATAGAGATCATTTACAAGCTCCAAAAACTTACTATACAAATACTTGAAGTTTCCTGTCACATAACACAGGTTTTTGGGGTCATTTGCAAAGGGCAGGCTTCTCAATCTGTTATACATAATTCTATATTCAAATTCATGTAACACATATCTCATTAATATCTTAAATCCTCACCTAGAGGCGTCTTCCAGTATTATTTTAGGTCATCTTTAGGCACTCTAGAGTGTCTTTAGGCCAATGACCAAATTTAGCAGTCTCAGGAAAGGGTTTCTGCCTTCCTCCTTGCTAAACTATTTTCATAGGCCAAGTATGTAGTCTTTGTGTAAGGCCATCTGGACCTCACTCAGCATATTCTCTTGCCTCAATCCATCCAATGTACAGCCCTAACTTTCTCATTTGTGCAGAAGCATACACTCATCATTCTGGTGGGCTCTCTCTGTGCTCTTGAGACCTACCTAGCCTTCCAGCTAAGCCAGAAGAACAAAGAAGCCAATTCTTGTTTCACTGACTTATTGATTTTTGACTTACTCACTTGAATTTACCTTACTAGTCTAAGGAAGCACACTATGAGAGCCTTTCCTGTCTCTGCAGGAAATAATTACAAACATGAAACACATTTTTCATGGGTTCATATAGTTCTTGAACACAGTTATGAAAGACTTGTACTTACACAGGCTTTTCCTTACTGTAAATGGAAAGAAAATTCCATCAGTCATTAGAAACTTCATCTTCCTCCAGTTCTTCAGGGACCAAAATCAACCATAACAAAAGTCCTGAAACTATGAGAAAGGCCATTGTATAGAGGGACATGAAGTCATCAGTGTTTGGGTACATTTTCAGAGAAGACACAGTGTCTGCTCAGGAAGAATAATAGTAAGGTAAGGCATCTTCTACTTCCTTCTGGCTTGGCATTTAAGAGATAAAAAGGAAGACTTTTTCAGAGTTTCAGTCTGTGTGAGGCAGAAGACCATAAGCTACTCTTTTGATTGATAAGACTCTTGAAATTAACACAGAATGAATGTCAAATACAGTCAGGGAAAACAAGCAGAGGGTATTAGCAAGTTGTCTATAGCACAGCATCAAGTGCCCACGGGCATGGTGAAATTACCTCTCCACTGAAGGATGGCAGTGCCGACTTACAGGGGAGGAGCTGGCTCTGCCATTCATAAGACATTTGTAAGGGAGAAGCACTTGGCAGATATCTGTGTTTTTCAGAAACACTGGTTGTTTTAGTAAATGATTCTTTCATGAAATGCAATTATAGTTAGAAGGGGTATTTTGGGCTTTGCATTACGGAAGTAAAGTGTGTATATCTTCTTTTCTTAAGAAAATTAAGACATAAAATAATGAAAGTGTCTGCCTTTGATCAGGAAATACAAGGATGAAATTAGAGAATTTCCCTTCTAAACAGAATTGGCTTCTGGAATCTAAAGTGCTCTGCTTGTCCAGGTCTTTTGTTGTAAGGTGCTTTTCTTTGCTGATAAGAAAAACTAAGAATTCAGAATATTTATGATTTTGGATGCTAAATAGAAACCTGCCCATGAACTAATCAGGTTGAGTCCAGTAAGGCAAACTAAAATATGATGCTGTGCCATCCAAAGTGACACATTCCCTCAGTTGTGTTTTGCTGTCATTCAATATAAAGGAATAATTATTTTCTTGTCAATTTTGCTAATTGAGGCTGCTCCATCTATTACACAATCTTTAATCTTCTAGTCTTGAAAGAATCACCAGGAATCCCAGAACCATTTTTACAGGAAACCCAGAGTGCAAATGCAGAAAGAGCCCGCTGTTTCCTCTCTCTTCTTCTATTTTGCAAAGCCATTACCAGCACATTTTTCTGTCTCTCTTTCTTCCCAACGCGTAGGAGGAGGTAGAGAAGATTTCTCCTGTCAAGGACAGCTCTCAGGTGTAAGAGTGTACACTAACAGCAACATGCACCTTATTTATAGAGAGAGGTTAGAGCAAATACTATTTCATGAGCTTGACTTATTATTACAGAAAATATGGATCTGATCTGATCACATCAACCCTTAAGTGCATGCCTTATTAGTGTTTTACATGAAGAAATGGACCAGATACGGGAAATTATACTCAAAGATGAAGGATATTCACCAGCCTCTGCCATGAAGGATGTGATAAAGGCAGCTTTTTCACCACACTGATAATGCCAGCAAAGACAACTGTTGTGACTTTAGGTGGCCTACTCAAATGGCGCATGTCAGTGATAGAGTCACTTATCTTAAATAGACAGAACCTAGCTTGTCAGGACTGAAATAGCCTATAGTTTATGTAGAGAATGAAGCTCCCAGGAATTCCTAAGTGGGCCAAAGTCTGATATTCACCAAGAATCTTTCTTTTCTGAAAATGTGCTTGAGGACAGGTCTTTTTCTCTGGAGCCTTTGGCTTGGAGATAGAATTCACAAATGTCCTTTCTAAAATTACACCTAAAGTATGCAAAATATACATACTATAGCTGAGAAAAGACATAGAAATATCAAGACTCCATTGCCACTACCTTCCAGATTGAAATGTTGAATTGTATAGTATTGAGAACACACAATTAATAATACAATAGTATTACACACACACACACACACACACACACACACACACACACACTCAGTCAACAGATGTATAGAGTCTGATAGTTTTTCATTCCTTTTCAATACACTTGTAGTACAATAATAAACAATGCGAGTAAAAAAAAATCTCACAATGGCTTTATGCTCTGGTAGTTGAAGAGTGTTGGAGATAAACAACAGGCTATCACATGAGTTAAGAGCATAGTAAATTAGATAGAGGCAATTTTTGTAGTTAGAAAGGAAAGGTTGAACAAGATGTAAATTAGAATTCTGAGGAAGGGAATGTTGGGTATCAGATGTTCATTAGATAGACACATTAAGCAAGACAAATTAAGAATGGTCCCCACAAGTAGTGGACCCCTGCACCCTGACTGGGCACCACAATAAAGCTAGCTCTGGAGGGTTGATTGTAGATGAGTTGACCCTGAAGGTAGGAGAGCAGACCTTGCCTCCTGCCAATGGTGTCATTGGGAGGGCAGGTCAGAGCAGTGGTGGAGAACTGGTCCTAATAGTGCAGATAACAGAGAGCTGGCAGGCTGACCAACTCAGCTACCACCCAGTCCTAGATCCAGGGCTTGATATTGGTCCACACCAAAATCATCTGTGAACAGTTGAGATGAGTAAAGAGGCCAGTCCTGAAGATCCAAAGTTGTAGGATCTCCAAGGCAACAACAGGATAACAAGGAGGAGGGAGTCCTGATGAGAATCCAATACTGATGGTGTAACAGAAGCCAAAGCACTCAAACCAGACCAATGACTCATTTCAATGAACATTTGCAAGCAGAGATATGTAGATAGAGAGATATACTGTGGAACACACTGTGACATACTACAGCTTCCATGATGAGATGGTTTCTATGCTTTGTTTTGTTGTTATTGTTGTTGCTTGTTTGTTTCTTTGTGTTTTATTTGGAGGGAGGAGATGGAAAGATAAGCAGGAGTGGGATACATGATGTAAAACTCACAACAAATCAATAAAAAGTTTAAGGAGGAGGAAGAGGACAACGAAATGCAGGTAAATTCCAAACCAGGTTTACATATTGAGTCTTGCTAGGAAGGTCACCTGATGCCGAGCTTGACAACCAAAGTTAATCTCCAAGACCCACAAGGGGAAAGGAAAGAACCAACTGTCCAAAGCTGTTGTCTTTCCGCTTGTGATGGACTGCAATGTGGAACTATAAGTCCTTGTATCACCTCTCAAAAAAGAATGCTCCTCTAAGAGTCCTAGATAAAACAAAATGAAACAAAACAAAACTAACAAAAACAAACAAAAAACAAACAAACAAACAAACAAAACCAACCAAACAAAAACAGTGCCAGTCATGGAAAACTTTCTTTCAAGTTGTAGGTCAGGAATCCAAGCATCTTCAAAAGACAATACAGGCTACTGAACTTACCCTTGGTTGTCTCCCAGAACTTGAAGGTGAAACCTTCTTGCTGAAGACACAAACTTTTTAGACACAGGACTTGTGAAAACTGAGCAGAACTGACTTGAAACTATCTCTCTGAAGACGAATTCTCATAACATTAGAAGGTGCTGTGCAAACTGCCAAAGGGAAAAGTACTCAACATTCTCATGCATGTGTAAAACTCACAAAGCTCTACAATAATCAGTACAGCAAGACACCCCAAGCATGCAATAATTACTTTTTTTATCATAGTTTTTACCAACCAAAAGCTGTCTGGTTGGACTTAAGGCCCATTCAGAAAGAGTATATTCGTGACTGGTACTACAAGTCCAGTCCACTATCCTTGTCCAAAAACATCGTAGTTCTTAGAGGAAAAACTTACTACTGTTATTTTCTTAAACCAATTTCCATATCTAAAATGCAAATTCAAGACCAAAGATTTAGGGAGTATCACAGCAAATGGGTCCAAGATTGTGAAAGTCATGGGACTCGTGATGCAAGCTAAGAGGTAGTTACTTCTAGACATAACAGAAATGTTACACTCATGAAATCTCAACAATATGGTTGCCTACACAAGACCTTCAAAAAGACAACAAGGACAGACAATGTGGGTGAGGGAAATTCACAAGGCTCTACCTCTAGGTGAAGAACTATAAACAATCAATAGCTATTAAGAAAGAATTAGTTTTCTTCTATTTTTATATTAAAATAGCAATAGAAAAGGCTTAAGGCCTAAGCCTGTGTGACATTCAAGAATAGCTTTACTCCTTTCCCTAAGATTTACAAATGAGACTATTTATAGTGAAGATGCCCTACCTTTCCACATTTTCCACATCCATGTGACCTAAGCTTTACTTTAGTAGCTACACCTATCAGGTTCACTAGAAGAAACACCTTATGACCCCAAGATAAGCCCCCAATAGGCTATCTAGTCCCAAGTAGTCAGCCTTAAACATATGTGTATATGATTACACATTGTAGATGCAGTAGGGTGTGCAAGCTTGTGTGTGTGTGTGTGTGTGTGTGTGTGTGTGTGTAACAGTAATAAATAATAAATAAAGGAGAACAGGTCATGAAATTCAGAGGCAGGCACACAAGAGGAGTTGGAAGGTAATGAGGAACCTGAAATGTAATGTAAATATAGTATTTATGTATGAGAATTTTCAAGAACAAAAATAAAAATAAATCTTTACAAAGGATTATAACCAGAGAGTACAGATCAGAGGGAAGCAATGGAAGTTGGCATTCAGACAACTGGAGCAGAGCAGGAAGATAACAGTGTTGGTTGTGGAAAGGATGGAGGCATAGCTCCACACTGCCACCCACAGCTCCCCCAAGAATTCTCTTAATTCTTTTAGTGACTCGGTGGTTTCAAAACTAAGTGGTTTCAAAACAGAACAGCATTTCAGGGTGAGGCAGTATAAAGAAAAGTTGGAATTCATTAAAAAGGGATTTCAGAAAAGAGCAAGTCTCTGTTCTCCAAGAAACAACAAGCAAAGATGACAAATCAATATACAATGGAACAAGGAAAAGGCTTCATAATGAGTCTGGAGAAGGCAACCCACGAGGAATAAAAGAATCCTAAGAGCAGGCAAAAGAGTCAGAGAACCACTGCTGCCATTCTAAGGAGTCCCACAAAACCACCAAGCTAACAGCCATTACATGAACACAGAAGACCTGATGAGGATCCCTGCAGACCCTGTACTTGTAGCTCAGTGTCTGTGAATGGGAGTAGATCTAGAGAAGAGGGAGTTGAGAGGTATGAAGAGAGGGAAAACTGTGGTCAGATACATTGCATGAGAAAAAAACTATTTTCAATTAAAATCAAAATAATTCTTTCATAAGAGATTTCAACATAGTTTTTAATATGTATTTTCCCATCAATTTATTTCTTTATTTACTTTACAACCCATATCAGCTCCTTCCCTCCAGTCCTCCCCTCACACAGCCTCTCTGAGAAGGGGAGGCCTACCCTGGGTACCAAACTCACCCTGGCATCTTGTCACTGCAGGACTAAGCACATCCTCTCCCACTGAGACCAGACAAAGTAGCTCAGTTAGAAGAGAGGGATCCACAGGCCAACAACAGAGTAAGGGATACACCTCGCTCCAGTTATTATGAGACCCACATGAAGACCAACTATACATCTGCTATATATGTGGTGGGGGCTAGGTTCAGCCTAGCCCATGTATGTTCTTTGGTTGGTGGTTCAGTCTCTCAGAGCCCTTAAGGGTCTAGGTGAGCTGACTCTGTTTCTTGTGAAGTCACTCTCCCCCCAGGTCACTTATTTCTTCTCTCAACTTTTCCAAAAGTCTTTCTGAGCTCAGTGTAAATTTCGTCTGTGGGTATTTGCATCAGTTTCAGTCAGTTACTGGGTGGAGCCTCTCAAAGAAGAGAGTTATGCTTGTCTCACATCAGCAAGTATAACAGAGTATCATGAATAGTGTCAGGGGTTGGCTCTCTCCCATGGAGTGGGTGCTGGTCATTGCTTGGCCAATTTCTCAGTCTTTGCTCCATCTTTGTCCCTGAACTTCTTGTAGCCAGGACAAATTTTGGGTAGAAGGTTTTATAGTTGGGTTGGCATCCTTATTCCTCAACTGGGAGGCCTGCCTGGCTATAAGAAGTGGCCACTACAGGCTCCACATTCCCTGATGCTAGGAGCCTCCACAAGAATCATCCTCATGTTTTAAACACTAAGGTTGGGAGGCAAAAGAAGGAGAGGAAAAGAGAATAAGGCACACCCAAGGGCTTAGTGCTTTGGCATAGGCTTCTCAAAAGAGGAAGAAGAGGACAAGGTGCTTAAGGAGCCACAGTGTATTGCTCTTTTCCATAGTCAGACACTGGATTTTGATGTTTTTGAAGTTACTAACTTCAAAGTGTTGCTAAGAAATTCAGATGAGATAATAGAGTATCTCCTGGTGTCCACCTGACAGGATTATAACTGTTAAAGTACAGCTCGGGCCATAGAGATGTGGGAAGATTGGACATCCTCAGTGTAAACAGTCTCATTTGTGATCCTGAGACATTCTCACATGTCATGCAGGTTTAGGCCTTAAGCCTGATAGATTGCTATTTTAACATAAGATGTTTATATATAAAAAGAACACCACTGCTATGTCATCAACCTCCATGGTAAATGTTAATTGTGATGGACTCTGATTCTCAGCGGGCAAGAGGCTTCAAACAGGCTCCAGTGTGAGGGGCCCATTTACCTTACCATTTCCCTGTAATTTTCTCTCTCTCTTTTTATCCAGCCTCAGTAGGAATCAGTATCCAGGCCAGAAGGGACAAAGGAACAGAGTGGGGATTTGAATCCAAGTGGTTTGAGACACTGGCTTTTTATTGCGAATGAAATTGTTCTGTTGCAGAGTAATCTGACTTAAGTGTTTATAATCACTTCAGTTATAGTGTTGAAATTTTTATAAAATGGCCAGGGCCAAGAGCAGTTAGAACATTATGAGGATGATCCAGGGTGCATATGTGGATGGCTCACCAGTGCTAACAGGAAGTGGTAGGAAGTATTGGATTTCAGCGGTGTTCTGGAGGGAGAGCAATCAATGTTTCCTGGCAGTATGAACTGTGTATGTGAGAGAAAGACAGAAAGCTAGATGCCGCGACTTCTTCCTTTGAGCAACTGGAAGAGCAGATTTGCTATCCATTGGGAGGTAGAAAATTACAGAAGGAGCAAGTGGAAAGGAGCCTTCTGGTTCTATTCCCACTGAGTGTGAGAATTCCAAGTGCAAATGCTCGGCAGATTGCTGAATGTGTGAGTCTGCAATTCAGGAAAGAGGCATGGGCAGAAGTGAGTACGGGTGACTTGTCAGGATGAGGGTGCCATCTAATGCAAGAGACTCAATTCAACAGTGAAAATGACAGGAGGGAAGAAATCCAGCCCTGAGGCTTGGGTGTTACAATATTAAGATGGGGGGGGGGGGGGGGGGAGCAGCAATGAGGAAAAAAAGGTAGGAAAAACAAAACCCAAAACTGAAAAACTAAGTCAGCAAGACCCAATGGCACATGACTTCAATCCCAGCACAGTGAGACAGTGGCAGGTACAGGCAGATCTCTGAGTTCTGTGACACCCAGTGTTGCATAGTACAGCCATGTTTCAACCAAGAGAAGA
>JANHMN010000001.1:174926623-174944123 GCA_030674055.1 Rhabdomys pumilio | reverse complement strand
TACAGCACAAAATGTAAGAGCATTCCAGCTCCTGCCAAGGACCAGCTTTATCATGCTGCGGTCCTGGAAGCAACAACCAAAAGACACATTTGAGAAAAGACATCTCCTTTATGCAAGAACATTTAGGGGAGTGTGTTAGACTACATGCTCTGCGAAACTTGATGTTCGTTGGGGAGACTGGGGTGATTAAAGCCTTGAGCATGCTGGGGCAGCACGACATGAGTTCTAGTCCTTCAAATACAGCTAGGCTGAGAAGCTGTGTCCAGACATTGCCTAAACAGCAGTGGGAGTTGTTCCCCAACTATAGGAAGGAGCTATTTCCAGGCCACATGGCGGGTTTCAAACTTAGAAAATCAAAAAGAAACCTTGTAAATTCAATTAGCTAAACACTCTTATAATACAGATAATGAAGTCAAAAGCCAGACGGAGTGACTTTCCCAAGAAGTCAATTAGTGGCAGAGCTCTGATACATGGCCTATGCTCTGATCATACATGGGGCCACACTGCTTATCTTAGTGCAATCGATTTGAGATTCACTCCAGCAACCACTTCTTTTCAGTTCTCTGTATCAGAGGAAGGAGCGGAGTAGGAAGAGATCTGACTCCAGCTTTCTGCTTCGTGTTTTCACTATGCTAATACCCACAACTACTGTAAAATAGACTAAGAAGGGATATCTCAGAATAATCTTCATGTGGGGCCACATAGTATACACACTTGAGGAACTGTTTTATTCTTGCCTCGCCCCCATTGACTCAGTCACGAAGTTCATATCTATGCCTTTGCCTATCAATATCCTTAGCTTCTTTGCCAGGAGCAAAGATGTGATAATTAGCAGATGCAATCAGGACCAACTATAAAATGCAAGTTTCATATATCACTGAGAACCAGGGAGCTAAGTTTGCTACATTTATATGAACTAAACTTAACTGGAGAACTAACAACACTTGACTTTCTATTGACCTACTTACAAATTGACATTTAAAAGGAAAGTAAAGAGAGCAGCGTGTCCTGTACCCAGACATCAAGGAGGTGTCAGGCATGGCTTCTCATTGTAGGGGACTGAGTTTTCAATTGTCATTTGACTGGGTAATCTGTTAAAGCAAAGAAGGACTCTATTAAATAGGAGCCTTCACCTGTTTGAATGTGCCTGACATTATCAGTTTTCAGTCCCCTTTGCAAACTGTTTCTGTCTGCTGGACTGTCATATTTAAGATAAGAGGCCTGTTTCTTTTGCAAACTGCAATACAAAAGTGGCAGATTTGGGTGAGCATAAACAAATAGATAGACACACACTTGCTTATACGCACATGCATACATGCATATATTCCATTGGAAACAAATAGTCCTAGCTGATCTTAGAATAAGCTTCTGTTTCCAACTGCAGTTTCTACACTGATGATTGATTTGTGTTCTCAGTGAGAGATAGACCCCAGCAGCCAGGCTCATAGGGCAAGCCAGTCTAAGCAAAATATTCTGATTTCATTTTCTTTGGTGTCTAACATTTGGAAAGCAAGATGTCTAATAAAGTTTTCTTTTCTGAGCTGCCCCATTAACAAAAGGTATCTATTAGTCATCATGGGTGCACTATGCCATAGAGCTGTAGGATATCAGCTGAAGATGTGTAAAGATGAAAGGAGATTGCTTCCCCACCCCAATGAGTACAAGGCTGTAGGATGGAGGCTCTCTCTCTTCACATCGCTTCACCTGAACCACATAAGTGACTCTCCTAATCGCATTTCTGTGCAACACTGGAGGGCCTTGCTTTTCCCCTTTAGTGTGGAGAGGGGAAAAATATCTGCCCTGTCAAAGCCACACAGGGGAATTCTCTTAAAATAAACAGCTAAACTTAACCGCAGGCTTTTCCTTCCATAGACATATTTTAAACATATAGAATGTTGGAAGGCTGTTAGAAAAATGACAAGTGTCTGTTTTCATTAAACTCCCCAAGTGCATGGATCTAATTGACAGCCTTTCTGTGGCTTGGAGGAACTTCTAGCTTCAGGTTGCCATAGTAACATGTCCCCACTGCTGGAGCTGTGCTGTTCATAGCCATCATTCACAGGAACCCACAGTTTAGACATCCTAAGTTATCCAGAAATTTTGCCAACCTAGAGAGTAAGAAATCCAATTTTCCAGGCAGGTAAAATTTCATGCTTTGAAGGCTAAGCTTCTACTTCATATATTCAAGAAGTCCTTTTTTTTTTTTCCTTTTGCAATGTATGCTGTTTTTCTTTCTTTTTTGGTAAGGTTTAAATTGTCATAATAACCTCTCTTTCAACTCCTTCCATAGGAGTGACATGGTACCCAAACCTGCCCTCGCCTTTGAGAGATAAAAGCCATGCTTTAACATTAAAGTCATCAACAAAATCCAGGTTCACAGGACCCCAGGATACATCAGAGGAGAACAGAGGCTGCCATGCATTCCTCAGTTGTTTCTGAGCGACTAGGGGCTTAACCCCAGCCCCTTCCAAACTCACCATGTCCTTCTGAGGGGCTACCTCACCCCAAATTTTAGAACCCTTTTCTAATGCAGAGAGCTGTGCCAAGGCAACAATACATAAAACACTTAAGGTTCATTATTTCATTGACTCCATGGATCCCAGTGACAGAGTTCTTATTTATCCAAAGTTAGACTGAACAAAACCAAGGTTAAGTGCTATCCTCAGGGCTGCAGAGCTTACAAATGACAAGGGCAGGATTTCAAACTTCCATACAGTGTTCTCCCTACTATACTTGGCAGTAAAAAGAAAGAGGCATACTGTGAATGACCTGACCTTCAAGAAGGGACAACCTGGGGGTCAGCAAAAGGGTGGCTTCTGCTGCAAAACCATTCAATTAAATACTTTTCTCACAAAGAACTACCTTCCCATCAACTATCCCTTAAATGTGTATGTCGCCACCTTCTGGACGGTGGAAGGCACTGACTCCTCATCCTTTCTGTTAGGAAAGAACTACTATTCTGGTGGTTGCTTGATTGAACAGGAGGCTCTGTGCTCAGATAAGATGGCTTGGACCTGTGCTATTCAATTTTTATCAGTTAATTGAATCAGACATTGCTCATTTACCTGCTCATCTCTGATTGGGTCTCCAAACAACACTTCTCAATAATGATCTTTCAGATATTAGATCCATCCACGAACGTAAGGGATGTTCAGACTCATATTCCTAAATGGGAAAATGAACAGAGAGCCAAAACAAAAGGAAAACTTGCTAAGCATTAAGACATGATTATTCATTTCTCTTGCTTTTCATTGAAATGCTGTTACAAGCTTTGTGTTTATTTGTTTTTGTGTGTGCATGTGTTTGCATGTTCATTTATGGGCACTTATGCAAATATGTGCATGTGCACATGAAGGGCAGAAGTTGACCTCAGGTGTTGCCCTTTTGGGAGCTACCCATCTTGTCTTTCCCTGGAATCTGGGGCTCAACTGAGTATGGTGGTTGGGCACCAAACTCTAAGGGTCTATCTGTCTCTCCATCCCCAACACTAAGAGGACAAGCACATTATTATACTTAGTCTTATATATGGTGGATACAAGGGATGGAGCTCTGGTTATCATACTTTTGAAGCAAGCTCTTTACTGGTTGATCTATCTCTCCACCCTGTGCTTATTTTTCTAACAAAGGAGGATTTTATAATGTTGAAAAAGTATGGTGACTGTGAATTCAAGAATCATGCAAATCAGCTCCACTCACCAATAAATAACTAGTTCTCCAGAATGAGAGTGTCTAGGATTAAAGCCAAGTCAAGGGCTCCTGATCACCCATTGTGAGTGACAGCTGAGCACCTCCCCTCATAATTCCACTACACAACCAGCAGTGAGAAAGGTCAAGGTAAGAAATGTTTGAGGCAGGAACCACTATCCAATGTTCTAAAATATAACAGCTAAAATATTGCACAGAACAGTTTTTTTTTAATTTTCAAAAATGAGAGAGAGAGAGAAAGAGAGAGAGAGAGAGAAGAAAGAAGAAGAAGAAGAAGAAGAAGAAGAAGAAGAAGAAGAAGAAGAAGAAGAAGAAGAAGAAGAAGAAGAAGAAGAAGGGGATGAAGAGAAGGAGGAAGGGAAGGAGGGAGGGAGTTATATCTAGGCAACCTTCCAGGAATCCTACCCACCAGGAGCAGCCCAGCTAAATTAGCTAGTCAGGGATAGAGCATGAGATGTACTTTTTGCTCAAATCTCAGCCATCCCACTGCACCCAAAACAAGGAACATGGAAAGTGAATTTACTTGCAGATATAAAACAAGAAAAATTGAATTCCCTCATTATTCATTGTTTCTGCAAACATTTATTCAGGTTTTACCGTGGACCAGACATTAGGGAAAGAGCAATAAACAAAATATTCCCACAGAGCATATGCGCTCTTAGAAGAAGGCACAGTCAACTGAAAATATGTGTGTCCAAAGGCTATGGATGGAGGTAGAAAATAAATCAAGGAAATATGAAATAATGGGTTTATTCTAATAGAGAGACCCTGAAGCCCTGCTTGATGACAGGATATTTGAGCACATATTTGAAGAAAAAGGAAGACGTTAACAAATGGGGTTCAGGTAGAGGTACTGGGGTGTCTTCAGGCTGGACACTGTGACAGACAAGTAAGAATGTTAAGAGAAGTGACTCAGTGGTATAGACTGAGAAGATTCCAACAGAGCAGGCTTTGGGGGATGAAATTATCGTGAAGAAAGTTTACATCAGAAATATTCTTAGAACTGATACATAGAAAAGGAAAGGGAGCTGGACATGGTAACTTGCTTATTACTAAAATTCTAAAATTCCAAGGAATTAGAAGGAGGATCGGGAATTCAAGGCTATCTTTGGCTACATAGCAAATGTGAGGCTAGCCGTGGCTATGTGAGACTTAGAGAGAAAGGAGAAAAGAACAGAGTTAATAAACGGAGAAGTTGGACCATGATATAGTCACATCAGAGATGTGAGCTCTAAAGCTCAGATGATTCTTCAGCATTATCCTACACTGGGAAGGATGCCAGCCTCTGTACTTGTACATCCACCAGTAGTGAGATGCAAGCTGTCCCAGGAAGGAGGCAAGGCCTCGAGAGAAGTAACATTCCCCACTAATGGGCAATTTCCGCAGGATTGACAACTTCAGGAAACAAATCTTTCAGTGTTTAGAGTAAATTTGGATGACATCACTGTATCTACTGTATCATGAAGAAAGATGAGGCCAGCCTTCTTTGTTCATGGGTTCTGCGGTAATGTATTCAATCAACTACAGTTAAAAATATCTAAGCCAGGTGATCTCTACTAAATACGAACAAGACTTTTTTCTTTCCCTTTTCCCTAAACAATGAAAAGTAACAATTTATGCAACATTTACTTACAGCATTTTAACATAATGGTGACTTGAAATGAGAAAGAGGGTATATGTAAGCTATATACATAACACTTACATGTACATGTGTAAGTATACAAATCCATAATGCATTTTATGTAGGAAACATGACCATTACAGATTTTGGTATTCATAGAAAGGTCTGGAACTAAGCCCCAGGGGTGCCTAGAGACAACTGTAGCTTCAAAGGATTGTTCCAGCTGTTGCTTTCAGAGAAATCTGCTAATATAGAGTATAGTTGGAAGGTTAAAAATGACATCATTTGTTCAGAACTTAAAGGAAAACAAACTTGCAAAAGAGAAAGAAAATACATTTTCAATAAGGGCAGTGGGGTTGGCACAGAATGCCAAGGTGTTTTGGAGAACCCCTGCCTGCAGCAGAGAAGTAAGGGAAGGGAAATCACAGAGCAGACTCTCTGGACAAAGAGGAGACAGGAACCAGGCTCCACTATTCGAATATGGTGACAACGAAAAATCAGGGAAGCCCTTTGATAA
Source organism: Rhabdomys pumilio (assembly GCA_030674055.1). Lineage (NCBI taxonomy): Eukaryota > Metazoa > Chordata > Mammalia > Rodentia > Muridae > Rhabdomys > Rhabdomys pumilio. Next base: position 174,938,280 of record JANHMN010000001.1, on the reverse strand, counting down.
AGATGAATCAGGTTCAAACAAATTCCTTGACATTGTTGGAGGCAAGAAAAATCCCGAGGACCAGAATATCTTTGACAATTTTCCAGAGACTACAGACAGTAAATCACAGTGCTCGGCAAAGGTGCATAGCATTGGGGAGTTGAGAAAAAGAGCATGGAGCACTCCATGAAGAAAGCAATGGTTCTGGACTTGGGGTATGTCACAATAGCTGGAGTGATGATAAATCAGACACAGAAAATACAAGATAGACCCTGGATCATGTGGTTCAGTGAGTTTCCCAAGTGAAACAGACAGCAATCAAGGACCAGAGAAGCACAGATTCTTAAGGCAGTTTCATGGGTTACAGCATTCAATGAGCATCCCGGATAAAAACCAATGGAAAGGAGCCATTCTGCAACTCAAAAATTGTGTGTGCTGATTCCAGATATTACATACAGAGCCTCCACACTCTCTCTAAAAACAGACTCCTTACCAGAAAGGCCTCCGTGGCCCCAATCTGGGTGGCTACATCAGAATACACTTAATTGTTTCAATTACCTTGTTTAAAACAAGAATATAAGGTAAAAGAATATGAAAATTTGCTAGTTACTCTAAAGATTCCAAGTGCCTATTTAAAAGCTGTTGAGTCAAAACTGATGAAATGGAGGACACTCACAATAATTCTTGGACTCCTGGAGCTTCTAAGACATGATACAGAAATAGATCTTTATTCTTAGGAAAATTCAGTCAGAGCTAACTTCCTTATGCTATACATAAGATCTGAAGATGAGAGGCAGTACATACAGTACAGATAACGTTTGAACTGATCTCCGAACAAGCACAAACCCACTACATTGGGAAAAAAAATCAGGAAATTTGAAATTTTTGGTGAAAGACACTACATCACGCATCTAATCTAAATCAAAGAGCCTGCAAACAGCTTTCAGTCAGATAAAAGGAATGGAATATATATATACATTCTATGGATAAATAAATGATGTAAAATGTAAATTGGATGTAAAAGAACTTACATCAAGTTAAAACCTGATTTAATTCAATTCTACTTGTGTACACGCTTTTGCTTTGCAGTGTCAGACTTCTAAATGTTTACCAGACTATAGTTAATACTAAAAACCTAGTCTTTGACCCAGAGTAATACTGATCTGCATTTACAAAAGTCTGTCGAACTGAATGCTTCTGGTCTTGAAAAACATTTTAGATGCATTATTGAAGGCCGACTGTGGTGCTAATATTTTTTTATGTCTTAAGAACTTTTTAAAAGTGACAGACCCCAAAAGTCCATGTATACATTGGCTCGGTGTTTAAAAAATGCCTGTGTGAGTTTGGGTTCACAATTAGCTTACTTTTCTGTAGAAAAAATCAGTATCAGACACTTACCAGAAGTCATGAAAAACAGGCAATGCATATAAACATAATTTTGGATGTTGTGTGGCCTATAAAGCAGTACTGCAATTTATATGGAATGTTATGGGTATGAGACATGGAAATGCGAAGATAACTAATCCTTTAGTAAAAATGTCAGCATGTTAAAAAGGGGAATGTTAACTAATGTAGGTTATTGCATTTGTGATTTGTTTATGGGTTCTTGGCTTTGACACCTTCAAAGAATGAAGTTAAATTTTGTATATATTGTCAAGAAAAAGATCTTTAATAGTCAAGTCCCTTCCTTGTGGTAAAAACAAAATATATCCTTAAAGAATTCTGATTGTTAAAACTTACCTAACCAAAACAGATACAAGGTGTTGTTTCTGCAGACTACTTGATAATCAAAAACTGTTCATAAATTTAGTTTATCGGTTGTCAGGAAGTTACTTTATGAGAAAATTGTGTAATTATATTCTTCCCAAACATATTTTTTGTGCAAGATTTTAGCCATTGGTATTGAATCACACATTATAAATGGAGAACTGAATCACAAAAGGAATCACATATTCACAATGGCACTTAACAGCATGAGAAACTTTTTTACTAATTACTGTTAAACTTTTACAGATTGGTGCATATCTGACTAAAGTATGCACATTTTCTCGTGATAGATTAGAAATACCACAAATGGATTGATGGAGCGATCTGGGCTATATAATTGTATACGAAATATTTGAAAAGATGTATTTAGTATTAGGATGAACAACAAACAACATGGGAAAATTATCGTTAGTACAGCTTTTGAAATTACTTGGTCAGGAACAACAAAAACAAAATGTTATGTTTCGATTTGATGGGGAAAAATTAAAATATAAGAGGGCTTCATGTATTAAGAAAAGGTAGTCAATCCTAGAGTAAATGCTTGCTAAAGTTTCTAAAACCTCCACTAATACTCTCCGTGACTGTTTTCTCTCCACTTATAAATACAATAAACAGGAATTCAGTGGTGGGTATAAAGTTAATGAATAAACAACTTACTTTAACAATACATAAACAGACTTCTTGGGATGTTTCCGCCTAATTATTTAGTTAAGACTGTTGTTGGTTCATCCTGAATATGTTCTCATCACAAAAGCATTGAATTAGAAAATGTAGCTTGGTATATCATATTGTGGAAGAAAAAAAAATTACCCACAATATCTGCAATAGGCCTGACTAGCATATCAAAATACTTAGCCAACTTCCCAAGATTCCCAGAGTAGAATCTAAAGCCACACCCCTTTTTGTTTGGGGTGTGTGTCTGTCTGTCTGTCTGTCTCTTTATGCCTGTCTGTCTGTCTGTCACATGTATTCACACATGTGAGTATGCGGGGGTTATATGTGTGTCTTCATCTATGCCTCTTCCTTGTATTGCTTCGAGATGAAGCCTCTCTCTGAATGAGAACCTTGCTGTTTTCCTAGGCCTCATTGGCCAGAAGTACTCAGGAGTACACTTGTCTCTACCTATCCCACATTTCTGGGGTTATTGTCTTTCACAACCACTTTTGGCTTTTTATATGCATGCTAGTGATTTGTGTTTGCATGAGAACTCAGATACTTACGTTTTCAAAGCAAGAAGTTTGATCCTCAAGCCAATTCCCACCAACCATTTTCTTTTAAAGGTCAAAGCAGAAAGTCATATTGTAAAAAAAAAAAAAAAATGCTCTAATGTTCACTAATATCTGGGTCAAAATGCCATAGCAGGTATTACAGCAATAATAACAAAGACCAAAGCAGTGACCTGAGGTATGTCTATATGCCATGTGTTATGAGGTCACTTTTTCTTTTTTCAATATTATAGCATTTCTTGAAATACCAATCAGGAAGTAAGTGTCATCTTTGTACTTTGTACCAGAACCCTTAAAGAAACACAAGGCCATGGATGCTTAAGTCTCTTGGAGAAAATGTACCATTTACCTGTGAGCATATGTACCTCCTCTCATGCATCTTGAATACCAAATATAGAGTAAAAGTAATATCAGTAGTTGGATTGTATTATTTAGGTCTGAAGACAAAAAGAAATGTTTCTACAGATCATGAACAGAAAAATACTATTTTTTTCTGAATATTTTCTATCTGAGGTTAGTTTAATCTTTGAATGTGGATATAAAGGGCCAGATTATTGGACCTCTTCTAGAAATTAAAGTGCATCTACAAACACTCGACTATTGTCCCTAATTAATTAGAATTTGAGTCAAACTTTACTCTGCCTGACCCCATATCCCTGATCTTTTTTCAATATAAAAATCATTTGGTCCTGGAGTGAAATACAAGTTCATACCACCTGTTTTTATTGTTCAAACATTCCTGCTGTCAATATTCCACAACAGCTGAATGCCCCCCACTGCCATGTGGTAGGGCACCTTTTCAAGTCCTCCTTCCAAATGTCACCATCTCTGATCTCCCTAGTACTTCTTCCCTAATCTCTGAGTATCATAGAGTGGCCAGTCTCTTTGTACCATTGATCCCAGAATTTTTTTTTCAAAATTCTATCAGGACTCAATGACTACCTTCAGCCTGAAATCAGGAGAGCCCATACCAGGGGTCTAGTGATTTAAAAAGTAATGGCTGTTTTAAATACACAAGAAAGCTAAATTGTCAGGTGTCCACCAGATTTCAGGCATGTCTGTATGAAATGGTTGAGGACACTGGCTGGAACCTGTTAGTGCCTTTCCAGGTCCGATTACTCCCCAATCAGGCAAATGTCCATGCTTCTTGTGATTTCTAGCTTATTAGGGCTGCTGTGATAGCAGTCTGTGCTTCAGCTCATTAGCTACTTGCTCCTTAAATGGAATCCATTAGCTAAATATAACCTGGAGCCTCCAGTCGTTTGCACTAATTGTGTTGAGTTGTTTTGTTAAGGTAAATAACAGAAGAAGTTACCAGTGTATACACAGGAAGGCCATAGTTTTCCTATTTGTCCTAGACAGTAAGAATGAGAGACATTGTTCCCCCAGTGTATTCAGTTGTCAGCTAAATAGGATGCCTGGTCAGGGGGTCTTGTTCAGTGAGAAGCCCACATCTGGGCAGCATTTACTCGCAGATTCTTCTGTTGAGAAATGAGGAACAGGGGGTAGACTCCTCCTTGAGCTCGTAAAACCAACCATATGATGGTCTCAGATTGAGGCTAGGCACTAGAAAACTCTTCTGATTGCCAGGATCCTATAGCATGCTGAGTCAGCCCAAACTTTGTAGAAACAGAACATATATTCTCATCCCTCAGTTTTTCTGTAAGGCAAAGCAATGGAGAATTACCCCACTTTTCTCTTTTTTGATGCCCAGCCGTTTTGACAAGACTAGTTGTTTTTGAATTAATTTGGTCCATGGACTCAACATATTATGGGATGATAAATGGAATGGGAAAATACCCATAGACAATTTGTATGTGTTGTATTTCATAAAAAGAAAAGAAACCCAGGGATGTGTTTGTAGAGGCTCGGTATGATGCTGGGGAGGGGATGCTTCTACAGGCTCATGCTGAGGCATCCTCTCCTCCTGAGGTACCAGCCATATAGATATAGTATAAAATAGTTTATTTAGGGTATGGGAAGGAGGAGACAGAGACAGAGACAGAGACAGAGACAGAGACAGAGACAGAGACAGAGACAGAGACAGAGAAAAGGAGTAGAGGCCGGAGATGAACATGTGGAGAGAGAGGGGTAAGGGAATGGTGAGAGAAGGGACAGAGAGGGAAGAGTTTAAGAGGATCAGAGAGTAAGAGAGTGGGGGGAGGGGCAAACATCTCCTTTTATAGTGAGTCAGTCATACCTGGCTATTCACAGGTAACTGTGGGGCAGAACATAGAAGGAATGCTAACACTATGGATTGAAGTAGATCTGTATAGTTAAGTCAGTCTTACAGCTCTCCTATGTGCACCCAAAATGTCCACCACATTTGCACGGTTCAAGCCTAGGACTATAACAACAACAGTAAATATAGCACAGTCAAAACAACACATTTAGTCTAACAACCTGATTAAAAAGAACAGAAAAAAGGTAGAGGATTTCAGATTTTTCCTATTTTGTTTGGCTGACCCTCTTTCTAGAATGGTAACTTATTTTTAATTTTATTTATTTTTACTTTATGTTTATGGATGTTTTGTCTAGGTCTATCTGTGTACCATGTGCATGCCTGGCGCCTATGAAGGTTAAAAGAGAGCATCAGATGCCCTGGAACTGGAGTTATAGATGGTTTTGAGCCACTAGATGGGTGTTGAGAACAGAATCCTGATTCCCTGTAAAAACAGCAAGTTCTCTTAGCCACTGAGCCTTCTCTTCCGTTCCAAGAGTTGTTTTGGAACGCCAGGTCATTAAATAGTTTATGTCCAACTCCAGTGTAATAAGCTTCATCTTTTGTTACTGAATCGCCTGCTGCTGTCTAGATTAACTGTATTTTCAGTCTCTCATTGAAGAAAAATAGAAACTTGTGGAAATAATAATGACCCCCATGTCATCCTCACAGTGTCTTGTCCATCTAACATATAAAAATAGCTCTTGTCTTTTTAGACACTTAACTTTCACATAAACTTAGAATGCATACCTTTAATCTGCCTCAGTTCATCTCATGGTTGTTGATGGGCACTAATTATTCACTGTTAGATTTTGCTAGACTTGATAATAGTTGCTCGTTTATGTAGTAACAGGTATGCATGGTTTGAGAATAAACATCAAATAAATTAGAGTGATATGACCAAATGGACTTCAAAATATTTTAACCACCAAAAAAAATTTTTTAAAGAAAAATAAATATATGAAGCAAACATAGGAAAACGTCAATAACTGTTAAAATTTGATGAGGAATATGTAAGGGGTAATTTAAACTTCTAGATATCTTAGATGTGCCTTCAGCTATTGTGTGTATATACCTTCTTCATAATACTTGGAAAGGTTTAGCTGTCCTTCAGCAATGATGGGGTCTAGACTGTGCATGGGTGAAGTATCCTTGGGAAATGTTTGCAAACATCTGAGCATGTCAAGAACTCAGGGGTTGTAATGTGGGCTTTTTCTTGGTGATCTCCAGAGACCAATGCACTAAAGTGGCATTTCTTAACATTTTGCCACAGGACAGCAAGCTAGTGACAAGTGACAAGCAAGAAATAGGTTCCTCTGGCATGTGCACTTAAGAAGCAACTTTCACTGGGTGCCTGCTTAGCTCTTCTTCCTGCACATTAGCACTTTAAAGGCTCTGCTCCATCCTACAAAGACAAAGGAAAATCACCTTGTGATCTGACCCTGTTAGTTTGAGAGATGAGGGAAAGATCCTGGCACGGAGAAGTAAAGTAGACATGACACACATAAAATGCCCATTCCCTTCACGGGCACATATCTACCAGGCATTATGCTAAGTGACTTTCCTGATACCTACAAAAGATCCTCATATTATGCAGTTGCCAGGTACTCCCTGGCTGTAACACATGTAAGCCTTCATTCAATAATTCATCTCTCCTGTCATGCTGTAAACGCTCACGAGTAAAGGCTGTATCATCATTTGTTCACTGCTGAGAGTTACCACAAGCATCTCTTTCACTAAAAATGCCTCCTATCAGCTTATGGGTGCTTCCTAGAGTTCTTGTTAGATAAATAGCTCTTCTATTTCATTTAATCCACAGGACAGTGATAAGAGAGATCACTCAGTTTTATGGACAAGGGCCAGAAAAAATATGGAGATATTGAGGGGGGGAGAGAAGTTGGAGCTTTTTAAAGCTGGGAAGTGGCATATCTGGCAGTGATAATTAATTTTGTTGGCTTTTAAGTTCCTGCATGGGACCTGGAGAGAGATGACTTAAAAAGGAAAAGCACTTGCTATTCTAACATGAGAACCTTAGTTTTAATGACATCATCAACATAAAACAGAGGGTGTGGCCATTTGTATATGTGTGTATGTCTTAGTCAGAGTTATTCTTGCAACAAATGAAGCACCAAGACAAAAACATTGGAGAGGAAATCAAGAGCAAACATCAATCACACCTTCATTAGTGAATAGTCTAGAAAATAACTGACCAGTACTTCTCTAAAGTTAAGGTCATTAAAAACGAAAACATAACAGCTAAGTACAAGGCAGTGAGCTGAACTGGATTATGAAAGAGAGTTGGCATTAATCCAAAATTTGGGATTATCAAAATAAAGTTGGAAGTTTAGTCAAGAACATTGTGCTGATCTCAATTTTAATAATTGTTTCATGTTTAAAATTTTGACATGTGAGAAAAATAGACTAAACAATATTGGATTTGTTTCTAGTGTTTCTGTTTCCTTTGAGCCAAAGCTCAAGCTGTCCTAGAATGCACTATACAACCATACATGGCCTTCCTAATCTTCTTGTCCCTATGATTGGATTGAGACAAGGAGCCACCATGCCCAGTTTATGCAGTTCTGGGAATCAAACCCAGGGCTTTGAACATGCTAGGCAAACTCTGTAACTACTAAGCCACTTCTCTACTCCACTTAACGGTATGGAAATCAATAATCATGGATTCATGTTCAGAGCCTTACTATCTTCATGTTTGGGAGATCACAAAGGGTTAAAATTAAAGATGGATAAAATCATAAGGACTGCCTTCCTTATGCAAACTCTGAGAGAACAATTTCTTAAGCACTTTTAAAATTGTGATAAAATAAAAGTAATATCTCTTTTAACATCTGGGCATTTTAGGCCTATAGTACAGTGTGTGTTGTAAATGTACATTATTTTACAATCATTAATTAGTACCACCTGTCTACAGGACCTTAAAGTTCTGATTCTGAAAATATGTACTCATTAAAGCATATGTTCTTTCCCTTTCCCAGCTTCTATAAGCTGCCCCTTCTTAATTCATGGTTCACTTCCAGTTCCAGAGACAATAGGATAACACTGAATCAGCTTTCTTCTGTAAGTATCTATGTGTTTAGCTAGGCCACCAAAAAAAAAAAAAATACATAATCATTTCCTCACCTCAAATCTTTAATCCAATCACAGCTGTAAAAGCCTTTAGCTATGTAAGGTGCTATTCACAAACTCAAGGGATGTGAATATTAACATATTAAATAAGAGACACTATTCCTCTTCTTTGGTTATATAAAATCTCCTGATATTAGCTTCACAAGTTTCCTGCAAATACAGTGTTTTTCTAAATAAAATAGCCTAAAATAAATCAATAGGTATACAATGGACTGTACTGGATACATAAGACACTAAAATTAAAAATCTATGGAATCCCAAAACAGAATGTGGGTTACTGATATTAGTCCTGCTATTGATCAAATTTTAGAGACCTTTGTTAATTCTCATTGATGGAGAAATAGTAGAGCTGCATGCAAAGTGATTCCTGAAAAATCCTTCTAGAAAATGTGTGTGTTGACACTGAATTGAGCTAGCAGAAACAAAAGTTATTTCAATACCTCAGGAGCAGGGGTTTGGCTGACCACAGTTATTCTCTGGGACCCACACTCTCTTTTTTTTTAATGGATATTTTATTTATTTTCATTTCAAGTGCTATCCCCTTTCTTGGTTTCTCTTCCACAAGTCCTCTATCCTCTCCCCACTCCTCCCCTGCTTCTATGAGGATGCTTCCCCACCCAACCACCCACTCTCTTATGGGAAGACCTATAGTTTCCCACAGGCTCCCGTTGTATATTTAAGACTGCACTAAACAAATAGTATCTGCCCTTAGCTTTCATAACACTGAAGCACAAGCATCCCCCACTGAGCAGGGTGCTACTGCAGCAAGCTGACAGTGTTAGTAACAAGAAGCTGGTGACTCTGCTAATGTCTCTCATCTAAGGCAGAGTTACATTTGATTCCAAAGGCCCTGGGTAAAGTGTGTCTCTCTGCAGGATGCCAAGAAGTTAAAGAAAAAAAATGCTACGTTTCTGAATCTTCTCTAATACATGTTTTTCTTCACAAAAGCCATTATGACCTGTAGAATTTCCCCCATGAATTTCATTTCATGAAAAAATTTGAGAAACAAGCTTCTTTAGAGAAAAATACACTTGTCTTTTACTTAAGTAGTTCATAAATTTATTATTAGTGGATAAAAAAGTCTTGATGCTGTATGTCTGCTTCTTTTAGACTTGCCTGCAACCACTTGAAGACCATAGCTTGCTGAAAGCAATTAAAAGACACTGGGCAACTTCTTGCAGTTCAGGATGACTACCCCAATAAAAGTAACAGATTCAGGAAATTTATGTGTAACCTTTCTCACCAATGGATATTCTTCTCATGAACTGAACCAGCTCAAAAGGGACTGTTTTCTTAGAAGAAGTTATTTGAATGAATGAATGAATGAATGAATGAATGAATGAATGAATGAATGGCTTTACAGCGGCGAATGGTCAGCAATTGAAAAGCACAAGAGCCAGATAAGGCAAGGAAGTTAGAACATGGGACAAGACAGACTGAATCATTAAAAAAAAAAAATAGAGGAAAAGCTGCTCTGTAAAAATTATTGTCTATAGAGAAAACACATTTTTAATTTTTTGTATTCTCAGTAGAATCAAAAAATATGGTATGTGTAAGATAATAAGAAGTGTTCATATAGAGAAACACAAGGATTGGACTTCTTTACAAGACAATCCTTTATACCATGAAACAAAACAACTCTTGGAAACAAGCCATCACCTTCATTGACCTGATTTTTGGTTTTTGTTTTGTTTTGTTTTGTTTTGTTTTGTTTTGTTTTAATTTTCAAGACTAGAGAAACATATAAAACAGTATTGACAGAAAAATCAGAATAATTTTAATAATAGCCAACTACCCAAAACAATAGCAGCAATCAAAATCTATGCTTATATAACCTAGAAGTATCTATCACTGAAAAAAATATTAAACAAAAGTCATAACACACATACATATGTAGAGACAGACAGAGAGACAGAGAGACAAACAGACAGACAGGGAGACAGACAGGGAGACAGGCAGACAGACAGAGAAACAGAGAAACAGAGACACACAGAGAAAGAATACGTTAGCGTATGATCAGGGAATTGATTTAAAACTTGAATCTTACCCAACTGTAGAGATAATTCTTTCCCAATATTTTTTTCCACAAGAAATATAGCTTCTAGAAGGAAATGTCTGACCTCATGCTAAAGCCCATGGACATACTCTAGGGAATAGTTGTCCCCACTACAAATGCAGCAATATCTTAAAGAAAAGCTACAGACTACAGCAATGCTTCAGCTTGTGAGTTGACATTGAGAAATGGATGCACTTTATTAAAGGAAACACAGAGGGTGGACACAGTGAGGAATCTTCACCTACAAAACAAAACCCTTGACACTGTTCTGGCAGCTGAGGGGTCTAGCAACTAACTTGTTTCATGCCCACAAGCCCAGCAAAGAAGTTAGTCAACATACATACCTCTCCCATCCTCGTAATATCTGTGGCTGATGAAGAGATTTTTGTTCAAAAACCAGACTCACATTCACCCAACAAGATACATTAAATTGGATGTCTTGTCATAGAGTCTATAAAGTAAGGAAGATGAGGATATATCCATGGGAAGTAAATAGGTGAGAAAAAGCCAGAATTCCATTTTAGACATCTTATTGTGTCTGTGAGAAAATATCAAACATCAACTCTGTTAAAAATTGGATCTTTTAAAACTCTCCTCTTAGAATCAGCGTCTCACAGTGTAGGTCAAAAACAAAAATACAAATATGTGCTGCATTTACAAGACACCACCCCAACCAAATGAATCTGAAACATTAACATTAAAAGGTTATACTGGCTGTCCACAAGTAAATATAACTCCAGGGTAGCTATTTATATGTCAAAGTAGAAGTCAAGGCAAAATGCATTAAGTGGAGAAAAGGTTACTTCCCACAGATAGAAAGTACAGCCCGTAATGAAGACCTAACAATCATGAACCTTTGGAAGTGAATTACATAGCATCAAAGTGTAGAGCAACCACCATTAGGAATGCAGACACAAACTGACAGCAGCAGCTACAGCAGAAGGCTCTTGGAGCGATGAAATGTCAACTAGCTCAAGTAAGCCAATAACAAATGCATAAGGAAGGAAATAAACAAGCAAACCAACAAATAAGGATGCGGAGGTTTCACACAGTGTAATGAATAGGTGCAGGGCATTTGTATAACATGCACTTTAGATATTAATCTTACCCTTCTCCTCTTTTCTCCTATCTTGCATACATGCCTCATCTTCCCGCTTCTGCTTCCACTTCATTTCCTTGGTTACTTATTTTTTAAAGGAAACAAGGAAATAGATAGAATATAGATATAGATATAGATATAGATATAGATATAGATATAGATATA
>JANHMN010000001.1:174911682-174926613 GCA_030674055.1 Rhabdomys pumilio | reverse complement strand
TAGATATAGATATAGATATAGATATAGATATAGATATAGATATAGATGATATAGATGATATAGATGATATAGATATATAGATATATAGATATATAGATATATAGATATATAGATATACAGATATTCAAGATATATTCAAATCCCTTCAGAATGATGGAGGATGCAAATAGTCAACTAAGAAAACTAGAAAACTGTTTTAAGGTTGGGAGAAAATTATTTGACCAAATAAAGTGTGAGAATGAAATGCACACCCCAAGAGGCATCTATGCCCTCGCCAGAGGCACAGCCTCAGCTGCCAAGTAATGGGTTGGAAACTTGTGATCCTGTTATGTCTACTCCCAAGACAGCTTTCCTTGGCCGCTGCTGGGATTTTTCACGTCATTAGCTTTTATGTTAGCTTCTGCTTGAAAGTGGGGTATTTGGTTATCTCAAACTTGATTCACTTTTTCCCCTCCAATATTTGAACTTTATAGGTATCTTCTAGAAATTATGAATGGTTCTTTCTAATCGAACATCTCCCCAAGAAAGATGTGAAAAAGGTTTGGGAGTGGTGAATGTTGACAATTGCAAAATTGGTGGTGGGGCGCAGTTCCCAATACTGCCGTCACTTCTGCCATTGATCACCAACTGCACATGTTATCGATTTAACTGAGAAATTCCACTAACAAGCTAATGTGTTTGAATAGTTTCTCCTCCATGGGTAGCAGTTTGGAGAGGTTTGAGATTTTAGGAAGCAATTAGTGGCCAGCAGAAATGTGACTAGGGCCTGATTATGATGTATGCCTCCCCCTGACCTCTGACCTCTGACCTCTGCCCCAGGTTCTTTCTGCTTTCCATCTACTGCTGAGAAGTGACTAGCTACAGGTTCCCAGAGTAAAGTCACCATGATTTCTGACCATAACACTCTGAGTTCAGAAAAATCCATCTTCATTTAAGTTGCTTCTTCTTGGTTATTTGGGGGGCGGGGACAATACAAAAGGCAACCAATGCAGAAAGGTACTCAATTTTTTTTCTCTTGGGTTTAGGTATTTTTAAGGATGGAGAAAATTCCTTGGAGCTATATTCAAGGTTAGGGTTTAACAAGAGGACAAATACACTGAATGGACTAAGCAGTGTAGCACACAGGATGGAGTCCAGGGAGAAGGTGAGGTGTAGAACTTCTAATTTCCAACTGCCTCTCCTTGAGAAGCCAAGACACTGCCTCTCTCTCAGCTATTATGTATGAATGTGAATACACATACACTCTCACACACATGAGACAGAGAGGGAGAATAATCTACCAAAAAAGCACACCTGTTTAGTTTTTACTGAGGACTAATCATCATGTGGACATGACGATATCATGATCTACATTGTTGATATGTCCCAAGCCTATAGTGTTGATATTTCCCAACTTTATCACTGTCAGATGTGACCATTCCCCACCCTCACTCATTGTATTATACTCTTCATCATAGTGACCATCCCCAGGAAAACAGAGAGTCTCTACGAGGCATGATGTTTCAAATATTTTGAAATAACTTCCTATAATTCAGAATTCAAGGACAAGGGACGGAAACCTTAGTAGCATCAAAATTCTCCAACATGAAGTGTCAAGATGTCAGTGTAGGAGAGATTTATATGGGGAGATAAACAGGGTGAAGAATACAGGTCAAGAAAGCGGATACTGACATCAGTAACCAGTGTTTATAAAGCTCTTTTATGCATCATGGTGCTGAATCCCTGAATAAACCACTTTCTGAAGCAAACAGGTGAATATAGTAGCCATGGAGTCACGTGGTCAGTGTATGCTAATGCTGAAATTGTCTTTTCCTCCTTTTACCTCCAATTTTAACTGGAGTAAATTAACAGAGAGCATGGGCCAGGCTCAAAATTTTATTCCATGCAACTTTGAACAGCTTCTTTTAGGATGAAAATCTGTGAGAGCAGGGAGTTGTCTTGTTTTTTGTCTTCTCAGTAGCATGTCCTCAGCACTGAAAAGACTGACACAGAAAGAAGTCACTTAATAGATGTTACCTAAATGAGACTTAACTATGCCCCTTTGTCTAGTGACACAAAGAGAAAATGTTCTATCTTGTTCAGATATTATAAGAATGAATATATTAATGCAGCAAGATGGTTGATATCAACTAAAGGCTCAATAAATATAGGAGTTACAAGAAGTACTGTTATCATCATGATCCAATCCATCATAATGACAGGCCCAGGCATTGATGGGAGGTGGTGAGTTTTCTGGGGCTATAACACAATGCTTAGAATCTGCATCATAAGCAATGTACACATATTTAGCTCATAATTCTAAAGTCAAGTGTATAGCAAGAGTTAGGAGATGAACTAAAATAGTACAGTCCATGTTGCTGTGTCATGACATCATCCATGACATGATGGGAGGGAAAGTACACAAAAGACAGATAAAGAACTGAATTGGACGCAACATTTTATCATAAATCTGATTTCTGGATCACTAACGTAATCTTATGCTAACCGCATAATCTATATCTTTCCTCATGGCTTAATACATTTTCTGAGACTATAATATAATCACATTATTTAATCCCTTCCATCTTGCCACTATCATGATGGCAACTAAATTTCAACTTAGAAGGTATCTATTAAGGAATGCAGAGTGTATCTGATCGATCCTTCACACTTCAGAAAGCAGGATCAAGGCAGAGTATTCCAGGAATGTCCAAGGGTTATTCCACAGCACAGTATTTCTCTTCTGCAATTTATACTTCAGACAACTTATTTATTTCTTGTTCAGTTCTTTTCCTTTCTTCATGTCTTCATTTTGTTTTTCATCTTGCCATCAAACTCCAGGTTTTACACATCCTAGGCAAGTCCTCTAACACCAAGTTACATCTCCAGCCCCATTTCTGTTAGCATCTTAATGTTTCCTTCCATTTCATCTTGATGCAGCTTGTTACTCTTTGAAATTTTAAGATTCATTATGCTTTTATTCTTTTCTTCACCTTTAAAAATATAGGTGCTTGAAGCTATAAAATTCCCTCATAAACATCTACCATAGAGTTTGGCATGATATGTGATCATTGTTTTCTGGCCTGAAATGGAATATTCTAGCCCATTCCATCCCTTGACTGACTGTTGATTATGGTTTGAACTTAGAGTCCATATTCCTTGTAATAAATTTCCAAATGCATCTGAAAATATTAGTTAAGCTGAATTATTGGTCAAAAATGTCCTGTGAACTCTCACAGACCAAAATTAAGTTTAAAAACAATGAAACATGCAGTATTCAGAAACAGAGCTCCCAGGTTTCATGCTGAAATGTACATACAGCAGGGTACTGGCACAATTTATGAGTCCCTTTCCTTGAGCTCGGGTTGTCATTTACCAACATAGACTCCGTGCTCAGTATCTCTTTCTATAGTTTCACAATTTGAACACTGATGCCTACACCAGTACTCAAAGAACCCCATCTCACTGAGATGCATTTGTTGGTATCCACCACTGGCTGTGACAGCCAAGAGGCTACATATATGCACCATCAAGATGCCTAAGAAGTGTGTTCATTTCACGGTGTTGAGACTGTTTTCTTTATGATTTAAGAATGTTTTCTCTTTACAGTTATTGTTTTCTAAAAAAAAAAATCTAGATTTTTAGGGGGAGATTTCACAACTACATATAATCCTCAATATTTTATTTGGGGGCTCACTGTGAGAAAACTAATTCCTTTCTCTAAGCTTCAGCCATGGGCCACACCAACCCTAGTGAGCACTGATTGAATCTATTAAATTAAAAGCCAGCATCACAGGCTCAGTGCAACACAGGAATCAACCCATTCAATCAGTGAAGCTTATACTGGCAAGTCTTCTAAACTTCCAAGCAGGAATACACAAGAACGAACCACGAAATCACTCATCATCTCTTTACATTGAAAATGGCCCTCTATGGCTGCATCGCTTCCTCACTCTGCAGCTTGAGGGACTCTTAACCTCACGATATCACTCAGCTCATCCATACACTGGGGACAATGTCAATCAGCCAAATGGGGTCACACAAAAAAATATTCAGGAACAGTCTTGCAATATACAGTACATGGCACATCAGGTTTTACATTCTTGATTCTGTCGTTGTCATGATGGCTAAACTCAGATGAAGTTCCTAAGAGCTCCTTAATGGACTCTCGGTTGCTGAAATAGCATAACTTAATAGAGAATGGAATATTTAATGTGCCTGGGGTAAAGGGTAAAAATGTCCTCTCTCTCTCTCTCTCTCTCTCTCTCTCTCTCTCCATACATATGCTTATGTACATAAATATATACATATATGTATGTATGTACTTGTATATATTATATAATATTCGTGCTTATAATTAAATGCTTATAAATATATAACTTATTGAGGTCCTCTGGCTATACATATGCAGATATGAGCCTATAATTACAATGAAATTAAATATGCATTTACATGAAATTACTTATATAGAGATACTATGTAAGCAGATACATTGCTTATCACTATTTTAAAAAAATTTCCTTGGGGTCCAAGAACTAAATATATTACTCTAGTTTCTTATTTATATGCTTTATAATTTCTTTAAAGTTTGCTTCTCTGTCAGTATGATAAAAAACTGACCAAAAGCAACTTGGAGAAGAACGGTCTTAATTCATTTCCCACTTCCAGGTAGTGCTCCATCACCAAGGGAAGCCAAGACTAGAACTAAATCACAAGCCATGGAGGCTCACTGTTTAATGGCTTGCTTTGCATGGCTTGTTACACAACCTGAGACCACTGCCCAGGAGTGAAGCTGCCTACAAAGGTCTAGCCCCCCCCTTAGCACTTATTAATAAAGAAAATATGTCACAGACATACCCACATGCCAATCAGGTGGGAGTAATTCCTCACAGGGGATTCCTTCTTCCCAGTGACTCTGGTTTGAGTCAAGTTGACAAAAGACTAAGCAGTACACCAACCACTTGATTAGATGGGTGTGAAAGCTTGACCCTGTGTGTGCTACTTCACACTACTATTCACACTTCTGTTCTTCACACTACTATTTCCTATGAGCTTTTTCTATGCTGAGATAAGTGCAGATGAGATGTGTGCATTCTGAATACCATGTTCAGGGTGCCCAGCTCTATTTGTCTGACATCTCAAATCTTATACACCTGTGGGTGACAAGTCAGAGACTCTTGTATGGCACCAGTTCTGCACCAGACAAGGCTGCTACTCTGAGATGCTGACTCACAAACACACTCAGCTACCAAATGTGCTTGTCCTGTACTCTTGAATATGCTGGTAAATATTTCACACATTTGCCAATATAAAAATCAAATTTCATACAATTAGTAAAGGCTGTTGTGGTTGTGGTTATGGTCATTTAATGTAAAGTACAAAAGTTAGGAAAATGCATTTGTTTATGTTTAGATTCACATTCACAAAACATTTTAGACACAGACAAACACACACACACACACACACACACATAATACACACAAACACTCACTTGTTTTTGTTACATCAAGATTGTTAAGTGAGATCCCTAGATGTGTTGCAGGTATCAGTTGTGCATCAGTAGATGGAAGAGAGGAGAAAGCCTATGTCATGCTAAGCGTTTTGATGAGTGAAAATCTAAATGATTAGTAGTCTAATAGTCCCTGAAAAAAGATGTGAACCCAAGACAATTACCAGTCTGGGACCATATAGGTCCAGATGGGCCTCGAGAAGGAGTAAGCTGGAGACTAGAAAACCCTGCCTGGCACCTTGGGCAGGCTGGGAATGAGCCTTAGACTCAAGGGGCCATGGCTATGCATGCCTGGGCAAGGACCAGGCCTGGAATCATGAGAGCAGGAGACCTAGTTCTGCCCTTTACCAGCTGCAGCACTCAGGATATCAGGCCCTGTACCCCACCTGGAAAATGTAGTAGAGATGACCCTGGTTGCAAGGTAGATGCAGTCGAGCTTTCCCCAGGAACATGAGTGTAGAAGAGCTGACCCTGCAACTTGTCTATCATGCAGTGACATGGGTGAGGGAGAGATACCCCTTTACCACTTGCCACATACAGTAGGCAGGAGACTTGGCCACAAGGTCATCAGAGCAGAGGGATGTCCCTTCCCCTTACCTACTTCAAAACTCAGGACAGAGGGCCCTAAACCTTACCTGGGCAGCTTAGTAGAGCTGAACCTGACTATAGGGATTGTAAGTGAGCTAGTCTAGAGGATATTAGCATGGGAAAGCTGGCAGTGCAACATGTCTGCCGTGCAGCAACACGGGCAACGTAGAGATGCTCTCCCCTATCCTTGCCACTTGCCACCAGTAGCAGGTAGGAAAGCTGGCCCAGGGGTCATGAAAGCAGGAGAACTGATCCCGATCCTCATCTGCTGCAGCACTCAGGGGAGCAGGCCTTAAACCTTACCTAGGTATCACAGCAGAGTGGCCCTGGACATGGGGGTTTGCAGATAAAAGGGACATCTGGGAGCCAGACAAACTCAGATGCCTCTCAGGCCCACATTCAGGGCTATGAATTGGCCCACTCCAACATCTACCCTATGGATGAACTGCTTGAGTGCATGAAGGGGCCAGTTCTATAGATCCAAAACTATGGGATCTCCATTACACAGGGCAGCAACAGTCTTCCTGAGATGAGTCCCTGTGAGGTTCCAGTATTGACAGAGTAGCAGAAGCCAGAGGCCTCGCATGAGACCAATGAGTCATTGCACTGAACATGTGTAAGAAAAGTATGAACAGAAGGTAATAGTGTGGAATACACTGTGATGCAATACAACGTCTTCATGAGTCTTTTTCTCTGTTGGGGGAGGAAAGTAGCAAGGGGGAGAGTGGGTACAAGGGGACAGGGAGAGGACTGGGATGCATGATATGAAATTCATAGAGAAGCAATGAAAAGCTTTTTTTTTTAAGTTTACTGATTACTTTGGCAAAAAAAAAGAATAGGAGGAAGGAAGGAAGGAAGAAGGAAGGAAGGAAGAAGGAAGGAAGGAAGGAAGGAAGGAAGTATAGACTGATGAACAGATAGACAAATGGATGGACAAAAGAAAAAAGAGAGAAAGAAGGCATTCCATTGATTTTCTTTACATGGACCAAAAGACAGTTTTTGTTTGATCTCCTATTACAGTGAGCAAAGTAAATTATAAAACTTATTTAAATAAATTAAAAGTTGACAGTTTCTTTTCTTATATTGGATATTTTATTTATTTACATTTCAGATGTCATCCCCTTTACCCATTTCCCCTCCCAAGAACCCCCTATCTCATGCCCCCTCCTTTATACTTTTATACCATTTTGATTACATGAATGTATTAAAGTCAGTTCTAGGTTGAGGGACTAGCAATACAATAGATTCAAACAGTTGAGGAACAAGCAATACAATAAACGCAAATAGTCAAAGAAAAAGCAAAGCATTAAACCCAGTTATGTGAACACTCCCATGATCACTGTTTCTAAAGGCTTATCAGGATGACCAAAGTATCTAAGCCTACTTCCCTATCCTAGCCCAAGGTCATTTTCATCGCTGAAGCCTACTTCCTTGCTCTAGACTAAAATTTAGATTCCTGTTTGAAATTACTTCTTTGTTCTGGTCTAATACTTAGATTCCTCCCTGAGATTACTTCTTTGTTGTAGCCTACAATTTAGACTCCTACCTGAAATTACTTCTTTGTTCTAGTCTAATGTCACATTCCTGATTGAAGCCTACTTCCTTGTCCTTGGCCAATGTCATATTCCTGCCACGAAGCCCCTTTCCTTGTCCTTGGCCCATGTCAGCTTCTTGCCAAGCAACCTCAAAGGCTCTCCACCTCTTCCACATTTTTATTTCATTAACAAGACTGAGCCTGTCTTAGGTCGGTCTGACAAGAATGTCTTCCTTACCAGTCATGGAATATGCATTATCAAAGGCAATGATGCACTTATTTCTTAGGTTGGAAATGCTCTGTGCAGAATCTTACCCATCCTTGACTTGCCAGCCTGTTAATTTAGTAACTCTGTCTGGGGGTCCATTTTCAGGTTTAAGCCATGTACTTTGGCTGCCAACATGTTGATATTGTTAAACATAAACTTAACACAATGGGCAGGAATAAAAGTATTCCCAGGACAAGAAGGGCTAGCCTGATCAAACTATATATGCCATTCCAAATGTTTGTCCAAAATGGAAATACTGAGTTCAGGCCATGGATAATTTTTATCGGCATTATCTGCAGCATCAAAGATCAGCAGAGCAGAATTCTTAAACCGGGATATCTTTTCATGGCCCAACACTCCAGCATGTTTCTTAGAACCATTTGCTTGAAAAATTGTTTTCCAGCCTTTTACTCTAAGGTAGAGTCTGTCTTTGTCACTGAGGTGGCTTTCCTGTATACAGCTAAATGCTGGGTCCTGTTTATTATCCAGTCCATTAGCCTATGTCTTTTAATTGGAGAATTGAGTCCATTGATGTTAAGAGATATTAAGGAGAAGAGATTGTTGCTTCCTGTTATTTTTGTTATTAGCATTGTTTGTGTGGCTATCTTCTTTTGGATTTGTTGGAAGAGGATTACTTTTCTTGCTCGTTCTAGGGTATAATTTATCTCCTTGTATTGGATCTTTCCCACTATTATCCTCTGTAGTGCTGAGTTTGTGGGAAGATATTGTGTAAATTTGGTTTTGTCTTGGAATATCTTGGTTTCTCCATCTATGGTAATTGAGAGTTTTGCTGGATAATAGTAGCCTGGGCTGGCATTTGTGTTCTCTTAGGGTCTGTATGACATCTGTCTAGCATCTTCTAACTTTTATAGTATCTGGTGAGAAGTCTGGTGTGATTCTGATAGGTCTGCCTTTTTATGTTACTTGGCCTTTTTCCCTTACTGCATTTAATATTCTTTCTTTGTTTTGTGCATTTGATGTTTTGATTATTATGTGACAGAAGGTATTTCTTTTCTGGTCTAGTCTATTTGGCATTCTGTAGGCTTCTTGTATGTTTATGAGCCTCTCATTCTTTAGGTTAGAGAAGTTTTCTTGCATAATTTTGTTGAAGATAATTATTGGCCCTTTAAGTTGGGAATATTCACTCTCATCTATACCTACTATCCTTAGGTTTGGCCTTCTCATTTTGTCCTGGATTTCCTGGATGTTTTGGGTTAGGAGCTTTTTGCATTTTGCATTTTCTTTGACAGTTGTGTCAATATTTTCTATGCTATCTTCTACACCTGAGATTCTTTCTTCTATCTCTTGTATTCTGTTGGTGATGCTTGCATCTATGACTCCTGATTTCTTTCCTAGGTTTTCTATCTCCAGAGTAGTCTCCCTTTGTGATTTCTTTATTGTTTCTACTTCCATTTTTATGTCCTGGATGGTTTTGTTCAATTCCTTCACTTGTTTGGTTGTGTTTTCTTGCAATTCTTTAAAGGATTTTTTGTGTTTCCTCTTTAAGGGCTTCTACCTGTTTACCTGTGTTCTCAATTTCTTTGAGAGTGTTATTTATGTCCTTCTTAAAGTCCTCTATCATCATCATTAGATGTGATTTTAAATCTGAATCTTGCTTTTCTGTGCTATGCGAAATTCAGGACTTTCTAGTGTGGGAGAGCTAGGTTCTAATGATGCCAAGTACCCTGGGGTACTGATGCTTATGTTCTTGTGCTTGCCTTTCACCATCTGGATCACCTTAGTGTTGCCTACCCTGTCTCTGACTGGAGCCTATCTTTCCTATTTTCTTTGTTGTGTCAGAACTGTGTGAGGTGGGTATTGCTACTGGGGTTAGAGCTGAGGCCCATGGTCTGCTCAGTGTTCAGACATAGACTGGAAGGAACCAGTGCTCCAGGCCAGGATTGACTTTCTGGGTCCTAGTGGGTCCCAGTTACTCCCTGTTTGTGGCGGGTGTTGCTATCTCCTTACCTAAGATACTGCCGGGGTTAGAGCTCCTGGGAGCCCCACTTCCTCTGGGTTTTGTGAGATTGGGTGCAGAGCTGCAGCCCAAGATCTGCTCAGTTAAAAGTTGACAGTTAAAAAAACTATTAAGTGATAGTACACAGAGTTATATTGTAATTCCAGAGACCAATGAGCGGCTATGACTAGAGTTGGTTAATTGGTGTTGGATACTGGCGATGTCTTGGCATATACACCAAAATATAGACTAGCTGCAAAAACCAAACACCATGGTATACAATTTAAGCATATACAGTTCTGAGAAAGTCAGAAAAAATTAAGGATACTAAGGATATTTCATTTGTTTTGATGCAGTAATTTTACCTTTAAAACTCTATTGGGAAATATTTCTGAATCTGAGGAAATATTCATCTTCAGGTATTCATTGCATTATAACTTCTTTGTAAAAATTAATATGTAAAGCTATGCACTCAGTAATTGCTAAAGTTTATGTTGTCCCCATCTGTTGCAATATTTTGTAGTCACTAAAGTTATTTATAAAGAGATACTAATAACACATTATGTAAAATATCAAATATGGGTACAAATTAATTAGCAACAAGTGGACCAGTGAACACTGAAAAGGAGTTGGTTGAAGTGTTGTTATTGCTTGTCTTTGCAATCGTATAACTGTGGGCAATATTTCTTCTCTGTTTTGTTTTCTTTCTAAATTTTGTAAAATACTGTTTTTAATGAGACAGTTGTCTTTGCTTTTTTTCACAGAAAGATATGAAAGCATATTAACTTATGGGAAGCAAAGAAAAAGAATTAATTTTTCCTTTCTCTTTTTTGGCCTTCAGAAGGTGTCCACCAGAATGACTGAGTTGCATGGCATGCATTGCTGGTGAATTGCTGGTGAGTGAGGTAGAGTGTCCTCATATCTAGCTTACTAAATCTCTAGCATCTTGATAACTGGTAGATTTCATGGTTTTTGTTTCCCAAGATCTAAATAGAGTCTATATTCTGTTAAGTAAAGACTGGACTACACATAGTAACACTGAGTGACACTGGCCAGACCCACTCTACTCTTTCAAGGGGATCTTGAGTTTTAATTTCTCTTGTATATTCATGATGCAAGACAAGAAAAAAAATCACATTGTATCCCATCCCTCTACTCTGCTCATACTGAAACTTGAGTGCTTTGTCTTTCAAAAGCCCAAGGATCCCAAGATTTAAATCAACCAGCATAAAAGAGCACAACTACTGGGGCAGGATACAGACAAACTCAAGATAGCACAAAGACTGGAGCAATTTGCCATTTCAGAATAGAGTCCCACATGATAACCTGAAGCTCCTTCCCTACAAAGCTGATATTCACCACATACTCTCCTCTCATCCTGAAGATGAAGGAATACTTTGTACCGCTCACATTTCTGCAAATTGGTGTCTATTTGTAGCTATTTGGTTTATTATAACTGGTCCAGGGACAATTTAGAGCAGACTTTGGCAGGCTCTTATGATAACAATCTGCCCCATGGTGCTCCTTATGGAAGACACCTGCTTTGCCAGGAAGATGCATTAGCTGTGGGTGACTGAGTAAGAACACAATTAAGTTGTCAAAGTTTCTGCTGGACCCTGCTGGGTCTGGGCACAGTAAATCTCAGGGATTCCTATTTCTTCTGTTGGACACAGTGCCTGCCAAGTCAAGAGATCCTGGTCTACATTTTGTGTCAGAGATCATCAGTAAATATATGGTTTACTTTGGAAAGAAACCAGGGCTTCAGGCCCCTGTTGGTGTTGTCTGTCTAGCTATTAATCCCCCATCCTTTCCAGGTTCATTCTACCCAAAGAGGATGCAGAAAGCTATCCAGAGTCAAATAACACCAAGAAGTCACAGACCTGCCAGAATGGGCAGTATATGGGACTTGTCCTGGTGTAACTTGATTGTCTACCTAGGACAAAGCGTCCAGTACACTAATAAGATATTAGTGCTAAGATAAAGAGCAGAAAGGTCATTAATCTCCTTAGTATATAGTATATAGTATATAGTACGTAGTACGTAGTATATAGTATATAGTATATAATATATATATATACATATATATATATATATATATATATATATATATATATATATATATGCAGGTATAGAAGGTCACAAACAAAATTTTCTGAGCTAATAAGTCATGTTTCTTTCTACCTTCATTCAGACTTCTCCTCCAAAATCCACTCTCCAGATATAATCATGGGGAATTTCAGATTAAAACAGGAAATGGTAAATGATTCCTAACCTAATTTTGTTATCTTTCACCAGTGCCCAAGGCTTCAGTCCTCTGGCTTATCTAACCTTATAGAACATAATGTGGTTTGTTGGAAAAAGACACAAGGTTTAGACTCACACTCACATAGCTACAAATTTGGTTCTGGCATGTTTTTAAAGCCACAAAACCATATCTTTGAAAAAGGCACAGTGAAATTTGGGCTAAATAAAATTGTATATGTAAAATTGTATTTAGTATCTCATGATATCTAAATAGACAGCTATCCCTCAGTTATATATGCAGTCATTTGCAAGGTCACCTGAGACTCTTCTCAAGGCTCTACTTTTTAAAAGTTATTTTCTGACTACTCACTTAAAAGCCTCTGGCACCTTAGTCACTCAAGAGCACCTTACCTTTTCTCATAGCATAGACAAGAAGGTATTTAGCTGGCTTTGTGGTGGGACAGAGCTTCTAGAAAGATTCACAAGCATGCCATGGCTTCTGTTCAGCAGTTGGCTAGGTACAGGGCCCAGTAGCTTTTTAGTACAGAATTGGCTTCAGCGTGTAGCCATAATATCTCAGGCTTCTGGTGGGCATCTAAGTAGGGAAGAAGTTTCAGTGTGTCAGATCATACTAATCCCTTTCCATTCTAGAATCCTCAGAAAGTGCCCTGGGGCTTCCCTGCAGATATCTAACATGACACAGAAAAACACAAGATGTATCAATTTTTAAGGGGAGGGTTGGAAACAGAATGATACAATTGCATGTATTCAGCCACAGAGACTGAAGGCATAAATCTTGGATGTGTTCCACAAAACACCTTTTGCCTATCTATAAGCCAGGTCTGGCAGCCATATTTAACGTCTGTTTAACATTCTCTGTTGTAAATGATGAAAAGGCTATCTATAGTCAACATAGAGTGTAGTTGTTGTTCTTTGGAGAAACAAATAAAAATGACAGTTCAAAGCCTTGATAGTTATTTAAATATCTACTTATTTATAAGTAGATTAAAAATAAGTACCGCCTTCCTCATAAAATCAGAATCTACAATATTCTACATCCTGTATAAGGTGATTGGTGGAACTCATACAATATTATTTTTAAAAAAAAATTAAACACACATACAACTCAGAGGAGAAATTTTGGATCCTTAGAAAGATTGTTCACTTTGGAGATATGGAAGCTGTGTTTTACATCACTCCAAGAGGAATCATTCACTGTACAGGAAAAGGGCAATACTTGAGAGACAACTCTCCTTCATGAAACAGTACAATTTCTGATGGAAAAGGATGTTGCCTTTTTATTTGCACTGTGCCTTGCAGCTATTTGCAAGGACAGCATACAAACATGAACACATGCCCTATTTCCATATAATCTACACTAAGTAAAAAAAAAAAATCCCCCATGTAGGGAACGTCTCATTTATAAAAGTGTTCATCGCAGCATTATTCAAACATTGCGAATAACCTGAATGTCCAATAGGAAGGAAATGATTCAATCAATAGTCGTGTTCACAATGGATATTTAGGAACTGCTTCTAATAACATGGGGAAAGCTTCTGCTATGCTATCATTATAATTTTATACTTAGGGATAAAATTGTGTATACAGCATGATTACTGCTATGCAAAGCAAACAAAAATATTTAAAAGCTATTCATGTTGAAATTGTAGGATGGTAGTACTCTGAAACATGGATTAGCAGCAGTTGTTTGGGGATATAAGACTACCAGTGCTATTTCTGCGTCCTAACTTCCTATGTTTTCCAAATATTTTAATGAGTATGTACTCATTTTATATTGAAATATCTTCCAGTCATTGTTAAAACTGAGAATAGTTAAACATCAGAGGTAGAATTAAAATCTTCTCAAAATTCATTGGTAAGGCGTAAAGGAAGTCTATTTCTCTATCTAGTGGAGAGGTTTCAGTGCCTTGACATAGGAATTCTTCCCATCACCAGCTTCAAGAATCCTTGTGGATGGCAAGAGCCATGGGAAAGCTCTGAAAAGGCAGAAAGAATTCTTCAGCCTAGGGTTACTCACTCTGAATGTGTAGCATTTTCTCAAAGAAGGTACAAAATTTCCATTATGAGAAAAAAAAAACTTAAAAAAAAAAAAAACCGAAAATAGATTAGTGACCCATAACCCTTAATATTGCAAAAAGACAAATGAATCAAAGTTGACTAGAGCCATTAGATACCTTGTTTGGTTTTTCTGTCTAGAATTATTTTCATTTCTTTTAGTATCAGAACTCATTTTCCCTCAAACTTTCTCCCTCTGACTGTACATGTCTTAGTGAGACCAAGCACATTCTCTAATCAAAGCATGAGTCTGCATGTCATCAGGCCTGTCAGATCCATATCAGGGGTCAGAGCAAGCCTGCTAACCCAGCTGAGCATTTTCCAGATTAAGCTTTGGGGATCCCCAGTGGGTTTTGAAAAGAGAATTTCTGTCTGCTTCCTGTGCATTGGGCTAGTCAGTTATAAGTTAAACTTTTATAACCATCTTGCCTAAATGTAGAAAACATCCGCCTGAGAAAAACCCAGAAGCAAGCCATCTGAGAGAGGTTTTTAAAAAATCTGCAGACAATACAGAATGTAGGAGAAAACTTTCTCTCCTCAAGTATTTGTGCTTTGATCCTTTTCCTAATGATATTTTGGTATTTTGAGGCAGTTCCTTCCTGAGTCAATTCTACTCTTTGACTTCCCATTTTCCAAAACTACTAAATTCCACACTCATTTGTGGAAATTGGCTTAGGTAGGGTCTATTTCACTCACAAAGCATTCTTGTTATATGGAAACTTGAAGAAAAAGAAGAAGAAGAAGAAGAAGAAGAAGAAGAAGAAGAAGAAGAAGAA
>JANHMN010000001.1:174890410-174910410 GCA_030674055.1 Rhabdomys pumilio | reverse complement strand
AAAAATATGGAAAGGATTTGACAAAATGTTCAAATCTAGTGCAGAATAAGACCAGCAAGAGTAAGCAGTGTGAGAAACCAGAGCTGCCTTACCAGCTTTGCTAAGCATTCTGATACAGATGCAGTTGAGGCAAGGTCATCAAGACAATATTTGACCACATCCACTGCAGTACAATTTAGTCCCTGATATGGATGATGATGAAGAAGAAGAGGCAGAAGATGATGGTGAGGATGATAAAAAAAGGGAAGGAAAGATTGGAAGTTATTGATGAAGAAAGGGATGAGGATGAAAGGGTGGAACAATGATGAACACAGGAATGTGATGGATTCCAACCTTCTTTTACTATTTTCTTTTAAGTTTCTAATTTCCTCCAGTCCATGGGAGCAAGTTTCTGTTATTTCTCCCACTTCTGTCTTATACTGGGTCACCCTGGTTTTGAGGTCTCCTCTCAGCACCATAGTTCTTCACTCATTTGGGAGGAAATACCTTGAGGAAAATGCAATAGGAAAAAAATTCCAATGTGTTCTCTATGAAGTAAGGATAAATGTTTGACAGGATAAACATGCTTAGTCTTATTTAAACTTTGCCCCATGTACACACATATTAGGGCATTATGTGATTTCCAGTACTATGTGCAATTTTATGTTTCTTATGTACCAGTTAGAAGAATTGAAACTTCTTGAAAGCCTACTAAATCAGAACAGACTGCTGGTTGATCTAACAAAACAACAACAACAACAGAAAGCTTTATTAGTGTAAAGTATTGAGGCTTAAAGATAAAATTAAACAAAAATTTATATTAGGGTTTTAGAAAGATGACTATTCACAGAGGAAATGAAAATCTGTCTTTGGTCCTCAAAGATGAGACAGGGCTAGAGGTTACTGCAGGCTTCAGAAGGTTCTGGAGTGTGGAATAAAAATTAATAAGGACCCAGAATCCTTGGGTTTACTTCTCAGATAGGTGGTGGCAACCTAGAAGACATGAATGTGGTGCCACTATTGCAAGCATCTTCACACTTGGGTTGTACCTGTGGGTGACCTGGATATCTTGCTTCACCCACTCCCCTTGCCCACCTTAGCACTAGTTAAGTATTAATCCTTTCCCTAAAGCAACTTCCACGAAGAAAACTAGCACAGCACTCGGGTACATCTTCCTGGTATTGTCTCAGCATCACCTTCTTCTGTATCTTCCCTAAGTTCTTTTCTTTGCTCTTTACACTCCAGCTCGTCTCAACTTTGAGCTTCTGGAGTTCATGAAGCAATGACTGTTTCTGACCAGCATGGTCCAGATGCCACTGTGACTGCTATGCCATACTGCTTGCTGAAGGTGTAAACACTACACATTCCCAAAGTAGAGTGGAGAGTCCCAATATCTGAGACTCAGAAAAACTTCTTGAGCTAGCTTTATGAAGAAAAAAAAATCCACCTGAAGAATCTTGCTCACAACAAAGTACCACCTACCAGGAATGAGATCTACAGGGTAAAGATACACTCTTTTCTGAACCAAGGGGTGAGGCATGCCAGATGCCAATGTACTTACTACAAGACTCTATGTGGAAACAAGCTACTGATCACTGCAGTCTGGAAAGAAATAAGATTTGATATGCAAAATTCTAAACTCAGATATCAATTGTTAATCGCAATTAAGCACAAAGACTGGAGGATGAGGAGAACACTTTACCTGCATCTTACTATTATGTGATACCCCATCCTCTGCCCAGGTCAGAGTGTGTGACAGCCATGAACTGGGTATTGCAATCTGTAATAATGGCACCTTTGATTAGGCCTCCTTGTTCTTCCTCCTGCAATTCACCAACCAACACCCTGTTGCCACTGTAGTATATTGTGAGAGTAAGTAGATATGTGCCTTTTATAAAGCACTGGCCATCGCCTGCCACCCACACTGTGGTTGTACCTACTTTAAAAGTCATTTGATCTTGCAACATTTGAGAATAATAACAGCATTTAAAGAATGCCTTTCCATGATACAAAGAGAGAAAGGTGTGTAAACTAAGGCAAGCAGAAATATTTGTTAATTATATTTTCTACATGAGACATCTGCCAGATGTTTTAAATTAATTACTGTATATAATCCCCCCAACAATGCCAGTGAAAGATGATTAATTATTTCCATTTTGTGATGATAAAACATACCTTAAAGACTTTCAACTGCTTATTCAAGACTACAGAGATAATCAGAGGAATACTCAGGAGCACAGTCAGAGACCCCTGACTACTAAGTACCTCCACCAAGAGGATTTTCATTCCTAAATGTACATACATGCACACACACACACACACACACACACACACACACACACACACACTTGCACACATGTTTACATACTAGCCTTCCTTTCACATGTAAACAGAGAAAATACGCAAGCAGAAATCCATATCACTTTATGCATGCATACCTGTCCAAATGTGCAGGCTGACTCAGGATCTTTACTTCATGACTGACTCATATGAGTTGATGGTTCTACTTGGTTGACTGAATACCAGAAAGTAAGTTAAACGTGGGCAAACCGGCTGCTCCATATGTCCACTCTAGGTTCCTGGATCACTGAGCCAGGAATTGGCATGGGGCTCCAAGGAGTCCTTAACCATCTGTACTAGATCAATAGTCACTTTGAGATTTTTTTCCAGTGCTTTGGGTTTTTGCTTTACCAATGATCTGTAACCCAATTCCCTCCCTCATTGGAGATACCCTTGACCTTCTGAGGAATCAGATGTTGAGTTAAGGCAAGGGTACTGTGGCTGACTGAACAACACATCTTCAGTAACTTAGCACTCTAGCATTGGCAGAACTTAAGGCTTGGTTGTTGATTGACTCAATGACCAACCTTGAAGTTGAGAAGCTCAGAAGAGCTTTGGTAGATGAAGATGATTTTAGACTTCAAACTATCTGCTGCTCATAAAAAGTTATTGTAACAAAATTATCCATATTTGCTTCTCTAAAGATAAGAAAGATGCTGAGGCTCAGAAGCCTGGTTGCTCTCTCACTTTGCAGTAAGATTAAAAATTAAGCTATATCTTTTGGTCAGTTCTATCCACAAAGACCCTATGCCCCAGTAACAGATAACACTCTGGAGTCAGGCTTCTGTTCTGCACTCCTGGACTACTCCGCTCACTGTCATCCTGATTCCTAACCCCACTCTCCCATCATCTCTGGCTCCTTTCATTTGGCAAGCCATCTGATATCCTTCAGGCTTTGTGGCTTTACCTTCTTATCTGCATCTGACAATTTAGATTCATCTTGTCCAGTTTGTGCTGAGAACCTCTTCATCTGACCCAATCCCCCAGAGTCTCACTTAAAACGATTCCTCTCCTATTCCCAGACAAAGCCCCACTCCTTGAAATAATTCACAGGCTGAGATGATTCTACTCCGCCCCCTACCCTCCTGTCACACACAAACATTAAGGACCATGCAGAAGGGGCAAGAGTCTGTCGTCTGGGTTGTAAAAGGAACGCACAGCTTCCCATTCCACAGAAGCTGTATTCTGTTTTGCTGTCTCTAATTTAAATGTCAGTGTAATTTGCCCTTATAAAAATACAGCTCTCTTCTCTTTCTCCACTAGGGATTACATCTGTAACCAAGGTAACAAAATCCAGGTGCAGCAGCCCTACCATCATCACTGTTTCTATGAGGATAGAGAGAACACAGAAAGGGTGAAGGCTAGGAGAGGCAGTGAGACCCTATGTGAGCCCCTGTCTGCCAGGGATGCATGTCCATCCTCCTGAGGAAACATTCACATCTATTTTACAAAGAAAAAATGACTGTCTGTCTGCTGGAATGGTCTTCTACCTAATACTAAAGGCTTTGCACGATTTAGTGATTTTAGCTATAAAAAAAATGGTCATATTCAAAAACAAATCCTGTAAAGCTGTTGGCTGACTTGCTTAAATCCAAATGTCCCTGTGTAGTTGAACTGGCTTTTCTAACTGAGGTAAATCTCCCTGACCTCACACTCAATAGCAAAAGGACCATTTTCATCACCAGACATAGTGCTAGTGTTTCCCATATCACACTGCCTGCTCCAGTGTGCATGTTCCAATGGTACGCATGTACATACACTCCTGTTAGGTGTATTCATGCACACACACAAATGTTTAACAACTTCCTTAATGCCAGTACGTGTCAGAACTAGTCAGGCTCAAGGTCTGTGCCTCCAGAGCCTTCTTTGTATTATGCTATGCTATCTCTGGAGCAAACTCTCAAAAAGTGAGTAGAGACAATAAATAAATAATACATTTTAGTGCCACAGTCTGGGAAGGACAAATAAGCTGGGAAAACTAAACAAGAAGTAATCTCTGTTGAGACTCTGAGATTCTTTTCAGAGCTGAAGACTCAGCCAAATTCTCTGCCTTGATCAAGAGTGAGTTCATGATGACCCCAGCTAGACGTCTGGAGACAAGTTTACCCCAAGTGTCTTCTTCCTGCCAGAGCTCAAGAAACTAACTGACAGCTGGAAGGACTGTGTGATGTTAAAGAGGTGGAAACATCACCTTGGGGGAAAATGTGTGAACAAAGCAACTAGAAAGAACATCTACTCCACAACAGCAGAAGGGCAGAAAGACAAGAACCAGATATTTTTAAGGCCAGCCCAAGAACAGTGTTTTCCAAGCAGTACAGGGACAGTGTACCTACAAAGTCACAGCAGCTATAGCTACATGCACAAGAACTGCACAAGAGCAGTCCAGCCAAAATGGTAGCATGAATGGGGGAGGATTCCAGAAGCTTCCCCCTACCCCCACAGTTTTGGAGCTATTGACAATTAGTACCTACCGGAGGAGGGAGCATCTGTTTTCTTCAGGGATGCAGCCCCTGATAGCTTGCCCTTGTAGATGGCCCTACAACCATGATCAAGCTATCAGTGTTAAATGGACTCAAGGAGTTTAAAATAACAAAATAAGAAAAGAAAAAAGAGTGTCTTGAGTTAACAAGAGAAAGTTGTGGTGGGTTATGGGAAAAGCTCGAGGGGAAAGAGCAGGGGCTAGAATTAATCAAAAGACATGGTATTAATGTCTCAGATTCTCAAATAAAAAAACAACGAAATTAAAAACAGGATTATTCCAGACTTGGAATAACACACCTTGAGGGAATTCTTTGCTTTGCCATGGTCGGATTTCCTGATCTCCAGGTTGGCATCTGCCCTCTTTATCTCTAATACAGTAATATCCATTCTTCTTTTTATCCCTTCAGAGTTTTAGACTTTCAACTTTTCATGAGTTACATTGACCACTCTGACCTCAACCAGTTCGCTACTCAACTTTATTATTGACCTATAATTGAAATTCTGCTCGGCAGAAATGGAGATCTAGTCACACCTGCATTTGTACTGTACTTCTTATAGATTAACTCAGTCATGCCCAGGGCTCAGCCTCTGGCATCTGCTGTGCCTGCTCTGCTCAGATTCATCATGACAGTTCAATAAGAGGATGTTAAATGAGACTTTTAACTCCGCAGTTGGCTGAGTCTCTCAAGTCAAGAATAATGATGTAGGGATAGAACCCCAATAATTAAAAGCCAAGAAAGGATTCAGCAAAGATGCTCCTTGAGGGTTTGAAATCTACACAGCTGTAAATTCTGTAGTCTTTCAACATAGTTTTTCTCTATACATTAAGAAAATAATACATATGGACAAAAACAGCGATATCAAGACCCTCGTGTTTCCCAATGAATAAAATAACAAGACTGAAAGTGGGGGAACTACACATAAGGTAGGCCTAATGGACATGAGAAGAGTCCATATTGTTCTCAAGTACACATGGAATAATGTGAAGCATATATTATGTGTTGAGTAATAAAATGTCTCAATAAATTTAAGGTAATTGAAACCATAAAATTATTATCTGAACACAATGGAATAAAGGTGGAAATAAATGCAAAAAAATGCATGGTTCAGAAACAGAAATGGTTTAAAGTATGCTCAAATAGCACATGAGTAAAGAAGAGATCAACACATAAATGAGAAAATAACATGAATGAAATGAAAACAAAATGTCAGAAAAGGGGTTTCAGAAAAAATGGTATTCATAGGAAATTTCATAATTGTAATATTAAGAACATTTTTTAAAGAAAAATAGAAGTAAATGAACTATCACCTTAAGAAATCAGAAGACAACCAAAACCAGAAACAAATTAAACCCAAGACAAAAACAGAGAGAAAATGCAGATAAACTAGAATAGAAAGACATTAGAGAAAGCTAGTGATGGCAGGCTATTCCCTGAAAATATTCCAAAATAGGAGGAAACATAGCCAGAATGAACAAGCTAAAAAAATGAAAAGACCAAAGTTGCTTTAAAAATTAGGAAATAAAGGTGAGAACATCTTTACTAGCCTTGATGAACTAAAAAAGGGAATAAGATGAGCTATCACGAGAAACCATGTGCCAATAAATCAGGTAAGTGGAATAAGTAAATTCCCATGGTAATCAAATACAGAAACTAATCCATGAATAAATGGAAAATTTTTAATGTTTTTATAATTAGTGAATAAAATCATACAACTAAACACATAAGTCTATTAATGAATCTATTGAACATGTAATGAACAAGTAAACATGGAGCTTCCAGAGTCAGTCTTCTCAAACAGATAGTGAATGATATAAACCAGTCCTTCACTGACATCAGAAAGCAGGGGACACCACAGCCTTTTCATCTTGTTATAGGAGATGAAAATTACTTTGACACTAAAAGCAAATACATTATCATCACAGAAAATTACAGATGCACATTCCTTAAGGATAAGATGACTTCCATAAAATCATACAACTAAACAAACATCTGTTTTAAAAAGTATACATTATGGCCAACTGAAATTTATCTCTGGCATTAAAGTCTGATAAAAAAAATAATCATTTATAATAAATGATATTAATATAATAGCAAGGTACCTCACATGTCACCTTTACAGATAAAGAGAATTTAAAAAGACCTAATACCTTTTATTCTCTACAAACAAACAAACAAACAAATAAACAAACAAACCTAGGAATAGAAACACTCTGATAAAAGTCATATATAAAAAGTTAACAGTTTGCTTGGTTTTTTTGTTTGTGTGTTTGTTTGTTTGTATGTTTGTTACTTAAGGGGGCTAAAACGGGGTCTCACCATGTAGCATTAGCTTCTCTGGAGCTTGCTAAACCAGTCTGGCCTCAACCTCATAGAGATCCAGCTGGCTCTACCTCCCTAATTCTTAGGCTAATGGAAAAGTCTCGACAGTTAATATCATGCATGGGTGCAAAATCCTTGCTTCTAAGATAAGGACTAAAAGAGCAACATTTGTGTTTATTTTCGCTGTTCTCATAGCATGATGGTGCAGGTTCAAGGCAGAGCAGCTTAGAAGGGAACACAAAGAAAAGCAAGAGCAACCACTTCTGGAAGGAAAATTGAAATTGCTCCTGTTGCGACACAATGTAAGATTATTCATACAAAATCCTAACAACCTGGAAAGAGATTGATGAAGATAGTGCTTGTGTTTAGCAAGGTTGCAGGATAAAATAAGCAAAAGTTCAGTACATTTCCAGACACTCAGTAGGAACACCCAAAAGAAAGTTAAGAAAAGAAGTGTCATTTGCACATGGAATATCAAAATTGCCAATATTTTCTGCAGCGCTTAATAGTATTTGGTACCAGCAAAAGGATACACCTCTACGTCAGTGACACAGAACTAGGTCAGTAATAAATTCTCACATTTATAGCTAATTGATTTTCATTATGTATGCCAAGACAATTCAACAGGAATGTAATTCAACAGTCTTTGAAAAAAAAACTAACAAAACATATGCAAAACAGCATCTTAAAGCCTTCATTAATTCAATAAATATAAGACATGCAACTATGAAACTCAGAAGAAAGCATAGAGGCATATGATATGTCTGTTATCTTGAGTTAAGTTACTTTTGGGCAGAGCTATTTGTTTGTTTTAGTTATGACAGAAAAGCAAAATTAGTCAAAGAAAAATAAATTAGATTCTATCAAAATCAATACATTTTACCTGACAAAGAACACTCAAGAAAGTGAGATGCTAGAGAGAGTCATCAGAAATTAATAGTGTATAGTGCTCTTGAAAAGGATGTGAGTTTAGTTAGCAACAGGACCTACTCACAGTCACCAATGACTCTAGCTCCAGGAGGATCAACTCCCCTGCCCTCCCTTCACACCTTCACACATGTACATGTACATACACATAAGTATACACACATACACATAATTAAAAATAAAATAAACTTTATGAAAAACAACAAAGTGAGAAGTGATAGAATTTGAAAATATAGATAGATATAGATAGATATAGATATATATAATATATAGATAACACATAGTGATATATATATATATATATATATATATATATATATAGAGAGAGAGAGAGAGAGAGAGAGAGAGAGAGAAATATATAGATAACACATAGTGATAAAATTTGAAAATATATCCGATAAGGCCTTATGATCCAAAATGCATAAAGAACACAACTTGCAACTCAAGAAAAAAAAAGGGCAAATAACTAAATTTCAAGATGAGCAAAAAAAATTATAAAAAGTATTTCTTCAACAATATGCATAAGCGGCCAATAAATATATAAAAAGGTGTTAAAAAATCCAATCATTTTGAAATTTTTATGTATGCATGTAATGTATCTTGATTATATCCATCCCTTACTTCCCCCTCCAACTCTCCCTAGTGCCCTCTTTTCCATTACTGAACCTACCTATAGCCACATTCTTGAAGAAAAGTAACTCTCCCTAAGTATGCAGCCAGTAACTGCCAACAGTTCCTCTTCTAGGGTCAGGGGTGTGCCCTTAGGAGCCCCTCCTCCCTCCAGGTTGATATTTTTAATTAGCTTGATCTTGTGTTGTCTTCTGTAAGTCACAACTGCTGTGGGTTCATGTGTACAACAGCCATGTCAGATCAAGGTCACCATTTTGAAATACTTCTTTGGCTCTTTCTGCCCCTCCCCAGTGGTGTTTCCTGGGCTTTGGGCTGGGGAATTGTGGAGGTTGATATACAAGCCCCATTTATTGAAGAACACTCAAAGCCTCTTATTCTCAGCACTTCAAATAGTAATGTAACCTGCACTAACCACTCTCTTTTAACCTTGCCTACGGTCTTTCCCTTTGAGTAACATAAAGACCAAACAATATTATTTTCCTAAATTTATTTTTTAATTGTCCTATTGGGTTGGTGAGATTGCTCAAGTGGACAGAGGCACTTCCCAGCAAGGCTAATGACCTGAGTTCTGTCTCTAGACTTGCTTGGGGTTCTACCTACTGTAATATGAAGCATATTCAAGTCTATGGCCATAAACATAAGTATTTAGATGGCAGTTTGACATCATGACCATTTTAACAAGCGATGTGGTCCAAGTTATTTGTTTTTAAATCTAAACCCAAGCAGTAGAATATGGCTGAACTAAAACTATACTAATAAATTTTTGTTTAAATTCATGGTCACCAACCTCTAAGAACTATTAGGGACAAAAGACTCCTGTGATCATATTTACCTTGTCCTTTCTCTTCTCTAGCTCCTTCTTCAGTTTTTCCTTGTTCTTCAAATCTCCAGAATTTTCAAATCTTCAAATCTTGTTCACCGCTGGAAGCTGCAATGTTTGCAGTGAGCAGTCCAGTATCCTATCTGCATCCTTTCTCACGCTTTTACATTGAGTATTGCAACATCATTTCCACATGTACATCTCCAGGATACATCTCTGAACACTAGCTCTCAGATGTAAGAATTCCAAAGCCAGTTTCCTGATTCCAATCAGCCCCAAGTAACTGTCTTTCTAGCCTCTCCCATTTTCAAGAAGTGCCAGATTCATCAGTCCAACTGTGTGGGGTGCTCTTCAGAGTTCTCATTTCCTTCTCCAATATAACCTTCAATAAAACTACACTGGGGTTACAAAGAGAAAAAAGAAAAACAAACAAACAAGCAAATCAACCAAAAAATGAACTATAGCTAATCTCCATTTGTTTTGCTGCTACAAGAAAACTACCTGGTGACATCTAAGTTACTTTACTTACCCCTGTGCTAGCCTCCTCCACATTTTCTTTCTTGTTCTCTCTTCCTCTCTTTCTTCCTCCCTTCTCCTTTTTGCAGGATCGGAACTTAAGAAAGATGTGTTAATATAAGCTTAAGCATGAGGTTTGAGAAAATGGCTTATTCATACTGTGATGGTTTAAATAAGAATGAGCTCCATAGGCTCATCGATTTAAATGCTTGGTCACCAGGGAGTGGCACTATTTGAAAGGATTAGGAGATATAGCCTTGCTGGAGTAGATGTGGCCTCATTGCAGGAAACTTGTCACTGCGGATGGGCTTTGAAGTTTTGAAAAGTCCAAATCAGGTCAAGTTTCACTCTCCTTGATACCTATGGATCCAGATGTTTTAGCTGCGTCTCTGGCACCTTGTCTGCCTGCATGCCACCAAGTTCTCTGCCATGATGAGAATGAACTGAATCCCTGAAACTATAAGCAAGCTCCAGTTAAGTGTTTTTGTTTATAAAAGTTGTGTGGTCATAGCATCTTTTCACAGCAATAAAACAGTGACTAAGACACAGGCAAAAAGTTAAAACCTACCCCAGAAAGTGGGTGTGGCCTTTTCAGAGAGAGTCACATCCCTTTGTCTTATAATAATATAGGGCTTGAGCATGCTTGAAGCTATTATGTAAAAAGAGTTGCTAAGAATTCTAAGAGATCATGGGATGATACCTGAGGGACGCCTGACAGAATTCTGACTGATAGGTAGAATCCTAGACCACAGAGATACAGAAAGGTAGAATATCTTAGTTACTCTAACAAAGTTAGCAATTTTGTTTGTGATGCCCAGAAAATGTCTGAAGGAGAAATAAAGCCCTAACAAAAGTCATGTACATTTACATTTAACCATGGCCCATTGCTATCTTAAAATAAAATATCTACATACAAAGGCAATATGCATGCATGCTCGGTTGACATGCACATCTTTATTTCATACCTGGCCACACCAACCATTGTCTCGTGAAGGCAAAGGGTCTGAGGACTGCACTGAGGACTTGTGCTCTGAGCTGTCCACATATCACTTTCTCTGCATGCTCTCTTGCATCAGGAATGAAGAAGAGTAGTTCAGCTAAATATTTACTAAACGTCCTATCGCAAGGTTCTGCAAGGTGCTAGAGTTTTAGTCTACTGCCTCCATAAAAGGAAGCATATTCCAAAGAAGTGAGAGCGAGAAGGAGGGTGTGGAGGTGAAACAGAGTGCATAGGAGTACACTGTCATTGCAGCATGACAATAAAAATGGAGCAGTGTTGGCAGTGTTAAGGGATGTGGTGGGATCAGCGAAGGAAGACTTAGGCTGAGCAGCAGCTGTGGTAGGAGTGTTTTGTTTTGGTTTGGTTTGGTTTGGTTTGGTTTGGTTTGGTTTGTCAACTTGACAAAACCTAGAATCATCTGAGAAGATCCTCAGTGGGGGATTATCCACATTATTTAGGCATATAGGTATGTCTACAGGAGACTGTCTTAATTAAGTTAAAGCATATAGAAAGGCTCAATCCAGTGTGCATGGCATCATTTCCTAGGCAGGGGTTCCTGAATTTTACAAGAGTAGAGAAATTGAGTTGGGCACAAGCAAGCAAGTATTCATTATTCTTTGCTCTTGCCTATGAGTGTGTTATATATGACTACCCACTTCTAAGTCTTATCGCCTTGGCCTCCTTCATATTATTAACTATGCCCTGGAATTAGGTCTTAAAATAAACTCTTTCATGACCCTAGTAAGGAATCCTAATAATGGAGTCTACAAAGTCTGAACTTGCCATCTTTTGTAGCCAAGCAGGGCTTCCAGTGGTGGGACTGGGTTACATTAATTTGAACTTTTGGCCAATAGGGACCCATGAAAATCCCTAAAGAACCCTGGCTGATGATAGGACAGAAGGTTGCTTCCTGAAAACTGACAGTGGGACCCTATTGCTGAAGTCAACATCCACATAGTTCACTGAACATATAAAGGTCAAGCTGATGCCTGCATGGAGCCTTCACCCTATATTCTAGTCTCTTTGGTGTGGAAAGGTAGCCTGCAGGCTACCAAAAGAGAAATGTGGACACCAACCCAGCCACAAAATACTCCACTTATAATATGTCTTGCCTGCAAGATGTTCTGGGACAGTGGTGGCACAGAACTTATAGGAGTGGCCAGCCGATTTCTGCTTTAACTTGAGGTACATGCCATGAGAGGAAGGCCATGTCCTACACTGCCTGGATGGCCAGGAACCGGAGAGTGGACCACCCAGAGACCTAGGGTAGAATCAAATACAACTGACCAATAAATAAATACATAATAAACAAACAAACAAACAAACAAGATGATTGCTATGATATTCTGCTATATTCATAGATTGGTCCCTTGTCCAGTCACAGTCAGAGAGGCTTCCTCCAGTAGCAGATAGGAGCAGATACAGAGATCCACAGCAAAGCACTGTGCAGAAAGAGTGCATAAATTGGAGGTCTCCATAAGATCTTTCCCCTCAGAGCTCAGGGAACTCCACGAAAGAGAAGAAAGAAAGATTGTAGGAGTCAGAGGTGATGGAGGACACCAGGAGAATATAACCTATGTAATCAACTAAGCGGGGCTCACAGAGATGAAGTGGCAAGCATGGGACCTTGAATGGATCTGCACCAGGTCCTCTGTGGATATGTTATGGATATTAGCTTGTTATTTTTACAGGACTCCTATTGGTGGGAAGGGGCATATCTCTGTCTCTTTTGCCTGCACTTAGGACAATTTCCCTCCTGTTGTGTTGCTTTGTCCAGCCTCAGTATGAGGGCTTTTTGCCTTGTCTTATTGTATCTTGTTTAGTTATGTTTGGTTATGGACTCCTGGAGGTCTGCTTTTTTCAGAAGTAAAATGGAGGATAAGTAGATGTGTGGGAAATGGATGTGGGAGGAGCTGGGAGGAGTAAGGGGGGATGGGTAGGGCTGTATTATATGAGAGAAGAATCTATTTTCAGCAAAAATAAAAGTAAGATAAACCCTTTCCTCTAAGTCACTGTTTGCCAGAATATTTTATCACAACAGAATAAATAAAACCAAATAGCATGGTCTTGGACCTAGAAGCCACCCACAGCTTCAGTGTGAATGCCCTGCACATTTTCATCAAGTCAGAAAAAAATAATCATTATAGAATAGTTGCAGATGGACACCATATAAAGCTTTGTAAACTCTATACAAATAGTCTCTAATTGGTTACTATAAATCAAGTAGAGCCTACAGACAACCTGGTTTTCTGACCCCACAAACTACAACTTAAACTGTTTGTTTGTCTGTCTGTCTGTTTGTTTGGTTTTTTTTTTGTTTGTTTCCTTGATATTGTTTTCAAAAACTTCCACAGGGAAAGAATGAAACTCTACATTTGCACATAGTAACAAATGACTCTATCCTTGCCACACAGAGGAGCCAGCTACCCTGTCTAATATAGAATATATACAGAAATTAGTGCTTATACATGCTAGGGAGTACTCTAAAGAGCTTTGTAGTTCTCAACCAGTGAACTCTTACAATGTCCTAAAGAAATGAGTGCCTAAGTAACTTTCCCATACTTAAATAGATAATAAACAAAACAACTGAATTTCATTCTATAAAACTCTGGATTCTGAGTAGTATGCCTCTAAAGTTTATCAAGCCTGGGATATAGACAAAGGCCCCTAATTACATTTTCCTTCCATGTTACCTTCCTCTAGGCAAAGGTGACATCAGTGTAATTAACTTCCATCTTGTCTCTTCCATGCATCCTTTGGCTTCTATACTCCTTCTTCCAATGCACACACTTGCACACTCTTTACAAAGGTTCTAAGTCTTGACTTTTTATACCTTTCTCTAGGTATAGCTCCACCTACCACCCAAGGTCAATGCAGTGTGTTCTCTTTCCCTTATTAAAGGCTCCTGGGTACTTTGTACTACGTTTAAAGACTGCTAGAAACTTCACCAAATAACATGAGGGTGAGACTGAGTAAAACAGCAACCTCAGTCTTGTAACTCAATTCCAGCATCCCTTGAAAACCAATGGTTATGTAACAATTACCAGGAATGTTTAGGTTTCAGGCCCCACCAAAACAGTCTTTGCTGGTAACTGTGAATGTAATGACACTTGCATGTCCTTATTAAGGTTAACAGAATTATGCACTTAAAGAAGTGTGTATCTTGTCACTGTCCATACCATTTATGATTTTCTACATCATCCTGCAACAAGCTGGCCTCTGTGTAGGCTCCAGAGAATGCCATTTAAAAAAAAAAAAGCTGAAAGGCTGACTCTGTGGGCTGCAGTTGTTCCTGAATAACTTCCCACTGAAAGGAAGAGCTTACAAATTCACTGTGTAGCTAGAGCCCTGTGAAAATTAAGGAACTCTGAAATGGTTCACAAGAGTATAAGCAAAGCATATTAAAAACAATAAAAATGCATAAACTCTGAACACAGTGAGGGGTAGGGGCAGTATGGAGCTTCCAAATTATTTTCAAGAACAGCCATCCTCAGCACTTGGCAAGTGAGCAAATCAGTCATCAACCAAGGACTCAAGTACCAGTCACCAGAGACATTCCATGAGACCTAGGCTTTCCTCCATCTGCCTCACTGTCAGCCAAAGCCAGATAAACAGGACCATAAAAGAGTCCTCCTTTCAGAGATGATGGTTGTTTAGGGAAAGATTGAGAAAATGGTTTTACCAAAGTTCACCAGCCTCCAAACTCATTGAAGTTCTATACATTAAATAGTTAGAGCTTTTCTGTGTCAATTCTATCTCCAATAAATGGTTTAAAATATAAGATTTGGAGTCTACATGATTTATCATAAAAAATGTTTGAGAGAGCCGTTAGTGTGAACCCTCAGTTGACCCCAACACACTGCTTCCCTCTGACCCTCTGGAGCTCCAGTGTAAGACAACCTGCCTTCTCCATACCAATGGTTGCCATACCTGGCAGGAAGATCACAGATTCCAAGTTAACCTAGGAAACTAAGATCTTCTCTCAAAATAAATTGAAAACAGTCAGGGGCCATAGCACATACTGCTTATCTAGGAAGTGTGAGGCCTGGGGTCAATCCACAGCATTGAAAATGGAAAAAGAAGAAGAAACAGCAAGGCCTGATGAGCCTGACCTGTAGAATAAAGGAAGGAAGAAGGAAAGAGGAAAAGCAGGATGAGCATAAGGGGTAGGAGAGAGGCAATAGTAGGAAAGTAATCAGATCATAACAGGAAGCCACTGTCAAAACAGAAGAATCTCTCCTTCCTGTCTCCCTGAATTCAGTCCTCTTGACTATTTATTTCTCTATTGCCTAACAGGCCCCTTGGTGTGGACTTCTCTGCTTTGCTGAATTTTAGGCTAATAGTATCTCACCCAGAGTCATTTTCCATGGATAAACCTTGGAACTCTGATTTTTAATGTGTCACATAAGAAGCTTGGAAACTGTCACTTCCACCTTCACACCAAGAGGCTAAAGTGTAAAACTCTGAAGTAATGAACAAATTCAGAGAGCTGGAGTTTCACAGATGCAAAAGCCACAAGGACTTCATGATGGAGAAACTGGGTTGAAGCCCATTGACTATTCTAGAGAAGTAGCATGGTCTGATGTGAAAGGTTTAAAAAAAATGGTCAGGTGCATTTTGGGGTGCTTTTTTGAATTTTAACTCTTAGAATCTGGTTAGGTTATCAGAGACGAGATCAGAGAAAAATCTCCTCGGCCTTCAGATAAAGGAAGAGGATGGGTAGCCATTTTAGAATGATTTCAGACCTTTCTTTTTTCATTACCAAGGACTACCCTCAAAATATTTTTTCTATTTTATTATTTCTTTTTTTGAGAGTATAATCACATCATTTCCCCTTTCCATTGCCTCTAAACACTTCCATAAAGCTCTTCTTGCTTTCTATCAAATCCATGGCTTCTTTTAACATTAACTGTTGTTACATACATGTGTATGTATTGTATATGTACATCTCTATAGATACAGATACAGATTTCTAAGTACATAATACAACCTGCTCTGTATTTATGGTTTTTGGGATAAATGTTTGGTATCAGATACGTTCTTTCTTGGGGATATTTTTCTCTCACTCTCAGGATTTCTAAGTTGTCTGGAGTTTTTTTGTGTACCCACAGATACATGTAAGTCTAGCCCCTCATCAGGAAAACTTCTCTTTGTAAAAAGAAAACCATTACAAGAAACGGCAAGCAATCTAACTGCAAAGTTGAGGAGCTCAGTCTCAATGATACATGTACAAAGCAAGCCCTGTGTCTAAGGCTCAAGAATGGTTTCTGAAGAGGAGGCAGAGAGATTGGAAGAACCAGATAATGACAGAGTTTCCTGTGAGATTGAGTCTTTTGGGAACATCAAACACCATATCCATATAGTCTCACTAATATGACTGCCTAAACATAATTGTACAAGGATGAAAATAATAGACACGCTAACGTAGACAAGGGAATGCCCAAATACCTTCAATACTCAACAAAGAGAAATTACTTTAACAGAACTGAGCTATGCAAGTTTTAACTGAGTCTCGCAAGCAATCGAGAAAGAACACACACAACTTCAGGCGACTTTAGCCTTCCCATGTCACCTAGGGTGTGAAAAAGGAAGGTGTGAAGATGTTTTGAAGGTCGGAGCCTGTAGATACAGTTCCAGGGAAAATGAGAGGATTTTCTCTTCCACCCACACCTTGCCATACAACAACAGTTGTTCCATATCACAGGAGATTACAACTGAGAAAGCTGCTAGGTCCAGACTCTACTGACGAAAGGGCCTCTGGGAGACTTACTTATTGTAGAGGACACTTATCACTAGAACCTCTGACATTGGTAATACAACCAACAGAAAACCAGCAGTTAACTCCTAGATAGACAGGCATAAAACATGTCACTAGTAGCCTGTGCAATACAGTTCCATTTATTCAACATACCATACCCACGATTCAAACAAAGATCAAACAAACAAACAAACAAACAAACAACACTAAACTATAGGGCATTCTAAGGGGCAAATGATAATGAAGACCTGTTTGTGTGTGTGTGTGTGTGTGTGTGTGTGTGTGTGTGTGTGTGGGTGGGTGGTGTGTGTGTGTTCTAAATAGATAACTGAAACGTTAGAACAAGAGTGGGTATGGCAGAGGTTTTAGAATTACGAGTTTTGAATTTGTAAATAACTGTGAATAAGATACTGAGGATTTTAGTGGAAAAAAGTAAACAATAAAGGAAAAAGACTGGGGGGTGTTAGAGAATGACAGGGAAAGGTCAAATGATGTAATTATTTTTTAATTTTAATTTTTTCAATTAAAGTATGTGAGATAAAAATAAAGTAGCAGAGAATAAAACTAAGAGAAATAGCTTAAAAATGTAAATGCCAATAACAAAGTTAAAGCAGGAGGGGATGGCATTCATCATGAGACAGAATGTGACACAGAATCAGAAGTCTTGAAGATATGTCAAGAGAAAATTGCAGAGATTATGATTTCATTAACAAAATCCATAAGATATGTGATGAGAATACCTTAAGAAAAAAAAGGAGAGAAAAGAAAAAATATTTGAAGATATAGTGACTGAGGATTTTCAAAAGTAGTGGGTGATGCTGAATTATGGTTCCAGGAAGCCCAGAGAATTC
The DNA here is from genome assembly GCA_030674055.1 of Rhabdomys pumilio. Lineage (NCBI taxonomy): Eukaryota > Metazoa > Chordata > Mammalia > Rodentia > Muridae > Rhabdomys > Rhabdomys pumilio. The sequence continues at coordinate 174,892,787 of JANHMN010000001.1, read as the reverse complement.
CAAGCACAATAAATACACAAAACTCTATTCTGGGATACCGTATTAAAACTGCAAGAAATCAACGTCAAGATGCAAGTCCAAGCACCACTAAAAAATAAATAAAAAGAAAATCAGTTATGGAAACAATTTCTTGAAGGCACAGACAGAAAACATCTTGCTTGTCATATAACACGGAGAACAGAAATTATATCGAGCTTTACTTGGCAACCATGAGGGCAAGAGCATAGTGAGTGAGCCACACAATTCTATACCCTGGTGTGAATTCATCCTTCCAGAATGAGGGAGAGATGGAGTATTTGTCAGATAAATAAAAACTGCTATCACGAGTATACCTGACTTGTAAGAAAAGTTCTTTCGACGAAAAGACCTCGGTACCAATCAGAAACTCAAATGTGACTAGAAAGAAGACATACGGAAAGGAATGTGGGCTAAAGAAAATCTTTTATATTCTGATTCTTACTTGATCCAAGTGCCAACAGTTCGTTCAAAATAGTAGCACCAGTATACTCAGTGATGATAAGCCTCAGCAGTTGGAATAAATGGCAAGAATGTTATAACAGAGAGGAGGAGAGAATTTACACAGATCAGCTATGAGGTAGCCATACCATGTATCAAGTAATGTAGTGGTGCCAAAGCGAACTTATGGCAGTTATGTGTATTCAGTAGTCTTCTATTACTCTCAAGTTTAATTTTCATGATTTCAACTACACCTTTATCAACTAGATCCAAAAATATTCAATGGAAAATCTGGGAAATAAACAATTCAAGTACTTTAGATTTCTTATCATTCTGAGTGGTAAGATGAAATACTGTGCCATACCATTCAGTCTCATCCAGAGCAAGATTGTTCTGTTGTCTAGCATATAGGAGGAACTACCTGCCAGTTCAGTCATGCAGTAGCTACCTGACTTATTGCATTATATGGAGTAACAAAGTTTAGTCCTAAGATTTGAGGCATGGGGAATCCTGAGGCTTTTCATGGATGAGTAGAAACAATATTACAAACCCTAAAAAACATCCTAAATGTGTTATAACCTTTACAAGCCAAACCTTTATACAAACACTCTCCAGATACACAGCTCCCATCTCATCATCATTAAATCTATTTTTTGTATCCTTTTTCAGAACACAGGAAATGTAAAAATCAAGAATAGGGAGATAGGCATAGGACTATCAGTGACTGGATCATAAATGGCAGGCAAACAAAATACTACTGAATGTAGGAGATCCCATAGTAGGACACTAGCCCCACCCATCTATTTACCTTCACAGTCAACTGAGCATCCTGTCAGATCCAGTCGTACCTCAAGCTCATTGGTAAATATTATATCTGACTTTATACTTGATGCTCTTCTTCTACAATTTCTAAATTCACAGAAGCCATCTGGAAGCACCATGGATAAACTCCGATGCATCTATGCCTCACCCCAAAGCAGGACCTAAGCACTAAAGTCTTTTCTTCAAGTATAAAACAGCAACATAAACTCCTGGCTAGGGGTGACAAATTCCCCTATGCACAAGACTGCTGACCTTCTCACCTACTCACATACAGAGCTGGAAATGCCTCTGCCTCTTTCCTTGTGCCACCCTTCCCCCCCCCCCAGGAGATCATTAACAAATGTGACATCATTTTGCTGAAATTGTGTGTCTTGGCTAACTGCAGCTCCAATTGTTGCTCCAGTTCCCTTTCCTCTTATGAGAAAATTAAATTGCATTTTTTATTGGAAATTTTATTTATTTACATTTCAGATATCATCCCCTTTCCCCCTTTCCCCTCCCTGGAACCCCCTATCCCGTCCTCCCTCCTCCTTTTTGCTTTTATATCATTTGAATTACATGTAAGTACTCAGGTCAGTTCTAGGTTGAGGGACCAGCAATACAATAGATGCAAATAGTCAAGGAACAAGCAAGACAATAAACACAAAGAGTCAAAGAACAAGCAAGGCAATAAACAAAATTCTGTGAACATTCTCATGATCACTGTTTCTAAGAGATTATCAGGATGACCAAATTTTCTAACGTTTACAAATGTCTCTTCTTCAGTTCTTTCTAACTCTCTCTGAGACAAAGTTCTTCATCTTTACTATTCTTTACCAGCTTCTGGGGTGACAAGACTGATGGCCATTTCTCCATCTTCAGTGTGATGGTGGTTCTCATGACTGTGACGAAGACAAGATTTCCTTTGAATTTCCAGACACACATATCCAATTTCTACTACAACTGTTTCAGGGTTTTTATTGCTATGATGAAAACACTATCACCAAAAGCAACTCAGCAACTTGGGAGAAAGGAGTTTATTTTGCTTAGATTTCCATATCAATGAACGTCATCAAAGGAAGTCAAAGGCAGGAACTCAAACAGGGCAGAAACTTGGAGG
>JANHMN010000001.1:174850633-174890400 GCA_030674055.1 Rhabdomys pumilio | reverse complement strand
ACACACACACACACACACACACACACACACACACACACACACATTCACACTGCAAGAAAATTACAGATGGCTTATCAGTTCCCTGGAAATTGTATCAGAGTCTAGTAGCAGGTGTTTGAGTAGAGCCTGAAGCTTTCTATCCAGTATTAAGTTCCATTATGCCCTTGCCCATAGCCCACAAAAGAGTACATAAAATTTCACAGTAATTGTTCATAAAAAAATTCCCTACCCAAACAAGGAGCAAGCAAGGCAGCCATCCAAACTAAGAATGTAATTATACAATTAAATTTTATTAATATGTACTATTTTCCATTCCCCAATTGTCCCATCTCATTTTATCACACACTATTATTCTCCTTTCTTCTCGTTTTTGTTAGCAAAGTAAATACTAAATTAAGATATTTCATTCATAAGGGAATAGAATTCAGTTCTGATGCCCTGTCTGTCACCTGCTGCTGAGGACTCTCACCTTGTGGTGTATTATTTTGCATAGATTTATCACAGATTTAATCTGTCATCAAATGAATGATTCTTCAGGTATCCAGATTCCAACATGTATCACTACCCTTATTTCAAAGACATTTCAACTAGAAAGGCCAGTTGGCATGGCTATGAATTATTTTGCTTTAGACCTTCAAAGCTCAGGGCAATACCCAGTGTCCATGACTGCCATATCATCTACTCTCCTGAGTCCTCACTGTCAGCATTGACCTCCCTTAAAGCAAACAAAGAAAATATGTATTTTACCAAGTAAAAGTAATCTCTGTGTTGTGACATCTAATCCATTTGCCTAACTTGCACATATCCATCACAACTGTGTCCAATCTCCATTTCTGTTTCTGTCTCTGTCAATCTGTGTGTCTTTCTATCTACCTCTTTTTCTCCCTCTGTCTCTCTAGGTCTCTGTCTCTCTATCTTTTCTCTCTGTTTCCCTTTGACTATCTACTCTTTCTGTCTCTGTCTGTCTCTATCTCTCTCTGTTTCTCTCTGTCTGTCTGTCTGTCTGTCTCTCTCTCTCTCTCTCTCTCTCTCTCTCTCTCTCTCTCTCTCTTTCTCTCTCTCCTTCATTACTATTACCCATCTTAAAACAGTAACAACTGAATTTAACTGGACATCCCCCAACAAGCTTCTCCTCGCATCTCTGGGAACTTTCACTGGAAACTTCAATACAGAGACTACATATTTTCCATTCTCTCTACTCCAATGTGTTGTCTTTTCTCAAGGTCATATCCATGCTGCTGAACCCAAAGGTTGTCTGCTCAGTTCCCATAATTGTTCTCTGTGAATTTCTTTCTGAGATACTTTTCTTTCCTGGTTCCCAAGAGTTGGGCTTACCTGTTCTGTCTCACTTCTTCCCATATCCTCATACTCTGTTACTCCTCTGAACATGAGTGACTCAGGATCTTCGGTCCTTGCCTTTTCTTTCTCTTTTCTCCAGCTCTTTTCTCACTTTCTATTTGACCTCTTCCAGGTCCATTGGTTTTAGTACATTTTTTGGTGGCTAACACCCAAATCTATAACCCTTGCCTTGATTTCTAAATCCAGTCAACACATAACTCAGGTGTTAAATCACATGCATACAAGTAGTATTATACAAACTAAAAAGGCTATATTTATATATTTAGGAATGTGTGTGTGTGTGTGTGTGTGTGTGTGTGTGTGTGTGTGTGTGTAACAATCAGTTTTTTAAAAGCAGGACTTGAAGGGAGGGAAGTGAAAAAAGAAATAATGAAATTATCTCAAAAATAAAAGAAAAATCCTGAACTAAATTTAATCAAATATTAACATTCATATTCACTATAGATCCTTTACTCCACTCTTTTTCTTTTTTAGACAATGGTCTGACCATCTGCTTGGTCAGAGGAGGCTGACATAGCTATGCTTATTTCCATTCTTTGGCATATAGGTCATATCCAAGCCACTTGCCAAGTCTATCACTCCAACTCTAGAGGCTAGTAGAAATCATACTGCCATCTCAACTGCCACACTCTAGACTAAGTCACTAGTATGTTCACTGGACTAGAGTAGCCTCTTGCTTCCAATACTCCCAGTTCTTCTATAGTCTTTCTTGACATCCATAGAGTAATATTCATATATTCTTTAGCAGACAGCCCTATATTCGTGCTAAAACATATAGCTTCTCACTGTTACCAGAGTGAAACACATTCGCATTGGCAAAGGCTACTTAGCAATTTCATCCCTGTCTACCTCTCTCTACAACCCATTCCCTCCCCTCACACTTTTGTACATTGTCTACAAATCTACATTTTTATCTCTATCCTCCCTCACTGCCAAGTTCATCCACTCAAAACTTCCTCTGTAAAAATGCCACCAATTGCCATTTCCTCCTTAACAGCACCCTTCAGAGAGACCCTCCTGATGACAAAACCAATTTCTCTTATATTAGTAACTTATTGTCAGTTGGTATTATTAGGAATATTAGTATATTAGGAACTATAAGTTTCTCAAATGATTTGATTCCGTGCATGAATGCTTGCTTGTATTTATTTATATGTTTAGATTCCTATAAACTCAACCTGGAGTTTCCTGAGGGTATAAAATGGTGACTCTTCTGCCATCTGCCTTGCATGTAAAGCAGTACCCAAAAGAGAGGGATCTCTTAATTAATGGTTGTTTTCTCACAACTTAGATAAAATGAAGTAAAGCGTAGAGTTTGCTGTTTAGCACCTAATCCCAAGAAAGTTACAATTTATATAAGACTATTTTATATTTAATTATATTAATACAATGATGTATGAGTTTTCTCATTTTCTTGGCCAATTGACAGGTACACTGAAGCCTTAAAGGGAATGAAACCATATATGCTCTTATATAGTTAAGACCCAAGAAAGAAAACAACATATTTATAATGAAATTTATTCTGCATGCAAACATAGTCATCCCAGTCAGGTGCAGATGCTTCTCATTCAGAATTCAGGTGCATTTAACTTCTCTGAAAGCTGAAGTTTCCCATTGAGCCACACAGTAACTGTGTAAATGGAACCAGTTCCTCAAATAAATAGACTGTATAATAACCGGCTTGCTGAACATCTATCACTCCCTAGGTAAGGCATTTGCCTATCCTGATTTTAGTCTTCAGATTGCTTTTTTCTCTTATATTAAAAGTAAAAGAAAATTTTATATTTAAGACTAATAGTAAACCACTTTTAAAGGTCTTTATTATCTGGGCCACATGTCGCAAGAGAACCTTTCCTGTGAAACAAGGTGGATTGGCTGTTAACCAAGATTTCTTCCTCCCAGAATAAACACCATCAGACTCACAAGCAGGGAAGAAAATCACACGGCTTCACCTAATGCATCATGTTTGACTTGAGCTCTAAAGGCCCTGAGCTTCTATACCTAAACAGAGTACACAAATCTTCTCACATGCTGACTCAGTCCCAGAGGCTGGATGTGCAGCTCCTTGACCTTTATGTCAGGGTTGGCTAGGGGAGACATATCCTGTAAGGCATGGGAATGAGTGCACATATGCAAATACATACGTGAGGCTCTACACAAATCCTTCAGGACTCCTCTGCTGCATCCACAATTAGAAGAGACATCAGCTCCCTGAAACCAGGATGGAACGAAGACAAGATTCCATTCATTGAACCTACACTGTAACTGGAATGAAATGAGCAGGAGTTGGACTCCCTCCATCATAAAAAACCTTCGATAGACTTAGATCAAGTAGTCTACATTTTCTGTAATCATTTCTAGCATCAATCAGTTAATCAGTTCATTGAAATACCAATCCCTGTGAGCTAGATTAAAGATCCTAAAACCAAAACCTGGCATACTTCTTGGAACCTCTCCTCTCCTCTCCTCTGCACTCAATCTTGTTAAACTCAGTGGCAGATATTCTTCATTTCTTATTTATCTTTGAGACTTTGTCTTTGGGTCTTACAATTCAGCCTTGCATGGTCTTAAAATCTTGACCCACATACTGAAACTACAGATATGCTTCACTTTCCCTGGGTCTTGGAGATTATGGTTTCTAACAATAACAGCAAAAGTGTCTTTCACTTTATGTACTCTTCTGACTGCGTAATTCCCACAACTCCCGATCAAGAATGAGATGCATGTTCTCTCCTTGTAAAGAAGCAGAGCTTTGTGTTGGACTTCACAAACAATACATGGCAGAGAAGAAAAAAATACTCCTTTAAAAAAAGGTGCTAAGGCAATGCACCGCTGCCTGTTTCTCTGCACTTCAACTCCTGCAGGTAGCCCACAACACTGTGAGGGGAGTAGACTGTGGAGGGTCTCATAATTAAGCATCTACAGAAAGGGACCATGGCCCTTCACTCCCAGGTCATACAGGTCAGAACATACAGGTCACAGTGTTTTGTGTACAACTTACAGGTGTAGCCTATAAGGCAAGTTTATACAACTTTGTAATCCATGTGTCTTTGACTGATGCCTGTCATGAAGTCATGTGTGAACTTTTCCTTTTGTAGTTGTCATGTCAACACTCAGAAACTTTTCAATGACAGAGCATTTCCAATTACAGAGTTTTAGATTAAGGAGGCTCAACAGGTATTGTTTTGAATGACAACATATGGGGCAATTTGTTCCACGGTGACAGAGAGCCAAGGCAGCTGCTGTTTCTCCCACTTCAGACTTGTTCTGCTTATCAGGCAGATGTGATAGAGCCTTCTTTGACACCTCTCTCAACCAGCATGAACTGTGCAGGCCTCCTTGCCATACTGTGAGTGAACACGCTATTTCTCTTTTGATTCCTTTAACTGATTACTCTTTTCCACTCTCTCCCCATCATTGCTGTAGACCCTCAGTTAGATTTAAGAAAGAACTTAAAACTGATATTAGCCTCCATAGAGGCTGGGGGTAGGGAAGAGTCTCCAAACCATGAAGGGTTCTGTGACAATTGTGCATGCAGGGGCAAACTGCAACAGTCAGTTATGAGTCATGCCCCTGGAGATGGGAGCAAACCATAGAGTGCAATGTAAACCTGAGCTGGGTTACAAGTGAGGACATAGGAAATGCTTAGGAGGAGACAGGTGTTAGAACAATATTTTACTTAATACATGAGGAGTGACCTGCAGCCTCAGTTGCAAACCCTGCAGTAAGTATAAATATTTTTTATATTTTTTATTGGATATTATGTTTACATTTCAGATTTTATCCCCTCACCCCATTCCCCCCACCACCCAGGAACACGCTATCCCATCCTCCCTCCTCCTGCCTCCACAAGGGTATTCCCCCACCTCCCCCCCAATCCTCCCTCCCCACCCTTGAATTCCTGCCCACTTGGTGTTCAACCTTCATGGGATCAAATATCTCCTCTCCCACACATGCCTGACAAGGTCATCCTTCCCTAAGTATACAGCTGGAGTCATGGATCCCTCCCTATGTGCTCCCAGGCTGGTGGTTTAGACCCTAGGGAGCTCTGGTTGGTTGGCACTGTTGCGTTCCTCTTGGAGCCACGAACCCTTTCAGCTCCTTCAGTCCTCTAACTTCTCCATTGGGAACCCTTGATCAGATCAATGGGTAGCTGTAAGCATTTGCCTCTGGATATGTCAGACTCTGGCAGACCTCCAAGGAGACAGCTACATCAGGCTCCTGTCAGCATGCACTTCCTGACATCCATGTCGGTGTCTATCTTTAGTGACTGCACATGGGACGGATACCAAGGTAGAATGGTCTCCAGACGGCCCCTCCTTGACTTTCTGTCCCACACTTTGTCGCCATATTTGCTCCCTTGAGCATTCTGTCACTTCTTCCAAGTAGGACCGAGGCATCCATACTTGGTCTTCCTTCTTCATGAGCTTCTTGTGGTCTGTTAATTGAATCTTGGCTATTTCAAGCTTTGGGGCCAATATCTGCATATCAGTGAGTAAATACCATGTGTGTTCTTTGTGATTGGGTTACCTCACTCAGGATGAAATTTTCTAGTTCCATCCATTTACCTAAGAATTTCTTGAACTCATTATTTTTAATAGCTGAGTAGTGTAAATGTAGCACATTTTTTGTATTCATTCCTCTGCTGGAAAAATCTGGGTTCCTTCCAACTTCTGGCTATTATAAATAAGGTTGCTATGAACATAGTGGAGCATATGTCCTTGTTATATGTTGGAGCATCTTTTGGGTATATGCCCAGGAGTGGTATAGTTGGGTCCTCAGGTAGTGCTATGTCCAATTTTCAGAGGAACCACGAGACTGATTTCCAGAGTGGTTGTATCAGCTTGCATTCACACCAGTAATGGAGGAGTGTTCCTCTTTCTCCACATCCTCACCAGAATCTGCTGTCACTTGAGTTTTGGTCTTAGCTACTCTGACTAGTGTGAGGTGGATGGAGGAGTGTTCCTCTTTCTCCACATCCTCACCAGAATCTGCTGTCACTTGAGTTTTGGTCTTAGCTACTCTGACTAGTGTGAGGTGGATTCTCAGGGTTGTTTTGATTTGCATTTCCATAATGACTAAGGATACTGAACATTTCTTTGGGTGCTTTTCAGCCATTCTAGTTTCCCCAGTTGGAAATTCTTGGTTTAGCTCTGTACCCCATTTTTAATAGGGTTATTTGGTTGTCTGGAGTCTAATTTCTTGAGTTCATTGTTTATATTGGATATTATCCCTCTACTGGATATAGGATTGGTTAAGATCTTTTCCCAATCTGTAGGTTGCCGTTTTTGTCTTATTGACAATGTCCTTTGCCTTACAGAAGCTTTGCAATTTTATGAGGTCCCATTTGTCAATTCTTGATCTTAGAGCATAAGCCATTGGTGTTTTGTTCAGAAACTTTTCCCCTGTGCCTAGGTATTCGAGGGTCTTCCCCACCATCTCTTCTATTAGTTTCAGTGTATCTGGTTTTATGTGAAGGTCCTTTATCCACTTGGACTTGAGCTTTGTACAAGGAGATAAGAATGGATTGATTTGCATTCTTCTACATGCTGACCTCCAGTTGAACCAGCACCATTTGTTAAAAATACTGTCCTTTTTCCACTGGATGGTTTTAGCTCCTTTGTCAAAGATCAAGTGACCATAGGTATGTGAGTTCATTTCTTGATCTTCAATTCTATTCCATTGATCTTCCTGCCTGTCTCTGTACCACCACCATGCAGTTTTTGTCACTACTGCTCTGTAGTACAGTTTGAGGTCAGGGATGGTGATTCCTCCAGAAGTTCTTTTATTGCTGAGAATGGTTCTTGTTATCTTGGGTTTTTTGTTATTCCAAATGAATTTGAAAATTGCTCTTTCTATCGCTATGAAGAATTGATTTGGAATTTTGATGGAGATTGCACTGAACCTGTAGATTGCTTTTGGCAAGATGGCCATTTTTACTAAATTAATCCTGCCAATCCAGGAGCATGGGAGATCTTTTCATCTTCTAAGATCTTCAATTTCTTTCTTCAGAGACTTGAAGTCCTTGTCATACAGATCTTTCACTTGCTTGGTTAGATTCACTCCAAGATATTTTATATTATTTGTGGCTATTGTGAAGGGTGTCATTTCCCTAATTTTTTTTCAGCCTGTTTATCTTTTGAGTAGAAAAAGGCTACTGATCTGTTTGAGTTGATTTTATAGGCGGTCACTTTGCTGAAGTTGTTTATCAGGTTTAGGAGTTCTCTGCTGGAAGTTTTAGGGTCACTTAAGTATACTATCATACCATCTGCAAATAGTGATATTTTGACTTCTTCTTTTCCCATTTGTATCCCTTTGACTTCCTTTTGTTGTCTAATTGCTCTGGCTAGGACTTCTAGTACTATATTGAATAGGTAGGGTGAGAGTGGGCAGCCTTGTCTAGTCCCTGATCTTAGTGGGATTGCTTCAAGTTTCTCTCCATTTAGTTTAATGTTGACTACTGGCTTTTACTATGTTTAGGTATGGGCCTTGAATTCCTGATCTTTCCAAGACTTTTAACATGAAGAGGTGTTAAATTTTGTCAAATGCTTTCTCAGCATCTAGTGAGATGATCATGTGATTTTTTTTCTTTGAGTTTATTTATGTAGTGGATTACATTGATAGATTTCCGAATATTGAACCATCATGCATTCCTGGGATAAAGCCTATTTGATCATTATGGATGATTGTTTTGATGTGTTCTTGGATTTGGTTTAGTAAGTATAAATATTAAAATGACCCCTACTACTGTGCTGCATCCATCAACTCTTTTAACAAATGGAGTGAGTTTAGTCAGAAAAAGCTTTTTGCCAAGAAACCTTTCAATGTCATGGTAATCACACCTTTCCATGAATATTGAAGGTTATTCTCTCTCTCTCTCTCTCTCTCTCTCTCTCTCTCTCTCTCTCTGCTTCTATTTGTGTCTCTGTGTCTCTATGTCTCTGTCTCTTCTGTCTCTTCTGTCTGTCTGTCTGTCTGTCTGTCTGTCTGTCTGTCTCTCTCTCTCTCTCTCTCTCTCTCTCTCTCTGTGTGTGTGTGTGTGTGTGTGTGTGTGTGTGTGTGTGTGTGTGTGTGTGTGTAAAATGATTGAGGGTCACCGTGATTTAGCTAGCCATAGAGAAAAAGACAAAAACAATTTAAGCAAAGTTCAAGATATATTCAGCAGAAAATTAGGTGTTTCTCACATCAATAATATAAGATAAGCTCCTTGTCTCAGAGGAGCAGAAATGCCTCTTGTTCCTTCTGTGTGTGTCTTAGATCCCCTTTTCTCCTTGGTTTGTGACTACACTTCAACAAATGAAATGCCTCTAGATCGTTTCCAAATGTGTCTTTCACTGTATCTGATCTGTGAGTCATGTTCTGGCTGTTTAGCCCTACCACACGAGGCCAGTACTCATTTGCACAGTGCTATTCTAAGCCTTTTTTTTCCAGATTATTATAATAAAGAAATAATATACAATGGGAGGAAGAAAAAAATCCTGGCACAGGCTGTAATCCTACCACCCAGAAGGACAAAGCAGGATGATCCAGCTCAGCCAAGGCTAGTTTGAGAACCTGTCTCCTACCCCACCTCTAGCAAAATAAAAAATAAAATAAAGTGGGACCTAGAGGTACAAGTCTGTAACTTCAGATACCTGGAAGGCTGAAGCAAGAAGATAAGTGTCTGAGCAGCAGTATAAACTTGAGGAGACTTTGTTTTATAACATGGCGTTAGAAGAGTACTAGACATGCAACTCCCTGGTAGAGAGAGAGCACTTGCCTAGCATGCCTGAAGCTCTCCCATAGATCACAGTGCTAGACAGAGGGAAAGAGAAAGAGATGGAAGAGTGGGAAAAAACAGATCCTCTGCTAACCTGCTGTCTCCAAGACACTGGCTACAAGGTCTAACCTTGTTCTGCCTCTCACCAGTGATGTAACTTTGACCTTTTACATAGTAATTAAGTTTGAGCCGTCAACTCTTAACTGACAAAACAAAGAGGGTAAGAGCAAGAATATGCATTCTGAAAGAGTTAGACCTTTCTTTTCCTTTTTCTTTTTCTTTTTCAGAGTTAATTTTAAGAGTTAGTAAGTTAACATAATTAAGGTATCAAGGGCCTCTGGTAAATAATTCATAAATTTTGAATTCTTTCCTTTTCCCATTAGGCAAAGCATAGTGAGCCAGCCCAAGGCTTCTGTACTAAGCCCCTTGTCCCCACATTTTACTTAAAGTTTAACCCAGGCATGTCTGAACTTCTGGGTTTGATCCAATCAGTCACGTCTAGCCTGAAGCTTTAGGGGTCCTGACACCATACTAAATGCTCATCAGAAATTCCCTCCTTTCCTATTTCCCCTCAGTAGCTGCCATTTCATTTTATCACCAAACAAAACCTCATTCTTCTTCTCAGCCATGTCTAAAGTGATGGGCTTGCTGCCAAGCTGCTCAGAATACATCTTGCAAAGCGGTCTCACAGAGTCAGACCCTGATTCAGCTGAGCGACAGTGACTCTTAATGAAAGTCGGGCAGTGATGCCTTCGGAGACTATCCTAGTGGAAGCACAGCAGGAAATAGATTAGGTTAATCCTTTATGTGGTTCCTGATTTTCCAAGCTTTGAAGCATAGTAAACTGAAAATAGCCATTCTCTCACATTTTTTTTCATCAGCATCCCCCTTTAAACCCGCCCTTTTCCAGAAATGCTGCATCCTCTGGGACAGGCATTGTGAAAAGTCTAGGAAATAGTCTGAGCTCTACCCTGAGCTAATCCCGAAATTCGCTGTGGGAAATCTTGGTATTCTTTGTCTTCTGGGTCCCATGGCTGATTCTGTAGGTGTTCCTGGCCTTCCCAGTGTTGGTACTTCTTTCAGATGAAGTGTAAGCATGTGTTAAGAAAGTCACCCTGGATTAGGAATACTGCTTTGATGGGGGCAGAATGCAGGACCCAAGCCTGTACCTTAACAAGAACTTCTTTGAGGGGCCTGTGAAGGTGGCTCAGTGGGAAGAGCACTGGTCACTCTTCCATAGGATCTGAGTGTGATTCCCAGCACCTATATGGTGGCTCCAGAGGTTCTGACATCCTCTTCTGGACTCTATGGGAGTCATACATATAATGTGTAGTTTACCTGTAAACAAAGCATCCATACACATACAAAATAAAATTTTAAAAGTTCAAAATAACCCTCTTGCTGGCCTCTATATCACAGAGGAGTGAGGTCCACAGACCTCTGCAACGGAGCTCCATCAACGAAGAAGTCCTCATGAGAGGATCCACAGTTACCACTGTGAGCACTGGGGAGGGTGGTGTGGTCCTCTACATTAGTTACTTTCATCACTGTAGAGACCAAGCACATGCAGAGAGAACTTAAGGAAGTATGTAAGTTTCCTGGTTTCAGAAGCACTAGTCCTCTGGCATGATGAGGAAGGAGTGGCTGAATGAAGTAATTCACATCCTGGCTTCTAGGAGGCAGAGAGGAAGTAGATCAGACCTGAATCCCAGTATAACTTTCAAAAGCAGGCCCTCAGTAACCCACTTTCTCCTGTTAAAAGACCTTCCAGGATTTCCATGACCTCCCAAAGTAGTGCCACCAAGTGGTGACCAAACATTCAATACATGAGCCTGTGAAAATGTCTCCGATTTGAACCATACATCCCTGACAGGAAAGCAGCACAGACTTGAGAAGACAGTAGTCCTTTAGGAGGCCATCCTCCAGCTCCTCTGGTAACCATCTAGATGACCTTGGCGGATTCAATCTTTACTTCAATAGAAAGGCAATCATTTGAAATCTAAACCAAATGAGACTCCAAGCTACTAGAAAGGTATCATTACAAAGCTCTCAACATATCAGATCTAGAGCCTCAGATGAAGGCACAGGCCAGTGAGGTCTGCAGCAAGAAGGCAAGTGATCTAGAAACCCTGGAACTATTTCACCTCTCATTCTAGTCAACACTTTAACCTGTGAATGAGAGAAGAACTAGAGAACTCTGCTAATAAATTGGATTAGATTTCTGCAACAAAACTGAAAGCTACAAAATCATAAGCTCTTAGCCAGGATGATACTCAACTCTCATGTCTGGATCCAGAGACCATCCAATGTAACTAAGAGGACTAAATACTGAAAAACAAAGAAGCTGCCGACTGCGAGCAAAAAATCTTATTGAAGACACACATACATTCATGCATGCATGCACCACCACCACCAACAACAACAACAACAGGTCAAATCTCATAAATCCCCTCAGCACTGCCATGGGGAACTCAGGGTTGATTGCTTCAGTTTATATTTAATTAAATATTTCTAAAGTCCATAAGCCTTAAATTCTATCATGTAACTATGTTGTCATACAGTTTTCCATATTTCTAAATGTTAATGTTTAAAAAATACTGGAAACAAAGAAGCAACTTTGATAACTCTATGGATTACTGTCTAATGGTCACATACCCAGTCATACCCATCTCCACATTTGACATAGAAGCAAGAAATTATTGTGGAAATGAGCCTGCAGTTGCTATTCTTCTGCCACACTTTGAGTTACTTAAGTTAGAATTAATGTAAGATTGTTACTTAAGATTGTTGGAGTTAACTAGAAAAATATTCAGACTGAAATTCCAAAAATATTATGGGGAAACATATCCATAATATTTGATAGTTTAAAACGCTCAGAGAAATGCCTGGACTCATGAAATAAGTTCTGGTAGTATACAGTAACTAGGAATTTAACAACAGCCATGTTCTCGCAAAAAATCACTGAATTATGTAATAACATGTTTCTAAGATCCAAAAAAAAACCAAAATACACACATATGAAGATAATTTCACTACAATATAGGAAATACATTTTTTTAGCCCAGGCTTTGGGCAGGAACTAGAGAAAGAGGTAACAGAATATGAAGGAAGTATTTAGAAGTGCAACCTTATATTTCCTTCTGACTATAAGGAAAAATAATGATTAGTAGAGTGGAAATTATATGATCTTGAAAAAAAAAAAACATTGGTACTCTATGTTTGAAGCAGTAAAAAAGAAACAACTCAGCAAAGCTGAATACAAATATTAAAGTTTAGAAGGCAGATCACAGAAATTTAACAGAACCAGGATATTTTGGGAAGGAAGATCTGTTCAAAACTAATGATTCCACTTTACATTTGAAAAGTATCCTTAAAAGAAAGAATTGTTCTCCTGCTCAATTCAACTCATTCTAAGGCTCACAATGGCTGAGTCAGACAATGTAGTATCAGAGACTCTGGCCCTGGAGTTTAGTCAATGCTGTTTGAACTCCAGACCCCTACTTTACAGGAGGATCTTGGACCTGTTAACTCACCCCTTGTAATTAAAGCTGTCCATTTGTTTCACGTGATTGCAGTGATTACTGAACAAGATAATGCACTGAAAGTGCCTGGTACCTAGTAAAGGCTCAACAGATTGTGGCTATTGTTCCCTTTCATTCCAAACTCTGCCCTAGGTACAGAAGATAAAAAGATGAGCCTTGGTCTCTGCCCTTAAGCAATTGTCTGCCATTTTAAATGACTAGAGTGCAATGAGTATTGATTAGTATAACATAGCTACATCTACCTCAAAGCTTCCCAGCCACAAGTATAGAATAAGGTAATCATTTTGTCTGTCACATAGGTAAGGCACTATCTAAAAGGAACATTGAATCAGCCCACTGAAGAGTGTCTATTTCTAATTATAAAATTAAACCCTTAAGAGATGGAAAATGCATGGTGAAATGGATATGATGGGCAGGGATCAGGGTGAGCTATAATGTGCAAAAATGTAAAAGATTGAATAAAGGCCTTCTCAGTTACTCCGAAAGCCTGGGGAAGTTCAAACTGACATCAGCTGTAGAATACAGATGACTAAAGAAGAATGTGTGAATTTTCTCATAGTCACTTGCTTATTCTTCAAGAGCCTGGTATTTGGACTAGGAAGAAAAGAATTGAAACACCATGAGGGAATCAGAGACTTGGAGTGACTACATGAATCTAAAGCCACCCATGTTTCTCCAGTGCTTTTATGTCTCTTGGCTGAGATATAAAAATATCACAGTAAAAAGTGAATTTTCAAATGGAATCAACAAGTTTCTGTCGGTGCCTCTTGAGAATCTAATAAAATGTAAGGCTCCAAACACACTGGAAATGGACAATTGCTATTCCAATCTCCAAGGAGCAGAATTCTGTACACCACAGAAAGTGTGCTGTCATAAAAAGAAATATAGAAAGGAATCCAGGAAGATGAATAATGCTTAAGGATAAAGGATAAATTACTGTCCAGGACAAAAATATGACAGACTATAGTTCAAAAATGTTTGCATGCATGCCATATGTCAGATACCATTCTAGGCATCTTTTATATACATAATCTTATTTAATTTCCCAATAGCAAGAAATATAATTCTGTCCACATTTTTATGGATAGGGAACTGGCATGTATAAAGATGGATTAAAGAATGCAGATTCTCTGGTTTATTTTAGAGCTAAAATTATATATTTAGGGTTCTTCCTTTGAAGGATGAACATTGGGCATTTTGGAAAAATAGAAACATCTCAGACCCCAGAATAAGTCAAGATGAAGAGACCAGAAAGAAAAGTACACACATGTCCAAGACAACATGGTAGCCAGAAAAATTCTATGAAGAAAATTCTTGGGCAGGTCATGTCAGTGACTTCTGTTATAATTATTTAAATAGGAAGTGTCACCCACAGTCTCATGTCTTAAAATCTAAGCCTCTGATTGATGCCACTATTTAAGGATGCTGTGGAAATATTGGGCAGTATGGAGTAGAGATGGGTTGAGTGGGTGCTAAGGGATATCTTCTTTCTGCTCCCTTCTTGTCTCCTTTTGTTGTGACTTCTTCTGTTGTTGTGATAAAATAACAAGACAAAGTCCATGAAAATAACTGTTTACCTGAGAATAGTAAACATTTGTTCCCAGCATACTTTCTTCTTTTTATATAGCCCATGACCCCATACCAGGGAATGCTAATCTGATCAAAACAATCCCCCAGTAATGCAACCAGAGGCTCATTTACATCAAGTTGATCCATGAGATTAATTATCACTCCTCCACCTCTTATAAACCTGGCACCCAAACATATTACAAGATAACTTTTAACTATAGGCCCAAAAATCGAACGCTCATTTTATAATGCAAAATACAAACCAACTTGAAAAGACCCTGTACTGGCTGATTTTATGATAACTTGGCACAAGCCAGAATCATCAGGGAGGAAGGAGCCTCAACTAAAAAAAAAATAATGCCTCCATAATATCCAGCTACAAGGCATTTTCTTAATTATTTATCAATGGAGGAGGGTCCAGACCTTTGTGGCTAGTGCCATCCCTAGGCTGGCAGACCTGGGTTCTGTAAAAAAGCAGGCTAAACAAACCATGTGAAGCAAGACAATAAGCAACACCCCTCCATGACCTCTGCATCAGCTCCTGCCTCCAGGTTCCTGCCTTGCATTCCTATCCTGAATTCCCTCAAAGATAAATAGTGCTGTGGAAGTGTAAGCTGCATAAACCCATTCTTCCCCAACATGCTTTCTGGTCATGGTATTTCATCACAGCAATAGAAACACTAACTAAGATAGTTCTAATAGTCTTTGGCAATTCTGATACTGTTTAGAAGTCCACAGGCCAAGTCTTAGGGATGACTGAAGGCAATCCAACTCCAATACTCTCCTGTCTTAACTTTAGTCTTACAATGCAAAGCAAGTTACATCTTCTCAAAATAGGATTCCACACAGTAAATATTTCCATTCCAACAGTGAAGAAGGAAACAAATCAATGAATGGTCAGAGCAGAGGAAGAATCAAACTCAGCAGGGAAGACACTAACTCTTGCAGGTCTATGTCTGGCAATTAGGGCTCATGATACAATTACCTGGCTCCAAAAAAAGCTTAGTTAGTGTCTTAGGGTTTTACTGATGTGAACAGACACCATGACCAAGGCAACTCTTATAAAGACATTTAATTGGGGCTGGCTTACAGGTTCAGAGGTTCAGTCTATTATCATCAAGATGGGGAAATGGTAGCATCTGGGCAGACCTGGTGCAAGAGGAACTGAGAGTTCTCTATCTCTCACACACACAGTGAGTGACACACCTCCTCCAACAGGGCCATACTCTCTAATAGTGCTACTCCCTGGACTGAGCACATACATACCATCACAGTTAGCCACAATTAGTTCTACTACCTGAAGAAATATTTTAGGCTATTTTAGCTCTCCTTCAGGCTAGTTCCACCCAAGCTTGTAGCTTTCCTCAGTGAACTCTCTTGGCCCTGTAACCTACAATATCCTGTAATCTTCACTCCTACTGAGACTTCATCTTTCAGACAACGGCCTCTCAGAGCTTCCTTGCAGTAAGTTTAACCTTGCCACACATTGCCTGGCTTTAGCTGCTCTCTGAAAATATAGAATAAGGTGCCATGACTACATAATCTTTCAACTTCCACTCTTGCAAAACAAGTGCCACCTTAATAATGCTACCAGGTTTGGCTGCCAGTGCTCAATGTAGTCTCACGTGGCTTGTGCCCCTGCTGTGTCAGCTTCTGTGTGCTGATTCCAGGGAAAGATGTTTCTAGGAAGCTGTCTCCAGGAAGCAGGAAACCATTTAACCATTTCAGTTTAAAATTTCTTCCTTCATTAACTTGACTATTTATAAAACAGAAGCTCTTGATGGGTGGGTTTTCACCATTGGACTTTATTCCTATACTCAGTGCAGCAAAGGAGGTCTCTTCTCAGAGATGCTGATCTCCTTAATAATTATAGAAGCTTTCTCAGAACACACACAGAGAAATATACTGATATATATGTATATATACATATAGATATGTATATAAAGAGATGATGAGGATGATAGATAATAGACAAATGATAGATAGATGATAGATAGATTAGATAGATAGATAGAAAGATAGATAGATAGATAGATAGATAGATAGATAGATGATAGAACTATCTCTCTGTATATTAATATATAGGTACATACAGAGACAATTTATTACTATAGTTTCCTAAAAAAATTCTTATAAAATTCTTATAAAACTAGTTCTAGTGATTATGCTAACTTATTGTAATTGGCAAATTAGTGATCAAAATGCCTAAGTTAGAAAATCATGCATTGCTATGATAGGTGTTCTCTTTTGAAACATGAGTCTGATAGATAATGGAGAATTTGATATGTACCTAGTACATGGGCCATGCCTTTTTCCTCATTATTATCTACACATCTAGAGATTTTAGGAACCCAAGGGAAAACTGAAAAAATGCAGAGTTGATGGTGATATATTAATATTTTTCTTCTACTTAAGAAGGACTTTAAAGTCTTACATAATAAAAGGATTATGGAATAAGATAGAACTAACCTATGACTCTACATCCTGACTCATGAATTTATGTACAATAATGTCTAAATTGGGAGAAGATAGAGAGAACTATGTTAGAACTATTACATAATGTTATAAGGTTACAAAATGAAAGTTTAAAATGGAATCGAAGATGATGATGGACATTATTATTTTAAAAAATGATAACTTCATCAAAAATATAACTGAAAAGTAAGAATCCATCAGACATGATATAGAGATAAAAATAACAGGTAAGGAAATAAAGATGAAAATACATCATCACTCTAGGAGGAAGACACTAAGAGAGAATTTAGATAAGGCCTCTTTTCCCTTTTCCCTCTTAAAATATCCATGACATTTTTTTGTCAAAGGGTAAAAAATCTACATTAACACCCAAAATGCTTGACAAGAATTTTGAACATATTTCATATTCTGCAAAAAAAAAGTAGATTCTGCATTATAAAATTAGAAAGAATTAAGTTGGAACCAGCTGCCAACCCAAGCCCAAAACCCTGCATCAGAAGGCACATAGGGTCAAGAGATATGATTTAGGGGCTAGTACACTGATCACACTTGACACAAGTGCACAGAACTCTCCCAGTAAGAAGCTCCATGCTCTCCTAGTTCATAATTTTATTTTGTCAGAGACATTGAGGAACAAATGTACCAAGAGATCTGTATCCCAAAACCAATGCTAAAGCCAAAATAGCACTCTGCAAAAATATAGATGCCTTAACTCTCATCTCATATAGCAATGGCTTTTTCTATGTGTTGTGCTCCATATTGAAAAATATTTGGAAAGGCCTGGAGAGATGGGTCAGTGCTCAGTGGTTAAGAGTGCAGGCAACTATATTTGGTTCACAGCACATGATAGACAGCTTACAGCAGCCCATAACTCTAGCTCCAGAGAATAAAATGGCTTCTTCTATCTTCCATGAACACCCACAGCAATGTGCACACACATACATGTGTTCAGATACGCACATACACATAAATTTTAAAAAGTCTCTCTTTTTAAAAAAGCAAGCTTTTTTATTGTGTTACATGCTCTCTCTCTCTCTCTCTCTCTCTCTCTCTCTCTCTCTCTCTCTGTCTCGGTCTCAGTGGTATTCAAGAGATATCAGGTATCCCTTTTTATAAAAAGGAAATACTTGGGAAGATAGAAATAATAAATTTCTTGTTTGGTATAGACTTTAAACCTTAAATTTCCAAGTAATATTAACAATCATTCCTTTCTGCTTCTGAGATAAATAGAAGCTATAAAATTCAGAAGCCCCACCCAGTATCACTCAGCTCTGGTGCAATGTGAAGAGTAATGATGTCTCTTCTAAATGCTCTTCTCTTTCCACAGTGTTGTTTTTGATATAATGTAATGTAACTGGCATTTTAAAGTCAGTCGTCCTTTGAATCAACCTTCTTTTGCTTAAGATTTTTCCATGTTGTTCTGCCTATCTGCAATCCATCTATTTTTTTTTTTACTACTGATGAATATTTTGCTTCAGAAATGTTCCCTAATTTGCTTAATTTCCCTAATGTGCCTATTTCATGATTTGACTTATTTCTAATTTAAAGATTAAAAAGCTAAAAATCTTATAACTCTCTAAACATAATAAATTATATGTTTTATTCTTATGAAATACACTAATACATCCAAAAATTTACAAAAATAAATGTTAATCTTAAAATATATAAACAAACTGAAAAAAATCACAGATTGTTTATTTGAGAGAAGGGGAAGGTGAAATTTTTTATTTTTATTCTAGAGTTTTCAGGTGTATCATCACATTACCAGTGAGATCGTCTCAATTTTGTTATGTAGGCACTTAATGCTATGAACTTGCCCTTAGAATAGCCTTCATTGGGTCCCATAGTGTAGACACATTGTGTTTTTGCTTTCATTCAATTCTAAAAAAGTTTTTAATTTCTTTATTAATTTCTTTCTGGAGCCAATTTTCATTCAGTGGTAAGTTGTTTACTTTCCATGAGTTTGTAAGCTTTTTATTGTTTCTGTTGTTCTTGATATACAACTTTAATCCATGGTGGTAAGATGAGATTCAGGATGTTATTTCAATTGTTTAGTATCTGCTGAGACTTGCTTTGTGTCTAAGTATGTAGCCAATTTTGGAGAAAGCTCCATGAGGTGCTAAGAGACATACACACACACACAGAGGACTGGATGAAATACTATGTAAATATTGGGTGAATCCATTTGGTTTATGATGTCAATTATTTCCAATGTACCTTGTTTAGTTTTTATCTGGATAATCTTTTTGTTGATGAAAGAGGAGTATTGAAGTCTCCCACTATCTGTGTGTCAATATGTGATTTAAGTTGTAGTAGTATTTCTTTTACAAACGTGGATGCCTTTTCTTTGGTGCATTAACTTTTAAAATGTCAATGCCCCTTGGTGAATATTTTCTGTAATGAGTAAGTAGTATCCTTCCCTATCTCTTCTGTTTAGTTTTTGTTTGTAGTATATTTTATTTATATATTAAAATGACTACTCTTGGGTCCATTTGCTTGGAATATTTTTTCGTCTTTTTACAATTAGATGATGTCTATCATTGATGTTAAGGTGTGTTTCCTGGATGCAGCAGAAAGACGTATCTTGTTTTTGTATCCAATCTATTAGTCTGTGTCTTTTTTACTAAGGAATTTATACCATTGATGTTGAGAGTTATCAATGAGCAGTGTTTGCTGATTCCTGTTATTTTATTGTTGTAGCGTGGTTTTTTGTTTTGTTTTGTTTTGTTTTTCTCTTCTTTTTAATTTGCTTTATTCCTTGTGGGTTTTATGTTAGTTGGTTGGGTAGTGTTTGTTTTCTTTCCATTATATTTTCTTATTTATTTGTTTTCTGTAGAACAGGGTTTGTAAATATACACTGCTTAAATTTAGTTTTGTCATGGGATGTCTTTCTTTTTCTATCTACTCTGATTGAAAGTTTTGCTGGGCATAGACGTCTAAGCTGATATCTCTGGTCTCTTAGAGTTTGTAGAAAATCTGGCCCTAATGGCTTTTAGAGTCTCCACTGAAAAGTCAGTTTTTATTCTAATAGGTCTGCATTTATACGTAATTTGGTCTTTTTACCTTGCAGTTATATTCATATGCCATGGGAAATTTCTTTTTTGGCTCTGTCTATTTGGTGTTCTGAATGCTTCATGTACTGTGATAGGCACCTCCTTCTTTTGGTTAGAGACATTTTTATCCTATTATCTTGTTGAAACTATTTTCTTTGCCTTTGTTTTGGATTTCTTCTTCCTCTATTCCGTATATGCTTAGATTTGATCTTCTCCTGGTGTCCCAGATTTTCTGGATGCTTTACGCCTGAATTATTTTCACATTTAAATTTTTCTTTGAGCAAGGTATTCATTTCTTCTATATTGTTTTCAATGCCTGAGAATTTCTCTTCTATCTCCTGCATTCTGTTGTTGAGATATGAATATAAGGTTCCTGTAAGAGGACCTAAAATTTTCATACCCAATATTCCCTCTGTTTCACTTTTCTTTAATGATTTGATTTCTATTTTCATGTCTTGAACAGTTTTCTTTATTTTATTCCACTGCCTGTTTGTGTTTTTATAGATCTCATTAGTGGATTTATTCATATCTTTCTTAAGGTATTTGATCACATTCATAATAGTTATTCTGAAGTCTTTAACTTCATATATATTTGTGATTCATTATATATATGTAATACATATATATTGCATTTCTCAGAGCTATTTCCACTTTGTCTTCATGTAGTTTAAAATGTCTTTCATATATTTTAATTTTTTATATTTACGTGTGTGTGTGTGTGTGTGTGTGTGTGTGTGTAGCACACATGTGGAAGTGAAAGGCCACCTAACAGGAATTATTTCTCTTCTTCCACCATGTGTGATCTGAGGGTTAAACTCAAGTTAACAGGCTTAGCAGCAAGTGTCTTACCTGCTGAGCCAACTCCCCAATCCTTCCTTTCATATCTTGGTTACTTACATAAGCAAGACTTTTCCTGCTTGAATGTATTTTGCAAATATTAAAGGACAAAGTAAAGTTCTGACAACAAAAGACATCTTTTTCAAGAAGCATAAAGTAAAATCTTTTATTCTCCAGTAAAATATGTAAAGTATGAAATTGCTGTAATAAAATATTTGACCAGAGAGTTAGAATTTTTATACGCTAGACTAAGTGCAATCTGCCCTGTCTCTTCTATTTAATAATATCTGGACAAAGTGCATGGCTTGGTTATTTTAGGAATATGAACAATAAGAAATGGCAAGCAGCTTAGGACTGAAGAATATAATTCAAATTCCCCAAAGCTAGTAGGCAATTCACTCTACCTGACATCACCGTGGAAGACATCTAAAAACAGAACTGGGTACTGATGTATAGGAACTCCAGGGAAAGCTATTTGTTTGTGGTTCAAAAATCAGACATGAAATTTCATCATACTAGGAGAGATCATGGAAAGTCTCTTGGATTAATTCTCCAATTCCAACTTCCTTGGACCACTGACTCCATGCAATTTTTGGTGGTAACAGCAGGGTAAAAATGGATCCAGATTTTACAGACTAGGGAGAGTGAATGTAATCCCTACTGTGGCTTTGCACAATCATTCATCTCTCTCACAGCTTATCTGTGAATACTGAAACCACTAAAAAAGTGCATAACACAGAATGCAGCCTAAGCCTTCAGTTTTATGGCTTAAGAATTAAAAGTAGGAGTTCTATCTAAGGCATTCAAAAATAGCAGGCAGGAAATCAGTGAGGGAAAGACATCATAGCTTTTTTATATTAAAAAAAAATTCTGAATTCAATCCAAAGTCAAGTGAGAGTGGATAATCAGCACAGCATACAATTTTAGAGTTGAACTAATAAGACTACAATTTAGAGCTCAGACTAACCGTGGGTAGTATACACTCAGGACAGTTGCAAACTACAGTGTGAAGACTTTGAAAGCTGGACAAACCACAGGAGTGACAGGAGTACATGCAGCCTACACCTACACGTATTGTTTCTCTGCTAAAACAATGATAGCATTTCCCATATGGTTTTTAAGACTCTGTAGCTCATAAAAGATTATGAAAAATAACCAGATAAAATACCAAATTAATCACTGTCTGAAAAAACAGAAAGATATCAATTTACAAGTTAAAGTGAGAATCAATTATTAATCAAACATTAATGCACAGATAAAAGATGCTAAAAAAATTTCCCCCTTCTCTCACCCCTCACCACCTGCAGTGGGCAGGAGAGCTTGTCCCAAGATCATGAAAGCAGGAGAGCTGGCCCAGCCCCTGGCTAGCTACAACCTACACCTCCCTTGGGCAACACAGTAGAGCTGACCCTGGTGGAAGGTTGTAGGGGGAGGGGTGGCACAGGTGAGTAGATTCCCCAGGGTGTGAGAGCAGGATAGCTAGTTTGTCTCTTACTGGCTTCAGCATTGAGTGAGCTAACTTGGGTAGTCCTGGAGAACTTGTCTGGTGGTGTGATTGGGGAAAGCTGATGGACTGACCAGTACAGCTATCACCCAGGCCCCATTACAGTGCCCACCTCAACATTTACCTCATCTATGAACTGATGGAGTGTGTGAAAGGGCTGACCCTGCAGATCCAAATCTACAGGATCTCCACGTCAGAGGGCAACAACAGAATATCCGAGAGGAGTCCTGGTAAAGATCCAGTATTTACAGAGTAGCAGAAGACAGAGGCCTTAAACCAGACCAATGACTCAATTGTGATGAACATTTGCAAGTAAAGATGTGTAGATGAAAGAGAATGCTGTGGGACACACTGAAGCTTCACACAGTTTTTCATTTGTTTATTTGTTTGTTTGGGGGGAGAGGTTGCAAGGATAGAAGGCAGGTACAAAGCACAGGGAGATGAGAGGGCTTAGGGTGCATGAGTTAAAATTCACAAAGAATCAATAAAAAGTTAAATAAAAAATGCTAAAATTATCTATCAGAGAACTTAAAACAACTACTCAAAAAGGAAAAAAAAAGTTCCAGAAAGAACTAGAAGGCACTAAGAACTGAATGGTGACATTAGAACTAAAAACTGAAATAACTACAGTTAAATAAACATCATTAACGGGTCTCAGGAACAGAATGAAAGACACCATAATAGTCCATGAATGTAATGACACACCAATAAATGTTCAGTCTTAACAAAGAAAAGATAAATTTTAAGACATTAGCCACACATCAGGGACATGCAAAGTAGTAATAATAAGTTTGCTATGGTGTCTATGAAGTCACAGAAGGAAAAAAAGAATAAAAATTGGGGGAAAAATGATTAACTAGTGGCATAAAGTTTCCTGTTTAGTAAGACAAAAATACAGATTATAATTGATGAGTAAATATTAAAGGAGATATATCTAAATACACTCCTACACAGAGACCATAATTATGATGGTTGGGCTTGATTATTAACCTGATGGGTTTTAGAATAACCATGAGCATGTCTGTAGAAGATTATCAAGATTTCACTGGTTGAAGTGGAAAGCCCCACCCTAAATATGAGCAGTGCCCTTCTCTGAATTGGAATCCCAGACTGAATAAGAATGAGAGAGCAGACTAAGCAAAAGTATTCATCCTCTCTACTTCCTTACTTGGAACACTCCCTGTAGATCCTGCTTCCAGGACTTCTTGCTGCCATGATGAACTATATCCTCAAAACTGTGACCTTAAATGAATCCTTCTTTAAAAAAAAAAAATTCAAAACTATTTTATTTTTTATTAGTATAGTTATATTTATTGTACCACTATCACATGCTTTTACTATGTAAAGGTATTTGGGTAAGTATTTATTTATTTTAATTTTTTATTGGATATTATATTTACATTTCAGATTTTATTCCTTTACCCCATTCCCCCCACCAACCAGAAACCCCCTATCCCATTCCCCCTCTTCCTGCTTCTATGAGGATGTACCCCCATCTACCCCCCACTCCCACCTGTCTTCCCTCGAATCCCCCCCCCCACTCAGTGTTCAGCCTTCATGGGACCAAGGATCTCCTCTCCCACCTATGCCCGGCAAAGGCCATCCTCTCCTACACATACTGATGGAGTCATGGGTCCCTCCCTATGTGCTCCCAGGCTGATGGTTTACACTCTGGAGCTCTGTTGGTTGGTATTGTTGCTCTCCTCATAGATCCACAAACCATTTCAGCTCCTTTAGTCTTCTCTATAACTTCTCCATTGGGAAACCCTTGATCAGATAGTGGTTAGCTGTGAGCATCTGCCTCTGAATATGTCAGACTCTGGCAGACCTCTAAGGAGACAGCTATATCAGGCTCTTGTCAGCATGCACTTCCTGACATCCACATCAGCTTCTACCTTTGATGACTGTACATGGGATGTATACCCAGGTGGAATAGTAGTTCCCAGACTGCCCCTCCTACAGGCTCTGTCCCACACTTTGTCTCCATACTTGCTCCCTTGAGTATTTTGTTACTCCTTCTAAGTAGGCCCAATGCATCCACATTTGGTCTTCCTTCTTGATGAGCTTCATGTGGTAGTGAGTTGAATCTTGGCTATTTCAAGCTTTTGGGCTAATATCCACTTATCAGTGAGTAAATACCATGTGTGTTCTTTTGTAATTGGGTTACCTCACTCAGGATGATATTTTCTAGTTCCATCTATGTGCCTAAGAATTTCTCGAATTCATTATTTTTAATAGCTGAGTAATATTCAATTGTGTGAATGTACCACATTTTTTGTATCCATTCCTCTGTTGAAAGACATCTGGGTTCTTTCCAGCTTCTAGATATTATAAATAAGGTTGCTATAAACATAGTGGAACATATGTCTTTGTTATATGTTTGAGCATCTTCTGGGTATATGCCCAGGAGTGGTATAGCTGGGTCCTCAGGTAATGCTATGTCCAATTTTCTGAGCTACTGCGAGAATGATTTCCAGAGTGGTTGTACCAGCTTACAATCCCACCAACAATGGAGGAGTGTTCCTCTTTCTCCACATCATTGCCAGTAGACCACCATGAACTAAGGCTGGTCTTTAATAATGAAAATAAACAATGGAAATCCCACATACATGTGGAAACTGAACAATGCGCTACTCAATGATGACTTGGTCAAAAAAGAAATAAAGAAAGAAATTAAAGACTTTTTTTAGAATTTAATGAAAATGAGGACACATCATACCAAAACTTGTGGGACTCCATGAAAGCAGTACAAAAAGGAAAACTTATAGCTCTATGTGCCTACAAAAAGAAACTGGAGAGAGCATACACTAACAACTTGACAGTACAACTAAAAGCTTTAGAACAAAAAGAAGCAAATACACCCAAGAGGAGTAGACAGCAGGAAATAATCAAACTCAGGGCTGAAATCAACCAAATAGAATAGAAAGAACTGTATAAAATATCAACAAAACCAGGAGCTGGTTCTTTGAGAAAATCAACAAGATGAATAAACCCTTAGCCAGACTAACCAAAGGGCACAGAGACTGTATCCAAATTAATAAAATCAGAGGTGAAAAGGGAGACATAACAACAAGAACTGAGGAAATTCAAAAAATCATCAGATCCTACTTCAAAGGAATATACTCAACAATATTGAAAAATCTGCATGAAATGGAAAATTTTCTAGACAGATAGCAGGTACCAAAATTAAATCAGGAGCAGATAAACCATCTAAACAGTCTCATAACCCCTAAAGAAATAGAAGCAGTCATTAAAAGTCTCCCCACCAAAAAAAGTCCAGGACCAGATGGTTTTAGTGCAGAATTCTATCAGACTTTCAAGGAAGACCTAATACCAATTCTTTCCAAACAATTCCAGAGAATAGAAACAGAAGGAAAACTACCTAGTTCTTTCTATGAAGCTATAATCACACTCATACCTAAACCTCACAAAGACCCAATAAAGAAAGAGAACTTCATACCAATCTCTCTTATGAATATCGATGCAAAAATACTCAATAAAATTCTCGCAAACTGAATCCAAGAACACATCAAAACAATCATCCATCATGTTCAAATAGGCTTTATCACAGGAATGCAGGGATGGTTCAATATTTGAAAATCCATCAATGTAATCCACTATATAAACAAACTCATAGGAAAAAACCACATGATCATCTCACTAGATGCTGAGAAAATATTTGACAAAATTCAACATACCTTCATGTTAAAAGTCTTGGAAAGAGCAGGAATTCAAGGTCCATACCTAAACATAGTAAAAGCAATATACAGAAAGACAGTAGCCAACATCAAACTAAATGGAGAGAAACTTGAAGCAATTCCACTTAGGTCAGGGACTAGACAAGGCTACCCACTCTCACCTTACCTATTCAATATAGTACTGGAAGTCCTAGCCAGGACAATTAGACAACAAAAGAAAATCAAAGGGATACAAATAGGAAAGGAAGAAATCAAAATTTCACTATTTGCAGATGATATGATAGTATACTTAAGCGACCCTAAAACTTCCAGCAGAGAACTCCTAAACCTAATAAACAACTTCAGCAAAGTGACCGCCTATAAAATCAACTTAAACAAATCAGTAGCCTTCCTCTACTCAAAGGATAAACAGGCTGAGAAAGAAATTAGGAAAATGACACCCTTCACAATAGCCACAAATAATATAAAATATCTTGGAGTGAATCTAACAAAGCAAGTGAAAGATCTGTATGATAAGAACTTCAAATCTCTGAAGAAAGAAATTGAAGAAGACCTCAGAAGATGGAAAGATCCCCCATGCTTCTGGATTGGCAGGATTAATTTAGTTAAAATGGCCATCTTGCCAAAAGCAATCTATAGATTCAATGCAATCCCCATCAAAATTCCAAATCAATTCTTCATAGAGATGAAAAGAGCAATTTGCAAATTCATTTGGAATAACAAAAAACCCAGGATTGATAGAAGTATTCTCAACAATAAAAGAACTTCTGGAGGAATCACCATCCCTGACCTCAAGCTGTACTACAGAGCAATAGTGATAAAAACTGCATGGTACTGGTACAGAGACAGGCAGGAAGTTCAATGGAATAGAGTTAAAGACCCAGAAATGAATCCACACACCTATGGTCACTTGATCTTTGACAAAGGAGCTAAAACTGTCCAGTGGAAAAAGGACAGCATTATCAACCAGTGGTGTTGGTTCAACTGGCGGTCAGCATGTAGAAGAATGAAAATCAATCCATTCTTATCTCCTTGTACAAAGCTCAAGTGGATAAAGGACCTTTACATAAAACCAGATACACAGAAACTAATAGAAGAGATGGTGGGGAAGACCCTCAAACACCTAGGCACAGGGGAAAAGTTCCTGAACAGAACACCAATGATTTATGCTCTAAGATCAAGAATTGACAAATGGGACTTCATAAAATTGCAAAGCTTCTGTAAGGCAAAGGATACTGTCAATAGGCCCAAATGGCAACAAACAGATTGGGAAAAAAATCTTTTCCAATCCTGTATCCAATAGAGGGATAATATCCAATATATACAATGAACTCAAGAAAATAGACTCCAGACAACCAAATAAACCTATTAAAAATGGGGTACAGAGCTAAACAAAGAATTCCCAACTAGGGAAACTAGAATGGCCAAAAAGCACCTAAAGAAATGTTCAATATCCTTAGTCATCATGAAAATGCAAATCAAAACATCCCTGAGATTCTACCTCACACCAGTCAGAATGGCTAAGATCAAAACTCAGGTGACAGCAGATTCTGGCAATGATATAGAGAAAGAGGAACACTTCTCCATTGTTGGTGGGATTGTAAGCTGGTCCAGCCACTCTGGAAACCAATCTAGCAGTTCCTCAGAAAATTAGACATAGTATTACCTGAGGATCTAGGTATACCACTCCTGGGCATATACCCAAAAGATGCTCCAACATATAATAAGGACACATGCTCCACTTTGTTCATAGCAGCCTTATTTTTTAATAGCCAGAAGCTGGAAAGAACCCAGATGTTCTTCAACATAAGAAAGGGTACAGAAAATGTGGTACATTTACTCAATGGAATACTATGCAGCTATTAAAAACAATGACTTCATGAAACTCTTAGGTAAATGGATGTGACTAGAAAATAGCATTCTGAGTGAGTTAACCCAATCACAATATAACACACATGATATGCACTCACTGATAAGTGGATATTAACCCCAAAACTCACAATATCCAAGATACAACTCACAGACCATGTGAGGCTCATGAATAAAGAAGACCAAAGTGTGGATGCTTCAGTCCTTCTTAGAAGGAGTAACAAAATAATCACTGGAGCAAATATGGACACAAAGTGTGGAACAGAGACTGGAGAAGGGGCTGTCTAAAGACTGCTCTACCTGGGGATCCATCCCTTGTGCAGTCACCAAATGCAAACACTGTTGTGAATGCCAGGAAGTGCATGATATGAGGAGCCTGATATACCTGTCTCCTGAGAGACTCTGCCAGAGCCTGACATATACAGAGACAGATACTCTCAGCTAACCATTGAACTGATCACTGGGTCCACAATGCAAGAGCTAGAAAGAAGACTGAAGAAGATGAAGGGACTTGCAGCCCTGTGAGGAGAGCAACAATACCAACAAACCAGAGCTACCAGGTTCTAAACAGCCAGCCTGGTAACACACATGGAGGGACCCATGGCTCCAGCTGTATCTGCAGTGGAGAATGGCCTTGTTTAGCATCAATGGATGCCCCAGTGTGGGGAAATTCCAGGTCTGGGAGGCAGGAGTTCATGGATGGGTGGGGGCATACCTTCATAGAAGTAGGAGGAGGGGGGATAGGATAAGGGGTTTCTGGGGGTGGGGAATAGGGAAAGAGAATAACATCTGAAATGTAAATAAATTATCCAAAAATAATAATAATAAAACAATGGAACTGGCTACTGCTGTCAAGCTTTTGAGACTTCTTTGTGAACAATTTAATATTACCCATACTGCTGGAAGATTCCTTATAATCCTCAAGGACAAGGTACTGTGGAAGGGGCCCATGGAACTTTAAAACTATATCTTCATGAAACAAAAAGCAGGGGAGGTGTATATCCCAGTACAGCACAAATTTATTTAAATCATGTTCTTTTCATTTTAAATTTTTTAAAAATTTAGATGCCAAGAAACTTTCTGCTGAGTGTCTATGGTATCCTACAACTAGGCATACTTATGCCTAGGTGAAAAGGAAGGATCCACTTACTGTCATATGGCATGGTCCCGATCAGGTATTTAAAGTGGGAAAGAGGGCATGTTTGTGTTTTTTCTGCAGGATGCTGAAGGAGCATGGTGGCTGCCAGAGTGACTGGTGAGACATGCTGATGCCAGGCCAAATAATGATGCTGACCTATGAGCTTGCTGAGTACCCAGAAAATGGTGACAGGGAAGCTGCATTGGACATATATTCCTGACCCACCTTTGCTTGCCTATATCCCAGATAAGACAAGCTGCCTTGCCTCAAGTTTTTAGACCTTGTGGAACAGAGAATCAAAAAGAGAAGTTATATTGAATCTTGTGTTTTTCTTAAATGTGACCAGTTATTCGGACTCAATCATGGACTGGTCTAGAAATCAACCCAATATTGGAAATAACAGTCTTCATTTGGAAGGCTTGTTCTGGAAATTTTCATAGACATATTTGTAAGTTAGCTGCAGTTCTCTATGATGTTATGTTAGCAAGAGATAAAGTTGAGACAAGATCTGGATTTCAAACAAGTGTTAGTATATGTGTTAATGCTTTTTTAATTGTCAAGTTAATTACTTTTGTTTCATCTACATTATTTAATGCAAGTTGTATTGATTGTATACTTTCTAATTGTGTTAGTTTGTTGAAACCTGGCATGTCTGTTACAGTAGTCTATCAACCAACTTTTGTTTTATTACCCTGAGTATTACATAACCTTGGTCTTCTAAAAAAAAAAAAAAGCTTGCAAGTATTGGAAGAAGTTGAGTTAGTCTTTAGGCAGAAACAAGAGGGTAGTGGGCTTGATCATTGCTGGTATAACAGCTTTAATTTCCTGAATTGGTAGCACCACTGCTTCTGCAATTGCTTTGATACAAGAAGTTAAGACAGCTACTTCTGTTAATCATTTTGCAAAAATGTTACTTATGGGTTGAATATACAAGAGGATTTAGATTGGTGTTTAGAACAATGGATTGATGTTCTTTATCCTATTCAAATTATTGGAAGGAGGTTCAGAGTTTAACAGTAAGGAGCCATCTTGAGTGTCATGCCAAATACCATTGGATTTGTGTTACTTCTAAAATTGACAATGATAATCATTATAATTAAGAAAAAGTTTACGGATACTTGTAGGGCATTTGGCATAATTCTAACACTTCTCTGGATGTTTTAACTTTACATAATGAGATTATGAATTTAAAGAATGCTGCTCTGCTGAGCTTTGATGCTGCAGATAATGCTGATAAAATTATCCATGGCCTGAGGTCAGCATTTCCATTTTGGTCAAGTATCAAGAATGGCATGTATAGATTGATCACGCTAGCCCTTTTTGTCCTGGGAATACTTTTATTCCTGTTAAAGATTGTCTTTAACAACATCAACATGTTGACATCCAAAGTACATGGCTTAAAACTGAAAATTGAACCCCAGACAGAGTTATTAAATTAACAAGCTGGCAAGCCAAGGACAGATAAGATTCTGCACAGAGCCTTACTACCCTAAGACAGAAGGACATTGCTTTTGATAATGTGTATTACATGATGGGTAAGGAAGGGGTTCTTGTCAGAATGACTTAAGACAAGCTCAGTCTGTTTTATGGAAAAAAAGGGTGAGGGAGAGGCAGAGAGCTTTTGGGCTGCTTGGCAGGAATCTGACATTGGCCAAGGACAAGGAAATGGGCTTCCGGCGGGAATCTGACATTAGGCTAGAACAAAGAAGTAATTTCAGGCAGGAATCTAAATCTTAGGCTAGAACAAAGAAGTAGGCTTCAGACATGAAAATGAATTTGGGCTAGGACAGGGAAGTAAGCTCAGATATTTTGGTCATCCTGATAAGCCCTTAGAAACAGTGATCATGGGACTTTGTTTATTGCCTTGCTTGTTCTTTAACTATTTGTGTTTATTGTTTTGCTTGTTCCTTGACTATTTGCATCTATTGCATTGCTAGTTCCTCAGTCTAATCCTTACTACTTGTGTGTAATTAAAATGGTATAAAAGCAGATTGAAAAAAAATTCTGGAAGCAGAAGCTGAAGCAGGGACCATGGAGGAAGTTTATTGGCTTGTTTCCAGGTTCACATGCAGCTGCAATCCTTATAAATATCAGAACCAGATTCTCAGGGATAGTACCACCTGCAGTGGAGTGGGCTCTCCCATGCCAATCATCAACTAAAAATCAGTGTCACACAGATATGTCTGTAGGCCAATCTAATAAAGACAGCTGAGCTTCACTTTTCCCAGGTTTGTCCAGTTGACAGCCAACATGAGCCACAAAACCAGGTAAACTCTTATAAAGGAACACTGAAGAGGCTATTTTCTCCTACTTAATATCACACCAGGTGAGTGTAGCTAGTTCTTTAAGACAAAACAAAACAAAAATCTTAATAATAAGCTAATGGGGGTAAAAAACTTCCCATTTGATGAAGACAGTATTAAATAGATGAAAAATTCAAAGTAAACTCTATAAAACAAACTACTATGCATAAGCTTCTTTAGCA
The DNA here is from genome assembly GCA_030674055.1 of Rhabdomys pumilio. Taxonomy (NCBI): domain Eukaryota; kingdom Metazoa; phylum Chordata; class Mammalia; order Rodentia; family Muridae; genus Rhabdomys; species Rhabdomys pumilio. The sequence continues at coordinate 174,859,112 of JANHMN010000001.1, read as the reverse complement.
AGATTTTGGGATAGAAGGATAATGTAAAGTTTTTCAATAAGCAAGTAATAAACATGTGGAAATAAAAATGACACATTAACACAAAATATAAGCCAGGTATAAAGCTAAGAAGATAAGTACAAAATATATAGGGTAAACATAATACACTGATGGGAAAAGCTGAATATGTAAGTAAAAAGAAAGTCATACCATGAGCAAAATTGGAAGCTTAAGATAACAATTTTTATTAAATTGTCTTCTGCATTTAAGGTAGTCAAAATAAAAATCCAGCGGCAACTCTGGAAGTTGGGATTATGAGTAAGAGTAGAGAAATAATAATCTGATTCTAATATGAATAAAGGTGTGACAGTAGGTCAATTGTAAAAAGAAAAGCAGTAAATAAGTCCAGTGTCTAAATTGCAATTTCATAGTAATCATGATCACTTGACATCAGTAAAATGAACAAATATTCTTATAAAAGAATCAAATTAGCAAGCCCAGAAATAAGTCTCCAGTCAAAATAAATCTGATAACAATAGTTAAAACTCCATGAAGGAAAGGGTAAAACCTACCGATATAAACATAGTCTTGAATAAACCTCTATCATCAATTAACAGAACCAGAGATATAAAATCTGTAACCATAGAATGGAGGTGAAATGCTCCATCAACCAATGACATCAGATTACACATTCTTCTGTGCTCACATTGGGCAGTCACAAAGATGGACAATGTTTCTGGTTATAAAACAAATATTAACAGGTAGAGAGTTAAATCCTATAGAATATCTTTTCAGTTCATAATGCAATTAAACTACAAATTAATAATAGGACAGTTGGAAAAAATCCAAAATATTGGAAATTAAACAGTGAACTTCTAAGTAATATGTATTCAAAAAAGAAATCTCAAAAAAATTATTTTCAACTCATAAAGACAATGTGAGTACAACTTACTGAAGCATGTCTGAGTAACAATGGAAGGGAATGTAACACTAGCATTGTATATCATAAAAGGAGAAAGAACTAAAATCAGTATGCTCAAACTTCATCTGGGAAAAGGAGAGTAACATACGTGTAAAGCAAACCAAAGAAAAGATATAATAGAAATCCAAGGAAGCCAAAATTCAAGAGATTAAAATAGTAGATACAATTAACAAGTCAAAACCTGATCATTTGAAAATATCAATACATTTGTAAGCCCCTAATTAACCTAAGCAAAAGAAAAGTTAGGTTTCTAATACCATAAGTGAGAGTTACCACTGCTACTGTTTCCACTGTTCACTGAAAACATGATTGTTTATATAGGAAATTGCCAAGGATTACACATCCATGATTATTTATTAGGAAATTGTCTAAATAAACTCCTGAAATTAAGATTATCTATAGAAAAGTTTACAATACCAGGTAAATTGACAAAAGTCAGTTCCTAAGTAGTGAGCAATCAACATTTTAGATTAAGAACATAACACTCTTTTTATTAGCACCAAACAAAGTAAAGTGCTTTACAAGGTACCTACAGAGATGGAGGTGTGTGTAAACAAAACTACAGAACTGTGATGAATCTAACTGAAGAACAGAAATGTTAGTCTACGTACTCTGTGTCCAAGCACATTGTCAGAAGAAGCTACAATGTCATCAGTTTTCCCAATTCTACTTGTAGTGTCAATGCTATCCCAGTAAGCAAGTTAACATGTGCATAGTGCATAGTTTCAAAATATTTCTGAAATTTATATAGGAAGATAAATGGTCCAGAATGGACCACAATAAATGGTCCACAACCATACTGAAGAAGAACAAAGTCTAAGAAATTATACCACCAAGCCTCAAATCTTACTATACTTTATAGTCATCAAGAAGTGTGCTATTACTAAGGCTAAACAAGTACACTAGTGAAGGAGAATAACAACAAACTATCTCCCCCCACTCTCTTACACACAGACACACACACACACACACACACACACACACACACACACACACACATATATATAAACACACACCCTTCACTGTTTACAAAAGCAAAGTTAATACAAGGGGGAAATAATAATCTCCAATAAATGATGCTAACCTACATGGTTATGTACAATAATGAATCTAGACACCAACTTTATATTTCACTGAAATTTAGTCAAAATGTATCACAGACTATGGTGGTTTGAATAAAAATGACCCACATAGGCCTATGGGAAGTGGCACTGTTAGAAGATGTGGCCTTGTTGGAAGAAGTGTGTCACTAGAGGTAGCTTGAAGTTCAGAAGGTCAAGCCAGGTCTAGTGGCTCACTCTCCTGCTGCCTGCTGATCCAGATGTAAAACTCCCAACTCCTTTTCCAGCACCATGACTGACTGCACACTGCCATGCTGATAATGATGGACTGAACCACTAAATCTATAAGCCAGCCCCAGTTAAATGTTTTCTGCTGTAAGAGTTGACTTTGGTCATGGTGTCTCTTCACAGAAATAAAACTCTAAGATACAGACTTATGCATAAAACATGAAAACCACAAAATTTCAAAAAGGCAATGTAGAAAAAAAACCCTAGATGAATTTAGATGTGGCAGGGAGGTTTTAGATACAATACCCAAATCATAATAGATAAAAAAAAAAATTGTATTTCATTAAAATTAGACAGTTTCTTTCAAAGGAAAAAAAAAAGAAGGCTAAACACACTCTTGGCATATTCCTAAAGGATATGCATTATCCTTTATGATCTATGCTACCATAAGGACATGTGCTAAGCTGTGTTCATTGCAGCTTTATTCATAATAGCCAGAAACTGAAAATAACCTAGAGGTCCCTCAACTGAAGGATGGATAAGGAAAATGTGGTAGGTTTGTATAATACATTATTACTCAACTGTTAAAAAGAAATGATAACATGAAATTTGTAGGCCAATTAAGAAAGTAAATCATCCTACATCAAGTAACCCAGAACCAGAAAGACAAATACAGTGTGTATTTATTAAAAAGTGGATATTAGTTGTGAAGTAAATGATAATCAAGTTGCAGTCTACAGGCAAAGAACGGCTAGGTAAGGAGGAGGGTTCTAGTAGGAGCGTATGGACCTCTCTGGGAAGGGGTAATAGAATAAATTTTGTGAGTGGACTGGAGGCAGGTAGTGACTGGAATACGAATGATCAGGTGGGGGAAGGCAGAGTGGAGGGAAATAGTATGAGGAGAGACAACTAGAATTGGGGAACATGGCAGGGTGGAAACGTAGTGTGATGGAAACGTTCTAGAATCTATGAGAGGGACCCCAGTGAAGACTACCAGTAATGGAGGATATGGAGTCAGTAGTAATGGTTTTTCGTAGTCAGTCAGAGCTTCCAGCAGAGTGCCTGGGTTGAATTCCACTGAGTTGTTGGCTGAGGTGTTTCTGCAGAGATCCCTACAAAATTCAGGCTGATGCTACGACAAAAGGACACTCTCTGAAAACTGACAGCACAGTCCTATTGCTGGGCAGCACATCTATACAGCTCATTGAACGTAGAGAGATCAAGCTGGTGCCTATATGGGGCCTTCCACCCTAGCTTCTATTCTTTCTGGTGCAAGAAGTTCTTTGTGACACTCTGAAAGCTATATAGAAAGAGAAACCTAAGCACCAGTCCAGCCACAAAACTCTCTACCTACAAAACTGTTTTGTCTGCAAGACGTACTAGGGAAGAACGTGTGAAGAGTGGCCAACCAATGTTTGGTTTAACTTGAGGACCTCAAAAGGGAGACTATGCCCTAAACTGGATGGCCAGGAACCGGAGACTACACCGCCTAAAGACCTAGAGAAGAACCAAACTCTACTAGGGAAAAAAATTGATAGGAAGAAAAAAATAGATGTAATAAAGAACCTGAGGAGATCATAAACTGTAGAAGTCTAATGTGCTGGAATGAGAAATTTTCAGACGTACGCGATCATACAACAAATGACAATCAACCTCAGAATGATTTGTGTGTGTAAATCAATGGGTTTCAAGAACCTACATAAAATAGTTAAAACTTGGAACATGGTTTATAACGAAATGCAGAATATATGATGAGAAATGATCGATATAATAATTCAGATTAATGTTTCTTCATTTATAGGCTGGATTTGGAACGATGGTTTGGAGCCTTATTATGGCGGAACTCACACACCGATTTGAGGAATGGAAATGAACTACTGTTCCCCTTCGCTTTCCATGCACACAGAAAAGTCTCTGGCAGGCTAGCCATATAAGCAATACACTCAATGGGAGTGCTAAGCCACTGTGTTTTACATTTTAATGTAGATATACATTTCTTGGGGTTCTTGCTGAGATGTAAGTTCTGTTTACAGGCAAGGAGGACCAAACAAAATCTGTTTTGCTTTGATTTTTTTTGATAAAATTTTGAAAAAATTGGGCGATTTAAATAAAAGAAAAGGTTAAACAAACTGAAAAGATGAGATATTAACATAGTCAAGAGAAAACTCTATTTATTTTCAAAGTGAATCTGGAAATATTTTCAAACTACATTTTTATCCAAAATATACAAAAACTGGGTAAACATATTAACAAAAAAGGTAAACAAAATTTAAGTCAGAATATAAAAAGATTCCCAGCATCACTGGATAATTGTTATGAAACAGTAATAATCACAACAATAATAATATAGTGATGATAATATGAACATGAGACACTAATAATAATAATAATAATAATAATAAAATAAAAGTAGGAAGATATCAAACCACTAACACAGGAATTTACATTCACTTGATTGGAGTAGAAAACTGTGTAACCACTTTGAAACATGGTTTGATGATCTCTTACAAAGCTACAGTTCTTATGCACTTGTACTCTGAAGAATTTTCCCTAATGAGCTGAAAACTGTGTCTGGAAAAAATCTGAATATGAGCATTTCTAGCAACTTTTTCATAATTTCTAAAAGTTGGACACAAGTAAGATATTTTTCAAAAGAGGAATGAATGAAAAATTGAAATAATATTCTATGTTAAGATTAAGTGAGCCATCGAGCCCCCAAATATCAAAAACAAGTGCATAAAGTGCTGTATTGTATTCTGGAAAGGCAAACACTATTGGTGTATTAGAAAGATGGTACTTGTTAGATATTAGGGATATGGGGGAGAAGAATGGGTAGGCTGAACACTGAACACTTTTAGGACAATGGAATAATTCTGCATGCCATTGTGATGGTGAGCATATGAAATTATGTGTTTTTCAAATACATGCAATGTACAACACAGAATTAGTCTTAATGATTCCCCATAAGCTTTACCTAATATTAGTATATCAATTCTTGCTTAGTTGTAACCAATGTAGCAGATTAACGTAATATGTTGATGTTGGGGGAAAACATGAGGTGGAGTGGAGGTGTATGGGAACTCTCTTTACTGTCTGCTTAAGTTTTGCAACCCTAAGACTGCTCCGAAAGTGCATTTTATTCAGTTATAAAAATAAGACAAAACATCGATAAAAAGAGAAACACATTCAAATCTGGTTTTTGATAAAGAAACTAAATTTAGAACTTATTTGCAAGTTTTTATAATAAAAAAATCTATAAATTTTTTTAAAAAGAGACACAAGCCATAGATCAAAGAAAATGCTTGCAAGTAAGTTATTTGATAAAGAAATTGAATTTAGAATTCTCCAAACTCAATCGTATTAAACCAAACAACACAAGGAAGAGCTAACCAGACAAATCACTAAATAAATACTCCAATGGAAAAGAGAAACATGAGAAGATGCTAAACTTTATTCATCATTAGGGAAATGTGAGCTGAAGTAATGAGATCCCATTATGCACTGTTACAGTCACTAATATTTATTTTAAAAAATTCCCTGACAGTTTTAGAGATAAAACAAAGCTGCTAGAACGCTCACACAGAGCTAATGAAAACCCAGAATGGAATGGGCACTGTGAAAGATGACTTAACTATTTCTTTGGAAAACAAACACATTTAATACACAGCCCAGCAATCCTGTCCCTAGATATTTGTCCAAGAAGAAATGAAAACATATATTTGGAGAAAACTGGTAACAAATGTTACATTGATTTTATTCACAATCACCAAAGGAAACAACAAAATGTCCTTTGACAGGCAAATGCATCAATAAAGTGTATTTTGGTATGCACCAGAATGCAATTTACCAATAAATTAAAAATTGCTGACAACAACACATCACAGAAAAATCTCAAATGTTTTATACTAAATAATAAAGTCCAAGGTCAGAAGGATAGCTCACTATTAACAGATAAGTGCCAAACTGACAAAATGAGATCAAGCTGAAGAACCAACATGGTGAACAAAGAGAGCCAAGTCTAGAATGTTGTACTCTGATTTTCACATGTATGCACTATCATATGTGTACACACGTGTATACACAGACAAAAATAAAAAAGATAACCAGAGGATCAAGGAGCTTTCTAAGACTTTTCTGTGAGATAATATCTCTTAGGAATGTCAGAAGAAACACCATGAAATCTCACCTACATTCCTTTCTATACATGAGCTGAATAAGGACCATAATAATAGACAAGGCAATGTGGATGGAGAGGGTGGGAGCTCAGGATGCTCCAGTCCTAAACAATTAACTATAGGGATGCTGAAAGCATGAGAAATGTTCTTCCCCAGAGAATTACAATCAATTGGTTATCCAATTAGCCAGCCCTGGAAACATACACACAAGTAACAATATAGGCTGAGCCGGTTATACTTGTGTATTTAGGAATTCAACTGGTAATGAAGAAGAGTTCATGAATTTGAAAGAGAGCAAGTAGAAGTATATGGGAAGGTTTGGAGTGATGAATCGGAATGGTGAAATGATGAAATTATTTTATAATCTCTAAAATAAAAGAAATGGTTAAAAAATAAATAGATACATAAAATCTAGCCTCAAAAGATCACATACTGAACCTGGCATAATGACACACACCTGTAATTCCAGCATTTGATGGCTGAAAAGGAGAGCTTTAAGTTCAAGGCCAGTGTTGGGCTACATAAGAGACTGTCTCCAAAGTGTTATACTATATGCTTCTACTTATATAATATATTCAAGTTCAAAACATTTGGATAGAAAACTGTCAGAATGTGGAGGTCTGGAAAGGAGCATGGATGACTTGTGAGAGAGCCAGAAATACCTTTAATATTGGCTACATAATTATAAGCACTTGTGGAAACACAGACATATGCACAAAATAGTTAGAATTTAATGTGTAAAGTTTATACCTTAATAACCTTGACTTTAAAATAGGCATAAGAAAATACTCTCAGATGATCAGCAAGTTCTTGCTCCACAGAGGCTTTAAGTAGTTTATTGGCTACCACTGTCTACTCTGTGCTCTACATGCTTACTTATCCATCTGTACTGCCCAGTCAGTTATCTCTGTGAAGCATCTTTCATAAGAATGAATGTCAAAGAGAGAGCAATGTGAGATGAAGTAACTGCATACTTCATCACTCCAATTGGTTTAAAGATTGCAACTACTTCTCTTCTATATTATCAATTCTAAGTTTTTATCTCACAAATATTATCTCACAGAAAATTCCTTGATCCTCTGGTTATCTTTCTATTTTTGTCTGTGTGGACACATGTGTGTACACACATGGTAGTGCATACATGTGGAAATCAGAGCACAACATTCCAGACTTGGCTCTCTTCGGCCACCATATTGGTTTTTACCATTGATCTCAGGTTGCTCCCAGCTGTTAATCCTAATGGGTAACAGAAACATTGTCTTGTTGATGAGAATCAGTGACAACATTATGACTTCTTTTTGTCTTCTTATCTTTGGACTCAGATAACCCAAAGTACAAACATAGCATCCAAATACTATACTTCAACTGGACCTTACTCTTGAACATGTACTTTAACAAAAAAAAAAACACGGACTCGTGGATTTTAGCCACAATTATTCATGAAAATCTTATACAGCTGCTCCAGAGAAGACAACTATATTTATAGTAAAGCATATATAGCAGTGGACCAGTCACTATTATGTAGACTGCCATACAGAATATGATTTCCTGATAGACTGTTGGAATGATTTACTGAAGACACTGTGGCAGCACATTCCAGTAGAAATGTGTAGCATAGGTATGAAACAATCAATGGAGAAAGTCATGTTGCTATGTCATGATGTCAATACCAATAGCATACAAACCTGAGAAACAAGGACACCAACACAAGAAGTCTCAGCTAAACATATTGCTAACAGATCATGGGAGGAATTCATGCTTATTGTATAAAACTCTGACTTCTGTATGGTTTCTATTATATAATAGTGTTTATGGTTGGGGTTCTGAGAAACATTTAAAATAGATACTATTCTAGAAGAATAAAGATCTGGTTCTTTCAGAATAGAAGAGACTTTATGTATCCAACCACTACCAAGTAGACAATATTTTCACATAATAGAGCTATCTCAGGTACAGGGATAGACTTCTGTTGATGATGTGTTGAAAGAAGACAAAAACAATATTGGCCATGCAGTGTGTGTGTGTGTGTGTGTGTGTGTGTGTGTGTGTGTGTG
>JANHMN010000001.1:174792675-174850623 GCA_030674055.1 Rhabdomys pumilio | reverse complement strand
ACCACAAAAACACAGATCTCAGTCAGTTTATTGAGCATATGTCCTGACTGATTTTTCAGAGCCATAGTGCAGACTAAGGAGCTGAATGTGACCCCATGTCAAGATCTTATAGGACTTTTTAAGACTGAGATCTACACACATCTGTGGCAAGTTACAAATCAGGATTTAAAGATAGGGGATTTCCTTAGGTACATGACAGGTATACATTCATTTTGCCTTCATTAATTGGGGTATTCAAGTGTGTGTGTGTGTGTGTGTGTGTGTGTGTGTGTGTGTGTGTGTGAGAGAGAGAGAGAGAGAGAGAGAGAGAGAGAGAGAGAGAGAGAGATAGCAGGGGACTTGTCTTGCCTAATATTTATGTGTCAACTTGCCATCCAGAATGTCAGTTACCCATGTACATGGCACTGCCAAGTAAGATGGTAGTTCTCAGGGAGGTCTTAAAGTTTACTTGATCCCTATTTAAAATGTATCTTTTATTCTAAATAGGTGCTGGTGTCTCTTATGCTGGGGTCCATCCCAGGTGCAGTTTTTTAAAAGCAAATACCATAAAAGCTCACACAGAGATAGAGGAAGTACTGTTAGGTGTTTGGTTCCGGTCCAAGCAAATTGTGGCTAACTATAGAAAGCAGATTTTTTTTTATTTCTATTATGATTGGTTTCTAAGCACACCAAAACACAGAGCATCCTACTAACAGAAGTAACAGTATATGAAAAAGTTTCCTTATAATATTAGCAACAACACAAAATGTAAGACTAGACAGGTAACAGTTACTAAGGTCTTAACATTTAACCTAGGCCTTAACAGATGTCTCTTCTGTAGTAGAGGCTTCTATTCTAAAGAGAGAATATAATGAGGACATGGGTCTCATGGAATTGAATTTAACTAAGACCCTTTACAACAAACTCTCCAAAATTCCTCAGAATTTCCTTTTCCCAGTGTACAGTCATGTGGCTAGATTTTACCAACAGAATGGAAAGGACATAGGATTGATTACGGCAGCTCCTTATAATGTTGTACTGTTATCCTGGATACCTCTTCAGTAAAGAGATCTTATGTTCAAAATCTCAGTATTTTATAGAAACTACGAAAAGATGTGGGGTTCTATAGCAGTGCCCACCCTCATTCTCCCTCTCTCTTCGAATCACTTCTATGGTTCTAGAGTTTACAGTATGTTGTTCTAGACTTTGTAACTATTTTGGCACTGCAGATGCCATGGTCTATTAACTATGACCAGACTTTCCTCGGGTCAGGTCTTAGCTGGTCCTCCTACCTTGCCAACTATTGTGTTAATTGCAGTTTCCATATTTTTTGAACTTACTCCCTGCCCCTTATTGTCTTATGAGGTGACGTGCTACTATCCTTCTGGCCATTACTGGGCTAATTTGGTTTTGGCTTCCTCAATAGTTAACCCAGCCTGGAGAGGAGAGCTGGATCTGGACTTTTTTTCTATGATATTAATATAATTCCCACCAGTTCATCCCTGTAGGTATCTTAGTGAATGTGTTTTCCCAAAGCCTTATCATCTCTGGGAATCTTTTAGCCTCAGACAATATATTTATTCAAGCATGGTCACATCCCTGATCCTCATCATCTCCTAGAGTAATTCTGTCATTTCAGTATGATTTGTTATTGGAAAGGTTTCAACTACAGTTCCATGCTGGGTTGGGAGATAGCAGTTTTTTTCATTTTAATTGTATGTGTGTGCTTTGTCTGCATGTACATCTGCATACAACATGTGTACAGTGCTCATTGAGGCCAGAAGAGTCAGATTGCCTGGGATTGGAGTTATGATTGTGAGCCACCATGTGGGTGCTGAATATCAAACCAACTAATCCTCTGAAATAGTGGCCAATGTACACATGCATATCTGTGTATCACATGCATGCAGTGATCACTGAAGTCAGAGGGGATGTGAGGATTCCTGAGACTTGAGTTACAGACTCGTAAGCTGCCGTATGAGTGCTGGGAATTGAACCCAGATCCTCTGGAAGAGCAGCTAGGACTTTTATTCATTCAGCTATCCCTCCAACCCTAATGATAGCTTAATGGGGAACGTTAGGATATGTCTCTAACTGTAGAATTATAGTAATATGAGGAAACAAGAATTTTGGAGGTATCAACATAGGTACTCTCATATAATGTGTGAGAATTCTATATGTTTCTAAGTAGAGCCCTAGCTTGGGTATAAGGAAACTGCATGAGTTAAGCATTAATTTGTCTGTAAAATACAGCCACTCTTTTAGACCTTGAGTTTAATCTTTAGGCTTGTTTATGTGTTTGTTTGTGTGGTTGATTGATTATTGGTGATTATGTGTTTCCTCACTGCATGATCAAAGAGCAATTTGTAATCTACCAAAGAGATTATAAGACTAATATTTAATATCCAATCATTTGTTAATTTTTCCTCAACTTATTATCTGTTTATAAGGTCCATGAGATTTATTAACAGTGGCTCAATTTCATTATCCTAATAAGTGTCACCTTTCATGTGTTCTGAAAGCCTGAATCCATATTAATCTGTGTGCCTGCGCTGGAAGCTCCTTCAAGTTACAATGAGATTTTAACAATCAGGCCACCACTTTGTGCTTGAGTAAGTCCATGTTCTGCCTGCCACCCTGCATTGGAGCTCATTGGCCACTAGAGAGTTGGATCACAGGTTTTGTGATCTAACTACAAAAGCCTTTCACATCATTTATCTTTAGAAACTAAAAAGGTCAGTTAAAAACACTGAGGTGGATGCCCAAGTGCAAAAGATGCATTTGGTAACAACAGAGAGGAGATGAGATTGGCTAGGGGAGTGATTAGACAGATGTGTCAACATGCCACCATTTTGGTGAGAAAGTTCAGAGGAGGAAAATGCTTAAGAGGAACTCAAGATAGAAATTTCTGAGCTTGAATATAGCTGTTTTGCTCAGTCATTGGTTGAAGACTACACCAGGAGGAGCATGAAGTCTGCTAGTGGGCTTTCCTTGTTGGCTTGTGAGAAGAGTATAACCCGAGGTCTAAAGAGGCTCTGGAAGGTCTGTTTGGCCTGGGGTTTGGGTATTTAATTTAAGTTCTCAAATGAAGGTATGCAAATGTTCCAATAAATATTTGAAAAGGTGTTCAATGTCCTTAGCCATGAGGGAAACTAAAACTGCATTGGGTTTTTATTTCACCCTAGCTGGAATGACTATATTAAGAATAGACATGCAAACAAATGCCAGCAAAGAAGTGGTGGAAAGAGGAGACTTTATGTTCTCCTACTAGGCATGTGGAATGATGAGACTGCTACAGATATCAACATGGACATTTGTGAAAGAATTAAATCATATGACCTAGCTCCTTCTCCCCTGTGTATATACACTCTTGCCACAGAGATGCCCACACCCTGTGTTCATTGCTGCACTATTTATAACAACTAAAATATGGAATCAGCCTAGATGTCCTTCAGTGGATGACTAGATAAAGAAAAACATGATAAATGCATGTGATGTGATTTTACTCAACCATAAAAGAAAAATGAAATCAAATTGAATGTGGGGGCTCATACTTGTACTTGTTCAAAGAGAAGAATCGCCATGAGTTTGAAGTTAGCGTAGACTGAACAGAGAGTTTCAGGTCAACATGGTCTTCAGGGTGAAGCCCTGTCTCAAAATCTAATTAATTAATTAAATTTAATTATAGCACTTGAGAGAAAGTGAGGGGAACTAGAAATCATCATTCTCAACAAAACCACTGCATGATTACTATCATGTGAGGAACCTGTATCTAAATTATCATGTATGCGTATGTATGTGTGCATCTGAGTGTCATGAGGGGTCACAAGATTAGGAAGGGAATCATGAATGCAGACAAAGCAATCTTCAGGAAGGAGCGAGGTGGGCAAAGAGAGTATAATAAAATACACAGAACATGAGAACAGAATAAGGTTCTTGAAGGGAAGAAGAGAACCAGTGAGTGTGGTACAGGAACTAAGAGGAAGAAGTAGGGGAGGGGACAATCGAGAACAAGGCAAGCATGAAAATGTCATGTGAAACTCATTACTCCATACAGTAACCTTAGAAAATCCTCTTTTAAAAAAGCTGAAGTGCATCAAAAAGGACCTGGAGCTGGAAGATGCCTGCTAACCCAACTCCTCACTACCAGGTTCATTTTGAAGGGATATCTGAAAGTCATGTTTCCATAGCCAAGAATATTTTAAATTTTAAATAAAGAATAAGAATAAATCTAGTGAACTTTGAGCATTAAATATAAAAGACTATAATAAAGCTATAAAATAAGACAGTGTAATATAGAAATGATCACAGGCAAATACATTAATGAGACAAAATTGAGCCCAGAAATAGAAACACACTTATGTTCTCAATTAAGATTTGAAATAAGAGCACTAATATATTAAAGAGAAGAGGGAAAATCTTTCCAACACATGGTGGTAGTGCAGTGGATATTCATTTTGAAAAAAAATAAATTTTAATCTCTACTCACACCTTACAAGAAATTATTCTGAAATGGATTAAAGACCTAAATTTAAACCCTGGAGCCATAAAGCTTCAGGAAGGAAGTAGAAGAGAGTGCTTCCACAGCAGAAGAGAAGGCAGAGATCTTAGGACCCATAATGCAGCAACATTTCAAAAGGAGACTTATAAATTAGACTACATTAAGTCTAATGATTCTGCTCATCAAGATGCATAAAAATGGCAGGTTGAGAGGAAATGATAACACATATATCTGATGACTGTTCTAGACCTAGACACAACAGATAGATAGATAAATAGAGAATGAGAGAGGGGGAGACAGAGGGAGGAGAGATGGAAAGGGAGAAGCCATAGGAGGAAGAGGAGGGAGGGAGGCAAAGAGAGAGGGAGGGAAAGAGAGAGGGTCATTTACAAGAAAAAATCTATTTGGCAGAAGCTGTGACAGTTAATGATGAGATGTATGTGGATCATCAATAATCCTAATAAAAAGCTTTCAGTACCATTAGGCACTAAGCAAAGGGCAAATTAAAACCAACAGTGTATTATTGAACATCCATGAAAATAACTAAAATTTAAGAAACAAAATCCCAGTGACACCAAATCTTGATGAGAATGTGAAAAGCCCAGAATTCTCCCTCTGGCTGTAAAGGGCTGTAAAATAGTGAAACACTCTGTAACACAGGCTTTTGCTTTGTTTCCAGTTTAAACCTGTACCTACCTTGTTACCATTTCTACTTGTCCAAGTAGAGCAAAAGCATTTCATATGCATATCTACAATGAAGAGGAACTCAGTGGTGCTCTTTGTTCTATACCTTGGATGGCTCAGCAAAACAGTGCTGAGCTGAGGAAGAAAAACAGACACAAGAATACGTATTGCATCAGTCAGTTAGCATGAAGTTCCAGAGCAGGCAAACTTGGCATGGGTGGAGAAGGGGAAAGCGAGGAAGTAGCTGCCTCCAGGATAGCAAACAGGTATTATCTGGGGAAACATGAAGCAACCTATTATAATGGTAGTTCTCAACCTGTGTGTCATGACTCCTTTGATATCAAATGACCTTTTCACAGGGGTCACGAGAAAACACAGATATTTACATTATTACGAGTTATAGCAGTAGCAAGATTACAGTTATGAAGTTGCAATGAAAATAATTTTATAGTTGCAGGTCACCAAACATGAGGAACTCTATTGAAGGATCACAGCACTCAGAATGCTGAGAAGCACTACTCTAGAGTACTGGAAATATATGTATTACACATAGTTGGAAAAGCTCATCCAACTGTTCATTTCAGAAGTATGTGCCTTGCTGTGTTAAGTTACACCATTTGTTTTAAAAGTACAGAAACTTACAAACACTAAGCAAGACCATGTCAACTTCAGAGTGACCACCAATGGAGGTAGAAAGATGCGGAATCTCAGACACTGTATGTGACCAGTAACTCCAAACAAAAACTTTAGGAAGAGTATCAAAACCTGACAAGTGTATACCCAGTGGCACAGGAACTCCAGCTGTAGGCATTCTTCATACATAAATATCTATACATATATATGTGTGTGTGCATACATATGGTGCTGCTCTATCTATTCTACTATATATGTAGCCACCAATGAGAAGCTCTTGCAAGTTGATTGTAGAACTGTCCATGTGGCCATAAAGAGTAGAATCAACTGAAACACTACCTAATAAGAGAACGAAGAGCTCACAAATAAAGGGAATAACATGGATAACTCTCAGAAAGCCAGGCACATCTCCTGTGCATTTTCACATACATGAGCAAATCAGTGGGCAGCCCAAAATGTCTGTCACTCCTTGGACTAAGAACAAGGCATCAGGAAAGCTATAATTTTAGCAGTTTATCCTTTTGCTCTTTCATCTTAATGCTGCCTCACACATCTAAATTCACCAGATTATATCTCTATTACTTTGTCAAATTTATTTATTAGTTTATTTGTTTACTTTTCCAATGAGTTGTTTGTACTTTCTGTGTCCCTGATACGCATTGCTTCAGTGAAATTTAGAAAATTGAATTACCTACTCTTTTATGACATTATAGAGAAAACCCTAAAGCCTCCATTGAAAACCACTAGGGCATGTTCAAAATCAACAACAGAAGTCAATAGCATTTCTGCTCGCTTACAATAAACCATCCATAAGTAAATCAAGAATAAAGATATTAGACTATGGTTCATGATATATCTTTAAAAGTCACAGCCACATATAATATCTCTTCTGAGCCATTTCTCAAAAACAAAACAAACAAACAAAAAACTTCAAATGCGGCTCCAGCCTGCACTTCCTGCGCGGGGCCTGAGGAGTTTCTGAGTCCCACGTGTATTTAATTCGCACTCCTCATCCGCTGCTAGGCAACCGGCCTGACAAGCTGCCTGCCTTGTGCCTGCTTCTGGTGGCTGCCTTCCCCTAGCTGGTGCCATCATGCTGCTGCCTGTGTTCACCCTGAAACTGCGCCACAAAATCAGCCCCTGAATGGTGGCCATAGGGGACTCACCTTGCCACCCAAGCAGGCAAGGTTTTTATCCATAATCCTCACACGCGGAACCAGCATTTCAGTTCATCGAGAGTGTTCCAGAGCCCCTGGAGTCTGATGTCTCTCTCCTCAATATTAACCAGTCAGCTGCCAGGGTCTTGAGCAAGAGCTTGGCTATGAACTTGTCATTTAGCGGGGACACAGACCAGTCTTTTGGCTTACGACATCTATAATAATTCAGATTTGCTCTACAGACAGGTCACAGATGGAGCAAATGCTACTGTGCTGGGGATACTGAGAGACATTGCCTCTTCCCCCACCCCGCCCCCACTTGCCATCATCGGTGGAAACTGTGCTCTTCAGGGTTTCAATCAACGAAGGAAATGGTCTATTTTGGACGGTTACTGGAGACAGTGTTCATTCCTTGTCTCTGTGTGACTTTGATGGTGATGGGAAGACAGAGTTTCTTGATGGATCTGAAGATTTTGACATTCTGATTTTTAAAGAAGATGAGATTGTGGCAGGAATGAGAAACCAAGATAGTCACCTCTCTGTGCCCCACGTACAGCAGTCGGTTTGGTTGTACCCTTTCCAACGGCACAGTTGAAATGTATGACAAAACGGCCCAGTACTGAAGAATTAAAATATAAAAACCATGCCATGAGCATCCCTGCTTTTGACATTAATTCTGACGGAGTGTGTGAACTCATAACTGGGTGGTCTAATGGGAAGGTTGATGCTTACAGTCACGGGACTGGAGAGGTCATATTTAAAGACAACTTCTCTTCTGCCATTGCTGGTGTAGTAGAGGGAGATTACCGGATGGATGGCCATGTACAGTTAGTCTGAGGCTCAGTGGATGGGGAAATCCGAGGCTACCTGCCAGGCAAAGCTGAGGTGAAGGGGAACCTCCTGGACATAAGTGTGGAGCAGGACCTGATCAGAGAGCTGAGCCAGGAAAAAGCAGAATCTGTTACTAGAACTTCGCAACTATGAGAACACCAAGGCAGAACTGAGTAGTCCCCTGAATGAAGCCGATGGGCAGAAAGGCATATTCCCAGCCAGTACCAAGTTCCACACAGCCCTCTCAGTCAGTCTGGGGAATGATGTACAGGACGCGCATGCAGAATTACGAATGTCCACTTCCAATGATACTATCATCCGGGCAGTACTAATTTTTGCAGAGGGGATTTTTGTGGAGGAAAGCCTTGTGATCCACACCAGCATTCACAACCTTTCCAGCTCCATCCGGATACCAATTACATCTCCCAACGATGTCCTCGTGAATCTGCACTTGAAAACATTCGTGGGTTATAGAAGCAGCACCCAGTTCCATGTGTTTGAACCGACAAGACAGCTGCTCTGATTCACCATGTATGCACTGAGAAGCCCAGACACAGCGAGTGAGCCTGTCAGCTACATGAACTTCATCGTTCCAGAGCAGGCACAGATGATGGTCACGTGGCTCAACCAGAGCTTTCTGTTGCCAGAAGACAGTAACATTCAGAATGCCGCGTTTCAAGTCTGTTTCACAGCCTTACGCATTGGTGGCCAGCTCTACATAAAAATGAAAGCAAGTGGTGAGATCACCGTGAATACCGATGATATTGAACTTGCTGGTGATAACAACCAATCGATGGCGTTATTTTTTGCTATTGAAGATCTTCAGGTAGAAGCAGATTTTCGTTTCTACTTTGAGGAATTACGAAAAGTGCGGGTGACGGTGGATGAGTATCACTCAGTGCATCAAAAGCTCAGTGCTGACATGGCTGATAATTCCAACCTCATCCGAAGTTTGCTAGTCAGAGCGGAGGATGCTCGTCTGCTGAGAGACATGAGAACAATGAAGACTCGTTATATGGAGCTCTACGACCTTAATAAAGATTTGCTAAACGTTACAGATTCGCTGGAACAACCACGCAGAACTTCTAGGAAACCTCAAGGCAGTGAACCATGCAATCCAAAGAACAAGCCATCCGCGTGTTGGAAAACTGAAGAACCAGTTGATCAGTGCTTGTCGGGATGCGGTTTGAAGCAACATCAACACGCTCTTCAGAATCATGTGGGTGGGGACTGCTCCTTCATAGGAGATGGGGAAAGAGGAAGGAAGCTCCTGCAAAAAGTTTATGTCTAGACATGGAGGCTGGTTGGCATCCAGTCACATCTTGGTGAATCCGGCTGCTAAGGATGAAACCACGCAAAGGAATGCAACTAAAGACAAAGCATTCCATCTGAGGATCTCCTTCATTTGACATCAGTAATATTGCTGCTGATTTGTATGAGAGAGTGAGACTTCCTGAAATATATTACCGTGTCAGAGTTTAACTTGTTTTTGTACATAAAGTTAGTGTATGAATTTATCTCCCTCCCCCCGAAATTGTTACTGAAATTTAAAATGAGTAGTTACTTTTTCATTAAAAATCAAAGATCCTGGTCTTCAAAAGAAGAAAGAAAGAAAGAGAGAGAGAGAGAGAGAGAGAGAGAGAGAGAGAGAGAGAGAGAGACTGGAACTTGAAGTGCTCTATTTCCCCTTTGCAATTGGAATGGGGTTGATCTGGATTTACTGTAAGACATGTAAAACAGACATTCCAAAATAAGACATTCCAAAACACACAGCTCAGGAGTATTTCAGCTAATAAGCTTCCTTTACTTTGTTTTCTCTTGTCTAATAAACACTGACCCAGTGATTACCCGGATCTCACAATACTTTCTCAGAATATTCGGAAATACTTGAGTGGCTCTTGTCAACTCCCTTCCTAAGTGTAGCACATGTGCTCAATTTGGAGCTGTTCTCTCCTTGCTAATCTCAGCTATGGAGACAGGACATAAGACCGAACAGAGTGGTGTGGCTTTTATAAGATACTGAGGGCACATCAGGAGGAAAGGGGATGATATCTGAATCACAGCCACTGGCCTAAAGGGGTGGAGGTCAGCCTCAGGGGGTTGTCCTCCCCCCTACCCCCCCTTATGTCCTGGAGGGAGGGAGCTGGAGCTGGGAGGAGGATCCCAGGTATTCAGATCCTTCTGAAGGCCTGATAGGCTCCTCATTACTTTCCAAGATGTCCTTCTGTTTTCCTCGGGGATTACAGATTCCCTGGGACCTTGCTCATTCTTAGAACTGTAAGCCAGACGAGTCCAGTGTCACTGCTGAAGACACAACCCACTCAGGAATATACGCGCTCATCCTGCACTGAAGGTAGATCAGTGATTCATCTGGTTAGGATTCTGTGCTCATTTCAACACAGAAATGTTAAGGGGATGCAAACAGCTAGCAGCACCAAACCTACCCTTTCCTCAGAGCAAACCAGCCCTAAAAGGCCAGAATTCTGGCCCTCAAATTTTAATGCTGCTTCTTCTGAGTGCTTGTCTAGCATGGCTTTTGAACTGTCTGCCATCGTCCCACACCAGTCTCTTGCACAACAAAGAGGAGCCACCTACTCCCCTCAGAGTCCTCAGCCTAGTAGCTTCATTTAGCAATGGGAAGGAAGGGGCTCTCTCTCTCTCTCTTTTATAGTACTGACAGTATTTTGCCTAAAATACTAGGGAATTTTTT
This sequence comes from Rhabdomys pumilio, assembly GCA_030674055.1. Classification (NCBI taxonomy): domain Eukaryota; kingdom Metazoa; phylum Chordata; class Mammalia; order Rodentia; family Muridae; genus Rhabdomys; species Rhabdomys pumilio. The sequence continues at coordinate 174,840,128 of JANHMN010000001.1, read as the reverse complement.
CATGTCTTCTCCATAAGTATCAGGACCTTACATTTACCTCTCCTATGAAGCTTCCCTTGAGGCAGATTGGAGCAGGAGGGAGTTTGTGTGTGAAACACCCTGTCAAGGACACTGCTATTTCCACACATAATCCTTGCAATGGCTCCATGGGGAGGATTATCACTGCTTTATAAATAAACAAAGGATCAGGAGTATTGATCAAAAACACAGTGTGAGAGAGTCAGAGCTGCAAGCCAAGCTAAGGCACACCTCACATGGAGGAGCACACCTTTCCAACTGTCACTCAGCAAATATCTAGACCCCACTCGAGGGACCAGGCCTGTGTGACAGAGTGCAACGGTAGACCAGATGAACCTTCTGCTTGTACTGGCATCTTGAAGTATACTTGAGAGGAGAGGAAAAACCTGGAAAGGAATAATGTGGCTACAGGAACAGGCGGAGACCAGGGAACTTGCTCTGAAGCTGAAATTATTTTTTTTGTGTGAAATTATTTTTTATTGTGAAATTATTTTATTTCACAATATTGAAATAGCACTGTTGTTTAATAATCTCCATGTCCAATAAAGACAGTTTGATGTTTTGACCTGCCTTTTCCCAGGAACCTATCACACTATCTACATTGTGGACGAATCCAACATCCTAACCTCTGTCAAAGCTTCTTCCAGCTCTTTTACATTTCCTTCCTTTACCCTTTCTAACCCTCTGCAATCCTCAGGCAGCTGGGCATTGGCTTCTGTCACAGTAGCTTAGTTAACAGTCTGCATTTTATGTAAGTGCAATTGGCTTCTGTCAGTGTAATGAATCATAGATTTACCCATGCTTTTCCATGGAAGAGCTATTTATTTTTTATTATTGCTGAGAAGTATTCCACTATATGGATACATCCTAGTTTGCTTATCCATTCATCTATTAGTGGATATTTTGACTGTCTCCAGCTGATGATTATGATAAAACAAGTCACTATTGCATATTCATTGTGTACATTAAAGCAAGATGAAGTCAGAGGTCTGAAGGTGCACAGTCCTGTCTAAATTTTCTCTGCTGATCAACTGTGGCAAGGAGGAAGAGGCACTCACTTGATTTCTTCCATAGGACACCATCCTATGATAATTCATAGTTGCTTCCCTGTGTTGCCAGGTGTCATTCATTAAGACAGACACTACTCCCCATACTCAGATGAGTAACTTTACACATCTGCATCTATTTGACTGGAGTAAGGTATCCTTGGTTACTCATCAATGCATGATTTCTGGACTCCGGTGAGGGAAGGAACTGTTTCCAGAAAAGCTTTGCATTTTCATTAGAAGACTGGGAAAAGACTAGCTTTCAACTATGTGGGTGGCATCACCCCATCCTTTGTGGCCAGAATACAATGAACTAATGGAGAAATGGAGTTGCAGTCTCTAGCTGAGTGGAAACATTCTTCCTCCCTGATTATCAGTGTCCCTGGTTCTCCAGCCTTCATACTCAGTCTGAAAAACATCGTTTACTAAATTCCCCAGCTAGCAAACAGATCTCAGGATTCTTCAGCCTCCATAATTAAGAAAAACAATTCCTACTGTGAATCTCTTTTTATAGACCCATATCTTTATCATGGCTCTCTTTCTCTAGAGATCCCTCACAAGTACACATGGTTATGCACAGACATGTGCCACAGTTTCCTATCCTTGTCTTACAGAGGTACTGATTATGGCCATTTCCCACAAGGACAGTGAACACAAGTCAAGCAGAGACTGCATAGAATCCTTAATGAGACCTATTAATGCCAAGTGGTCAGGGACCTCACCCAGAGGCCTCAGAGTTAAGTCTAATGGCTTTGATCAAAGGCTAAGTGTACCCCATCCTCCCACATGTCCTGGGAAAGCAGCAAACAGACATGCTGTGATAATCCAGGATAAAAATTTACCACAACAAAAGAGGAAGTCACATGCTCAGCATAGCTTTCCAATCCCCTCACTGTTTATCCATCACTGCAGTCTGTCAAGTTGTCTTCCGTGGAAACCAAGAAGCCACCTCACACCCTTAATGATAAGGACGAGGGAGTAAGAAAATCTCTTCTTACCTTTCAGTCCTTGTCCCTGGGACTGTGACATTGATAAGATCTCTGTCTAGTGTGACATCAGATCCATGAGAAGCCCAGCTCAACTATCATCTCAGAGGCAGCAGGCTTGCCCTCTATTAAAAATATATATGAATTCCTTTGTATCAGTTTATGCATGCCAATCCCTAGCTTGACAAGTTGATGCAATACACTTGATTATCATACTAAACCATCCAGGGCAAGGAGACAGCACAGTCAGTTAAGTGCTTTCCGCAGAAGCATAAGGAATTGAGTTTGATCCCTAGAATTTGCATGTACAAAAAATTAAAATCCAGGCTCACTAGCACATGATTATAATTTCAGTGATGGTGAGGCAGAGATGGGTAGATCCCTAAAGATCATGGTTGTGGTGATTTCAATGAGATACTCCCCCAAAGTCTTGGATATGTGAATACTTAGTCCTGACTTGGTGGCTGTTTGGGGGGTTTAGGAGTGAGGCCTTGCGGAAGGGAGTGTGTCCTTGCAGGTAGGCTTTGAAGGTTCAAAAGACTCATATCATTTTAAGTTAGCTCCTTCTGTTCCCTATTTATGGTTAGAGATATGAGCTCCCAACTACTGTTCCAACCAGCTGCCACTAACCTAACATCTCTGCTCTACCATCATTGACTCTAACTCTCTGGACCTGTAAGCCCGAAAAAAAACTCTTTTTTATTTTTTTCAACAAGTTGCTTTGGTTATGGCATTTAATCACAACAGAGAAGCACTAAGACTACTTAGGTCAGCCTAACTAAGTAAATAGGGTCATTCTAAACTAAAAAGTAAGTTCTAGGTCAGTGAAAATCCCTGTCTCAAAAAATTAAGGTGGATGGATCCTGAGGAATAATATCTGAAGTTGTCTTCTGACCTGTACACATACATGCACAAATACACACCAACACAACATGAACATGAATACATATACATGTGCTCATATGCACAAAATTAAAAACTATTAAATAAATAATAAATAAATAAAACCCGCAAATGGCTCTATTTGGTATGACTTCTGTGAAAACCATAGCCTTTTTCTAGGTTTCATGACCCTATCTACTGTCTCTCTACATAACCTTCTCTGAGTCTATCATTGAGGGAGTGGTCTAAGGCTGAACTACACAGAGCAGGCAAGTTTGTCCAGCCACCAGTACAAAAGAAAATGAGCTCAGTTCAACATGTCCCATTTTGTTTCTGTCATCAATGCACAGTGCAAGCTGGCAAAGAACTGACAAGGCTTCCAGTTATTTGAGCCACAGCTTCTCAGTGTGTTAATTCTTTCATTATTTAAGTAGATGTGTGTAGACAAGAGTGTACCAAACTTGGAACTGCTTCCTACTGTGTGCATTGAATGAAGACACAGCCTCACTTGTATTCTAATATGACCACTGGAAGGAAACCTTAAACCACACCTAAATTTCAGCTTGCATCTATCCTTGATAGTCGGGTCATGTGTTTTCTTATGCATGGAAGAGACTGGCTACAGTGTCATTGGGAGTCCATTTGTAGACTTTGTAAGCAAGAAGCATATTTCAGGGAGGGTAACAAGAACTGTACAGCCGTTGGTGTGTCTTTAGAATACTTCTGGCTGCCTTTTATGTTACTTGTATAACTTTGAACAGAATGCATATCCTCTTTGGTTCTCTGGAAAAAATAAAAATAGTAACATTTTTTCAAGTACTCAGGATTGTATGAGAAAGCACTTAAAGTGCTTACCCGTGGTCCATGATATCAGCAGGAGGTGGATGCCTGAGAACTCTCTTCTTCTGCTGCTTTCCTCCTCTTCTTGATTCTCAGATATCTAGTTGGCATCAGTCTCACTGGAGGATGCCTAGGTTCTTGCCTATGAAAAGAAACATTCAAAGTAAAGCCATGCTGTCTCCAGTTGATATTCTGCATGAATTAAGATGTTTACAGGCATTTGCAACCACAGTTGGGGATGAAAAGAATGACTTATGCTCCTATCCCATATGGTCTGGTACAGTAGAGCTCAATGGGATGTATCACACTGACAAATGCATGCTCAGAGACAAAACCATGAGAAAAGCGATATTCATGGACAATAGACTTTTACTCACAGTTCATGTCATAAGGTAGAAGACTCTGCAAATGCTATGAGCCTAAGTACAAGGGCAGAAGATCTGATATATGACTATAAATGCCTACCCTATTTTGATCACACACACACACAAAAGAAAACGACAGGCTATGTCACACGCTTGCTGCAGTAGCAATATTGGAAAACCCTGGAGCCACAGGATGACATGCAGCAGAGGAGATTTTCAACATCCCCATTTCATTCTGCTGTATCTCACAAACTTTTTTGCTCTTTCCACTCACAAATATGTTTATGCTGATGAAAATTATCCAGCTTTGGACCCTAGTCCAAGTTCATACCAACCTCTGCTTCTTTCAATAAAGTTTTATAGAGACACAGAGATATCTATTTTTGTCTACATTGCCTATGTCTATGGTTGTGCCATTATGTCAATATTGAGTAGTGGTGACAAAAACATTATTGCCCACAAAGCTTAAAATGCTGGCTGTCTGGTCCATTACAATAAAACCTTTGCTGACTCCTGTCTTGACAATAGATTACACAAGCTAAACCCAATCTGTGGTTCATAAAACACTGTAATCTTGGAATTGAATAAACGTAATGGGGTGTTTTCAGGAAAGAGTCTCAAAGTTTAGTAAGTGTAAAGCCTTCATATTATGCAGGGAAGTTTCTGGAAGAATATTCAAAAACCACATTAGGCTTCTGCATGCTGTGTATTTCCAGAGAAAGGAATGTTGTGGTCAGAGTGTCTTAGTCTCATTTTTTAAAGAAACCTAAAGCAGCAATCTCAGGTGTTACTACCTTTTTAGAAAGCAAATGGAATATGCCAGAAGGAAGAGGAGAGAAGATGAGAAAAAAGCCGGCATTACCATGGAGGCTCCGATTACTCATAGCTGGTGTTGATCTCTGTGAGCACTACCTCAGGATTGCCTTTGGCACAAGACACAAGGGAAAAGAGGAAAATCCATCCATGAGACATTAAGCTCAGAGAAGGGACCCAGGGTGATCATAGGCATTGCGAGGTGCAGGTGCACCTTCCTGCCATCAGAGCCCTGTGGAGGTGTTGGCCAGAGATGCAGCTACAAGAGGAAGTGAGCTGGAAAGTCCTGAAGTCACAGCCTTGAATTCTAAAATCAGCCAAGAGACTGTTCTGAGTGTCCCAGGGCCATCTGGCTTCTGTTTCAGGAATGTTGAACTGGTTATGTCACAAACTACCAACATTCCTCACAATGGTCTACATTTCCAGACCACACTTGCTCGACTCCTTCTACAACTCACAACTCTGAGATTGCTTCTAGCTGTTAATAGATTGCCAACTTGCAAATATTTAGAATCACTTTTGAGATGAACCTCAGGATGTGTCTCTGAGGGATTTCAAATTTAGGTTGACTGAAATAAGAAAACCCACCCCAAATGCTCATGAGCAACCTGGACAGACTACAAAGAGGAAAGCTGAGTACATCTCAACAGTCATCATCCTCTGCTTTCTGATTATATACAGGATATGATCAGCTGGCTCACATTCCTGAACACTGCCCCCGCCCCTGCCTCCAGGTTAGACTGTACTCTCAAGTCATGAGCCAAAATAAACCCTTTCTTCTTTAAGATGTTTTTGTCAGGTATTTAGTTACAGCAATGAGAAAGGTAAACAGTCCAGTGCCATGGTTATATAACATAAACCACTGACACTTCTTCTTTTTTTCTGTTTTGTCAAGAGAGGGTTTCTCTCTGTAACAGCCCTGGCTTTCCTGGAACTCACTTTGTAGATGAGGCTGGCCTCAAACTCACAGATATTCTCCTGTTTCTGTCTCCTGAATTCTGGGATTAAATGTGTATACCAACAACAACAACCAGTCAGCATAATGACCCTTCCTTAATTGCCTCTGAGCCAGTGGCTTCTTTTCTGCATCACTCTCCATCATGGGCAGCCAAGTACAGTGAAAATAATGGAAATCTTCAGACCCAAGACCCAGGTTATTCAACCTCTGCAAGTATCTGTCTTCTGATGTCCAGAAGGAAGCAGGCAGGACGGGGTGGCATGTGGGATTACAAAGCAGCTCCTGTCAAAGTCATGCCTGCAGTAGCTCCACAATACATTGTGACTGTTGTTTATTTTTGCTTCTCAATGACAGTGCTACTTCATTTCCATGACTTCCTCTCTTCACTATATAACCTATTGTGCAATTTCATCTTTCAATTCCTTTTAAGTCATCTTCTGATATTGATTGAATTTTGTCCCCTCAGGGAAATTCATATATTAAAATCTCAACCTCCATTGGGCCTGTATCTGGAGTCATGTTTTTAAAGAGGTAATTAGAAGTTAATTTAGGTCATAATGGTGGGAAGCTTATTAGATAGGATTAGCATCCTTAAAGAAAAACTATCAGAGACTAGGTGGGCTAGTAAAATACTTTCCACACAATCATGAGAACCTGAGTTCAAATCCCAGAGCCCTCATAAAGAGTCAGATACTCATAGTGCATGCTCAAATCACAGCACAGAGGACACAGAATCAAGTAGTTCCTTAGGGACTGCTGAATAGTCAGCCTGGTCTAATGAGAAAGCCCAGATCAATGAAAGATCTTGGGTCTTCCTTGTTACTTACCTTCTTGGGAGTCTGTGGATTGTAGCATGGATATTCTCTATTTTACATCCACTTCTAAGTGCGTATATACCGTGTTTGTCTTTCTGGGTTTGGGTTACCTCATTCAGGATGTTCTTTTCTACTTCCATTCATTTGCCTGAAAATTTCATGATCTTCTGTGTTTGCAATATTTGGGTAATATTCCTTTGTGTAAATGTACCACATTTCCTTCATCCATTCTTCAGTTGAAGGACATGGGGGTTGTTTTCAGTTTCCTGATATTACAAATAAAGCTGCTACGAACACGGTAGAGCAAGTGTCTTTGTGGTATGGTAGAGCATCTCTTGGGTATATGCCCAGGAGTGGTATAGATGGGTCTTGGGTCTGAAAAGCTGCCAAATTGATTTTCAAAGTGTTTGCACAAATTTGCACTCCCAGCTATGGAAGAGTGTTCCCCTTGCTCCACCACCTCACCAGCATGTGCTGTCACTTGATTTTTTGATCTTGGCCATTCTGAAGGGTGTAAGATGGAATCTCAGAGTTGTTTTGATTTGCATTTCCCTGATAACTAAGGGTGTTGAACATTCAAGGGCTTTCCAGTCATTAGAAATTCCTCTGTTGACAATTCTGTTTAGCTCTATACCCCATTTTAAAATATTAGGTTATTTGGTTTGTTGGTGTCTAATTTCTTGAGTTCTTTATGTATTTTGTATATTAGCTGTCTGTCAGATGTAGGGTTGGTGAAGATCTTTTTCCATTCTATAAGCTGCCATTTTGTCCTTTTGACAGTGTCCCTCACCTTAAAGAAGCTTTGCAGTTTCATGAGGTCCCATTTATTAATTGTTGATCTTAGTGGCTGAGCTGTTGGTGTTCTGTTCAGGAAGTTGTCTTCTGTGCCAATGTGTTCAAGGTTATTCCCTACTTTCTCTTCTATCAGATTTAGTGTATATGGTATTATGTTTTAAACAAAGAAAGCATCTAATTGGGGGCTTGCTTACAGTTTCAGAGGCTTAGTCCATTATCATAATGGTATGAAGAATGGCACCATATATAGTAGGGAACAGCTGAGAGCTACATTCTGATCCACAGGCAGAGAGGGGTTTTATGGGTGAGACTGAGCCTGGCATGGGCACATCTAATCCAACAAGACCATACCTAAATGAGCTTAAAGCCACCATTATCTAAACTATCACAGATGCCCACAATCTTCATCATCCTTCTGGTCTAAGGACCTTTTATTCCTTGTCTTCACCTAAAACTTTCATGTCTATCTTTGACCTACCCATTAAGTATATAAGCTGAGTTTGAAATCTGTTTGACATTCCCAGTAGGTAGCCCTCAGGCACAGTAACTTATCATCTCTAACCCTAAATTTTCTTATTCTTAGATAGATTCAGTTTATACTTTCTACCCAATGTTGTGCTGAACAAAGGAGATCACAGAAAAACATGTATCACTGTATAAAGATACAGAAAGACAGACAACCAGATACCCTGAGCTAGCATCCTTATACTGGGTATCCCATACTATACCAAGTGATGGATGAGACTTGTTGGTTTTTAGCCTGTGTATAATACCCATTATAAATATTAGAATCACACAGTGTGTCCCTGAGAAGACCAAGGTTGCAAACAGAGCAGTGACATCCAGGAACATCTTCAACAAGGTGACTGGACTGTGCTCGGCCAACATGAATGTCCTGTGCTCTGCCACATCTCTACTGTGCTCATAATATGTACAATAATAGCAGCAAGTGTTCACACTGCTTAATGGCCTTTTGATTTCTCTTTTCTGGCTATCACTCACCAGCTATTCCTCTCCTACCACTGTTTGTGTGGCCTGGGACAATTACATTTTCCTCTAGGAACTGGCAGGTGTACTACAGTGTATATTGGCTTTTCCCTCATCACTCCTAGCCAAAGTTTTACTCTTCTTCCCCCATACCCCAGCACTTCATACTCTCAGTGCTATCAAAGCACCTATGACGTGGTGTGATACTGTGCTTTGGGGGCCTAATTTTCTTGGCTGCTATAATTTTCACAGTTTGAGGATCAAAGCTTGGGCCTCATGCATGCTAGGCACGTGCTGTAGCACCAAGCTACATGCCCATTCTGTGGGCTCTGAGTTTGTCTTCTCTGCTGGATCACCAGCTCTGGGTCAGCAGGAAACTGACTGGTTCATTTCTGTGTGCACCACATGCAAACAAACTGCCTACCAGAGCAAGAAGGCAATAAGTACTATAAGGGAGGTTGAACTGAGCACATGACTTGCCAAAGCTTTGGCGTTTTGAACAAGTGAGGTGAGAAAGAACCCGGGAGCCAGCAAAGGACCTCTAACTGTGACTATCAAACAAAGGGACACACACAAGGAAGCTTCACAACAGAAAAAAATGAATGAAAATGGGGGCCTTACATTTCCACTAATAGTCTTAATATCAAGTACACCAGTGGTGGTAAGGCAATAGACTTGGATCTTCTACTAGGGTATTACCAACAACAGGGCTAAATCCTTGAAGGCTAATATTTTTCACAAAATGAGGCGCTTCAAGGTGCATCTGAATGCATGGGGATACGGGAGCTGTTGCCGCTTGGAATTTAAGAACTCTCATGTATTGTCCAAATGTCCATATCTCAACAATATTCATAGGACTTACTCAAAGGCATAAGGGTATGTACACACCTGAGTACATGAGATGAGATAACTTCTGGCTACGTATTTGGGAGTGCTAGAAATGGGTGTTTTTCTATATCTGAGAAATCAGAGTAAAACTGCATGCTCACCAGGGCAGGAAAACTTTCAAGACCACAAAGTAGAAATGGAAATTTGATCACATACAGCTTATGTACTGTCTCCCCCAAATCCACCAAACTACAGCAAAGGATTCTGTTCAAATGAGTAAACTTGAAACACAATGTGTGGTAGCTCATGCTGATAATTCTAGCACCCAGGAAGTAAAAGGAGAAGGGGCAGAAGATCAAAGCCATCCCTGATATATAGCAAGTTTCATTTGGGGCTGGATGAAACTCTGTGTTAAAGATAATGTATAAGAAGAAGAAAAAATTCGCGAGGAGTGAGAGGAGAGAAAACACTCTTTTTTTTTTTTTTGGAGTGTTTGGAGGCTGAGAAGCAGATGGGTGAGTGGCAACTGTCTTTGCCATGGGGAGCCAACAGTGGAGAGAGTCAGGAATCAATCCAAATAAGACTGTAAAGTCCTGGAGAGGCTTAATAGTTGACAGCATTGTGTGTCATCTCTGGAAGTAGGGTAGGATGGTGGGGAGACTAAGCAAAGAATTGTCAATTGCTTGAAAGCTCTGTAGCTGTCAAAGCTACCACCAGCTGTGTGACATCATCAAGATGAGCTGCTTAGGAGTCTGGTTGCCTGGCTGCAAATGCCAGCTGGTGGTTTACTGCCCAGAGGTCCTGGACAAGTGTCGTCATCACTCTGTGCTTTAGATTCTGCATCTCAGAACCAGAATATTAACACTTCCTTCTTCTGTCTCTTTAAAGCCAAGATTTACAAAATATGTACATCAACATCTGGCACATAGTAAATCTTTATAAAGAAGTAAATAAATAGAGTTTTCACTCCCAATTACACTTTACTAAAATCTAGCCTCATCCTGACAACAAGGAGACAAGAATTTTGCTCCGAGAATGGAAGATACTCTAAGTAGGGAGCACTAAATATATTGCAAAAACAATAGTATATGCAAAAGTGGCCTTTAGGTATCTCACAGGTTATAAACAACTATCACTTTCTCTTTGGAAACCTGAAAACTGGTACCTAACCCAACTTTCCCAGCAGAAGTTGAGAGGAGCCTTTCTTAGAAAATCCAACTATCCAGAGTAGACAGCAGCAAGGACATCAATCTCCAGGGCTCTGGTAACATTTGCAGACTGCTCCTCTCAAAATAGAGCTCACTGCCTGGGAGCTATATTCAGACATTAAGAGCTGGTGATGAACTTCTAAGCCATCTGACTGTCCTTCCACCTGACTGACCAACCACTGGGCATGAGAAGACATCCATTGGCATGGATAAAGAGGACAAAACCCCAAACAGACAGGAACAACCATCAGAAAAGGAGAAGGCAACACAACTACCAATGGGGAAAAAAAAGAATGCCAAGTGATTTCAAAAGAAGAAAAGGGGGAAAGGTGGAAAAAGAGTTTTCTTAGCAATTGAAAACATTAAAGTAGGATCCAAGAAATACCGAGTTTGAAAGGCAAGTTTAAAACATCACAGAAAGCCAAAAGTCAGGCAGACAGAAAGAAAAAGATTGGAAAGTCTTTTTTAACTTTAAAAAGGAAAACTAATATTATTTCCAAAAAAAGTACATAAGAGATAATTATTAGTAAAATAATTCAGGCAAATTTTCAAAAGTAAAAGATGTGAGTTCCAGAATGAAACACTTCATCAAAAGTCCAGAATCAGACACATTCGCAAATCAGCTCAATAGCATTTTATAAAAGTAAGAGTTGAGAGAAGATTGTAGACGTTTTCAGAAAGAAAGCACAGTCAAATACACCACATAAGGAAGCAGGTGAACTTGTAACTTTAAACAACTGAACTAGATACTATAAGCAATAGAAATATAAGTTCATGTCCTAAAATAAATATTATTTCCAAGTCACATCGAAATTTATACTCAAGAACATTTGAATCCAATACAGGAACAGGATAAAAAATATTTACATGATATAACTTTTCACAAAACTTACCTTCCTGTTGTTTGAAAAGTTTCACATGAAGAGCCTGACAGTCAACTAATGTTAAAATTCACAGAACAGTCAAAGAACAGAAGCCAAACAATCCTACCTGAATTGGTGTCCAGGGTGGGGGTTGCGAGTCTTCCTTAAGCGTTAAGTGCTGATCTGCTTGCTAAGTCCTGTCTGATAAAGACAGTTTGTAAGAAGCAAAAATATCAAACTTAATTCAAGTAATTTAACTGAATCTTAGAGCAAAGAAAACTTACAGAATCATGAAAATATTCAGCATTCAACAAATTAAAAGTAAAATGACTGCGTGGGAAATTCACAATAAGTAGATTTTAAAAATTAGCCACTTGGGGAAGAAAGGAAGAAGAAAGGGGAACACCAGTGAGTTGAAGATGTTTCAATAGAAAATGTCCGAAATCGTATCTACCAAGAAAAACTGCTAGAAGAATAAACATCATGTTAATGAAATATGTAAATATTTCACAAAGACTCCTGTAAGTATAGTCTTTGGAGTAAAAAGGCAGATTTGACAAAAAATAAAATGTTTTGAAGAAATAACCCAAAACATTTCAAACTGATAATATTATAAAACTCTCCATCCAGGTGCTTAAAAAGCACGAGGAAGATGGAGAAAACAGCAGTAAAGCCCACTACCACTGAAAATCAATAAAGATGAAAATCTTAACGGCACCCAGAGAGATAAAGAGAAACTGAAATAAAGAGACAGTAGTCTTCTCAGCCAAAGACAAGCAACTGGGACAACGGGGAACATCTCTGCAATACTAAAAGGAAAGCAAAAAGCAGAAACTAAGTCTACAGGCACTGAAAATATCCCTCAAATGAAGGCAAAACGAATACAAGCCAGACATACAAAAGCAGAAAGAATCCATTATGAACAGACACACGCTACAGTAAACAGCACAGAATACAGTGAGAATGGTAGAAGGAATGTGATCCCAGAGAGAGTGGATCCAGGCAAACCAACAAAGACCACCAAAAATGGTGGTGGTGGTGTGTGGGATTTAATCATGTGTTTAAAATCTCTTTTAAAAAAATTCTGATTATTTAAAGTAAAAGTCATATACTTTACAATGCAGATTGTGGCTTAAGTATATATAGAACTACAGTGTTTGAAAATGACAGTACCAGGCAAAGAGGGAAAACATTGGAAGAACAGTGAGGTAAAGATGTGATGGGCGATGGATAGATGGATGAATTTTAAAAGAACCACAAATCAATCAATACCTAAGCCTAACTAATTTGGTGACACAGTAGATTAATGAGGTATCAGCAAACGCATTCAATCTGAAAGAAAGCAGAAGGAAGGGGGACAGAGAACATGAAATAATTAAAAGTGAACTAGCAAATTGTTGTTTGAACTTAACCAAATTGCCAATCATATTAAAGGCAGAAGATTTAGCCATTCCAATAAAATGCAAAATAAAAATTTACCCACTGAGCTTTAAAATGAAAGACCAAATATATGTGACCAACAGAAATATGCACTTAAAATAGACAGAATGAATAACCTAAAGGAACCAGACAGAAGAAGACATGCCCTGCTAGCTCCATACAAAGTTCAGAACAGAGAATAGTATCAAGAAAACCAGAGGCAGTTCAGAAAAATAAGAGATTGGTTCATCAAGGTGACATAATTTTTCTAATAGTTTGTTCATATAACAGACCTTTATACTAAGTACAGCAACAATAAATCTGCAAGGAGAGAAAAGGGAAAAATCTACTGTTTGGATCTGGTTTAATACCCTCAAAACTAATAGGAGAAATGAGCAGAAAATCAGAACAATGTAACAAACTGAGTAAACTATCAACCAAATTGACCTCACTGATATTTATAGACTAGTCCACTAAACCAGGAGGGTAACTGAGGCAGGAAATCAAGGCAGAAACCTGGAGGATGGAACAGAAAAAGAGAGTATGGAGGAAGACTACTTACTGTTTTATTTCCCCTGACTTGCTCAGCTATCTTTTTAATTCAGCCCAGACCCACCTGCCCAGCAATGGCCCCACCCTTAGTAGCCTGGGTTTTCTCATACCAATCAGTAGTAAAATTACAATATCCCACAGACACACTTATAGGCCAACCTGGGAGAGGCAGTTCCTCAAGTGAGATTTCCTCACTGCAGAAATTTATAGGTCTGTGTCAATTTAAGAAAATAATGACACAAGCAATAAAACAAGTCATAATTATTTTTAAAGAATTAATTCAAGGATAGTATGTTCTCTGAATATAATAGGATTAAACTAGACACCAATGACAGAAAGAGATCTGAGAAATCACTGAATATTAGTGACACACAGGTCAAAGAATCAAAACAAACAAAAAACCAAGATGAGTTATGAATTAAAAGCACAACATACCAAAAGTTGTGGAAAGCAACTCACACTACTAAATGAGACAGACTTTCCACTGCTAAGTATTTACATAAGATAATTAGCAATCTGGGATAGAGACTGTCTCAGCAGTTAAGCTCCCTTACTCTTCTTCCAGAGTACTGGAGCTTGTTTCTAACTGCCTATAACTAGAACCAGAGGACCTGGTGCTCTCTTCTGACCTCCTGAGGTGCACACACACACATACACACACACACACCAGATACAACCACACAGACACAAACACACACACACACACACACACACACACACAGAGAGAGAGATACAACCACACAGACACACAGTATTTACCAACACAGACACATTCATCTACATAAATAAAAACTAAAGAGAGTTTAGAAAAAAGATCTGTGTTCCAGACAGCAAGATGACTCAGAAAGTAAACATGTGCTACTAAGCCTGACAACTTGAACTCAGTTCCCAGAACCCTCATGGTTGAGAAAACCAACTCCCACAAGTTTTCCACAGACCTCCAAACATACACGTTCAGTTTGACACACATGTGCCCCCACACATATACACACGATAAATAAATAAAGATAAAATCTATGCCTATGTAAATACTTCTATGTGTTGAACGATTCTATTTATATACAATTTTAGAAAATTTAAAGTATCCCAAATGTTAGAAACAACAGTAACTACCTAGGGAGAGTAAGTATGGGGATTATTAGAATTGCCATATCACCCAGGACACAGGCAAGTATCTGTACATGGACATTCATATTCATAGTGAATAATATAGTCTCAGGACAGGCTTGGGTATATAGGTACTTATAAAATTGTTCTGTGTCCAATTTGCATATCATCTCTTTGGGGTCTTGAAAAAAATAGAGGAACAGTAGATCTGGAGGAAAAGAGAAGTTGGGGAGGGAGGGGACTGGGAGGAATGGAGAGAGAAGAGAGGCTTCAGTTGGGATGTATTCTATGGAAGAAGAATAAATTTAAAAGAACACCATTTCTGACAGATTTTATAACTTCTCCCACAAGAAAAGGGTAGCAACAATAGTTGCTCATACATCCATGACCACTAGTCTCTGGAGCCTGATTATATTAAATACCATTAATGTTTTTGCTTTTCAAGTTTAACAATGTCATCTATTTAATTGACTTAATTATGACTATGCTACACTCACTATGCTACACTCTGAATCTTGTCACCCGGAAACACTGGGTTCCAGAATCTTCTTTATAAGCCATTATTGTATTTTATTAACAGTGACCACACAATGCAATATTTTAGGTATTGAGACAAGGTCTTCCATGTGACCCATGCTGGCCTTGAATGCACTATGTCCCAAGCTAACTTTGACATTACAGTGATCCTACTGCCTCTGTTTCCCAAGTTCACAATTACAAACATGTGCCACTGTGTACAACTCACAACATAGTTCTTAATCAGAGTACACAAGAAAATGTGGGAGAAAGTTCAACTTCTCGTATTCCTAAATTCAATGTGTGGTATTTTACAATATAAAAGTAAAATAACACATCATCATCCAACTGTATCATCTCAAAATCCTTGGACCAAAATGACTGCATTGCATTTCTAGAATGAAATTTCCACCAATATTGACAACACACCTTCTTTTCAAATATCTCAAGTAGGTAAGTACAGAAGAAGCCCATGGGTCTAGAGAAAAGAATCCTCTTAGCTATACAAGGAGATAGCTTTAACCTGAATGACATAAGACTAACAATCAAAGAGAGGGCAATGCCATCACCTGACTTGCCAGCAAGTCAGACATCTGTCAAAGTCTTATTGCATAAAAGAGCAATAGTCTTGAAAGGGCTCAAAAAATACAAAAACACGTGACCATATAAACTACCATAGAGTTGTCACAGACTGTGAAAAAAGTGTAGTGCCCATTTTGGTAGCCATGGATGAGAAGGCACACATAAAGTCATCCTGCTACCACTGACTGCCTTTGCTTGCTGAATACGAGATTGTTGAAATAGGAATGAAAATATCCAGATCCACACAGAGTCCATATGCTAGAGGATACTGTGTGCTGCTAGTAATCCAGAAGCCTAAATTCACCATGTATCTAACATGAGTAAGAATAGCCCTAAATCAGCTGGTTCTTGTTGTTTGTTTTGGTTGACCAATCCCACAAAGTAAACACCATGTCATATCCTTATCCCAGAACTGTAGGTCCAAAATATCCCTTAAGGTGAAAAGTTGAAGCCTTAGGAAATCTGATTGATTCCACATATTTGCTGGAAGATTGCTAAATACCCATAAAGGGGAAACAGACACTAAGCTTGCATGTCACCAAGTGGTTCAACATATATATAAACAAGATACCTCTGCCAGCTCTGGTACAGCTAGTCCCAAACCTCTGATCCTGTCCCTTCTAAGTATTTTCAATTACTAGTAACTAGGTGGTTTTAACTCAAATATTGGTTTGTAATTTACACACAAACACACACACAAAAAAATATCATGTATGAAATTCAGTTCCCTCCTCCTCCTCCTCCTCCTCCTCCTCCACTTCTTCTTCTTCTTCCTCTTCCTCTTCCTCTTCCTCTTCCTCTTCCTCTTCCTCTTCCTCTTCCTCTTCCTCTTCTTCTTCTTCTTCTTCTTCTTCTTCTTCTTCTTCTTCTTCTTCTTCTTCAAGTTTCCATATAGAAAATAATACTTTGTGAGTGAAATAGACTCTACCTAAGCTAATTTAGGTTAACACAAGTGAGTGTGGGATTTAGTAGTTTTGGAAAATGGGAAGTCAAAGAGTAGAATTGATTTAGGAAGGAACTGACTCAAAATACCATCAAAACATCATCTTTTTCTTCCTCCTTCTTCCTGCTCCTTTTCCCCTTGTTCCTTCTCCCCTCTCCCTTTCCCTCTCCTTCCCCCTTTCTCCTCTTCCTCCTCTTTCTTTCTCCTCCTCTTTCCTTGTCTTTTGTGAGTCATAATATCATCTTTCATCTCAATTCTGTTTTGTTTTAACCCTGGAAGCCAGACATTGGACATAGTGAGACACAATCAGAAATGTGACCAATCGGGCCAATGGCCTATAATTACCCATTCTATTACCCTGTTGCTCCATTCTCTAGTCTCTTTGATCTCCCCATTACTTTGTTCAGTCTCTTCCCCAGAAAAGCCTTTCATAAATCTTAAGGACAGAAAAACCAAAGGATGAGCCAAAGGCACCCTTCAGGCCAGTCTCCTAGACAAATTTCTTGGTTAAAGTAAAAGCCTACCTTCTGTTCTGTATTCTATTAACTGGCCTCCTTTTTGTTAAAATCATAAAACATTTGAGGAAAAAATCATTTAATCTCACTCATTTCTGGAACACTGTTCTCTCTCACACTCATAACAAATGGGCCTGTAGAGTTCATAAGCTAGCGTCAAGGCCTATGCTTCCAGTCCTGACTACTTCTGATACCAAGGTCACCAGCATTCAATCCCAGAACCACCTCCTTGCAAGACACATGGCAAAGGTCAATTGTGAAGACCTAGAATTCTAAAGCACAGTGGGAAGATGGTGTTCTCACTAGACATATAATTTAGCTCTTTCTCCTGATGCCTTGATCCTTGTGATGGTTTCCTTCCTCCTTTCTACATGCTTATTTCTTCTAGCTCTCTAGACAACAGGATGTCTCTACTTATGCTAAGGTTGGGTCTTCTATTTTCAGTTATTGACTATACATCAACTGTTTGTGGAAACCTTCTCACAGACCCACCCACACATGTACTTTGAAATTTCCTAGGCATCTCTTAAGCCAACCAAACTAACAGTCAAGATCAAGGCTTAGGGCTGGGAAAAATGACTCAGTGGTTAGGAGCATGTACTGCTTTTGTAGAGAGGACTTGAGTTAATTTCCCAGCACCTATGTTGAGTAACTCCCAAATCACCTGTAACTCCTGCTACACTGTTTTCCATATACCTTGGATACCTTCACTCATGAAGGCCTGTTCCCAAGTATACACACACACACACACACACACACACACACACACAAATACATAAATAAAATATACAACTACTAAATACTAAATAAATAAATAATAAAAATTAAGCAATCATGAGCGGAGAACTATGAGAAAACTGAAATGAGTGTCCCACCCAGGAGCAGAGAAAAATAGAGAAATCCTTCAAATGAATATGTATATTTTATGTGCCCACATACCTACAACCCAGGGACAACAGAAGCAAGCATAGAAATAAATATAAAGCACAGATGGTTTGGTCATGTGATACTTTCAAGTGCAATCAACTTCAAGCAGAAGCTCCTCAGACTCTTTCCTATTGCATCTGCATAAAAGAATCCAAGAGCCTAGCAGATGCTGTGATGGAGTCAGAGCACTTAACAGATGAAGCTGATAAGTGGCTCTAGCAGCAACTGTCCCTTTGTCTCATGCAGTTACTTCTCTGGATCGAATCCCATTTCAGAGCCATAAAGTGCAGAAGCGACAATGTAAAATGTGCCTGCAAAGTGAAGTAAAATAAGGTTTATTCAGGGACTTCTGAGCCCAATTGTCTGTAATGAAGCTCTCATTTCTGCCTCTCCCTGGCCTCAGGAACATCACCACCAAGGCTGCTCTTTCTCTCTGCACTTAAAGCTTTCATTAGTTACAGCAGTTTTTGCCTCAAGTTCAGCACTTGTGGGTTTCCTGCATTTCCCAGTGAATGGCTTAAAGAAAGAACATTTTGCAAATCACTACTCTGTAGGTCAAAATTGTCAATTCCTTCTTAAAAACAACTGCAGCACCCCATTTTGAAAATGACTATTGTTATATAGTACTGTAAGGAAAAACCAACATTATTGAATCGAGTCATCAAGAGCAATTTAGGCCTATTTCATACCTGCCATATTTATCCCTACTCCTCCCTGGAGCTGTGGTGTGTGGGTATTTAATACCCTTCACAAGAGGAGTGTCAAGCTGGCTACACATTCTAAATAGGTCTGCCTCAAGTGTCCTGGGAATGAATGGGGAAGCTTCCCAGCATAAGTACTTTAATACACAGAAAATGAGCTGTAACAAAAATGGGCAAAACCGAGTGTGTGTGTGTGTGTGTGTGTGTGTGTGTGTGTGTGTGTGTGTGTGTTCGTGAGCTCTCATGCGTGCGTGTGCGCACCTATGCATGCATGTGTGCACGTGCAGACGAGCGCATGTATCTTATGCAAATTCGTGAAATATACTCTGTCTAAGAAACCAGAAACTCCTGGGCTGTTGTGGTTTTTCTTGCATAAAATGGGACCTGAGGTTCTGGAGCAGCAGAGGCTGTAGGCAATTGTCCCTATGACACACTTAAAACTGTTGCAAATGCGATATAGCAAACTATCGCATAGACACGGTTGCTCTGCAAACCACCTTCCAATGTGTGAACAGAGATGCCCCTCCAAAGCCACCTCAGATTAAAATGATCCTGTTGCCACCTTCGGGAGGTGAGGTAAGAAATTATAACCTACAGCAGGACCCTTGGGAATATATGAGAGATGCCCCAGTTTGTGTCTAATATGTGTACCAGGGGTCATGGAATAACAGCCAGAGCCAGCTTGTGTCTGGTAGCCTCCATCACGTGTCTGCCACACGCAGTTCATGTGACTCAGTGCCTCAGTTCTCCATGTGGTCTCTCCACATGTCTTAACATTATCAGAAGCTGGGCATCATACCAGGAGGACATGGTATGATGAACGCATACCAATCAATGTTGTGCCTACGTCAGTTTGCTGTGTCTGTCTCCTTGGCCAAGATATAATGGAGGGGTCTGCAAGGGTATGGCTTGAGGTGTGGTCATTGGAGACCACTCATGAGACAGTGTCCCACAAGCTGCTGCATGTTGTCTTCCAGTGTCTAGGAAGCCTCTTCGGAAAAGGCCTGTGTGCCTCTTCCTCTCTTACCCCCAGTTTGCCTTGTTCCCTAATTTGACTAGCAACACATAAAAGCAACTGCAGAGAATCTTTGGTTTCCTGCAAGATGAGGAATGGAAAGGGATTTCAACAGGAAGGGTTCCCAAGTCCTCTGCTGATGGCTGGAGGTTGTCATTGGCTAGGGAGAGCCATTCCCATGGTCTCTGCCAATGAGGTACTGTAGCACCTTTGTGTGTAGAGGATTTTTTTTTTATATCCTGATAACAACAGCCTTCAGCCGTTGCTCTTTCAGAAGGTATGTTTCAGCTACTCACTGACTTCTATTTCACTCAGCACTGCTAGAGAAAAGTAATGGCCAAGCCCATTTTATGAATAAATAAACTGAGGCTCAAAGCACAGTCATTTTCCCAAAAGTCACAAACCTGATGATTTCGAAGCATATCACTGGGTCACTCAAAGTCTGTGTTCCAGAGGCTCAATCACCTTTAAATGCTGTTCTGGATTAGAGGTTCTATCTAAACTCCAGGTATGCTCAACATTTTCCCTCTGGCACAGCCTTCAGGAATGCAGGTCAGATGTCCAGTACATAGCATCCTGAATTTGCATTTGCATTCAAGTTCTAATCCTGCATCTATCATATCTCAGCTCAATATCTTGAACAGTTTTACCAACTGTAAAATGGGTATCATCAGAGCCTTGAGCTATAAATAACTCATACTAATCTTTAAGGGGTACTTTAAAACTGAAGATATCTGAAACATTAATGATAATAATTATTACCAGTACCATTTCCCTCTAGGACAGGTGGATAGTCTAAATCTATCATCTGTCTGTCTGTCTGTCTGTCTGTCTGTCTGTCTGTCTGTCTAATTTTTTTTTTTGAGACAAGGTTCCTGTTTGTATCCCTGGCTGTCCTGAAACTCACTCTGTAGACCAGGCTGGTCTTGAATGCACAGAAATCTGCCTCTGCCTCCCAAGTGGTAGAATTAAAAATGTGGCTGGTGGATAGTATCTTATCTAGCAGTTTAGTTATGCCAGGTTTTCCTCAACAAATCTAGAGAGAAATAGAAGTTCTATCCCATTTCTCTCTCCTGACAGGACTCCATTTCCTAATGCAGAGAACTGTCGATTAGAAAACTGAGTCTAAGGCTATGTATACAAGGACTGATGATAGGATTCTGCCTGAACAAGAGGCTCCCACCCAACCTTATCTCAATGGGCATGAAATGCCCACTCTAGCAAGGGATAGGTCAGCTCTCCAGATCTGGGAAGGTGAAGCCCACTGAGGCATTGGGGTACATCCATCCTCCTGATTTAATGGAGAGACTGACAGAGCTAGGGGCATGATGCCAGCCAAAGTCCTGCCCTCGTGGATGAGTTGCAGAATAATCATCAGTTAGGTTATTGGGAAGTACAAAGGGGAAAAGAAGAAAGAGTTGGGGTAGGCAAGTGGGAAGCAGACACAACACATTCAGAAGGTCCCTTGCTGAAGCTTCTGGCTTTATTTTTATATTTCACCCCTCTCATAGGCTTTTGCTGAAGGACCAAGGTTTCTTCTCAGAGAAGAAGGAAAGGAGATAGTGGGCCCTGGCCTACCTCTGGCAGCTGCTTTTGATCCTTACCTGTCTAGGGGCCATAGTTCTAAGTTTCATGGATCTGTTTCCTTGGGGCTTTTCTGTTCTTCAGCTCATGGACGTTTACCACTAAGCCCTGACTATGGCCAGATAGGCCTCAGATAGTCCAAGCTAAAGCCAGACAGTGCTCGGGATCCACCAACCCTTGGGACTTCATACCAAGATGTACCTTGTAATTCCAACCTCATTGGACCAGCCCCAAGTTCAACTAACGTAGACAAAAAGAGTGTTTAGTGGTCATTGAGGACCTGGAGTGTTAGCTGTTAATTGAGGTTGGTTCAGAGTAGGCAGTGCACACAATCAGGCAGGAGCTATTTTCATTATCACTTCTCTACACACTGTGGCTCTGCTCCAGTTCTTTATGACAGATTGTGCTGTGCACAGATGTATCCTCCTCCTCCTTGTCCTCTTCCTCCTCCTCCTCCTTCTCCTCCTTCTCCTCCTCTTCTCTTCTTCCTCTTCCTCCTCCTCCTCTTCCTCCTCTTCTTCTTCCTCCTCCTCTTCCTTTTCCTCCTCCTCTTCCTGTTGCTGCTGCTGCTGCTGCTGCTGCTGTTGCAGTTGTCCTTAGACACTGCAGATGCTGATGGTAACCAACCTGTAGTAATGTGTCTCCTGAAGAAAATTCAGGGCAGCTTCTTCAGCTGGGTAGAAATTTAGCAAAGGCACAGGAGCTAGCCTTATACCCTGGAAGAGTGGGGCTATATTTGAGTCATACAGAGATGGGTTCTGGGCCCCAGACATCTGGCCTTTTACCCATTTCTTATCTCTGGACCTGTTTCTCTGTCAGCAAGATAGAGATAAAAATGCCACCTTACAATCCGAGGATCCAGGAAGGATTCAACAAGATACCCTAAATAAACCACTTGCCCTATAGCTGATGCCCAATACAGTCAATTCCCTTTGCATCGCTCTCCTTCCTTGTCCCTACAGCAGTGACAAGAATTCTTTCTTCCTCCCTCTTTTCTCCTGGAAGGTGCCATGGAGCTAGAATTTTAAACAACATTTCTAGGCGGCTGCTGGACAGTATTTCACTGCCCAAGGAATTCAAATATTCCACATCCACCCCTCCTGACATGCATTACTTAACATAGTTTTCTTCACCCACCCAGGCCATTTATCGTGTGTTCTGTGATGGCATCTTTCCTTCCTAAGTACTCCTAAACCACAAACTAAAAAGAACTATCTTTTTTTTTCACTCTCTCTGACCAACCCTGGATGTACAAGTCACTTAGCACCAGAAGAAATAATGAATTTTCTACTATTCTGCCCAGGTTACCCACTACGGGTTATTAAAAAGACACTCATTTTTAAAAAGTATATAATTGACAACCTGAAAGATATATTTGAGATATCAAAAAACTGAGCCCATTATGTGACATTTTAAATATATAATGTGGCAACATATTTCTAAACTGTGCAATATACGTTATGAATTTATATCGCATGCATGGCACTTGGCTATTTGTATTATTTTCCCTCTGTGGATTCAGCATTTCTAGGTGATTCCCCTGTTTGAGCTGCATATTATCAGGCTCTTGAACAACACAACATGGAAAAGAAAGAAAAGGACCTGAATGCAAAGGTCAAGGTCAGGTCTAGTTGTTGATTTTATATCAAACTGTACCAGGAGAAACTATAAGATATACAGACTACATAGAGCTGTGGTGGGGGCTGGGGAGTCTTCAGTCAGGCATAGTTCATCATACCAACCATGACTGCATGAAGGAGGGAGATGGCTATTCCTCCAGCTCAGGACAGAGACTAGTGTGACTAAAGCAATGAGGCCACTTACCTCCAGTCAGAAGACAGCTTGTGGGAGTCAGTTCTCTCCTCCCATCATGTGCCTTTCTGAGCCATCTCCTGGGTTCTCAATTCATTTTCTTATTTACATATATTACTGTACAGAATATTGTATTAGGACAGTTTCACACATGTGTATGTTATGTTTTCATCATATTCATTCTCCATGTCCCCTTCTTGGCCTCCCTCCTCCCTCTTTCTTTTCTTCTTCCTCTCCCTAAATAGTCTCCCTTCTACTTTTACATCTTCTTAAAACCTAATAACCACCTGTCTTTAAAGACCACAGCTCCCCTATGTCTGAGGCTTTTACCCATCTTGGCCAAAGCCATAGCTAGAGGAAAATTGAACCTATAATAATAATAATAGATAAATAATAATAAACCTAAAATAGTAATAATAGATCAATCTATTTCCAGATTACCTACTATTATTGACCACCACTATTAACCAATGTGCTCCAGCCACAGTTGTATGAGCCGGGATTATAGCAGTAAAGAAGGAGGCTCAGAGACCTCACACATGAGTTTACATGCGAGAAAAGTACAGGGGATGGGCTGCTCATGAAAAGCCCAGAGATATGGTAGCAACCATATTTTACCTGGGGATCAACATCTCTGAACTTCAGTCTGGTTGTAACAGGCTCTAACCAAGCCCACCTTCTACTTGGTTTCTTACCAGTACAGAGGTACCAGCAGTTTTGATAGCATGAACCTCAAATCTTCAATTCAAAGGGACTTGGGTAGTATGACATAGACTCTTCTCAGCCCCAAGCTCATACAAAGGTCTGGTGGTTACAGCAAATTCATAGTCTACCAGGTTTATGATTAAGCCCAAATCTAAAGTTAATAATTTCTCAATGATCCCAGTCAATAATAGTAATAATAGATCAATCTATTTCCAGATTACCTACTATTATTGACCACCACTATTAACCAATGTGCTCCAGCCACAGTTGTATGAGCTGGGACTATAGCAGTAAAGGAGGTTCAGAGACCTCACACATGAGTTTACATGCCAGAAAAGTACAGGGGATGGGCTGCTCATGAAAACCCAGAGATAGAAAGGCTACTGGTAAAGAGTATCTACTAAGAGTCCATAAAAGTGTCCATAAAATTGGGGACGACAAGGACACATTTGGACCCATGGGTAACAGCCAGAAAGGCAGGGACCTGAGCATCATAAGCCCTCAGCTGAAAGAGTCACAGGGACACAATGACTTGTAACTGACAAAGACAGCTCTGCAGCACCCATCTTGGCTCTTGAAAGGACCTCAAATCTCAAAGACTTTTTGCTGCCTTGTCCTTAAAGTACATGCTGCTTCCACTGCTGTTTACAAAGGACAGAGAGTAAAGCTAAATGGACAGAACTGGTACTTAAAAAGCTTTTAGGACTTCAGCACTACACGATTGGCAGAGCCACAGGAAAATGCAGGCTTGGTTTAATGAAAATGTACTCACTCCCCTGAAGCTTCAGGAAGAAGCACCTTGCTGGCTCAGGCTCCTATTTTTACATAGCAGAAAAAGAGAAAGACACAAAGACAAACAAGGGTGTCTACAGGCTATCCTCAGGGTCCCCAAGGAATAGGCATATCTGTCCTACTAGGACTCCACAAGATTCACATGTTCAGGGCTCAGCTCTAGGAGTAGCAGAAGGGAAGCCGTCCTAACCTCCTTCCACCCTATGGCATTGTTCTCTTCTCAAATTCTGAGTGCAACATCTAGAGACACTGTTGCTTTCCCTTAGCAGAGTTAAAGTCACACCCCAGCCTAGAACAGAGGAATTTGTGGGGAATATCCTATAATCACTGTAGAACCAGCCAAGGTTAGTACAGTAGAAATTTATAAACCACCAGTGTGGTGTTAGGTCACAAAAGTACACAACACAGTTTAAAAACAAAACAAACAAACAAACAAAAAACAAAAAACAAGCATAAGATACACAAAAGTGAAATGTGAAGCATTATGCATGAAGCAATGCTGTGGGTTCCCGAGATGTCTGTCAGCAAAGGAAAGTACTCAAAGTTAGTGCAGCCACCACCCTGGGGACTCTAGCTGGTCAGAGTTCTTTACTACCTGGTCCTGTATTCTCTGTGCATGAACACTCAAGAGAGCAGACCTCTCAGGTTTCCTAAATGGTTATTCAGTGAAGAGTTTCAGCAAATCTTGGACATATTGAGACTGTGTATTGAGCCTACATTTTCACATTGCTGTCTTAAGAATCATTTTCTATGATCATGCCATATAAATCCAAGGATCTGAGTGTCATCCATGGGAGTGTTTGTCCATTCCACTATACTACTCGCTGGAAAAACAGGATACAGTTGGACAATCCCAAGAAAGGCCATATCATATGCAGAGACTTAGCACTTTCTAGTCCCTTCGTTTGCATATGAAAAAGTATACTGGGATATTTTTGGAGTTCTTCACAATTCTGTGTAAGGTCATAGAGACCTCAAGCTGTGCTGGAAAGCAATATTTTTGCCTTTCATCCAGTCACCCTGAGAGAAAAGTCAGGCAATGCAAACTGAATAGATGAATCTAAATAGAAAGCACAGGGGACCAGCTTCAATTTGCTGGAAGCTGAATTAGAATCTTCAATACTCTTCTGTTAGAAGAATATTTCTCATAAGCTCAACAGATACATTAAGGGACATCCAACTAAAATTTGAAGAGGGGGCCTTCATCCGCTTTGTGTTGCTGTAACAAAATACTTGAGTGAGGCACTTTATAAAGAAACGAGGTTTGTCTGGGATCTTGGTTTTGGAGATTAAAGAAAATGAAAGGAATATTCACTTCTGATAAGTTCCTCATGGTAGACGAGGCAAAAACATGGTAAGAGAAGATTAGAACCACTTTTAAGGAGATTTAACTGTTTTGTTTGGCAAAAACATATTAAGAGAAGATTAGAACCACTTTTAAGAAAATCTAACTGCCAGGCAGTGGTGGCACATGCCTTTAATCCCAGCACTTGGGAGGCAGAGGCAGGTGGATCTCTGAGTTTGAGGCCAGCCTGGTCTACAGAGTGAGTTCCAGGTCCAGAACAGTCAGGGCTACACAGAGAAACCCTGTCTTGAAAAAAACAAAACAAAACAAAAAGAAAGAAAGAAAGAAAGAAAGAAAGAAAGAAAGAAAGAAAGGAAGGAAAGAAAGAAAGAAAGAAAGAAAGAAAGAAAGAAAGAAAGAAAAAATTGAATAGGTAATCTGCTTCTATAAAACCAGTGTTAATCTTTTCATGAGGACAGTCATGAACCAATCACCTTAATATGCCTTATCTCTTAAATGCCTCAGCATCTTTCAATTCCATTAAATTGGAGCCCAGGCTTATAGCACATGAAATTCTAGAAAGACAAACTATACCCAATCCAGAGCAAATTAAATCTGAGTATTCTAGAGAACAACAACGAATAGAAAAACTCAGTCTTTTCAATTAAATTTATGTTTGGCTCCTTATACCAGATGATGTCCACATGCCTACCCATTGAATTGCTATTTTATCTTAGTATGTAGGTACCAAAAAATGATTCAGTGTGAAAAATGAAATTGGAGCAAGGGTCACTATGCAGCCCAGGTTGGCCTTGAAGTCACCAGGCTATCCCTAAACATAAGATGATCCATTTAACTCATCCTCCTGAGTACTAAGAGGTCATACATACACCACATATGGATTCCAAATTTAAAATTTTAAAGAAACATATCTTAAAAAGAAAAAATAGAGAGAATAGAAGGGGGAGAAATAATAGAGAGAGAAGATGGAAAGAGATAGAGAGGAAGGTATAGGGATAATAAAAAACAAAATCTAAGAATTCAAGGAAAACACCATTGTCACAAAATCTGAATGTCACATACCTATGTGGTCACATTCAAAGTGTCATAGCTCATAGGCAAGGCTGGAATCCTCACTAAACCTACCCTTCTATCATATACACTTCTATTTATCTTGGTTAGGTAATATATCAAAAGAATTTATCCATCTAAAGGATAGACTACAATTAAATTGCAAGACAAAAAAATCAACTTACAAACATCCCCAGGTTTTCTCTACATTAATAGTGAACTACTGGGAAACCAATACCAATTGCAATGACTGAAAAACAAAGGAAAATGTACCAGAATAGAGTGAACTAAACAGGTGAAGGGGATGTGCACTAAAAATCATAAAATGTTGAAGGAGGTTACTGGATATACAAATAATGTAAAGAGGTTCTTGGGCTCAAACATTAGAAGAAAAGACATTATTAAAATATCTGCATTCTGATAGCTGCCTACAGACTTAAGGTCATACCTACAAAAATTCTAATGGCATTGTCCACATAGACAAAAATAATCATAAAGGTTTGTTTGAAATTGCAAAATGCCCCCCAAGTAGCTCAGAATTTTGAGCTAAAAGAAAAGCTGGAGTGATCACATGACCTTCTTCTAACATTTTATTACAAACCTATAGTGATCAAAACAGCCTTGGAGAGGCATAAAAATAGACAAAGGGCAACAAAGACAGAGTAGAGAGCACAGAAATAAATCCATGCATTTATGGCCAATTGCTTTCAACAATGGTACTGAGAATACACAGTGAGGAAAGGACAGTCTCATTAATAAATGGATAGATTTATTGGATAGAAGCAGAAGAACGCAATATACCCTCATCCCATTCCATATATAAATATATAATTTCAAATGGATTAAAGACTGAAATATAAGACCTGAAACTATAAAATTGCTTGAGTTAGTTACTTTTCTATTGCTGTGACGAGACATCATGACCAACAGTGTATAAAAGGACCCATTTCATTTGGGGCTTATGGCTTTAAAGAGTTAGAGTCAATGATGACAGAGCAAAAGTATGGTGGCAGGAACAGATGAGAGCTTCCATGGCGATCTGCAAGTTGAAGGCAGAGAGAGGAGAGAGAGAGAGAGAGAGAGAGTACTGCCCAGGACACACCTTCTCCAATAAGAACACACCTCTTAATCGTTTCCAAACAGTTCCAGGAACTAGGGATGAAACGTATGAGCCTATGGAAGCCATTCTTTTAGAATCATCTCACTACTGGCGAAAATATTAGAGAAAATTTTATTAGTCCTACTAAGTAAACATTTGGATATGAACCCAAAACTACTGGCAACATAGGCAAAAACAAACAAATGGGATTGTTCAGCTGCAAAAGCTTCTGCATTGCAAACAGTGAGCAGAGTAAAAAGACAATCTATGGATTAGGAGCGCATGGGCCAGGAACTTAGCACTTAGAGAGCCGAGGAAGCCTTGAGTGAAAGTGTAAAGACTGAGGTAAATCCTGAGAGAATGTGTCTTGTTTGGTGTGGGCATAGCCATGTCAACAGTCACTGCCTCAGACCCATGGGAGAGGCAAAATCATCCTCTGGTCTGAGTGTGAATGCTGACAGTGTGTGGGAAAACTAGATAATACTAAGTCACTGAGAATATTAACTGAGATAATACATTACTTAACACAGAGGCCACCCTATATAGCAAGCACTCAATATTTTTTCATACAATGTTAATAGCAACAAGAAGATGATATTTAATTTTGGCCCTTCAGCATGCATCCTTGTACACATTAAGAAGAAGTGGTATGTGTTTTCAGACAGAGACAATAAGTCAGTTTTATAACAATTATAGAGCTATCATGCTAACCAGTTATTTCACTCTGGGTATGTATTGAAGAAAAGACAGTCTTTTTTGTTGGAAAATAGTGTTTTGAGAAAATGATGAGGTGACATGAGAGGGGTCACTGGGAAATGAGGTCAAAGTAGTAGGCTGTGGCTGATCACGCGTCAAGAATTTTATGGGGCTGGGATGTAGCTCAGGTTGTAGATTGATTGCAGAGAATGCATGAAACCTTGGGTTTAATCCCAAACATTTTATAAACAAGGCAAGGTAGCATGCACCTGTAATGCCAACAATGGATAGGTGGGAGCCTACAGATACATCCTGTCAAGACTAGTTATGCCCTGCACCTGTGCTGTGCATGATAAAGATGCTGAGGTTGTAGTATACCACTACTTACTTGGTGCTGTTTCTTCAGAGCCAGCATAGCATGGCTGATCTTGGTTTTCGGCACATGTATATGTGTGTCTGTCCTTTCCTCATTCCTTCATTGCCCCACCTGGGTTTTTAGAACCAAACTGTGATGGCCATGACATGGTTAGATCAGAGCTTAGCAGTACTCCAAATGTGTCTTCTCTATAAGACCTTGGCATCCTCAAATATCTTGGGAGGATACTGAGAAGGATTGTGTAAAGGAGATTTTACAATAGGATTGGGGTCACTCCATCATCTATATCTCCCAAACTTAGAAATCACTTAGTATGATTGCTTTGCTTTCACATTCTTCTAACTGAGCTCACAATCTTCCAGCTCCAACAGGCAGACATACAAATCCTTGCAACTAATAGGAGTTATGTCAAGAAGCTATAAGTCATTTTTTAAGTCCACCCCTATACTAATCTCTGACAAAGGAGGATGAAAAAACTCTGATAAGTTGGTTAACAGCTGAATAAAATAAGGGTCTTACATCAAGTAAGAAGGAAAAATGACTATTGGGTTCACAGCAAAGATCATATGTCACAGTCAACTAATCCATCTTCTCACCACCAATTCAAGGTGCCAGTCTTACAGATGCCTCTGCTTAAATGTCCAATTGGCCTTCAAAGACAATCTTTGAAAATCTTTCTCTTTTGAAATTACCATTTTATATCTGACCACTTGCTTTACAAAATCAGTCCTTCTCTCATGTAAAATATCTGGCCGCATGGCAGGCCACTTTGATGAGGCTGGGAAGTGAAAAAAAGTGGGAAGGTAAGAACACATGATGAGGATGCTCCACGAACATCGCCAGATGCTCAAAGGGTTTGATAAATAAGAGTTGTAGCCTAGGGCCTGGGGAGATAGTTGAGATGAGAAACCAACTCCTATGCAAATAGGAGCTGGGTGGTGTGCAACCATAATCCCAGCACTAAGGACATAATTATAGGAAGATCCCTGCAGTTTACTGGCCAGAAAACCTAGCCAAATCAATGAGATCCAAGTTCAATGAGAGACCCCCATCTCAAACAATAAGGAGGAGCACAATTCAGGAAGATGCCCAGTGGCACACACACACACACACACACACACACACACACACACACACACACACAGCTATTTCTTGGTAAAAATATTCCTTTGTCTCTATCAAAAACACATGCCCTGGTGAGCAAAAGTTTTGCAGATACACGAGTCTAGATTTTCTTCTCTTACCATAAAAACTGATAACCTGGCCTTTGTGAAGGTCACCAATAATTCTTAAAATCTTCTCAGTACAAGGAGATATCAGATTTTCTACTATGGTTTGGAGCAGGCAGGAAAGAAACACCAAATACAATCTTTGGTCTTTACCAATTTTCCTTCTAAATGATTCTTCAAGCTTGCATTTAAAGATAGAAAAGGGAGGGCAGTTTTCCTTGACTGTCCTGCAGCAGCTTTAAGTGCACACAGTACAAGAAGAACTCAATATCCTCACCACTGAAACCTGTTTAGACTCTCACTTGTGAAATCTCAATTGGCAACAACATCATCCTCTGCCACCTAAAATCCAGGCCAAAAATCTTGGCATACTTATTAAGTTCTCCATCTCTGCTTATCTGTCACCATTTAATCTGTTCAATAAGTCCTTGCTAGACTGACTCAGCAATGCCAATTCCCTGTCCCTGTAACTACTGGTTGGTCCATAGAGTCATCAGATCCTCACAGGCTATTGATATGACTTATGTCCTCTGTTCCTTCTCTAGGCTGCCACAGCCTGGCTGCTTTTGCAATCCAGTGCCGTTCACCCTCCATACACCTCGCTTGCTTTTCACCTACAAGTTTAAGTCCTTGAGCTTTAGTTCGATTCCCAAGATTTGTTTGTTTGCTTGCTCATTTATGTCTCCCACACTGTCTTCACACTTAGAATAATCCTCCTGTCTCAGTCTCCTGAGCCTTGGAATTACAAGACTTCACTATCAGACTTGGCTTCTATTCATAAACTTTCTTTAAATATCGGATCCCATGTATAGCAGGCTTGACTCAACCTCAACCTTATTATGTAATAAGTTACAAAGAAAAATCGTGTGCTTTTGATCCTACTGGCTCTCACCTATCCATTGTTGACATTACAGGTGTATGCTACCTTGCCTTGTTTATAAAATATTTAGGATTAAATCCAGGGGTTCACGAATTCTCTGCAATCAATCTACAACCTGAGCTATATCCCCAGCCCCATAAAATTCTTGATGTGTGATCAGCCACAGCCTACTACTTTGACCTCATTTCCCAGTGACCCCTCTCATGTCTCCTCATCATTTTCTCAAAATACTATTTTCCAACCAAAAGTCTGGCTTTTCTTTGTTACATACCCTAAGTGGAATAACTAGATGGTACAGTAGTCCTATAATTGTTATAAAACTGATTTATCGTCTCTGTCTGAAAACACATATCACTTCTTCTTAATGTGTACATGGATGTATGCTGAAGGACCAAAATGCAATTTATCTTTTTTTACTATTGTCATTGTATGAAAGAGTACTGAATGCTTGCTATATAGGCTGGCCTCTGTGCTAAGTAATGTATGTTATCTCAGTCAATATTCTCAGTGACTTTGTAGATAAACAGACAAGGAGCTGAGTCTGGAGAGGTTAACTGCATCAGACTCAGACACCTGGATCCCAAAGCCAGTTCTCATAGGCACCATAAAGCTCACTGGAGGAAAATCCAAAGAGTCCCTCCTGCTGATATCTGGCATCTTTGCCAGGAACATTCATTTACGTGTCCATGCTTCTGCTACGAGGCACAGCCAATTGCAAAAGTAACTATTTAATCTTGCTTGGATACTGATTTAAAACCCAAACTGTTTACAAACATAAGACAATGATGAAAAATATGAACATTCAGCACATATTTGACAAAACCGCAGAACTGTGACTTACTGCAGTTATTTTCTTTAAGTGTTGGGAGTTGTTGTTGTTGTTGTTGCTTCAGGTTGGTTTTTCAATTTTGGGATTTTGCTTTTTGTCACTTGGAAATGTGTTAAACTATTCAGGCATCAAGCACTACAATAAAGGGATAAGAAACAGACTTTACTATTGTATTTGTAATTATTAAAAAGAAGACCAGTAAGATGGCTGTCTTACTTAGGGTTTTATTACTATGAAGAGACACCATGACCAAGGCAACTCTTATAAAAAATAAATGTTTACATGGGGCTGGCTGGCACTGTAGTGTCAGAGGTTCACTCCATTATCATTATGATGGGGAGCATGGCGTCATGAAGGCTGATTTGGTCCTGAAGGAGCCAAGAGTTCTACATCTTGATCAAAAGGCAGCAGGGAGGAGGCCTTCCACACTGGGCAGAGCCTGAGCACTAGGAGACCGTCAAAGCTTGCCTATACAGTGATGTCCTTCCTCCAACAAGGCCACACCTCCTCCAACAAAAACACATGCCTTATAGTAATAATTCTCTATCACCAAGCATTCAAAGACATGAATCTATGGAGGTCAAACCTATTCAAACCACCTGGCTTACCACAGTGGCTCAGCAGGTATTTGCCACCAAGCCTGATGACCTAAATGCAAACCACAGAAGTGGTGGAAGAAAAGAACCAACTGTACTAGTTGTCCTCTGACCTCCACACACACTCCATATGGCACATACATTATATCTCTTCACCGTAACACACAAACAAACACATGCACACACACCAGAAAATATAAATATAAAAGGGAGCAATGTATTCACAGAGCTCATTCTGTTATTTACTAGCCTCTGTATGTGACTGAAAGATTGTGTAATAATGAAAATGGTATGTATTTCTTCAAAACAGTATGTTTATATGCTTGGACCTCTGCTTTGAAAGGAGAGGCCCTCTCTGAGTCTCAGTTTTTGCCTCTGTTCCACCAGCATAGTAACTGACAAAGAAGAGGATGATCAGTCGTGTTGAATGATAACGTAGGAAGCATGGGGACTATTTGCAGAGGCAGAGGAACTGCCCTCTTTCCTTCTAGCCACCCCTCTGCTGAGAATTTACTTCACTGTCACAAACATGATGGATGTACCTCTCGGGAGAGCTGAGAGCAGCAGCTACCCAGCCATGCTGCTCCATCCTAGAGTTCTTCCTTCTCATCTTCTTCTACTCTGACCTGGCGCTCCTTAGGTAATTTGAACTTGGTTGCTATCCTTAGAGCGAGACAAACCTGTGAGCAAACAGCAGCTTGTGTTTGTGGGAGGAGTGATCTCACAGTGAACATCTGGCTTCTCCTCTTACCTCCTCATGAGATGTCCTTGTCAGGTAGCCAGGCCCTCCTTCTCTGGAGAGTGCCCAAATTCCCCAGGAGCTTTTGGCATCACTTGCACAGTGACAGGCCAGGCTGTGCTCAGTCTCCATGCAACATTCTCACTAATGGCCAAACAGAAGAGTGCAGCAGGGCCCAACCTGCTAGAAGGTTGGGGAAAAGTAGATCAAGGTGAAGGCTTCTGGTGATGGCAGAGGGAGTCTCTCCTTTACACCTTCAGACTCTGAGGAGCTTAATGCTCAAGAGAAGGTTCCGAGGGGCCGCCAAAGCAGGAGAAGGCAATCTTGTGCAAACTTGAGAATATAAGTTAAGAAATACCCAAACCAGGAAGAGAAACAGGGAGCAAGCAATTTCCTAGAACCTTCCACTGTTTGAGGTCCCATTCTGCTCAATGCAGGAGAATATTTCGTCCTTCATGTCTAGTGCAGATCTCCATCTGAGAGAGATGAACAGCAGCATAAACACACCAGGAGCATAGCACAAGCAATGGAGAGTGGTATGAGAAGGGTAGATGCTTGGAGACAACTCTAGATCCCCTCAGGAATTAGAAACCTATTTTGCCAATTGTTGGGATTGCTGCCCAAAAGCTCTTGGTTGTCAACTGCTTCAGGGTGTTACCCAGATGCAGAAGCTCCTGCCTCTTGCACCAGTCATGACCTCTTGCCAGGAGGATCTGTAGAAAGAATATCATATGTATCATGTGGATGAATCACCTCGCAAGTAAAAAGTCTATGGCCTATGACTTATAGAGTTGGGACATCCAGGACAGAAAATGGATTCTGGGGGAAAGCCAGGGGTAGATTCACCTGGAAGATGTGACAAGATGGATGTATGGTTTCTGAGCATAGGTAACCAATCATGTGGCAGAATATAAACAGGAATAAATAGGATATTTTAAGTTATACCTAATCAGAAAAGAGCCTACAATATGAACAAAGTATTTGTAAATATATTTTTGAGTCTGAGTCTTATTTCATGGAGCATGGGAATGGGAGGTAGAACCAAATCTTCTAACATCAACAATAATCCACATCCAAAAGATGTTGTTAAAGTTTAGCTGATGATCTCTCTCTCTCTCTCTCCCTCTCTCTCTCTCAGAAACTGCATCTGCATCTCTGAAGACTAGTTCCACATTCAGGACTATCAGTAGAAGCTGGAATCAAACTGAGCTCTCCTTCTGTCCAAGTCCACTTGTTTGCCTTCCTCATCTCCCTTACTTAGGCTTTTTCTTCTATCCCTTTTCCTTTGTTTTAAGACTGTCCACAGTAGGCATGGTTGTGGTAAAGTAACATGGAACCACAGTAGGAGACAAGAACACAGTGCAAAGTGAAGAAGCTCACGAAGTTCATTCATCCTGAAGAGGGTGTCGGCACCCTCCAGAAGGAATCACAGGAGCAGCACTGGGTCAGGGCGTAGAAGCAAGAGTGAGGAAAACATAAAGGCCTTTATTACGTCTCCAAAGAGAAGAAAGGTAGGGCTGAGTATGAACTCAGGATTTGGCTTTCTTTAATGATTCATATGGACTTTGGGGCTACCAAAGTCTTTTTCTGTCTTGTACATGTCCTTAGGATGATTTAGAACAAGATACATATTGGACTGTAAATGAGTTAGCAAAGAACATGCTTGAGATGTGAGATTTGTTTTCACATGAAAGTATCTCACAGGTAAACTCATACATTCTTCAGGAGTTTTGTTAGCTATCTCTGGGGTGAGCAGCCTAATCCTAGGGCTGTAAGGCTCCTGTGATAGGATATCAAGAATTTTTTTTTAATATAGTTAATGTAATTGACCCTAAAACAAACAGGTGTCCAGTAGGCAAACTATGGAATCAATAAAAATATACTTTAAATGTTCTTCTTTTGTTTCTCATAATAATCTCAAAACACTCCTTCCTTCTCTTCTGGTTTAACATTTCTGTTCTCTGTGTCTCCTGTGTACTAAGAACTTTGAAGAGACTGTATAATAAAGAGTTGGCAAGACTTAATTCTTACCTTCCAGAAGCTAAGGACAGACATGTACATATTTAAACATTCTTGATTGTTTGGTGCTGTGTGTTAACAGCAAAGCTTTGAAGTGAAGCAGATCTTTTCTCAAATACTACTCCTGACACGCACTAGTTGAGTAATTTTGGGCGATCCACTTAACCTTTCCATGCTTCAATTTCCCCAGCTGTAAAATGTCAATAATAACAACAGCTGAACTGGTTGTCATAGAGATTAAATGAGATGTGTGTACTTTTTAAAGGGAGCATATTACAGTGTTTTACCCAATAAGTGATGCCTATACATCGAAAAACACCAAAGTAGTCTTAAGGAAAAAATAGTATAGAGAAAAAGGGTTTAAATTTTATTCAGGAATATCACAGAAATGTTTCCCAGAGGTCCTGGCTGGAGGATGAAAGGCAAGGATGGGTTTGTTTAATGGAAGATTCAATTAGAAAGTGGACCTACAATCTGATTGGAGTTGCCATGATTTAGCTCCAGTCAATCTAGCATTAAAGTCTCATGACAGTTAAAAACACATGGTCACAAAATACATGGAAGGACATCCCAGCATGATACTTTCTAGAGGCTGAGAAAAATCCTCTGCATTTGGAGCAGAGCCTTGGACCAGCAAAGAACCCCAGCAGGCTAGAGAGATCCTTGAGGATATAAACCAAGGAGACAATTTAAGAACTGCCCTGTTCAGATGTTCAGCATCAAGTCAAGAAAGCCCCTTTATCAGGCCTGAGAAAGCAGGAATCGAGTTCTCACAGACAACAGACCCTCTTCTGCCCCAAAGACACCCTCCCTTTGTTTTCTCCATGCCTTGCCTTCGTTCCCACACAGCATCCTCATGGCCACAAGTTAGTTTCAGCAGATGTATGCATCATGGTTCAGGTCCTACATCATGAGACAGAAGGGAAGAGGTCTATTCTTGCACATCTTTCAAATCACTCCACCACAACTCACTGGTCAGAATTAGGCCTCCTGGTCATGTCTGTCACTGCTGGTGGTAACTTTCCATCTGGAAATACAGTCCTTCTCCTGTAACTGTCAGTGATTTTCTCTGTTTGTCTGGCTCCTTTTGGTAAAAGCTGTGCAACTCTGTAAGGGTGGGAGAAAAACTACCTCTATGGACAAGAAGAAATCCACCATCCCATGGTGGAGAGATAATCCATCTCACCTAACACAGAGAGATACTAGAACCAAACCAAGAAGCTGTGTCAGGAAGTCAGTGTGTGTGTGTGTGTGTGTGTGTGTGTGTGTGTGTGTGTGTGTGTGACAGAGAGAGAGAGAGAGAGAGAGAGAGAGACAGAGACAGAGACAGAGACAGAGACAGAGACAGAGAGAGAAGAAAAAGACTTGAAGAGGAAAATGGTCCATAAAAGAGACATGTGATGAAGTAACATTTATATAAAACACAAACCGTGTGTGTACAAGTCTCTCTGTCTCTCTGTCTCTCTCCCTCTGTGTCTGTTTGTGTTTGTGCATGTGTGTGTGCACATGTACCCATGTATCCAAGAAAAAGATGAAGACTTAAATCTCAAGCAGAGATTACTCATGTAATCCATGAAAAAGATGAAGACTTAAATCTCAAGCAGAGTTGACTTGAAATATAAAATAAAAACACACTGGAGAAGAATTGTGATTTCCAGTGGCTGGTGTGGAATGTCCTTAGAATGAGGACAGGAGATGGAGGCTGGGTTCAGGGAGTCAAAAGTACTGTAAGGGTGCCAGGGTAGCCACAGTGTTGATGAGACAAAGGTGCGTGAGAATGAGACACATTTAGAGGAGAAGCTTGAAGTGACTTGATGATTGCACACTGGGGAGACAATAATAACTGGTGTCAATCGAAATCACAATTCACTGATGGAACTGGTAGAACACTGACTCTGGAAATGAGGGCTTTTCTGGCTACTCATTTAAACCTTACTAATATCCCTTTTAATTGCCAATAGTTCTGCCTCACCTTATGAATGAGGAAACGGAGGCATGGAGTGATGAAACAAAATGTTCAGGGTCACAGCTAAGAGCCTTGGGGGATTGAATCTTAAGGGTGTGGCTGGCACTTGGGCTGTGCACTGGCATACTGGAGAATTTGCCTTTGCAGGTTGGAGGGGAAGCAGGGACAAGGCTGTCATAAGCTCCCTCTGGCAATGTCCCAGTGCCATGATTCTTATTTATTCATATATTCATTTATGTATTTATGCTTTGCATCCCAAATACTCTTAAAAATAATATGCGCCTGCATGACAGTGAGTGTCTGCAGAGCATGCAGTGTTGACTTCAGATGAATTTGAAGCACGATCCTTTTGAAGTCTGAGTCTGCCTAATCAAGAAACAAGATGTGCTTTGGGGAGTCCCAGTTCGCCTCTCCTTTTGAGTCCTCCATCACAGCTCCTCTTCCACTGAACAAGTGTTCTAGGTTTCAGGCGTTAAGCTTTCTTTGCCCACCCCCTGGGGGTGGGGCTATTTCCCTTGGGCTCTGGCTGCATCTCAAGAGAGCCAATCTGTTTCATTTCCAAGATCACTCAAGGATTCCCCTCCACATTCAAGACCATATGGACCCCCCTCCCCACCTGGTAGGTCTGACCCTAACCACATTAGCTTTCTACAGACCTCCCCTCCTACACACTCCCCATTCCACACTTCCCATTCTGCCTTAAGCTAGAACTGCCTAATTAGGCTTGGTCAACTTGCAGATTCAAGAGCAAAATAAATGGTGGCTATTTTTTAGATACTGCATTGTAGAATTTCATTACCCAGAAATAGAGAAACCCAGAACTGAGACACAGGAAATCATCAAATATCGACTAGCATACTGATATGAAATAGCATTTACATGTAATTCACAAAAGGCATTTAACAAAATCAAATATTCATTCCATATTAAGAATTCATAGTAAGTGAAGAGAAGAGCCTTTCACTGGGGTCATGGGTTTCTGTCCATAAATATCAACCATCTGCCCTCATATCACTGACCACTGTAGATTTTCATTCCACTAAGATCTGAGTGGAGACAGGTGAATAAGGGACCATGAAAGTTAAATCATAAGATTTTAGGAGCCTATGACAATACACAAACAGAAAAAATATAACATCGTAAAGTAGATCAAATTAATAATATTCACAGAGAATATGACTCTATGATTATCTAAAAAAATAATTAAAATATTACGGGATAAGAACTAAGGTTATAAATTTCACCCCAACGCATGTACTCTTTGGCCCTAACAAACATTTGCATGTGATCTGTCATCTAGTCCCAATCAATGAGCCTAAGGACCACTGTCTTAAACACCAAATAAACCACATAGAGATGGGAACTATTGCTTTTAAGAATTAGCTTAGGCTACCTGGTAACGGGCCCAAGAACCAAACTGCCTGGGCTCAGGAACTAAACATCCAGCATTCATATCCCAGCTCCCCATTCACTGTCCTCCATAGCCATAGGCGTATTATTTAAATTTTATGCTTCACTTTCATCTAATGTGAATAAGCATACATAATGTATATGTCAGTGATAACAACTAAACAGCTTTCTATTTGTAATGTTCTCAGAAGTGTGACCTGCAGATAATTCACAGTATTAATAGTCATTTGAAGTGGTCAGTAATCTCCAGAGAAACAGAACCAACAGGGGGTACATAGAAAAAGATTTATTCTTGGAAATTGACTCATATTGTTATAGAGGTTAAGAAAGCAAGTCATCTGCCGACTGCAAGGTAAGGAGACCCAGGGAAGCCAGAGGCGTGATTTTACATGAGTCTAGAAGCCAAGAACACTGCATTTGGTGGCGTAAATCCTGGCTTGCTGATCAGAAAAAGATGATCTGAGATGTTCCTGCTCAACAAAAATAGAACAAGCTCCTCCCTCCTCTGCTTTTTGTTCTAAAGAAGCCCTCAGTAGTTTGGATGGTATATAACCACACGAGGAGGGAAACCTAGACTAATAAAGTCCTGAGTCTAATGCCAACCTCTCCCAGATCACTTTCACAGACACCCAGAAATGATGTTTCATTGCGACATCACATGGCCAGTCAAGATGATCCACAAAATTAGCCATTGCAGCCACTGTTGTAAGAAAAAAGATCTCAGAATAGTATCTCTGTATGATTCAAGGGAGAGTGAGTACTTGTTTTCTTTCAATAACAAACACCAGTGACATTGTAATTCACCTAAACAGCTATGCATATACTTAATAAAAATTTAACTATATATTTTTTGAGTTGGCTTTCTACCACTATAACAAGCATCTGAGATCAGTTGGCTTATAAAGATTCTTTTGTGTTCTGTTTCACTTTGCCTTGTTCTGAGACGTGGTCTCACTATATGACCTAAGGCTGGCCTCTAACTGTTCACTTTATGACCTGGAAGCAGCAAATCATTCATAAATGTAAGATAAAAATAAACAAGTCTTCTTAGAAATACCAAAACAGCTTAAAGTGATTAACAGTGAGCTGGTGAAGTAAATCATGGCATTTACATAAACAGAATATTTTATCTTTATATCCTTTTAAATGCTAATATATGGAAATATTTTTAATTTACATTGATTAAAATATCTCAAAATGGTAGCATAATACTGGATCCTATGTCAAAATATTAAATGTATTTGATCTACAACTATTTTAGCATATATATGCATGCTATGCAACACCTCTGGAGTCTACCTTAAAAATAGGCAACAGTTTTAAGCTGTTAGAGAAACCCAATTACCTGGAACAAAAGGACAAAAGCATTCTCTTTCCAGAGCAGGTTATTTTGTTAGTGTTCATTCCTTTGGCTTACATTATCTACATGATAATGAGTATTTTTAATGTGTGGGATCCAGATGAAACTCCATAGTTCAATATCATAGGTAAAATCAAAGAAATACAAAATGACACATACAGGCTGGTGAAAGAAATGGCAAACATGTTTGTTTTAATTTAATTTTCTCGGTTTTAAAAATAACAGTGTGACCTCAGCACTCACAAAGTAGCTAAGAGTAGGGTATCTCATGCCACTGATGGGAGTTAATCTCCGCACATACTTGTTAGGGCAGTGAATACTTGGATGAGGAAACCCACTTCTAAAAACCTGTCTAAGGAGCTAATCATAGTCAAAACAAAGATTCATGCCCAAATGTTAAATGATGTAAAGCCTTTAAAATAATATTGTGTGTGAGTGTGTATATGTGTGAGTGTGCGTATATTTGTGTATGTGTGCTTGTATGTATGTGAGTATGTATGTATGTGAGTACATGTGTGTATGTGTGTGTATGAGTGTGTATGTATGTGAGCGTGTGTGTGTGTGTGTGTGTGTGTGTGTGTGTGCATATAAATGGATATATGCTTTTGAATTTTTTGATAGCAGTAATTCACTCTGAAGTTTACCATTTAAAAAGGTTATTTTGGTTTTTTACTGTTTAATATTTCTGTACCTCTATATAATTAATTCTAGTCCTTGCCATATCCATTAGTCTATCCCGCTACCTATCCTACTGGTAACCATCTCACCAAGGTACCCTCTTTACATCTTCTTTTCCTGTGTGACCCTTCAAGCTTAATAAGTGTTACTTGCCTGGGCATGAGTAGGAGGTTATTTAACGGAGCATGGATAACTTATCTGTGACTACACCACTGAAGGAAATAGCTCCTTCCGTAACAATAGAATAATACTTAAACATTAAATATAATGCATGTAGGAAAATCTCATGAGATAACAGCAAATAAACAAAGAGTCTAAGAAACCACATTAGTCTATTATCCTAATCTTTACATACAATTTGATGTAAGAACAGCTCTCTTTGTCTTATCTGAAGTAGGAAAACCCAACCATGCCATACATGGCACAGTCATAGCTTCTATCAACCCTGGATGATATATAAGACTTTGGGCCCTCAAGTAAATGAAAGACTCTTGTAACATCCTTGTAAAGAAGCATCTCTGATGCAAGATATCTCAACAATATGGCTGTCTAAACAGGACCTAAACAAGTGTAACATTGATAGACCAGCTAACGTGGGAGTAAGAAATAGGGCCCCACTCTGAGACAAAGAAGTAGAGGCAACTAAGGAATGATAAAAGCAGAGGAACTATGGGGAGAGTCCCCTAGCTGGTTATCTAATAGGATGTGAGAATCCTCATAAAATCACAGATATACATGTAACACTAAACAGGCTGAACATGGTGTGTGTGTGTGTGTGTGTGTGTGTGTGTGTGTGTGTAACACTTAAAGAAAAAGAGGTTATGCATTTGCGAAGGAGCAAGGAAGTGAACGTGGGAGGAGTTGGAGGGAGGAAATGGAAGGGGTAAACATATGATTATATTTTAATTTAAAACAAAATACTTTTTTGAGAAGTAGGAGTTCAAGTTGTAATTTACTTCCATTTTTGTTTTTCGGTCAGTAACCTGTCAGCCTAGTTTCATGCAGTGCTTGAATCAAACTCAGGATGTTGTATGTGTCAGGCAAGTGTTCGAACAATTGAGCCACATCCCTAGTTCAGCGGTTGGCATTTGTGTTTTCAGAAACATCATTTAAATGTTTATCTTCTTGGTGCTACTGGTCTAAAATACAACCAAGAAAGAACTTAGAAACTCTGGAATTCCTAATTTTTAGAGTTCTCAACACAATGGTCCCAAAGAATCAGTACAGTGCCACGAGAGTGTATCATATGCTTTTCCAGTTTGATACTGGCAAAGGTCTTGTCCATAATAGCCCTGCCATGTGACAGCATCTCCTCCTCCGCTGTTTCTGCCTCACTCCCATCCTCAGCAACCTCCAATACTGTCAGGCTAGAAGCCTGGAAATATGACCCTCTTTGCCAGCAGTTCTTTGGTTGATCAGTCTACTGAGTGACATTCTTTGCAGATAGGGAAGGTGGAAAGAAGATGCAGCTACAGGCAGGCTCAACTGTGTCTGAGGATGGCAGATCTATGAATGCACCAGAGTCTTCTGGCGTCTTCTAACAATGACTCATGTTGCTGCTATGAGCTGTTGAGATCAGCAGCAGCAAAGCCCCTGGGGGTTTTGTAGCTTCTAACTACCTGGAAAGCTTTCCAAATGGTCCTAGTTTCCAGATTTCCAAGAGCTGCTAGCATATTCTCTGACCTTGGTTCTTGCCCAGCTCTGCATGGATCCTATAAATTCCCATGTCTCTTGGATAACTCCATTTATAATTAAAACATCTGGATGGATTGTGCTACTGACTAGTTCCCATATAGGATGGTTTCCAATTCAGATCTATGTCTTCATAGCATGGCTCATCCCAAAAGAGGAGAGAAAAATTAATTGTCAGTGTCTGACAGCTCAGAAATTCTATCTAAATGTTCGTCTTCTTGACAGCCTATTATCTAAAACATAGCCAGTTAAGGGTACAGACACTCTGGCATTCCTAAATATTAGATTTTCAGCACAGTAGCTATCTCCCACCCAAAAGACATTGCACAGTCTGTGGGGGAATTTGGGGCTATTACTAGAGAATAAAAGATAGCATTGAGGCTAAGTGAACAGGAAAGCCCCACACAACAAAGGTCTTTCATTGAATTGTCCTTTGTCACAAAGACTGAGAAATATTACTTCAGTATAATTCAATCAATCCCTGAGGATCATTAGATATAAAGTTCAAGTTACCACATGATGAAAAAAGATAAAACTTTGTAATTAATTCTAAAAACATCCTTAGTTGAGACCTGTGACACAGATGGGGGATGTATGCAAAGTGGAGAAGAGAGTGCCCTCTTTAAAATACTTTCAACCTAGAGAGACACTAGGAAAAAGGCTAATCAGAGAATCAAGATGAGAAGTAAG
This sequence comes from Rhabdomys pumilio, assembly GCA_030674055.1. Taxonomy (NCBI): domain Eukaryota; kingdom Metazoa; phylum Chordata; class Mammalia; order Rodentia; family Muridae; genus Rhabdomys; species Rhabdomys pumilio. The sequence goes on along the minus strand of JANHMN010000001.1, from coordinate 174,796,939 downwards.
AGGCTAGGGATATCACTAAGATTACTAAGTAAGTAAAGTGTTGTGCACAAGCATGAGAACCCGAGTTTGATCTCCAAAATTTTTTAAGCTAAAGTTGGGGTTATAGTTCCTTGATTTAAAGGCTTGGAATGCCTGAGTTCAAATCCCCAGAAAACATGTAAAAGCTACATGTAGCAGTGTGTGTCCTTAGTACCAATGTTTCTATCAGTGAAAGGGGAGGCACACATGGGAGATTCCCCAGCAGCTCCAGGGGAAGCAAGCAATGGTGAACAACAGATAAAGGATTCTGGCTCACACAAGGCAGAAGGCAAGAATAGACACTAAGTTTGTCCTCTGACCTTCACATGTGCCCCCGTATGAGCATGTACACGCACACACATACACATGCACCAGATATGCTAGCAAGTGCCTGGATGGTAACTACAGCACAAGGGATGCAAAGATGGATAGCTCCCCCAGGGCTTACTGCCCAGTAAGCCTAGACTACTTGAGAATCTCTAGGATAGTAGGAGACCCTCCCTGTCTCAAACAGCAAGGTAGATGGCTCCTGAGAAATGACTTCTGGTTTACATGCACACGTGCACATGTGTGCAGAGGTACATGTGCACACATGTATTCACATCAATATGCACATACACAAGAAAAGCAAAGACAAAAAGGCATAGAAATTAGGCACTTACACACACACACACACACACACACACACAAAACTCACACACACAATGATTATGTCATAATTGTATGATCAATCATGGATGCTTTTTCTTTCCTTTTTTTATACTTCTCCATATTTTCCAGATTTTATATAATGGCCATACATTACCTCTATAATTCTACCCCAAAAAAATCAATACACATTATATTTTCGAGCAGACAGAATGAGAATGAACAACTCTTCGCAGACAATATTCCAGTCACATTGCTGCAACTGTTTTACATCATCTTTCAAATCCTCTTGGGAAGTACAGACAAACAGAAAAATTATGCAACACCCACCAATATGTCTGTTCTGCTCTATAGCTACCTGTTCCCCTAGCAAGCTTTATTGGATTCTCAGATGTCTCCCAGACGGTCAAGAGTGAGCTATGATTTTTCTCTCAGAAATACTGGTGTGCAGGAAGGACCCCACCTGGTCTTAAGGGGGAAAACTGATCAAACAGGGCACAGAAGAATTATGAAATAAGAAAAGACTTCCTCTCCACCTATAAGCCCCTAATGCACCCCTACCAGGCCATTCAGGTTGATTTCTAGACCCTTGAGAATAATAAAAAAAAAATGGCCTCTGAATTATGTGCTTCTACTAATAGCAACATTTTACTAACAATTATATTCATAGTTGTGACTAAAGTCTAATTTTAATCTGTAGGTTCCAAGGGTACAGGCTGTTACTAAAATGTAAAGACCCATAAAATATTTATTTTGTTATTTTAAATATATGAATTATTTAAATATCATTGAGCAGTACCTAGAATTAGGACAGCTGACGCTCTCCTCTTCAGGGCATTTCCTCCCAGCCCTGACAAGGAGAAATAGCTATAACCAAAATTCCTGGCCGTGAAACGTTCCCTTAAGACTCATAATCAGCATTACTGATCAAGTGTCAGACCATCCTGAAAATTCATGAGGAACGAGTGTCTCCTGTCATAGAGCACAGTTGCAAGGGTCCTAAAGACTGTTGTGCTCAAAGCTCTGCATTAAGTTTCAGATGAGCCCAGATCCAAGCTGATCGACCTCGCCATTAGAGGGCTTGACTCTTCTGCGAGAGAAGAGAACACGTGTCATAGAAGTTAAGATGATGTTTTATTTATAATCCCTTTCCTGATTCTAATTACAACAAAATTTAAAAATCTACCTTTGCTGGGGTGGGGGCAGGGTATGAAAAGACGACTACCAAGGGTGAATAAACCCAGGCAAAAATAAGTTCCTGAAACTGCTGACTGAAGACAGGAAGGGAGATGAGACGCTGAGTGATATAAGTGCTATATATGGGTTTGCATTGAATGTCCCAGAGTCTATACGTTGACAGTTTGGTCACCAGTCGGTGGTGATACTGGGAGGTGGTATAACCTTTAGGATATGGTAGGAAGTTAGGAAGTTAGATAATTGGGGCATGTTCTTGACAGTGACATTAGGATGCCAGCCCATTCCTCTCTCCTCTACCACACTATTTCTCAGCCTACAGGAGATAGATAGTCATCCCTGCCACACTCTGACATGGACCAAGGCAGTGGGATCAAGCAACTGTAGCTGAAAACCTTTGCAATCAAGGGCCAATAGTGAATCTTTCCTCTTTTTGTTCGATTGTCTCAGATATTTTGTCACAGTAACAGAATGCTCCCTAACAAAGGCAAGCTATCCTTCAGCAACTGCAGCGAAGGTTTAGAGAGCTTAAATGTACATTACTTCCAGGAGAAATAGTGAGTGGGATCTCTACCCTGGAAGCTGAGATGAGTCTTTCAGCCTTGCCTTCCATTTCCACTGAAAATCTGTTAATATCTGGACTGTTTTTTAATGACCAAGGCCTGGTACACTCTAAGTATTAAAGAACCACTTGTTGAATTTGTGAGTGAACTAACAGGAGGAGGATGTTTAATGAGTTGGATTTCCTCTGTGGGGTGGACAGAAAGTGTGACTCTTCTTTAAGGCTGTTCCACTGTCTTCATAATCATGGTTTTTACGACTGCTTACATGCCAACTCACTGACATGCTATAATTTACTTATTCATTGCAACGTAATTGTTTCTTCCACTTTTCTATCAAAGGCCTTGCTGCACTGAACATTGTTGGGTATGCTTTTGCTTGCACATACACTGCCACATTGCTTTTGCTAAAGGGTGGCTCCTATTCTAAGTTGATTTAGCCACAAGCTAGTGGGGAATCACAGTACAAACCAGACAGAAAGTCCAAAGTTTAGCTTGGACCCCTCTTTCCACTGACAATCTCTATAGAAGTTAGGTAGAAACATAAAGTCATCATCTGATAAACCTTTTTGAAATGCATCACAGGCCGAACCCTAGTACATGTTCTGAGAGCACATAAATACTTCCAAGTACTTTATAGACTGACAGCAGGATATATATGTGAAGACATTTTCTACATGTCTTAAGATGGGTCCTATGACCTAGGTACTGAGAATGCTTTTGATAACACAGGACACCTGAAGAATCTTAGCATGACTATAAAACAAAATGTCTGAAAATATTCATGCTCATGATACCTACTCTGCCTTGGACGGGAGATAGACTAGAATGGAAAGGAGAAAACCACACCCAACAGCATAGATATGAAAGCTAAGTACACTGATATAAAGCACATTGTGTCACAGGTGTGAGAGGATCAGAAAAACATAAAGGGATGTTTGAGAAGATAAGCTAAAGACAAAACACACATGTTGAATACACATTAGTGGAAATTTAAAAACACAGCCTAGGCAAATTCTTCTGTAAGCCAAGAATTAATACCAAGGTCAGATCGGCTTCATGAAAAGGCTCTGGATGAGGGCTAGAGAGATGGCTCAGCAGCTGAAAGCTCTGGCTGCTCTTCCAGAGGTCCTGAGTTCAATTCCCAGCAACCACATGGTGGTTCACAGCCGTCTATAAAGGGATCTGATGTCCTCTTCTGGCATGCAGGTGAACATGCCGTAGATCACTCACACATAAAATACAGAAAATAAACAAAAAAGAAAAAAGACTCTGGAAGGTAAGGCAAAGGCAGAGACTGGGATTTCAAAGTCTTGGTCACAATAGCACCAAGGAGAAAGAGACTACTTAACCCTTCTCAGGAATGGCACTCTAGGGATACCCTGTGTTAGAACTGCAAAGGTCAGCCACAGCTAAAGAACTTCTCTCGACATGTACAAGGCAGACTCTTCCTCTCACTTCTCATGTTCACGTCTAGAATGAGCCCTTCTGTTTCTGGTTATCTGGATTGCTGACTTTATCCTCAGAATTTCACCTCCTACAGATGGCTCTTTGATGTTATCTAAATCATATTTCAAAAAGATCTGCTAACTTGTCCTTGAATTGTGATCCAGAGTATCTCAGGATGCTGCCCCAGTTAAATCTTTTTATAGAGAGATGGAATGTACCAACTGGTGTCTTTATACTAGGTTGATTGCCAACACTTTTATAGTTCTATGTGCTCAGTCTAGGAATGGTTTTAGTCTGGGTTCTCCAGAGAAACCAATAAAAGCCAATACAATTTCTACACACACACACACACACACACACACACACACACACACACACACACACACACACACACA
>JANHMN010000001.1:174772940-174792665 GCA_030674055.1 Rhabdomys pumilio | reverse complement strand
ACACACACACACACACACACACACACACACACACACACACACACACATTTGGGAGAGGAACTGACAAAAATGAGTAAACCAAGACTGAAAAGCAGCAAAACATATAGTCTGAAAACTGGATACCCAGGAGAACCCATTATATAGCTCCAGTCGGAGAGCTCTCAAAGGTTGAAAGTCAAGAAAGATGATGGTATTAGTTCCAGTCTAATACTAAAGCAGAAGCGGGACTGGCCCTTGTCCCATCTCAAACCCAGTCAGGAAAATACAGAACTCTTTCTTGCTTATCCTTTATTTCCTTCAGGACTTTAGAGAGTTAGGTAACATTCAACCACATTAAGAAAGATCTTCTTTACTTAATTTTAAAATGTTCATCTTGCTAAGGATGTACCTTCACAGACATACCAAGAGACACTTGGACAGATATCTGGGCATTTGGGTCAATCAAAATGATATATCAAATTAATTACTATAAAAATTATAGCTGGGCGGTGGTGGCGTACACCTTTAATCCCAGCACTTGGGAGGCAGAGGCAGGTGGATTTCTGAGTTCGAGGCCAGCCTGGTCTACAGAGTGAATTCCAGGACAGCCAGGGCTACACAGAGAAACCCTGTCTCAAACAAAACAAAACAAAACAAAACAAAAACAAAAAAAAAACCAAACAAACAAAAAAAACAAAACAAAACAAAACAAAACAAAACAAAACTATAATGACCCCAGTCAGTTGTAGAGGTCTGGGAGACACTGCCTTCCGGTGGTGTTTAACAGGGTGGCTATGTGCATGAATGTAGCCCTTCGGAATTGAGAAGAGTTGTAATAGCAAAACATCATGTTTCAAGACTTGGAATGCGACTGAAAAGATGGTCAATTTTGAGTGGTAATGCAATGGAAATGAATATTTAGACATCTAGTAACACATTATTTATTTTTTTACGGCTTCAATAAGCACTGAACTGACTGTCTGTGAAAAGACAATCCAGTGGTTTGACAGCCCTAGGTCTGTCTGTAAGGTATCTCCAGAGGAGATAAGCTTTGGTGGGCAGAGTGTAAAGACTTCACCTTCAGTGTGAATGGGCACATTCCATAGCGGCCCAGATGGCATGAAAAGGTAGAAAATAATGAAGTCCTGTTCTTCGTATGTTGTCATCAGAATGTCCCATTTCTCCTTCCCTTGGGTGTTCCAAAGTCGGCATTTGATCTTGGAAGTCGCACCAGCAAACCCCCAGCCCTGTCTCCAGCTCTCCCACTTCAGCTTTAGTCTGAGACTTAGCACCAACACCTTCTTTGGTTCTAAGGGCTTTAAAATTGGACCACATCATACTACTATTCCTTCCCTAAAGCCCTAAGGCTTTCAGACTTTGACTGAGTTATACCACTAGCTGCCTGTCTCTACAGCCTTCAGTCTTGAAGTAAGCCATGCTATCAACCTCCATAACTTTTTAACTTTGCTTCAGTGATCCCCTCATTTGGGAATGTCCCATTATGTGTTTTCTTAGGCTCCATAATGGAGTGAACCTGTGCAATCTCAGTCAATCTCTCCATCTCTATCTCTCATCCCCCCTCTAGAATTCCCTGGTAAAATCAATATTTGGAATATTTAGATTAACTACATAATAATATATTAACATATTGATTTAAATAAAATACATCATTAAAATTAATTTTACCTGCCTCCTTTTGATTTTCTTATGTGGCTAACCAGGAGTTATAAATCAATGATGAGGCTCATATTTGACTTCCTTTGTAGAAATAAAGAAACCGATTACAAAAGATGAGACTGACATGCAAAGTCCAGATAAAATGGTTACAATTTCAGGACAGATTTAATTTTAATAAATCAAGTGAGCTAATGAGGAGAATGAAAAATTAGCAAATGGTTTATATTTTATATATCTTTTTGGAATACAAGGTCACTGGGGTCACCACACGCAGGTCATTTGCCTCTGCTTCATAAATTAGAACCATCTCATCCCTAGCTAGAATAACTGTTCTCTGGCTCAGGATAGTGCTGGTAATGCTTCCTAAGGTCTGTAAGTGATGAGCATCTGGCTATGGAAAAAGGGTATGATAGCCTACTATCTACATTCTCACTTCGTTCACTCAGATAAATTCCAGTCAGGAGGAACAAAAACTGTGTCTAAAGCAAGCCTGTTTGTCTCTAATCAAATATTCTGAAGTTTATGGGGGGGGGTGTATTGTTTTCCTTGTGGGCGGGGTCTTTCGTTTTCTTTTGGTTTTGGTTTTCCAGACAGCGATTTTCTGTGTAGCCTTGGCTGCTATGGAACTTGCTGTAGACCAGGCTGGCATTGAACTCACAAAGATCCTCTTGCCTCTACCTCAAGTGCTAGGACTAAAGGCATCTGCCACCACCAGCTAGCAAGTTTGTGTTTTTAATCAGATAAAATCCAAAGGTTGTAGAATTTGGGCCAGAGGCCCCACTTCTCATATTACTAAACAAATAATTAGGCTTTCTTTTTTGTTGTTTACTTTTCTAGGCTCTGAGAGGTAACAGAATTAATTCCCATACTGACCAAACTTCAAATCCATTTGTAAATACGGGTTTGATTCTTAAATGGCCCTTGAGAGGTGATATATAATTAAACACTCTTTTGATTTCAGTTAAGCAAAAGTCTCCAATAGTGGCTGAGGTACAACTTTGCAGATCTTAAGGTCTTTCAGGCACCTCTAAGTATCTACCCAGGCTCTTGTTAGCTAAGGCAAAAGCATGATGTATGATGCAGGGGAGACTGTAGGGGGACATATGTCAGGGACTGAGAAGCAACACCAAACTTCAGAAAAGAAGGAACAAAAGCCACAGTAAGGTTTTCTTGCTCATCTCAGTTGCTACATCATGAAGACACCACAGGCCTTCATGGCTTGTGGGAATCCCTGATACACTGTGATTCACAGAGATTCTGAGTAAATCAGTCCTCAATAAGCCATTACTGCTTTCCTTGCCACAACATTTTAATCATAAAAGAATCTTTTCTGCCCTCTACAGTGACCCCACTTCAGGGGGACATTTCTTGATAGATCTCAATCCCTTTTCTTGCCATTTATCTGAGGTTCCTTGGGAAAAATATTTATGATGCAACTCTGAACCCATCATCATTTATGGACCATCCTTTTCCTGAGATTTCTGGGGATTCTGTTTGCTTCCATGCCCACTAGCTTCCAACCAATGTCAGGTTTTCCAAACTAGTCCTTGGGCAATTGTGAAAGGCTATAGAAAAATAGGAAATCAACAAGGTACCTGTAGATGAGTCCCAGGAGGAGATGGAAGATTGTCATGAGATCCAAGGGAGCTACCAGAAAGGCAGAGAAGAGAGGTGGCCTATTGCAAAGAAGTCAAGCTGGGAAGATGCTACATACATCTTGGTGGTTTGAATGAGAAAATGTCCCCCATGAGCTCACATTTAAATACTTGTACCCAGTTAGTGGTACTGTTTGAGGAGTTATGAAACTTTTAAGAGGTAGAAGCTTGCTAAAGCATATTAGTCATACAAACATACTTTGAGGGCTTATAGCCTTAGGTCACTGCCTGTTCTCCTTGTCTGGTTCCTGTATATAAAGGAAGTGTGACTTCTGTCTGTTTGCTCCTCATGCTGCCAAGCCTTCTCCACCACTATAGATACTATCTGGAACTGTAAGACCAAATAAGCACTTTCTTCCAAGTTGTTTTTGGTCATAGTATCTTATCACAGCATCAGAAAAGTAACTAATACAATACTACTGGCAGATTAAGAATGCTAAGATATTAATGACCCATGAGTTCATTTTCCCCAGGAGTATATAAATTCTGCTTCAAAGGTGCAAGGACGATGCCATGAGATAGAAAGAGCCCACCCCTGACACTAATAAATGATATTCTGCTATACTTGCAGACAAGAGCCTAGTATGACTGTTACCTGAGAGTCTTCACTCAGCAACTGGTGGAAACATATAGAGAAACCCACAGCTAAACATTAGGAGGAGCTTGGGCAATTTTATGGAAGAGGGGGAAGAAAGATTGAAGGAGCCAGATAGGTCAACACCACAAGAAAACATACAGAGTCAACTAATCTGGGCCCATAGGTGTTCACAAGAGACTGAACTGCCAGAGATCACAAATAGGACAGGTCTAAGCCCTCTGTACATATTTAACAGTTGTGTGGCTCAGTCTCCATGTGGGATTCCTAACAGTAGGAACAGGGTCTGTCTCTGACTCTGTTGCCTTCTTTAGTTCCTTTCCCCTAACTGGGCTGCCTTACGTACCCGCAATAGAAGATGCGTCTAGTCCTACTGCAGCTTGACATGTCAAAGCACATCCTTATCTTCCCTTCTCTGAGGAAGTTGTGGGGGAAGGAGATTGAAAGGGAGGGACTGGAGGAGAGGAGGGAGGAAGCTGTGATCAGGATGTAAATTAAATAAATTAATTAATATAAAATTTTAAAAGTGTGCAAGGATCTTAGGCAAAGATGTTGTATTACCAGCTATGCGGACTCCCAGAATACCTTTCAAAGTCACAACAACTCTGCAAACAGACCTCACCAAAGATGGAGGTAGATTTGGAGTTGCTGAAATGTTCAGTAAAAATATTTTGAACTCAGGGCACAGATTCACATATGATGGCAGTTCCTGAGATCTGGTCATCTATGCATATTAGCTTCTTCCTTCTCTAACAGAATTACTGCAGATAGAAAGAATGGCGAAATGCACCAGACAGACATATTTTCATCTCCCCCTTGCAGCTAGGAGTACCCATATGCCACAGTTGTGGCCAGTGAGACACAACAGAAAGTCTGCTGGGGACATTTGGAAAAGTTCTACTTCCTGTTCACATCACTGTTCCGTCCTCTAGGTGCTTTCTGACCCTCATGACAGCCCTGATATAAAGTAGTGTGGCTTTTTGACCCAGGGTAGGAAATGAGAGTGAAAGTCAGGAGCCACAAATGAGAAGAAAAAAAAATTGTCAACATATAGCTGTCACCACTAATGAGCCACCCCATGTACTCTCATCTCTGGTATCTAGTTTCATAAAAATAAATAAACCCTCTCCCTTCTTTAATCCATTCTTTCTCAGATTTTTATTATTTGCATTCTGACAAGTAGATGTCACCTAATGAAAGCTAAATAGATAAACTCTAAAATATTCAAATTATGAATTCCCAACTTCTTAAAACCCTGATTTGTATGCTGTTAGTTGTTGGTCAATACAGGTAAAATTCCTACCTTACAAATCCAAAACTTAGCAATGCAGCTGGGTTTGGCCTCCCTGGAGGTTTAGGTATGCCTGAGAAACTCACTGCAGAGATTTAACACACATTTAAGAAATCAATAGGAAGATACAAGGGTTTGTATAAGATTTAGAATCATATTTAGAATGTGCTACAGAAATGTTACATGTATAAAGTGACACTAAGAAAGATAAATCCTCGACCTCTCAGGAGAGATGATGTGGCTGGCCTGGAACTAAAAGATATTCATGGACATGAGGCTGTAAGAATTGCAGGTACTGGCGTAGACAAAGCCTAGGGCTTGTAAATAAACCAATATGTGCACAGACATCCATTGGCAGATAAAACCCAAATCAGTTACATGAAGAGATATGACTTCAAGGCGAAGAATTGGTAACTGAAGGTAACAAGAGAGTGCTAGAGTACTGCGGACATAGCAACTGCAGCCGCTGTTGCTATGGTCGGAGGAGCAATGAAAGAATTGGTGAATAAATATGTCAAGGGGTCTCTTAAGATTAACCTCAGGGTTAATCAGTCAGTGTCAGGCCTTGGAGTCATGATACTGTTGCTACAAGGGGGTACCATATCTGTCCAGGTCAGTGGTTTTCAACCTTCCTACCGCTGCAAGGCTTTAATTCAGTTCCTCATGTTGTGGTGACCCCCAACAGGAAAAGTATTTTCATTGCAACTTCATAACTGTAATTTTGCTACTGTTATGAATAGTAACATAAATACCTGTATTTTCAGGTGATCTTAAGTGAACCCTGTGAAAGGGACATTTGACCCCCACAGAGGTCTCCACCCACAGGTCTAAGTGAAGCATTGCTGGGGAAGGAATATTTTCCCAGTGCTCCTTCAGGATTTGTCTTAGTCGTTGTTCTACTCCTGTGAGGAAATACCATGACCAAAGCAACTTTTATAAAAGAAAAAAAACACACAGACTGGTTTACAGGTCCAGAAGTTCAGTCCATTGCCATGGTGTGGATCATGACAGTCACAGACAGTCATGATGCTGGAGAGGTAGCTGAGAGTTCTATATCTAGAATCCATAGACAGCAGAAGAAGAGAGAGACAAAGAGCTTGGTTTGGGCTTTTGAAACCTCAGAGCCCATCCCTAGTGACACATTTCCTCCAACAAGGCCACATCTAATCTAACAAGGCCAGACCTCCCCAGTCCTTCTCAAGTAGTGTGACTCTCTGATGACTAAACATTCAGATACATGAGCTTATGGAGACAATTTTTAATCAAACCACCACAGTCTTCCTTAAAGCTCCTCTTCACAACAAATCATAAAATATTAGCAGGCAGATCAAGAATGAGACCTAAGGAGTCTGTGATGGCTAATCTTGGATGTCAACTGTCCTGTTACTGTGATATAGTGAATGACAAAGCAACTTAAGAACAGAACAGTTTCTTTTAGCTCATAGTTTAAGTACACAATCCATCTTGGTGCAGAGACATGGACACAAGAGCGGCTCTAGCTGTGGCAGCAGGAATGAGAGGCAGCTGGTCACATTATATGTGCCATCAGGCAGCAGAGTGAGATAAGCACTGGTTCCAGAACAAAGAAGTTTATCCATGCATGCTGGAGAAGCCAGCAAAAGATAAACAGGGTGCTGGAGGGCACGGTTAGAAAGTTGGAGAAATGGCTCAGCAGATAAAAGCATTGGCTGCTCTTCCACAGGTCCTGGTTTTAGTTCCTAGCAACCACATGATGGCTAACAAACATCTACAATACCAGTTCCAAGGAATCTGTTGCCCTCTTCTGATCTCAGGGAGCACAAGGCATTCACATTCACATGGTGCACACATAGACTTACAAGCAAAACACTCTCTCTCTCTCTCTCTCTCTCTCTCTCTCTCTCTCTCTCTCACACACACACACACACACACACACACACACACAAAATAAATCAAAAAAAGATGAATGGGTAGAAAGAATATGTAACATACAACAATGAAATATTATTCAGAAATACAAGGAATAAGATTTTTCAGAAATATGCAGGAACCTGTATACCATAACATTAAGTGAAATAAACCAGGATCTGAAAGACAAATCCTGTATGATTTCCCTCCTGTGTGGGGTCTAAAACATAGGAGATCATAAGAGCACAAATAGTTTTTTACTGGAGAGTAGAGACAAAACAGAAAGTAGGAAAGATTGCTTAACAACACACCCAGAGAGGAGGAATATGTTTCCACTGCTATCATAGAAAAAAAGTGAGTATAGTTAGCAAGTTTGGAATGCAACAATTAAAATAGCTAGAAGACAGGATTTTGAGTGTTCTCATCAAAAAAATAAATGTTTGTGGTGACAGATAACCTAAATATCTTGAGGTTTTTTTACTACACATGCACCAAAATATCATATTATACTCCCTAAAAGACATATAATTATCCATCAATTAAAAATAAGTAAATAATCCTTTTTTAAAGGCAACTTCAGTTTCACACCTCAGAAACAGAGCTTAGACAGGCGAGATTTTAGCAGATGGAGGAGAGCTGGGCCTCTGCCAATGCTGGTTGGAGACTCGATTTGTACTGTCCTTTCAAGGAAAAAGATAGACCCCCCAACTAAAATTCTGAAGGCACTAGGTTCTTGCCACCTGGCATGTCACATGGTGAGCAGGAACTGACTCAGAAGACTGGGGTGGCCTATATTTTCTATGCTTGTGACAGTCAGAACAATGGATGTTCCCTTGTTCTGGGTCTCATTCCCGATCTCATTAAAGACTCTCAATGGCTTTGAACTAGGTGTCTATTAAATGTCTGTTTCGGATTATCAGTTCCCCTGATCCTGAAGCGTGTGACAAATGTTGGAGTAAACTCAAGCACGTTTCTGGAGGCTTCCCACCATGGTAGCATACACATCAAGTCAAAGGTGGCCATGGCTGGAATATGAGCAACAGGAACCTTCAAGCACTTACTGAATGACAGAACATTTCTGAATCTCATATCACTTTGGTAGAAAATGAGGGAATAAAGGTGTGCCCAGTGTGGCCCCAGTGTGGCCCCAGCTACAGTTCTTGAGCTTCCCTGATGCTATTTCTAAATCTGGCTACCACTAAGATCAACATTCTTGCAATTGCAAGGGCCTTTGTGTCGAAGAAAGGAGAGGGAGGGGACAGAAAATGGGCATATGCCCTGCCCAGTGAGAGTCCGTGGCCTCATTCAGGGAACTTTAAAGAGCATGTTCTAGGAGGCACAGGCAGACAGGAGACCATGCAAAGGAGAAGAAAAGAACAAGTTAAAAGGCAGTACAAAAGCCATACTTTTGCTTCATGGGCCTAGGGAGGTAAAAATGAACCACATAAATGGGCTTGAAATTACTTTGGCCTGTATATACTGTGTTCTTTTAACCACAGTATTGCTTTGGGAATAAATCAAGGGATTGGTGGCTCTGAAAATATTATAAAAATAATCTAAAACTCTCCCTCGGAGATGTAGGGACAGGTAGAGAATTCCAGGGGTCTTTACTATTTCTTTGACCAGGCAAGATCTTGGCTCAGTAGTCTGCCTACTGTCATCCTTACAGGCTCAACTCTTTCCTTCTCCTTTATAGGCCTTTCAAGTGGCTCTCTTTTTCTTAGGGTTCCTTTCGTAGCTGACCTAAAGACACATATTTCCAGGCTTCCCATTTAGACTAACCTGGAGCTTTTCTCAACTTAAGAAATTAATTATTCATATAGGCCTGGACACTTATTTCACATATAGGATATTTATAATCCACAAATTACACACACACACACACACACACACACACACACACACACACACACATACACACACACATTGGAGGACACACGCACACAAGCAAATGAATATGAATGCTTACAAATACTCTCTTAAGCATAGAACTGTCATTTAACCAACAGAGAACATTCAAGGGGAAGTAGTGACAACTTGAGTGCTTCCATTGTGGCTCATGACTCTGCGACTTCTCTGGTTCCTTAGCCTGGGAGGAAAGATACTGACTTTCACTAAAAGGTCATCATTCCTTAGAAGAAGATGGCATCTATAGTTGCCAACCAAGAGATGACAGACAGGATGATGATGCTTGAAAAACAAACTCCAATCTGTAACTCAAAGCATAGTTAATATCCAGCATAGTTAACCTTAGGTCTTATGTGCCAGTTATTAATTTACTGCCTTTTAGCTACAGCATCCTAAGACATCTCAATATCTTTCACTCCATTCAACACACCATCATTATATTTCTTAACCTTCTCACCCCCAGAAACCAATGTCTCACCCGCACAACCAATTATTCTTCCAGATTTACTTCCGTGCCCATCAATTGTTTGGCCTTGGATAGACACATGTCTCTGACAGCCTTAATTATTCCCTAATCTACCAGCCTGCTGCTAGCCTCTTCGTCTTCCAAATGTAGTCAGAATCGCACCATTAACTCCCTGAGAATTAATGAGATAGCCTGGTTTTGAATCCTGTCTCTAGCACATTCAACTTGGGACAAATTTTACTTTCCTGAGGCATAGATTCCTCATCTTTTAAACAAATCTCATGGTGATCCCCATATCTTAAAATCATTAAGAATTTTGAAAAAGAAAAAGAAGTAGGAAAGGATCTTAAGCATTTGTTCAATGTTAACCATCCTGATCACTTCCAAACTTATATTGATCCCTCAAAATCCATATCATGATTTGGAGTTACAGCAATCCTGGGAATAGTATCTGATACATGGGCAATTACCATTGTTGAAGAAACACTATAATACTGGGAAGCTTCTATCACTGGCAATGAGCCATGAGCATTCTTGCTGGATCTTTGGCTCTATGGGCCATACCTTGTCTATGGCTAGTTCCTTTCTTAATTCCTAATCCAAATCTTTCTAATTATCCCCTCACCAGCCTGCAAACAGAAACCCTGAATACATATAACATAAAACTGTGCCTCTTGCTTCATTAAAAACATGAAAACTAATCACACAAATTCCCTCCCCTTTCTAAGTGTTGTAACCTTCAAACTGACTTGCAACGGAACTGGCTCCTTCTACTCAGAATCTTCCTGTTCAAGCCAAGAGCACCCATGTTCATCCATCCTCGGCATTTTTCAGGTCCTTCCTCCATTATTTGCGTTTCCTATACTTTGGCCAGGTCTTTCTACCTAACACAGTGATGGAATGGATGCCTGGATATATACTCATTTTATGATGAGCTACATTCTTTTATTTCCATTCCATAAAAATATTCTCACTTGGCTATGCTCCCTCTGAGAATTTTTCTTTCTCCTTCACATCAGAACTTCTTGAAGTCTAGACTGGCCCACTGTGCGCACTGTAACTCCCACTCATTCCAAGACCACCCTACAGCCCACTTCTTTTACTGACATTTTGTCTTGGTCAGTCCTGTATTTCAACTCCTGCTTTTGGTATGAAAGGCCTTTCCCTACAGTCACAGCCTCTTCAGCCCCTTCACTCTGGTGCTTACTTTTTCCTGGTCCCACTGACTGCTTCTCTTCTGCTGTGTTGACCAAGCCTTCTTCCTAGAACTGCCCCTTAAAGGTTGCAAATCCCTTAATTTGTTTCTCTCATCCACTTGTTCTCCAACACAGCATGCCTTCCTGATGACTTTACTCTCCTATATAGAAAGAAATTCTCAAAATCTCTAACTTTAACCTGGGATACTCTTCAGAACTTCTGAAATTCTTGGTTGTTTGAAGCATTCAATTGGATGTACTGAATGTCCGTGCATGCAGCTTCACTATCATGCCTTACCCACTGACTCTCAAACTCAACAATCCTTTCTACATTGGAGGCATCACTTCAGTCGTTGATAGACCACTTTCTCTAACTTTGACTTTATTAATGTTGCCCCACTCATCTCTCTCTGCCCTTCTGTCCTGCTGCCCTAGCTCTACCTCTCCTCTCTTACCTGAGGCTTGCTACCATCTCATCGATTTATACTTTTGATTTTGTACGTGACCTTAGAAGGAAATATGCAACACACATCTGATCCGTCTACCACCCCCACTTAAAACTTTTGGACAGCTTCCTATTTTCAAGCTCTTGACAATAGTCTCAGAGGATGCAGGACTCATGTTAGCTGGTTCCAAAACAACTGTCACATTATCCTCCCCCTATTCTGTACTCTGCATATTAAATTCTGCTAGACAAAATTCTCTATGAATCCCTATGTAATATATAAGGTATTTCCATTTGTGCATCTTGCGGGCCTTTCAGATAAAGAACATTTTATTGGTCATGGTTCTCTGGAGTAACAGAACTTATAGAATGAATCTCTCTATACATCGAGAGAAAGAAGGGGGCTTTATTAGAATGATTTACAGGCTTCGGTATAGCTAATTCAACAGCTAATTCTGGCAGTGAACAGAAAGTCTTAAACATCTAGTAGTTACTCAGTCTACCAGGGTGGATGTCTCAAATGGTCAGTAGATCCTGGAATCCTGAAAAAGTAGATTCTTATGCCAGTGAAGGCATGCACTTGATAGCAAGGCAAGAACAAGCAGACAAAGAGAAAGAACTTTTGTCTTTAATGTCCTTTTATTGGCTTTTAGCAGAATGGATGGCCCAGATTAGATCTGGATTAAAGGTGTGTCTTCCTACCTCAAAGATCCAGAATGGAAGCAGGTCTTTAAGACTAAGCAGGGATTCTTTACAGGTGTGCCCTCTAGTTGGAGATTTTAGTTAATTCCAGATGTCAAGTTGACAGCCAAGAATAGCCATCACACACACACACCTTTTTCTATTACCTTAGTAACCTTATAGCTGACAAACATCTGTTGTTTTTCTTTTATTGTTGTTATATTGTTTTGTTTTGGTTTTGGAGTTTTATTTGTTTTAATCCTCTGTTTATTTATTTATTTATTCATTTTTATTTAGCTATTCTCAGGGTCAGTCTCAGGACCTAGCACAAGACAGGCAAATATTTTGCTACTGAACTATATCCCCAGCCAAGGTATCTGGGCTTTGCCTGCACATTTTTTTTGCAGTAATGTTTTGCTTTCTGGCTCCTCACCAGCCTTTGAGCTCCTTGAAGGAAAGGCTATGTCTTCACCTTTTCTGTATCCCTGGCCCCTTCCCAGACCCCAGCTATGAAGGGTCATGAGTACAGGATGGCTGAACTGCACTGAACTGACTGTCAGGTTGGACACTGTGCCGATCATTCTCAGAACTCTCCATATCTGGCCTACATCAAACCTTCCTACTACTACCTCTTCAAAGGCAGGAACATTCCTTCCAGATGAAAGTCCTCTATTTCACTGTCACTGGCTCTTTTCCTAACTCTCGTTACATGAGTTTCCACTTCACTTGTATGGTCCCATAAGTGGGAGTTATTTTCTGGTTTTAAATAAAAGTCGCCTGGTACCCAAAAGTCGTCCAGGGTGACCTTTGTGCGATGGAAAGGACACTCTATGGGGAGTCTGGAGACTAGAGTTGTACTCACTGCTGTGCAGCTAATATTCTGTCTGATAAAGGGGCACACTGTCATGCTAAGGCTTCCTCCTCTTCCCTTTCACAAATGCCCACATGAGGAAAGCTGAGACTGGGGCTATACTCTCTGACCTATCAAGTGCTTCCTTTGTTGTGGTTTACCTCCAATCTTTGTGTTTGACAGTGAGAAGATTCTGTGTTCAAAGTAGTCACAAAGGAAGTCTGATTAGGGAAAGGATATAAAAGAGGTTCTGTTGCTCTCATCCAGGGGTGAATCCAGGAGACCCTAGAGGAAAATGCTAGCCTGAAATTCAGACTGTCGAATGCTTGCCCTAGTGCTCTTAAGCCTTGGGCTCCTGAGAGGGCAGCCTTTTCTGGCTTGAATTTGGTTACTCTTTATTTCCTCCCAGCCAGTTCTTTCTTTGTATGGCTGTTACAAGTGGTGCTAAAGGCAGAAGAGCCACAGCAATAAAAACAGCTCTTCCCTGCCCCAAATCTTACACAGCACCTCATCTCTCCTCCCACAAATGCTCAGCACCCCACCATGGGCTACCCAAGCTCTCCAAGACACAGTAAATTACCAAGAAAGATGAGTGTTTGCCCAGCTTTGTGCTTCCCATCCCTGAAGGAGCTCAGAAAAGAAGAAGAGAAGCTGGTATGTGTTTAAAAAAAAAAACAAGCAGCCATCAGGCAGTGCATCATCACAGGAGAGAAAGGAAGCTGACTCCCAGTAACTCAGCAACTATTCACTTGCTAAGAACGGGGCACATGGTCTGCTTTATGGAGAGTGTGAAATGATTTCTTTCACACTGTTCCTTATTGGAACATTCCCCATCAACAGCAATCACTCACTCTCCCAGGGAGACAAACCCAGAGAAACAGCAAAGGACAGAGAAGATACAGAATCTCAAATGCCCACCAACATACACATAAACTCACATGCAAATATCCAGGCAAGCAAACCTCATTATACACAAACCAAAGACACACAAGTACAGAGCCTTGTTGCACAGAAATTAAACCGGCACCTATTCACTTGGACCCACACAGGCTCAGACACATCAATACCATTCCCAAATTTCTATGCATATCACAATCAGGCACACAGAGGTCACAGAAGCATGCAGCCAGAGAATAGCAGTGTTAAAATGCATAAATATGCATAGCCATCTCAACTTTGATGTTCAGACAGGGCTCAAGGCAGCGGAAATTCTCAGGAGCAAAATAATCTACGTAAATTGAAGGAGGGCCCATCACTCACCTATTATATTAGTCATGGTTTTCTAGCATCACAGAACTTACAGGATGTCTCTATATATTAAGGGAAAATATTGGAATGACTTAGAGTCTGCAGTCCAACTAATCCAACTATGGGCAGCTGTGAATGGGAAGTCCAAGAATCTACTAGTTGTTCAATCCCATGGGGCTAGGTGTTTCAGCTGGTATTCTATATAAGCTGGAATTTGGAAGAAGTAGGTTCCAACAGATGTGCTGGCAAGTAAGTGTAAGCAGGAAGAAGAAGGAAGCCTTTCTTCTTCCATTATTCTTATGTTGGCCTCAAGAAGAAGGTGTGGACTAGTTTAAAGGTGTGTATCACTATAACTGGACCTAAGCTGTTTTTTACATGAAACTTGACTCTGTCCCAGGCTGAGCTTGAACTCAAAAATCTGCTTGTCTCTGTCTCCTGGGATTCAAGGAGTGTACCACCTTGCTGGAGCCTTAGCTTTTCATGACCACTATGTCTCAAGATCTAGATCAAATACATGTCAGTCCACGTCAAGATTCAGATCAAAAGCCTGTGTCTTCCAGCCTCAAGATCTGGATCATAGGTGTACCCTTCATTCTGGATTGTTGTTCATTACAGATATAGTCAAGTTGACACTAGGAATATCCATCACATCTATATAACCCCACTCTGTTTCATTTCTTCTTTGAATCCTCCTCACTTATTGTCATATTGAATCCCAGGAACAAGATACCTGATTGATGAACATTTTAAGACCAAGAACCAAGACCACCTCAGGAGTAGTGGGGTACTCACACAGTCCTTTATGACAGTGCCATGCAATGACTGACCAGACCACAATGACCAGGGATACCACTATAGCAGCCCTTGGTTCTTGTCTTGGGATGTCTATATAATGTGGAGACTACTGTAAACACTGAGAAAAGAGATTTTTTTTAGGTCATAAGACTTGTGCTCCTGATATGGCCAACCTATCAGTAAAATCCCTTCGCTGGCTTTCCTCAGTTCTTGAATTGATTTCTGGGACAAGTGGCAGGGACTGTTCCAATGTGACTCACCAGAACTGGAGTTTCTCCTTTATCCACGGTATCAGTTCAAGGGCTAATCATATGGACATCTGGGAATGCATTGATAGGGATAACTAAAGACTAGGTATCAGGTAGGCTGTTATCTCCCTAGTGATTAGGAGAACTCAAAAAATGATGGACTCCAGAGACATATTTTGGGGAAATTGGAAAAAAAATCAACAACTTAATGACTACTTCAACTCATCTAGAAAAGGAGGTGCAAAGTCTCCTGAGACTATCCGAGCATCACAGTATCACTTGGAATGAGTAAACACCTGATAGAGATGAGAAGATTCCCTATGGTGAGCTCCTTTAGCTATCTAATCTATGGGCTGAAGACAGCATGGGTGCAGTCTTTTGGGGTACAGCATTTAGCAAAGCAGGGACAGGGGTGGCTGAGGTTATGCCCCAGTGGGCATCCAGAGATCTCCTCCAAGCATGCTGTCTGTCAGATGAAGATGTGAAAAGGCAGATGAGAAGAGAGCAGCAAACCTGCTGTGAAGCCGGGGGTGGTGAAGCTCTCACCTAGGCATGACTCTTGGCCTTCCTGCCCACAGCACTCCTGACTAGTTCATGTTCTTTGGATCTGACAGCAAGGCATTAAACTGGGCTCTGGACACAGACCTCTCTGGAACCAAAATGACACTCATGGAGGCAATCATCACCCTGTTCCTCTACTCTCCCTGCCAGACTCCTCTCCATGGAGCAAGAATTGGGTGTGTGCACAGAATCCTGTTTCTGTTACCACCTTTAGCTTTGACGGTTGATCATTTTAACAATAAAGGGTCATGTGAGCCAGGACTTATGTGAACCTAAACGCCTCGTGGCAGGATTGATGGGCCAAACAAAGCATCAGAAATGTTCTATAGAGAAGATACTCTGCTCCTGGGAGGAACCAGGATAGCCAAGATTGAAGGACAGCATCAGACAGAAGCAGCTAAGCTGGCTGCGCTTTCAACATTACATCCTTCCTACAGAGATGAGAGGGAAATTCTTCTCTCAGAGTCTAATTCATGAAAGCTGGGTGTGATTTTAATAGAATCTTGATCCCCAAGGAGGGAGTGCTGGTGCAGCACAGAAGGTTTCAAATGTGCTATATGTCTCCCAGGAGAATTTCCTTTCTGTTCAGTATCCTTCTCCCACCTTCCCCGTTTCCTTAGCTAGGAGTGTATGTTGTCCTAAGCACAGGAAATTACAGAAGCCAAGGCCTCTAAGACACCAGTCCTCAGTTCTAAAGGCTGCCTCCAAACTCCAGGTCACCAAAAAATTCACTAAATGTCAAAGGAGAGAGCAAAGAGGAGAGCAGGCCTGAGGATCATGTGCCAGGACTCAGCAGGCCTTTTTCTACCTACTCTCCGTTTTATAACAGCACTTTATTATATTATAACAATGCAAAGCACAGGATACAGAGATATTTGAAAAGGTCTTCTGGCTACCATTTCCTTGAGACTTATAAACCTATATTTAAAAAACATGGGTACGAGATAATGACACCATCCATATATAGAAAGATCAGGACACTGCAGGGAAAAAGATACCCCTTCTCACTAATGTGTTAAGGATAAGAAAAGTATTAAGAATACTTCATCTGCTCATTATGGTTATGGTTAGGATTAGGTTAGGATAAGGGTTAGGTTAGGGTGGCACATACCTTTAATTCCAGCACTCTGAGGCAGAGACATGTGACTTTCTGTGAGTTCAAGACCAGCTTGGTCTACAGAGCAAGTTTTAGGATAGCCATGGCTACACAGAGAAGCTATGTTCAGGGAGAGGAGAGGAGAATCCGTCACTGATGCAAAAAGAGACAGGCTGGTATATTATACATTGCACAGCACAAGCTGGATGACAAACGCTGCAGGGTGTTCTCATCTGAAGCCTAAAGTTATAAGCCAGGTCTGCTTCCTTTGACCTTCTTTAGTGCCAGCTAAGCAAACTGGGGGAAGAAGATGCCATGTTCTTGCGAGGCTCTCCTCCATTCATCCAGGCTGAATCTTTGAATCACTTCTCTGGGATTTAGGTCTTGGAATAAAGGAGTCAATTAAACTTTAGTGGCTGAAGTTGTAAGACAACCCTTCAGGGACTGTCAATTTCAATGTTTCCTTCCAAAAAAAAAGAAGCAAAGTATCACATCCTACCCCCAATACAAGTAGATTCAGGTTTCTTAGGCCTTTTCTAGGCATGACCCACCAGAGGTTCAGTCATTCCAGAAAATGCCAGGAGTCTTTTCGTAAGTCCTACCTTAAACAAAGCAGAGTTCATAGAAAGGGTTCATAAAACTCAAAGAAATTAACAACATCCCCACCAAAAATAGAGGAAAAGGTAAAGCCAGATAACCCTGGGAAATGTTCATTGTTGTTTAGCAGTTCATAAAGGCCATAGCAGGCAGCCGAGGGCTCTGCAGGAAGGGAAAGAGGAGAAACCTGAGGAACTGAACTTTGACTCTGCACTTGTCCATCCAAAACATTAACCAGTGGCATTTCCACCATATCACATTCATGGCCAACACTAACATGAGAATTTGCCTTGACAGACACATTGATTGTATTTGATAACAGCTTTAGGATTCCTACTTCTATTTTTTAGATAAATTAAATACTTTCATTCAATGAAGAATATTGTTTTCTTACCCACAATAATGCCAAAGAAATAACCTTTTCAGTACACACACACACACACACACACACACACACACACACACACTCCTATCTTTGGAATAGTTCCAGAATATACATCACTTCATCACTTTTAAATTATTCCTGAGGCACAGAAAGTGGGAGGAACTCTCTTTCCCATTCTCTGTTTAGCAACAGTGTCTTGCTAGCATTTCCAGAAGCAGACTGTGTAAATGTACAATGACACAGCACATATTTCCTCTTCCTTACAGAACTTGACATCCATGTGCTGCTCCTAGTTCCTCGGTTAGTGCACAGACCTCTGAAACTGTTCAGTCTCCATGTATGCAGAGCTTTCTCTCACTTTGAAATGACAGTAAGATTATTCTATAATGTGGCTTACCATAATTTATACCATCAGACCCTCTGTGGACAATCTTTTAGGTTGTTTCCATCACTGTACCAAAACAGAGGGTTTATCTGTAGGATACATTCCCATACTTAAGACTAATAAGTTAAGGAGAGTGTGTGTCGCAAATCCTAATAAGCGTGATCAACCTGCCTTCTCAAGTTCCTGTGAGTCTACCCAGCTCTTTGTCAATCAAACATACACTTTGGGAGGAAAGAATTAACTTCAAACTTTATTAACCTGACCTCAGAGCCCTGATTGCTCAGAAAGCATAGGCATAAGTAAACACAGAATACTATGTCTCCTTCTTCTCTGGTATGAGAGTGCTTCTGAATGGACAGAACTAAGACCTGGAACACAGATCTCAGGACACCACAAAGGCAGAGCCCTTGCACACCTTGCTTCTTGTCCCTAACATCTATGTGTGCCCTTGTGCTAATGTGGGGACCAGAGATGCTACAAACATGGTAACCTGCTTCATCTCTCGAAAAACTGCAGCCACTGTGTCTTTGTTGGTTCTCAGCATCCTACAAAAAGCTAAGCAAATTCTATATTAGTCTTTTGTATCTTGTCAGAGTGTATGGGTGTGCAATTTACCAGTTGAAACTGTTATTTATTTTTTAAAAATTAAGCTGAGCACATTACCTATGAATCTCAAAATAACTTTTAACCATTTTATGAGATATCCTTTAGGTCTTTTACTTATTTAGAAAATTATTTTATTGATTGATTGATTGATTATAAATAATCTTCATATTGTGGTGCACTAATTGTATATTTTGCAAATATTTTTTAGTTTTCTATTTTTCTCCTGAACTTGTTTTCAACATACTTATTAAGATTTATATTAGTGATAATTATTTGCATATGCATATCTATGTTTATGTGAATATATGTACAGAAGCCAAAGAGGGCATTGACCCTTAAGAGCTGAAGTTTACAGGCAGTTATACACTGGGTGGCATGAGTGTGCTGGTCCTGTACAAGAGCAGCAAGTGCTCTGAATAGCTGAGCCATATCTCTAACCCCTGGTTAAAATATTTATTTCATTATCATGAAGAACCATTCCATTGTCATAGGTCCATATTTATTCATCTTTCCTCTTAAGATTCCTGAATTTTGTGACATCCTTCCAACTGTCTTTACCATTTTAACATTACGACTGCTCTTTTTCATGATTTCCTCATGTTTTCCTTTTTCCCCATTTTTAAAAGGTTAGTCTTCAGTGTGTCCTGAATGTTTATTTTGGCATAAAGTGTGAAGAAGATATACAATTTTACTTTTCCACCTAATTTGATGCTTGGATAATAGAAGTCTTCACACTCTACCACAGGGTATGGCTGCAAGCTCATTTATGAAGCTAGCAGCAACGGACTCTCAGAAAGCTTAAAATTTCTCTCAGCAGTGTGGAACAGATTACTCCAGTAGCATGCTAGAGACACATAATTCTCCTTTCCACTCTTTCTATTAACTAAAAATACACAGTATAAAAGGATTTGTGGAATTTCCACAGGAATCAAAATTGTGATTTAGGTAAACATCTTCCAGATTCATAAAAAAATTGCCTACTGCCCAAAGGAAGAGAATGAATTCAGGCTTCCCACCCCTCTGCAACTTGGTCCTTAAATTCTGCTGCTGGCCAAAGGGGAATCCACAGTCAGAGAAGAAAGTACTCTCTACGGCTGCAAAGGAGAACCAACAACCAGGTCTCTACATTTGTTTTGTTTTGTTTTGTTTTGTTTTGTTTTGTTTTGTTTTGTTT
>JANHMN010000001.1:174679184-174772930 GCA_030674055.1 Rhabdomys pumilio | reverse complement strand
TTTGTTTTGTTTTGTTTTGTTTTGTTTTGTTTTGTTTTGTTTTGTTTTGTTTTGTTTTGTTGGTTTGGTTTCTCTCCCAAGGAATATTGTTAGTAAGTTCAACAACATAGATTCATGGAAGGATAAATAGGTCACTGTTGTTAGGGTCTCTATTCAGAGTGATGAGGTCAGCAGAGTCAGAGGCTGGGAATTAAAAAGCTCACAGGACAGGGCTCAGAAGGCTATAGTGTTGGAAGTACTCTGGATAAAATGTAAGAAATGTAAGAACTGGTTCTTCATTCTGATTTTCTAGACGCAAACCTATCATCAAAAAGGAAAAAAAATCTACAGGACTGATTTAAATTCAACAGATTTTTCACTAAATGTGTGATTTGTAAACTTCAGCAAAATTGATCGATAGTTATGTACGTCAGTCATCCCACAGCTTAAAATGCAAAATTCCAATTCTGATAGCAAAGTAAATGTGAAATAATCTAAGCAAATTCATCCATCAGCTAAAGAGAAAACACCAGACTGCTTCTCAAATAAACCTGAAAAACATCAGAGTTAATACAAAAACATATGGCCTTGGTCAAGGATCTTGGTTGCATTAACTAGAAAGCAATGGTGATTAACAGAGGCACAGCTTGGCACTTAGAGTTCACATGTGGCTGGCAGATAAGGGCTGAAACCCACAGATTTACAGACCCAAAGAGCAGGATGCAGAATGCATCAGGCAGGCTCTTCCTTAAATACTAACAAATTGCTTCTGGCTGATTTAAGTGAAAATAAATTTCCTGACAGTATATGTTGGAGTGGGAGAACTGACAGAAACTGGAGAGATGGGCTGTATTAAGAAAATATGCTTCGAGAAAAACATGAAATCTTCCACAGGATGAGCCTGAAGGCTGCACACCTGCCTCAGAGACGGAGCACTGGATGGCAAAGAAATCGCACCTGCCTCAAGTGACCCAGAAGCTGCCCCTAGCACCATCGCCTCCGGAAATCATCCATGGATGGTAACACTATACACAGCCTGTGAATTCTCTACTGACCCCCTCTTGGAATATCTGACTTTACTATTAAAAGTCCAGGCTTGCTGCAGGGCCTGCCTGAAACTTCATATTGGCTACTCAGCTTCCCTCATGGAATGTAAACTCAGTTCTTCCAACAGGAGCATCTACAAGGAAGATAAGGAAATGAGAGAGGACCACGACAGCAACAGCCTATGATGAGTATTCTGATCAGAGTATCCTCAGAACTTTTACTGCTGCACAGCGGTATCACCCACCCTGGCAATGCCGGAACTGCATCATCCTGCCCTGGCAATGCTGCAACTGCATCACTCTGCTCTGGCAATGCTGAAACTGCCTCTAAAGAGAACACTGAATGTCTCTTCCTCTTCCCATGCCAAGAAAGGGGCCAAACTACAAACTACATCCTGACACACACACACGTGAAGAGAGAGAGAGAGAGAGAGAGAGAGAGAGAGAGACAGAGACAGAGACAGAGACAGAGACAGAGACAGAGACAGAGAAACAGAGAGAGACAGAGAGAACATGTATGAACATAGTGCCCAAAGTTTTTTAACCATATGTTTTGGTTTTCCATTTAAAGAAAATATGAAGTCTATATAAACTAAGTGATGGAATGAATAGGGGCCCAGCCAAGAAGAATATGTATATGCATATACACATACACATTCACATACACATTCACATACACATATATACATGTACACATACATATACACATACATACGTATACATATACGTATTGGTATTAGCAACTAGTATTTAAATTTATAATTGCTTTGCAGATGACAGAAGACAATGCCAGTGAAGAGGGTACAGGCCACAAATGCTTCTCACTTCAGTAGCAGCAGAGCAAAGAAATTAAAAGACATATATTACAGAGAATAAAAAGCCACACAGACATAAGCAATGCTCCTAGAAAGGACCAAGATGTGTTGGACATAAACATCCATCAAAGTTGTATTAAAGGAAGATTTTTTTATACAGAAGGAACCTCCCCCTTGACATCTTGAAGTAAAGTTGTTTTTCATGGGCCAAATGTAATTAATGAAAAGAAATCACACATGACTACACTGAGGTTACTTTCAAAATGACAAGGATATTGAAAGAACTCTACACATGATGGGAGGGAGAGTCTGGTAGCATAAAAAAGGAACCAAATAGCAAACTGGATTCAGATTTTTCCCCTCAAGCATAAGCAGATGACTAGAACATTATTGACAGAATGCTTTTTAAAAATGTATTTGAGCTAATGTAAGTAGAAACTAACATACTTAGAAAGAGAAATATGAAAAATTGGTAACTAAAGAATAAAATTTCACAAGTAAAGACTTGGCTGAATGTTTGTTCAAAGAAGTATCAAATTTTATTTTAAAGCCAAAGATAAAGTAATAACTGATAATTCAGAAAAAACTGAAGCAAAACTAATCATTATCATTGAATTGCTTTCAGAAAAAAAAATGATCTAGGAAGGTAGCTGGGTGGGCTCAATCACTTGCCATGAAAGCCTGGCAAGCAGAGTATCATTCCTAAAACACAATGGATGGAGGAGACATCCTCTCCAAAGTAAAATTTTAAACACTTTAGGAATGATATACATGTTTCTTTAACCTTCTGTTTATTTCTTTTTCTTGGTCTGGGGACCAAACCTAGGGCCTTGTGCTTGCCAGGTGTGTACTCTACATCAGAGAGAAATCTCCAATCCCTTTAATTTAATTTTGGTACAGATAATTGCAGAAAACTATAATGAGATGTTTTAAATTAAATATTTGTTTGTAACATTAAAAATTACTTGCAGATCCTGTTGCTTGATATATAGGATAGAAAGAAAAAATCAAATAAAAATAGTTTATAAATTGAAAAGTTAAAAAGAGGATAAGTTAGAGAAAAGACAAAAAAAAATTAGGTCAAAAATGACATTGAAAACACTGCTGAGAATGAGCATATAAATCAGTTAAATTGCCATCCCAAAGCAAGAGACTACTATGAGCTAGAGATAAAACTGTAACTGCAAACTGTTGCCAAAAACATCTAACACAGGATACAGTATAGGAAAAGTTAGGAATGCAACATCAGATAAAATAAACCAAAAGGTAAAACTGGGAGTATGATTTTCATCCCAGGGTAGTGCCTCAGCTTTCTTTTTAATGCAAACTCCAAGCCCAGCAACCTAAAAAAGTGTTAAGTTGAGCACTTAAGACTAGTTTGCCCTTAAAATTTTGAACTCTACAATGATATACTATTCAAAGAATAAAAGCATTTTTAGCATGTAACACGATAGCTGTAATCAAGCAAAATCCATAGAATAGACACCATCCTTATACTGAAATAATCCTGTATCACTAAAACCTTAAGATATCTACTGGAGGCAAGGCAGTGAAGCAGTAGTTCTCAAACTATGTCTCAGGGGTGGTCATGATGAGTTTAAGATAAGATGCTGAAGAAGCAAAGGTTGGACCACCCATGCTGAGAAGCAAAAGTTGGACCACCTATGCTAAATACAGCAATGTTTGGGATGACCTTACATTTGAAGAAACTAACCCTGAGAAGGCACAGGATGAAAATATTCCACATGAAGCTCATTGTTTAAGGAAAAGAATCTCCATGACACTGTTCCAAGATTCAAGTCTAAATTCAGTGTATAACAATATTTAGATTTAGTGGTGGAGGAAAAGCTACTGATGAACGCCTACAACTACCACAAGAATTGTGTTGTTGGCTGCACTCTCTGAATCCATTATGAAAAGTTTTTGCTTTTTGCTAAGAATATGTTAGTAAAGTTCCATGATGCCAGTTGTCAATCACTTATTCATGCCAAATAACTCAAAGGTAATGTGTTTGAATTTTTGTAAGCAAATAAACTAAAGCTAACAAGATCCTTTCAATGTTTTTTTTTTAAGTGAGACTTTTTATTCTATGAATTTTAAAGAGAAATACTATGGCATACACTGCTTACAAAATCATGTGAGAATGAAACAGCCCAGACATCTGTTTTCAAAAAATGTTCTAGCTGTCCTTAACACAATGATAATAATAATAAAAGCAGATTCTCACTTGTTAAAATACCATTTTTACCTTGAAGGGACAAATTAACTGTGTTTGTTTCTTCAAAATGTCTGCTTGAAAGAAAAGTATCATCAAAGTTGGATTGCTTATCTTTTTGTGTGAGAAAAAAACATGCATTTTCTTATCTTAAAGTTTGATGAATCTATAAAACAGTTTGCTATGAGATTAATAAGAGTTCCAAATATACATTTTTATTATATATATGTATTAATTGATATGTATTAATATATTAACATATGCAGGTCATTATCATCCTCTTTGACACATTATAAGCATTCTGCTACTTTCTTTTAAGTACATTAATGACCTTGCTTGCCTGAATTTAGTTGGACTATTTCTTTACCTAGATGGTAAAATGATAAATTCTGCAAGGTAAGGAGACCTATTTTGGTGCAGCAGACATAGATGCTCCATCTGTAGCTCTGGGGATGTGGTCCTCTTCTGCAATTTCCATGAAAGAATGGTTTTTTTCTTAATGGCTATCAAAGAAGCAATGTGATATTGAGAGGCTGTCCTCTCTATCCCTAGGAAATGTATTGGAGTAGCTCAGTGCACAGAGCCAGTGTGGTTTGAACATGTATTACTGAGAGGTGACCTAATAACAACATTACATGGACGCATCTTTCTAGCACTTGCACTGATAGTCAACTAAACACATATCATTTATTTTCCAAGAATGTGTTCTAGTTGGCCATGCAGTGAGGGCCTCTAATTTCCACAGTCAGGAGGCTGAGGCAGGAAGCTATGGAGTTCAAGGTCAACCTGGACTGCATGGCAAGTTCCAGGCTAGCCTAAGCTACAAAGTAAAATCCTATCTCAAAATAAATACACAAATAAATAAGTAAATCAGAAAAAAAATTTTCTTCCAAAAAGTATTTCTTCACATGTGCAATGATGTATTTGGCCTGTGTGGAAATTCTGTTGCTAACCAAGAATGTCCTTCTAGTTTATCATGATACGTTTTGTAAGTGGGGTTTCAATGGCTTTTCCCACTAAAGCAAACACAAGTATATCTTCTCTGATGTTTTTACTCCAAAAAAAAAATAATAATGATAATAAGCTATCTATCTTAACACATTTGGATTAAGAATGTAGATTTAAATACGGCAGGGAAAGCTATGAACACTTCTGGTGAGGTTCAGAGAACATCCTACACAGACAGGGTTCTTTGACATTTCCATTGTGTGTCTTCTCACTCCAGGAGATAGAATTACCAACCTATTTGTAGGTATATTACCAGTGAGGTCTATTGTATTGTTGCTCTTAGGGTTCCTGTTGATGGCACTTCAGTGAGGCTGATGATTAAATAGGATTAAGAAAATACTGTGTTTGTATTTGGGGCCCCAGTTGAGATTTTGCTCCTACTTACTCACGCTTGAGTTATTAGAATCCACTTCTGCCTAAGCTTATTTTGTGAAAGTCTTATCTATTTTTCTATTGTTAGGAGTTATTTTTGTTAAAACCAGAGAATTGTCTTTAAGCCTACCTAGCTGAGAACAGATAAACCACATGCATAGCAACATGGTAAAAGTTCATAAAAGTCAGATGAGGTCAACTCTTTGCTCTGGAAACATTTACAGAGTATCAGAAATACTTTTTTAAAAAAAAAAAAAATGAATAAAAAGCACACATTCACAATATTAAAAACATAGAGAAAGGGAAAAGAAGAATCAAGCAGAGACCCTTTAACAGAGAACCGGAGTTCTTCAAAGCACATTTATATGCATTCAGAAATCTTAAAGGAATGGGAAGTAAGCTCCCAAACAATACTGAGCATAAGTATTTGAAAGAAAGGTTCTTTAACGCTCTCAAGGGGAAAAAATGTGCTTTGCTGGCAAGATGGCTCAGTGAGTGAAGTCACTTGCCTTCAATCCTAATGACATGAGTTTAGTCTCTAGGACCCACCTGGTTGAAGGAGACAACCAACTCCTACAAGTTGTCCTCTGACCTCCACACAAGCACTGTGCCACTGGCACACACATACACACACACACAATAAATAAATAAATAAATAAATAAATAAATAAATAAATAAATAAATAATATTTACATTTAAATAGCTGGAAAATATATAAACCAAAAGAATATCATAAAACGATTAAGTATGGATATGATTATTTATAAAACAATATATGCAAATAAATATGCAATGTTTAAAATAATCCATGAACGTGAAGGACATTTAGTATTTGTAAATTCATTAAGATATTGTACTACCTCAATAACTTAGAGAAAGAAAAAAATATTATTACCTAGTCAGAAGCAGAAAAGTATTTGATTAAATCAACACCTTATTCATACTAAGGAGCAGACCCTCTTAGCAAAACAAGAATTTAAATAACACATTTTTGCTGTGACAAAAACCACACACCACAAACCAACACCAGGCATTATTCTTCATGATTCATTTTAGAGGCATTTCCATTAAATTCACGAGCAAGAAAAAAATGCCTGCCAAGACTACCATTACCTTACCACTATTTGGGAACTACTGATTAACACAATAAGAAGTGCTTGCTTCAGCACCACATGTACTAAAACTGGAACAATACAGAGAAGATTAGCATGACCCCTGTGCAAGGATGACATGCAAATTCCTGAAGCATTCCATAGTTTTGCCTGATGCCCCAGTGTAGGGGAATACTAGAAGGGTGAGGCGGGAGTGGGTGGAAGGGTAGAGGAGCACCCTTATAGAGGCAAAGGGGAGGAAGAAGGGGGGATGGGATGGGGGTGTTTGTGGAGGAGTAACCAGGAAGGAGGATATCACTTGAAATGTAAATGAATAAAATGATTAATAATAAAAAATGCAATAAGAAAAAATTAAAAATAAGAAAAGAAAGTATGAATAAACATGTATGTTCTATGTACTGAATCTAATGATACATATTTCATTACTTTCCAAAATCAACAAAAAAAAAAGAAAAGAAATTTCAGAAAGTTGGATAATTACAGTATTAAAAAAAATCTACACCAGGAAAAACTGATAATTCAATGTGGAGGAAAACATCATTAATAGATACAGATTGTTAGATAAAGCACCGAATATTCAATTAATTTAGAAACGTTGAGAAACTAAGGTTTTCTGTAAAAATAAAAGAAAGCTTGAAAAACAGACAGAATATCATAAATGGTCACAAAAATTACTAAATTATTTGTGTTTTAATAGAATAGTAATCAAATTACTTAAGCAAAACCACCATGAAGCTTTTGAGTAACTTATCAAAGTAAATATATTTCATCATATGAGAATTAAGATTGAGAAGTATCTTTAAATTTTTAATGGTCTTGCTATATGATTTTATTAAAACCCAATAACATCACTTTGTTTCTCCATACATCTTTCCACACCCTCTCCTATTCTCCTCTCACTCCCTCTCAAACTCATGGCCTCTTTTACCTTAATTATTATTGTCTTACATACACACATAAACTCATAAATATGGAAATATAACCTGCTGAGTCTGCTTAACATCAGTTGTGCATATATATATATATATATATATATATATATATATATATATATATGACTTTAGAGCTGGCTACTGAGCGTTACATAAGAAAGTCACGATTAATCAAAATACAGAGAACAACGGGTTATATGGGATTCATCCACAGTTGATACATCTACCATACAACCACACATCTAAGGCTCGTGGGACATGGTAGAAAAGAAGGCAAAAAGATTATAAGAGCTCTTTTATGTGCCATACATGAATATTCTTTTAGCCACAACAATAATGGTGGCACCAAAGAAGAATTAAAAGCATTAAAATCCAGGGGGTATTTGAGGTATGTGAAAAGTCCTGTGTTCTGCATCCGTTTCTCAGCACTGCATAAGCAGATATGGTGGAACATGCCTCTAATCCCAGCACTGGAGAGGTGGAAGCTACCCAGGGAATTCCAGGACAGCTTGGCATATATGAGATTGTCTTTAATATATATATTAAAGGTGGCCTAGCCAGTAGAGGTGCCTATTCCTAAACGTGATGAATTGGGTTTCACCCAAAGAGTAGAAGAAGAGAACAGAGTCCTACAGTTTATCCTCTGACCTCCACACAGTGTCCTCAAAACATGTTCAAATGAAAATGGACACATGTGCACACACATAATAAGTAAATGAATATATTAAAAATTTTAAAAAAATAACTAACCCATATGTGCACCCTAATCACTAATTAATTGCAGGGGATGGGTATTAGTTTATGGGGGATATAGGGAAAAAGTCAGATTGGCTTAGAAAATACATTCAAATTTAACATTGATGGTAGTTCTCATTTCTGTATTTCTAGTTTTTACTCTGAGCATATATTATAGTTATAAATCAAAAAGAAAATAATAAATCTTCAAATTTTACTCAATTCAATATTTTTAAAGCACAGTGTTCTCAAGGTTAGCTTCTCAGCAATGATCCTAAATGATTGTTGTTCACTTAGATAGATTAAAATCATCTGTCCAAAATGTCAGGGCTGACAGCTACTTCAAGCCTTCAGCTTGCTCACCACTCATATGTAACAGACAGAGAACATTAAGAAGGATAATAACCAAAGAGAAGTATACCATGGAAGCTTTAATTCACATCCCAGAAGAGCGTGTATAGCAAATAGCTTCAAGTGGAGATACATACATACATACATACATACATACATACATACATACAAACAAACAAACAGGCATACATACTTACATGCATACATGCATACATACATATACATCATTTTACATATATACATATAATACACATACACATATACATGCCATTAAAAACTTACCCAATGTCATACATTCCTCCTTCAGTTGATTCAGCAGAATAAAATGCTGTAGAGCAAATTTATCTACCAGCATTGCAGGTATCATCTCCAGAGGGGCATCAGACTGCCCTCCTTCTGTGTAGGAGAAAAGCTTTTAGACATGCACCCTACAGCATAGGAGCTGCTCCTTGCCCTCAGTTTCCAGCCTTAGATTCCAACTCCAGGAAGCAATAGTGACATGAGCAGCAGATCCTAAGTGTGAGCAAAGGAGCTGATCAGAACCATAAGATTTAATCAGTCATGAGCCCAAGAGAGAAAGGCCGAGAGTTGGACGAGCAGGAGGCAAGAACAGACAGTACAAAGGGAAAATGAGACAGTCTGTGATTGATAAAAAAAGGAACTGAGGACCAAGCAAGGGAGACTAACATGAAGCTGAGGATGTACCCTGGGCCTCCCAACAGGAGAAGGAAGGCTCTGAACTTAGCCACATTTCTCACTGGATTTTTTCAAAGGTTCTGATCACTGGAGATAAGACAGAACTCCTAGAACTGTACCCCAAGTCATAAATTGGGAATTGAATATGAGTAAGAGATTTTTAATTCAAATCTGCTTGGCTGTAAAGCCCAGCTAATATTCCTGTACTCCTGCATAACAGTAGCCTGTGTGGGAGCCAAGCAGGTCACACAGGGTCCATCTGAAAGGGAATGGAGGAACATGGTGTATCAAGCTGACCTTCCTCTTTTTGCCCTGGCTATTATTCCTGTACTTCTCTGCAAGAGTCTTGTGTCTCCCAACTTGCTTTTCTACAACCCCTTAGCTAGAATGCTAACCACCAAAGAAGCTGACTGCCACACATCAGTTTAAGTTGCACAGCATCTTATGTACCCAAAACTGTCAACGCCTCCCCCCACCCCCAGTGGAGCCCTTCTCCCTGTCCTTTCCTCACTGCTCAGCAGGCACCACCAACAAAGTTCTGAAATGTCAAACATGTAGAGATCTTCACAATGTGGAATATTTTCAAGAAAAAGAAACCTAAAAAACTTAAACCCTCTCTGTAGAGTGAACCACATATATAAGTCACCAAATAATGGGTCTATAGACACACACCACCCACTAAAAATGAGGGAGGGGAAGAGAGCATCATGACCAAATCCATTTAGCTGCATAATCTGCCTCCTCTTCATCCTGCACACCAGCCTATTAAAGGTTGAACAGTCCAAATGTTAATGCATTAGCTTAACACAAATTTCTTTAATCATAAAGTCCTTTTGCAGAGTATTTTTTTAACATTTCCTGGAATGCTAAAAATTCAGTAATAAATTAAAGAATGTGACTCAATAAAGGTTGGTGTTTCCTGATCTCCTTCATGATATATACAGAAAAGTGAAAAACATGCCTACTCTGGTCTTGTCAATGTCTTTTTGAGCTTTCTGGTATGTCTCCTTGTCCCATCCAGCGGGCAAAGTTATTACAGGGTCCCTGAGTAGCCACCACCTGAAAGAGACACGAGTGGGAGAGAGAAGGGAGACCAAGCAGCGAAGAATGGACAGAGTCAGTCTAGCTGTTGTCAAGGTCTCATTTACTAGAGGCAAGGCTTGCAGTATATAAGCAAAATTAAAACAGGGAAGTAAAAACACCCATCCCTGCCCAGTGTCCTTAGTCTGGTTATCTATGGCTCGAGGCTGTTGCTTATCTTCATCTTCGGAACGGAACGTTCATGTTCTGAGGAATGTTCTGAGGTTGAGCTGTGACATTGCTGGAACTGTGAAGGTGAGCCTTTTCTGGAAAGCCTCTGTCCTTTGGCTGACCCCGGCAGCCTAGGGGCCTCTGGTCTCCAACATCTCCTCTTGGTCTGTTTTAGGGACACCCACCTTCAGTCACCACAAATAAGTAATGATAGGGATTTGATACACTATGACCAAAAAAAGTTGGCTAGTATTTCTCCATATTAGATTCTCTGTATCAAATTAATGAGACAACACCTCCTCTGTAACATATCTAGCAGGTTTGGATCACAAGAATATACATCGCCACACATATAACTATACACAGCTCTCACTGGTCCATGCTGAATTAATCTCTTTGCTCTATCAGGGTCAATATACTCATTGGAGAGATTTCATAGTCTGTCTGAAATTACTTCAGGTTTGGCCTTGTAAGCACTGACTTCAGCGAGTGTAAGACTATTTCTCAAGCTATTTCCATTTTCCGTTTGTTAGTGACAGATGCACACAATTGCTGGGATTTCAGGAACACTGCCTTCCAAACAACTCTGTAAATATCTACGACAGAACACCTTTTCCTTTTGGCCACTCCATCAGGGTGGGGGGCTAGTATTGCTGTTGGCTCTACCTTTGAATAAGAAAACAGCTTCCAAGCTGAATTTCACTAACAGTCGCTTTTCTTTGGGATTTCTCATTCTATGTTCATGTCCTATGTCCCATTTTTGAACCTTTCTTCCCCTCCACCCCCCAACTAATTTGCTTTAACTCTATGCAGACAGCCTCAATGGGTTTGCTGTATCTCCTTTCAGAGGGTCCTGGCTCTCAGCATGCCTGCCTTATCCCACAATAGCCTAGAAAGCATGAGTTAGCTTGCACAGTGCAGTAACTCATTTGCAACGCAGATCCAAAGAGTCACCCTTTGATCTTGGAAAATATAACACTGTACGTAATTACCCAGAGAGAATAGAACTTGGCAATACAATCACATTTTCCTTGTTACATATTAGAGCAAATGAGACATCACCTGGCTCTGCTGTGTTCCCCAAGTCCTGGCATTTAGATTCCTGCATAAATACAAAGCCACTTAACTCAAGACCACATACTCCATTCTTTTCTGGAATGAGAAAATACAACTTATCATGTAGGGTCAGTGTCCGAAAATTTCAACCAGAAAGAAAGCCAGGAGTCTGGAGCTCTCCAGACTCTACTTAAACAAATCTGGCTTTGTCGGGCAACCTAGACCTCTACTAGGGCACTTTTTCTAAACCCACTGAAAACTGAAAACAGCTCCCTGAGGAAATAGGCACAGTGTGGCATTAGATTACCACAGAGTATGGGCTGGGAAGACCAAGACTTGGATAGAAACATTGACCTGCCATTTGACTGTGGGATCTCAGCCATGGAGAGAAGTGAATTGGAAAATGGCTGCTTTCCTTTCTCCTTTTGAAATAATCTATGGGTTACCCAACACATTAGTCACCACTTCCTAGGAAACACCTAAAAGACCATTACAAAGGGACTTACATTTCTACGGGTGTCAGTGTCTGAGCAACACCTGAGTCCCACCACTGGATGGACTGCAATCACATGTAAAACCTCTGTCTGATAGCAAAAATATTCATTAGGAGCAACTTGTGAATTATATAGAGATGAAACTTCCATTTCATTTTATCTATCTATCTATCTATCTATCTATCTATCTATCTATCTATCTGCATACTCAACAATTCCTCCCTCTGTCTTTTATTTCTAGCCATGCTACTCAGAAGGCCTTTACCTCAACTACCAAAATGATATTTTTAAAAGAAAACCCTAAGGCCCAAGTAAGTATGCTTCAAACCCACTTAGAAGGGGGAACAATATAATCATGGGAAGAAGAGAGGAGGAAAGACCTGGGTGGGAGAGGGTGGGGAAAGAAAAAGGGGGCAGAATCAAGAATGGGGGGAAACAGGAGAAAAGCCCAGGGGGCCAGGAGAATGGATGGAAATATGCAACTGCAGGGGGTAGGGGCAGGAGGATCCTCTAGAAAGTCCCAGAGACCTGGGATGTGAGAGACTCACAGGATTCAATGGGGATGACCTTAGCTGAAATGTCCAAAAGTGAGGGGATGGAACCTGAAGAGATCACCTCCAGTAGAAAGACAGGGCTCTCAGTGGAATAGGGTCACCAACCTACCTTCAAAATTTGTGACCCAAAATTGTTCCTGTCTAAAAGAAATGCAGGGACAAAAAAATAGAGCAGAGATTGGCAGAAAAGCCACCTAGTGACTGGCTCAACTTGGGATCCATACCACTGGCAGGCACCAAACCCTGACTCTATTACTAATGCCATGTTGAACTTGCAGACAGTAACTTAGCATGGCTATCCTCTGAGAGGCTCTAACTGGGACAGATGTAGATCTTTACTGCCAACCATTGGACTGAGGTTGGGGTCCTGTATGGAAGAGTTAGGGGAAGGACTAAAGGAGCTGAAAAGGATGGCAACCCTATAGAAAGACCAACAATATCAACTAACGCAAACCCCTGTGAGCTCCCAGAGACTAAACCCCCAACCAAAGAGCATACATGGCTTGATCTGTGGCCCCTGGCACGTATGTACCAGAGGACTGTCTTGTCTGGCCTCAGTGGGAGAGGATGTACCTAATCCTGAAGAGACTTGATGGCCAAGGGAAGGGAGGAAAGGAGAATACTGATGGTGGTCAGGGTGGATAGGTGAGGAGGTGGGGGAGCACCCTCTCAGAAGCAAAGAGGAGAAGAGAGGTAGTGAGAAACTCTTGCAGTGGGAACTAGGAGGGGGGTAACATTTGGAATGAAAATAAATAAAACAATAAAAGAAAAAGGAGAAAGAACTCTAGTTATCCTAGTACCATTTTTCTTTATGGGGATGGAAATGACATCCCCACCCAGAGCCCACCTGAGCCAGTTCTCCTCATTGTGTGTACCTTATAACCCATGTTTAAAAAAACCTAAGACAGGCTCAGTCTTGTTAATGAAATAAAAAATGGGGAGAGGTGGAGAGTCTTTGGGGCTGCTTGGAAAGAAGCTGACATGGGCCAAGGACAAGGAAACGGGCTGCTTGGCAGGAATATGACATTGACCAAGGACAAGGAAGTAGGCTTGAAGTAGGAATGTGACATTAGACTAGAACAAAGAAGTAATCTCAGGTAGGAATCTAAACATTAGGCCAGAACAAAGAAGTAATTTCAAACAGGGATCTAAATTTTAGGCTAGAACAAGGAAGTAGGCTTCAGACATGAAAATGACCTTGGGCTAGGATAGGGAAGTAGGCTCAGATGCTTTGGTCATCCTGATAAGCCTTTAGAAACAATGATCTTGGGAGTGGTCATGTAACCTGATTTAATGCCTTGCTTTTTCTTTGATTATTTGTGTTTATTGTATTTCTTGTTCCTCGACTATTTTCATCTATTGTATTGCTAGACCCTCAACCTAGAACTGACCTTAATACATGCATGTAATCAAAATGATACAAAAGCATAACGGAAGAGGATTACAGGATAGGGGATTCTAGGGAGGGGAAATGGGGAAAGGGGATGACATCTGTATTGTAAATAAATAAAATATCCAATTAAAAAAAAACAACAGCCAAAATGATCCATTGCAAAGGAAAATTAGGCCATATTTTTCTCCAACTTAAGTGCCATTACTCCTAGAAATGAATTTGCACTGAAGGTCCCTTCCTTCTTACTGCTCTGAGGATGCTCACCATGCTCAGCCCATTGTCCTTCTATTAAAATGTTTGTGTAATTTGTCTACCTGTGGGACCCACCCAGTTCACTCCAATCTTTGCCCTTGTTACTACTGAATCTGCTTCCTCACAGCCTGAGTCGCTGCTTTCCCTCATCTAGAGGGTGTTCCTACATGACTGTCACAGTCCTCTCCATCCAGTGTTGTGGTCACATGTTCTAAGACAGGAACCTAGTCTGAAGTAGATTTAAAAACCTACTGTACTCAATTATGAGAATTGCTGGGATTTCTGAATCTGCTTGATTTTACCAGGTTTTCTGTCAGGTGGCAGGGTCCACTGCCCCACGTAACACCAGTGAAAGAATGGACTTGCCACCAGGAGTAAGAGCAAGTAGGCACAGAGCAAACGGTTTCTTCTTCTATGTCCTTTATACAGGCTGCCATCAGAAGGTGTGGTCCAGATTAAAGGTGGGAATCATGATCTCACATGCTGTCAATCTTTTTCTGTCACTTATTCTTCTAAGGACTGTAGAGGGTTTTTTGTTTTTTGTTTTTTATAATATTTTCATGTGTTTTCTGTATCAACCAATGAGGAAAGGCATTAGTGGTCTCATTTTAGAGGAGGTCACATGGTGGCTCAGAGAGATTAAGGAACTTATTGGAGGTCACAGGACTAGAATGAATAGAAAGCAGTGGAGCTCCAATCTAAGCTTGAGTATAAGGCTCGAGAGGCTGTGCATGAGATTACTCTGCTTGATCATCTCTGTAAGAAAAGGACCAACTGGCTCATTCTTTGGAGTCTTAGCAGTTGGATTCTGAGGAGTGAGTGTTTTCAGGGAAGAAACAAGGAGTTTTTACCTCAACTGTCTGTGAAAACAGGAGTGGTTTCTCCTGTCTGTGAAAACAGGGGCTGGGTTTCTCCTATCACAAGTAAAGGTGCTTGAATAATACCTGCTGGAACTGTCTTTTCTCACTCTTTTTTAAAAAAATCTAGCTGAGATTACAAAAATGTAAAGGAGAAGTTATATAAGTATTATAAGGTTATATGAATGTCTTTCTGTGTGCAAATGGACACTAGTGTAGGAGTATGTATGAGGAAAGACTTTCTACTGAGCTGACATTTAATTCAGCCTACAGGAATGAACAGGAGACAGCTTTGGAGAGAGTTTCAGAGGCCTGAGTTTATGTGCTATGGTGGAGGGTGGCATTGGGAAGAGATGGTCACCTTAAATGAAGCAAATACCACAGCTTTGAGAAGTGTGAAGTAGTTACATGTTAGCGATTCAGTGTCAAAGCATAATATTCAGAAATATACAGTGAGAACATAGCAAAGATTGATTTCCCCCACTGAAGGAGGAACAATCAGGATGGCAAACCTGGTCCTGAAGACCTGGTCCTAAAGAGAATATGAAAGCTCAGAGCATATTGTCATGGAAAGAGTACTGCAATATAATTGTGTTAGACACCCAACCACTACCTTACAATGAAACTTTAGCATTTGCTTATCTTCTACTCTCTACAAAATTCTATCAAATACAAATCTCTTGCAACTTATAAGCAATTTATGTTTGGCATTTACCTTGATGAAGTTCTAGCAGCAATTGATAGAAAATAGTAAATTAGAAAACGTTACCAAAATACCAGATTGGTGTGGGGGAGGGGGGCTTACAAGACAGTCTACTAGTTTGACATTGAAGGGTATTAGAAGTCTTTTAGTCTTACTTCCAAGCTTGACTTATATTTTTTATAAATATCAAAAGGAAAGAAGTAGGAGGAAATGAGTCTGCTGAGTGGTGGGGTGGGTGGATATGGGTGGTGGCTTTGCCTATGGTCATGAGGATTGTAGATGTCATTCTAATATCAGCGGGTTTGATCAAAGAACTGAAGCGATTCACATAGTCATCTATTCAGCCACCCATCTATTCATGTTCCAGCCCATGTATTCACTCAGTCAATCATGTGTTCCCCTATCCACTCACTCGTTCACCTAACCACCTACTGGTCCTTACCTCCATCTTGCAAATAATGTTTTATTAAAACGTCCATGTACTATACTCAGATTTGTCAATAGAGGGGTGAATAAGACAGTGTACCCATAGATCTACATTTGGGCAATGTGATGGTTGTTCTTGGTTGTTGATTTGACTATGTCTAGACTTAGCTAAAGCCCAAGTGGTTGGATTCACCTCTGAGGGATTTTTCTTAATTAAATCACTTCTAAGTTAGAAGACTCACCTTTACTCTGGATCTTTTGAGGTAGGAATAATCCAGTGACCTCCAATAAGTTACTTAATCCCTCTGAGCCACCATATGACCCCTCTCTAAAATGAGAGCATTAATATGAGCCTGTCCTCATTGACTGATATGAGAAACACATGGAAATATTAAAATAGCTACAGTCCTTAGAATAAGTGATTAGAAAGACAGAAGCAGCACATAAGAGCTAAGATATCCAGGGTTTCCATTTCGATCTCATGCAAATATCAAGCTCAGCTTTCTAGACAGCCAGCTGGGGTACATGAAGCACTGGGAAGAACAGACTGAATGGCTAGGGGTTGCTGCAGCAGCCTAGGAGTAGATCCATTCACAAGTAAAATATAAACAACTGTGATTCTGGGTCTCCAACACCAACCCCATGGCAGAAACTACCAAGGAAGCATTGTTTCTTCCCTGGCATTCTTTTCCCAATGTTAACAGCCAAGTAAAATGGCTGCTTCCAGTGTTCACGGGGAGTACTGATAACTCAGAGGCTTTCGGGTCTTCACTCATCTTTTCATTATGGTCAAATTTCATTGATTTTGCATTGAAACATTTTTCAGCATTTCCCTAACAGTTGGTGGACAGCAAACAATTGTGTGGGTTTCTCTTTGTTCTTAGTTTTAATTTTGAGAAATCAATATGTTATCCATGATGCCTTCAGACAACATTAAATAACACAATCAACTTGAATTTTATTATGAAGATTATATCTTCAAGAGCGTATGCACACAAGTTCCGGGATTAGTGAGGCTGTAAGGTGCTATGCTTTCTAGGACTTAAAAAAAATTAAGGATCAGAAAGGGTCAGGTTTATGAACAGACCAGAAAAATAAATTGCTAGACCCAATTCAGGGAAAATTAATAGATTTACGGAAATTACGTCTTGCATTCAATATTAAAAATGTTTTGAAGTTTTGGAATAATCTCAATTTTACCTCCTAGTTAATAAATAGCAGAACATCAAAGAGAATGTGTATGCTGGGGGCGAGGGGGAGGTGGGTTGACACAAAATCCTTATATCTAAGTCATGAGAGTAGATTCAATTGGAAGGAGCCTTATAATCACCCACCAGGGAAGTAAGGAGAAGCTGCAGCACCCTGAGGAGAAGGTAACTCTTTGCTGTTTGGGGCAAAACAGCTGGATGGGAATGGGGGCGTCTGGGGCTTAGAGGCACACGTGGCTTACAGGGCTGGGTTGGAGATAGGATGCAGCCATTCTCATTTTCTACCCAGCACCCTTCAGATGCTTCATGCTAGAGGCAAAATCTCAAAGGTTCTGCCCTCCACAACCTGTAAGGCTGCAGCTGCGGAAGTCTCCTGGGTTTGTTGATGCATCCCACAAATGGTGGTCAGGGTTTCAGGCAGTGATCTCCTGAATTCCTCCAGGAAAACAAGCTGTTTCTTTGTCTTCCGTAGAGAAGTCATGACTAATAGTAAAGTCAGTGGATCCCTACTTTGTTAGCTCTTAGAACTGAAGCTAAAACAAAAGGTTAGACAGAGATACGCACATTTTTGCTTAAATCTGTCTCAGCCCAGTCTACTGAGTGGCCCTTTCTGACCCTCTAGTGCTTTCAGTTGGACATGTGGCAGGATAATAAGTGATTTTCCTGCAACTGCTTTAACTTTGCTATCCCATCTCCCATGTGGAAGACACACTGACAGCACTCACTGGCTTGCCCTGTGTGGTGTCTTCTTTTTGTTGGAGACTTGTTGTCGCCATACACTTGACTTTCCTCCAGACTTACCTGCAGCAAGGAGCTGCATCTGTCAGTTCCTGGAAGCAGTCAGTACTTCCAGCACCAGGCAAGTCAAGATGTGAGCCTGTGACCCTGTCTGCTTCCTCTGTAGCTGAGACAACACTGACATCTTGTGGCCTAGAATCTTATTTGTCCAAAGAATCACAGGCCAGAGCCAGTTCAACCCTGATTCTTTCCCAAGCACAGAAATGAAGTGATCAATCCTCTGTGGACACTACCTGTATGTAGATGCCTCAAAGTCCAAGTAGAGAACCAAAGACCCAAAAATGCATTCACACTGGGTGATGGAGAAAGTACACAGCCTCTGCCCTGCCCTACATAGGCTCACCTCAGTGAAGAGTTACTCACCTTGCCACACATGAGAAGTTCAGTGCCACTTAAGGGGAGACAGGGGCAGCTTGGGCTAGGATGAGACTTTGAAAGTGACACTGGGTCAGAACACAGTGGCATTGTCCAGAAAGCAAAGGGAAAATAAGCAAATACAAATTCCTGGGATTTACAGGCTACATTCTGTTTACAAGAATGCTCAGTCATGGAGCAGGCTAGCTTCAATGGTGTGGAGGGGACATAGGCACGTGTTTTATTTGGGGGAGAGACATGATGAGACAATGTAGGCAAGGGTAAGAGTCAAAGACCATTTGGGAAATGGAGCCTTGAATGCCAGAATAAAGAAATCAAATGTCATTCAGTTTCTGGGAGTTACATGATAGGACTGTATTTAAGAAGAAATAGTCCGTCAACCATAAAGAATGACCTATGTGCTCTCATAGAGAAAACAGAAGGATCATCATTCCAGGAGTAGCAGGAGCCCTCTGTAGGGCTGAGGACAACACTGTTATTTGTCTTGTTTTCTTTTTATTTTCTTTGTCCATTTTCCATCCTGAACAACTTAGTGACATTTTTATTATCTCAAAAATGCAAGTTACTTTTATATAAGGCAGGCTGTCAGTCTCCTCTACAAGGAAGTTCCCCTCAACAACTAGATAGAAAAAGAGCATTTACATAAAATGATGTCAGGAATACAGCACTGACAAGACAGAAGGATCACAAAGAACCCATCCTTAATCCAGACAAGGGCAGGACAGAGTATGTTTTCTTGAAGAGAACTGGCTCAACCAAGTACACATGGTGCTCCCTGGACTTCAGGAATCCACTTCATCTCCTACTTCCCACTCAGGGATTCTACCTCTCCCCAAGCTTTACCATTTCCCATAAAGGATGTGAACAGA
The DNA here is from genome assembly GCA_030674055.1 of Rhabdomys pumilio. Classification (NCBI taxonomy): domain Eukaryota; kingdom Metazoa; phylum Chordata; class Mammalia; order Rodentia; family Muridae; genus Rhabdomys; species Rhabdomys pumilio. The sequence continues at coordinate 174,753,432 of JANHMN010000001.1, read as the reverse complement.
AACTCTCCTTGGCAAATCAAGGACCCTCAGCTTCCCAGGTCACTAGAGAACAAGCAGCCAGAAAGTTCTCCTGGTTTGTTTGTTTGTTTGTTTGTTCGTTTGTTTTGTTTTTGTCAACTTGATACAAGTTATTGTCATTTAAAACAAGGGAATCACAATTGAGACAATGCCTCCATAAGATCAGTCTAAAGGCAAACCTATTAGGCCCATTCTCTTGATTGATGACTCACTGTGGGAGAGTCTGGTCCATAGAGGGTAGTGCTACCCCTAGGTTGGTTGTCCTGAATGTATAGGAAAATAAACTGAGTTGAGCCAGGGGGGAGCAAGCCAGGAGGGAGCTAACAAGCCAGCAAGCAGTATCCCTTCATGGCTTGTGCTTCAGTTACTGCCTTGAGTTCCTATCCCAACCTCCTTCAATAATGGATTGTAATATTGAAAGAATCTAGCCGGTTCCGTCCAGGCCCTTGCCCCAAAAAGACTCGGGAGATGGCAGACTGCTGCAAGCAAGCATGAGGCTTATTGATCCAGTGCACTGGGGTCCTCTCGCACACAGGCTAGAGAAACCCCCGAGCTAAAGCTAAGAGCAGTTTTTATACAGTTTTCACAGGGCTCATAAGGGCAGTTTTACAATCACCTCTTAGACAATGTTAACCACAAAGACTGGCCACAAACAGCGGCTCCTATGCCCAGTTTCCTGACAACTCATATTTGCACATTATCTTATGACAATAAGTATTAGCTAAGTCTATCTTACCATAGCTCCTGTTTACCCAGGTTTATTGCACTGAGGACCCAGCTTCCTGATAATGTTTGAATTCTCTTATCCTGGGCCCTTCTCCTGGAATGTGTGTGTGAGACTTTGGAATGTGCTTCTCCCAGAACCAGTCTCTGGAGAAGTTAATTTTTAAGTTTAGGCTGAGACCTGAGATTCCTTCAATATGAAACTGTAAAATGAGTTAAGCCCTCCCCTTCTCAAATTGCTTTTGGTCATGTTGTTTCATCACAGCAATAGAAACCCTAACTAAGACAGAAAGTCTACGGTGACAGCTAAGACACAAAGCTCACCCAAGAAAAGAAACCATGGACATCAGCACTTTAACATGGCTTCATCCAACATGTCTCCAAAAGTCCCCATGGCCTCTTCAGTGAATTTGTAATGTACAACTGTTTTCCAAGCACTTATAGATTTTTCTTACATTCCATAGAACTTTCCAGAAACAGGCTGACATCAGCATCACAAAGATCATGTGAGATCCCTGAAGTGATTGACAACTGGATGATGAAAATGCAGGCAAAGATCCCTTTTATAAAATCTACTAAAGGCTAAAAAAGCAGACCTTCTCACCAATTTTATTATACTATACATAATTTTAACTATAAACTACTATACAATAGATGTAATGTATTCTGCTGTTGTAATTAGTTCACCTATATCTTAAAAGTGCTGTGTTATAATTAATATTTGTTAAATATTTATTTTATATAAGCCATAGAAACACAAAGTCTCCCTGCCCCTCCCCACCCCATCTCCAACAACTTTTAAGAGTATAATAAGGTCCTGAGAGTAAATATTCAAGGATGCATTTACCTGACAAATTTAACTTGCTAATTTATCACTCTACTCCCACCCCTCCCACAGTTGGTCACCCCCTTGGGTAACACCTTAGGAAGGCAGGGCTTCTCTTTACCTCTCTGTTCTTCAAGGATGCCTATTCCCTTTCCTACTTCCCAGGGTTCCTCTCCTCCATCTCCCTCTGCTTCCCCCTACCTTCACAGGCTGTGTCCTTGGCCCCAGGCAGCTGAGCTGACAGGCTGTAGGAACAGAATGTTTCTCCCTTTTGTTTCTTACATCCTGTGATGGCCTTAACTCTGCCTTTCAAGGCACCTGCTCCCCTCCTTCTGGTGATGCCTAAGCAGCACTTCTGCCCAGAAAATGCCCTCCCACTCAACCTCTGTAAAGAGATCATAAACTGAGGAACCTGATAGAATAAACTCTGCCCCTGCTTTTCCAGTATTCGGCAATTATGTCTGACTCTGTGTCAGATGCTGGGGACCCAGAGATGAATGTGATATATCTCCTCAACGCCCTCACAGTTTCTAGGAGAAATGAAGAAGGAACTAATAGTTCTTGTCTAGGGAAATGCTTCACAGAAGGTGTGACATTTGACATGGATCATACAAAATGAGGAGGAGTTGACAGACTGATTAACAAAAGATACCTTGGTAGTGAGAGAAGGATGCTTACAAAGTCATGCAATTGGAAAATACATGGCATGTCTATGGAACTGGACAGCATAATCTAAGTGGACTACAGTCTGCATTTATGCATATGGAAGTGGGTATGAGGAAGCTATCTGTGCACACATACATATGTCAATTTGTATGTGTACTTGTATCTGAGCTTAAGTTCATATGTGTGTGTGCAGCCATATATTTGTGCATATCTGTGCATACATGCACTGAATGCACATGTATGCCTATCTGTACACATGTGTATATGGCTTCTTTGTGTGGTGCATGTGCATGAATTGAGTACATGCATGCATGCATGCATGCATGTACTTGTGCATGCATACATGTACCTGTGCATGCATGTTCATTTGTGTGACATGCTTGGTAGTGATGGGTCAAGAAAATGTCTCTTAAGCAGAAAGAGGAAATGAGCTATCCTAGATGTGCTAGACATGTCTACTTTGTCCTCACAAACCCTTGCCATGTGAATGGTGGTGTACGTATTCTGCAGAAAAGATAAGTGAATGTCCAAGGATGTACTGGTAATAGGTTATGACACTGTAATATATACCAATCAATCCTCCATGGGAATCTGAGACTGGGACATAATACTTGGAAGGCCAGATCATCCCAGGTACCTCACATTCTGCTCACAGAATTTCAAAGGATGGTGTTCACCACCCAGACAGGTTGAACCATGTACCAGGGCAAGTTCACAAATCCACCACTAAGTGGAAACTGATGTTTTTCCCTGAAGAACTTTGCTTGCAATTCTGAAAGCTAACAGTAAAACACATCCCTGAAAATGTCAGTCTTTTATAAAGGCCTGTCAGGAAATGAAACAGAAAGCTGGGCTTCAAGGGAACTGGAAAAGACTCCAAGACTTCCCCTGTGCCTTGAAAACCAGCGAGAGCTTGGTTGGCTCTGTACAGGGTCAGGTACTACCAAACTTGCTGTCTTGAGCTCTCCTGTCCTTCTTCCTGTGTTGGCTCCAGTTCACTAAACAGACTCTACATATGTATCTCCTTTCATTCCTTTTGGCCAAGCCAAGAACACTACTGTCTCTAATGAGTATAAGGCAGTTTCCTTGCTAGGCATGAGCTGAGACCCCCTAAATGCTCTCTCACTTGAGTTACACTCTTTTTCCATCAGCTAGCCTATATTTTATATATGCTACAACACAATAAAATTATATCATATAACTCACATTGCATATTTTATATTTGACATATGTTTAAATATTCTATGCTGTATATTTCATGCTGCCTGTTATACATTTTATGTTTTTAGAAAATCCTCCAGTCAGTTATTCATCATCTTGTGTTTCAGATAAAACTTGTTGAGAGCTGTAGGCTGTGTACAAGGCAACACTGAAAACACACATCTTCCTGGAGCCAAAATTGTTCCTTTGTTTTGAGCTCCATCCACTGTGACCAGAGTCTGCAGCAGCCGGCCCGTTAGGCATCCTTCCTACAATTAAGTTAGCTAGAGCTGGACACCAGAGCCCTTCATCATAACCTGGGGGCAGGGCAGCCAGTGCTCTGGATGATCTAGGATCTCAGCCTAAAAACACTCAGCAAACTGTACCTCTTTGAAAAAAGAGGGAAGTGGGATCTTATGAACACCTTAAAATCATACCATCACCCGAAAGCTAATGATGATAATAAAGGACACAATCTTGCATTCATAGGTTGGAATCAAGTGTGAAAATCAGTAGGAAAAAAACACAAAGGAAGAGTCACCACACGCCAGCATCATCTGTTTCTGTACGATGAACTGCTCTGTGTTTATTTTGCTTAATTTGGGGGCTATTTCGTATTTCATAATTTTCCAAAACAAGGATGAGTTACTTTACAAAAGAGGGGGAACAAAATTGTTTAAAACCTAATTGCTGTTGAAACCCTGAGTGTGGTACTCTCTTCTTCTGTACTTCAAAGGGTGCCCTCCTGAAGCACAGTAAGAAGCACAGCTTTTGTTGCCCATGTTTGAGGTCTACTCTTGTTTTCCATTCATTCCCCCCCTTGAATAGCCCTGGAGAAGGCATGGGCCACAGCATGAATCTCATCCTCCCTTCCAGCCAATCTTCAGCACTGGGCTCTGCAGTCTCCATAGGGACAGCCAGCCCTAAAACAAGTCACCAGCTGGCTGGCTTAATACCTGAGGACACCAGCCAATTTCTCTAACTCATTCAGACATGACAGCAACCTTCTCAGAGGCTGTTCCCAAAGTCCACTAGTGTGGGTGAGGACTGTCCCGGCCCCCTCCCTTAGTCCATTTTAGCCCTTGTTTTTCTGGAATACAGAATAGAACAGCTTCTAGGCTCGTTATGAGTTATAGTTGCAGTTGGGTTTCCATTCCTTGCAATCAGGAAGGCCTAAGATATAAAAGGTATTGAAAGAGTTATAGCTAGAGCTAAGTCAGTACAATGAACCTAGAGAAGTATATTTTTCTGAACTATCTGGAGATTAGTTTTATTTTTAATTGTATGAGCACATGTGTGTTCCATGATCTGAGAGGACATATGTGAATCACACGTACAAAGGTACTCACAGAGGCCAGAAGGCGACATAAAATCCCTTGGCACTGTTGTGAGCAGTTGTTGTTGGCAGTTGTGAGCCACCAAGACCAATTCAGGTCTCCCTCAAGGATCAGCCAGTGCTCTTAGCCATGAATCATCTTTCTAGCCCCTTCAGAACTATTTGAATGATGTCAACAGACAGAAGACAGCTGCTTTGTCAACTAGCCAAGATCAATTATTCATAGATTGCTCTCCTTACAACCCACACAAGGCACCAGTGAGCTTCAAAAAAGAACTGAATTGGCCTTAGACAACCACCCACCCATGAATAGTGTCATGCCTGCTTGGGCCCTCTTTCACTGAAAAGCGACCAGAGGTCTCTAGTCGTCTAATGCCTACCTTGGCCTCTGCCCCAGCCCAGAAGTTAGGTGGATAGCCAGCACTATTGGTTTGCTGCACACAATTGTCTCAGAGACTTGAAGAGGAGATGATGTCTCTGCCTCTGTGGCCTCTGAGAGGTGTCAGCTGACAGAAGCACAAGCACACAGGAGACAAAAACAGATGGCTGCACCCTCAGAAGCAGAGGCCAGGCCCCACAGAGGCGTGTTTCTCTTCCCGTGTTTGTCAACAGCACTCAAGATCCCCTTTTTTCCCTGAACTGATAACCTCCTTACCCACACATTTTTCTGCCAAGTTCAGAAGCACTTTCATTTGCAGCTTGGAACATTTTTCATAAAATTAAAAAAAAAAATAAGAGTCAACTTGTTCACATTTCAAATTCATTCCAGATTTTCAGGTTTTAGTGCAGCTGTGTGTTGGCTGGCACATGTCATGGAGCACGAAGTGTGCTTCAGCCAAGCTTTAGAGCCTGGCACAACTTTCTAGGGCCACCTTCTGGAAAGAGACTCCCACCTAAGAAAAGGTAGAGCCTCTTTGTTTACAAGCCTTCATATGCACTGCTTCAGGTAGACGGAGGCCTGCCCCTCATGCCACAGCTTTTACTCCACCTCATTTGGATGAGCAGAGCCACAGCGCAGCCCAAAAAGGTGCTTGGAAAAGCCATTCCTTCCATCCCAAACCTGTGACAGCCCCATGTTCCTGCATCCTCCAGATTTCTAAGCTGAAGCTGTCTCTGAAACAGCCAATGCATAGTGAATACCTTATCAGACAATATGGTCTCCACAGAGTTTATTTTAACACAACCTAAAGATTCTAGGGACATTCAAATGCCCCCCCAGTTGACACATTCCCTCCACTACCCTGGTTCCTGCTCACATCATGCTTGCATTCCATATGAGTTTTGTTTGAAGGCCAGTTCTGGTTTGTACAAAATCTCTATCCCTATCTTTGCCTTTAAAGCAGTGGTTCCCAGCCTGTGGATCAATCCCTGTGGGGGGTCCCATATCAGATAGCCTGCATATCAGATATTTATATCACAATTCATAACAGTACCAAATTTACAGTTACAAAGTATCAATGAAAATAATTTTAAGGTTGGGGGTCACCACACCATGAGGAACTGTATTAAAGGGTCACAGCATTAGAAAGGCTGAGAGCCACTGATCTAAATGCTTTTCTAAGTGATGCCTTGTAGCCTTTTACTGAGAAACCTCTAACTTCAGAGGAGAAGTGAAAGTGTTGGGGGCGGAGGAGTGTGTGTGTTACACAGCTTCTAACACAGCAGAAGGGGGTGAAGGTGAAGCTGACTCTGTGAAGGTTCCTCTTTTTCCTGCAAAATTGTCTGGTCCAAAATTGTCTAGTTCCTGGGGCATGTGATGCCTCTGTTAACAGTAATAAACTACTACAAATGTCCCTTTTTCATCTTTGGTAAAACTGCTCCCTTTCTACCATCAGTGAAAGTTTATTAAGTACTCAACATGTTCTAGACTCTACCATCATGGTTTCTACTCCACCATTCCAACTTTTATGACATTGTTTCTGTTTCCTCTCTAAAGAGTTTCAGAACTCAAAGTCTCTTTCACCCTTCAAACATCTCCAGAAAAGAACGCCACATCAGGACTAAGATGACATAATGTACAGGCATCCTGGTCTACAACCACCACCCAGATGGCTGGCTCTGCTGGACATGACACAACCTAGCACAAGAAAAGTAAGATCAGAGCCCAGCTCAGAGACTTATTCTGAGAACCTGCCTTTATCTACAACCCCAGACCTGTTCTAACTGGTATCTCTCCTCTCAAAGCTCAAATGACCTAAGGAGACTTTCTACAGATCCCAAAGTCTCCTAATGTCAACCTTTCTTTCCTCCATGGTTCTTGAATGTGGAGGTCAAGACACAGAGGACACTGGGTACCTCCATGATAATTGCCATTGTCCCATTTCTCTCTACACCAGAAAAGAACCAGGGCTTCTTACTGACAGCTGAGACGAGAAAACTTTGGACCAAGAGTATTATCTACTTTGGAAACACAAGGGTCTTAGAATAATGGCCAGCCACTTAGAGCCAAGCTAAGTAAATAGCCTAGCAAGAGACTGTATCAACAGACTCACCAGGGCAACAAAACTGAACCCAACCTCTAGGTGAGATAATTTCACAGAGACTCTGCAATCCAGTATTTTTATAATTTCCATAAAATAATAAATGAAAAAATTGATGCTATATGAAGACATTGTATACTTGTTTCTCCTTCAGATAAGGGTCTGCTTTTGTGTAAGAAGCCTCACAGGGCATTTTAGCAGATTTGGGGTTGGCTTTCAATTCACAGTCCTTTGCCTTTCTGAAAGACTTAGTTTGCAACCACTTAAAATGAAGCTAAGTCACAAGAATGCACCCAAAAGCTCTGGTTGAATCTATACTTCAGATGTTGCTTTCTGGAGGTTTGTCTCTGAAGTCTATCCCTTAGTTGTTTGCAGTTCTTGCCCTGTTCTTTACTGACTGTTTGTTTAGGTATGTGATTCTCTGAAACAGATACCTACTTAAATGGAAAAATAAAATTAGAGAGAAAATAGCTCTCTCTTCCTGGCAACCATACATTCATAGGGTTCACAAATTCAGATGTTACTGGTTGCCAGCATTATGTTTGTCATCTTAGGCTGAGAAATACAACACACAGTTTCTCTATTTGGTATGTGTGGATTTGTGTGTGTGTGTGTGTGTGTGTGTGTGTGTGTGTGTGTGTGTGTAAAACAACATTCAGAACAGAGGCAAGTCAGCTCTGTAAAAGACAAAGGTGGAAGAACAGGGAATCTCTGTGTGTGTGTGTGTGTGTGTGTGTGTGTGTGTGTGTGTGTGTAGTGTGGTGTATGTGTGATATATGTAATATTATGTATGTGTGGTATATGTGACATGTGTGTTCCTTTGTGTGTGGTGAGTACTCATGTATGAGCTGTATAGAATATTCTTGTGTACATGTAGGTATATGATATTTGTGTTGCATGTAGTGTATATAGTATACATACATAATATATGTACATATACATGGTGGCATATATGATATGGTACATGTGATATATGTATATGGTAAGTGTAGTTTATGGAGTATGTGGTGAGCATACATAGTGTGTGAGATATATGGTATAGTATACACTATTCATGTACAGGACATTCATAACGTGTGGAGTGTGTGTAAATTTGGAAAGTATATAAAATAAGTGATTATCATGTATATTTGGAATATGCATATGTGGGAGACAGGAAATGTGCATGTTCTGCGTTGAGCTGCACAAATGTGTTGTTTGTGGTAAATGTGAGTGATCTGTCTATGAATGTGTATCATTTCTCCCTGTGTATGCTCTCTTAGGGAAGCAATAAAACCAAGCTCAGGTGGGAATTGCAATAGGAAAAGAGTCATCTGCCATTGCCTTGATTAGCTTGCCTATGAATTGTCCAATTCTGGTAGGTACTCTCAATGCTGCCCAGCAAGACATAACTGACTGCTTCTCCATGCCCAACAGGCAATATATGCCAGGTAGATACTAAGAGAGCTGAAAATCAGAGTCATAGAATAGCTGGGACCTCTCCAGAAATTTAAACACTGGCCTAAACTTTCTATGAGCTTCGAACAAGGTCCCTAGGACAGGATTTCAGTTCTGTGGGAGGTTTCTTTTCTCTTGAATTCTAAGTTCTAAGGAGTCCCTATGTAGCATCCTGTAAGATTTTGGGACCCACATCTGATAAGGGTAGAGAATCTCCCAGTGTTGAAAGTCACTACCAAATGGAGAGTAGAATGCCCACTGTGTTCAGACAGTTCACTGTGGTTTAAGCCTCCAGTAAAGAGTGTCTGGTTCAGTTCTGTCAGGCTGAATCCTCAGTTTTGTTTCCATTTACCCTTACTCCTAAACCCATGCAAATGGGGCCTATTTTCTCTCCATGAATGCCTATTGCTGGCTACTGTAGGTAGAGGCTGTGAGATATAGATCTCTGTGTACACATAGAAAGAGGCCACCTTTGAGGTCTTGAAACACTCTACTCTCCATGATAGAAACACACAAAAATCAGATGCTTCAAACCATCTCAGAACACAGACTGTCTCACAAAAGAGCTTGTGATTCTAGGAGCTTGTCAGACTGGTAAGGGGCCTAAGAGAATACAGAGATGGGTATGTTGGCCTTACCATGTCATGTATGGGTGTGAGACAATCTGGCCCAAAGTGAGTTAGATACTTTTCTTTGTAGGAAAGTAAATAGTCACCTGTGTCTGATCTAATGTTCCTTTCTTCTACCAAAGGCTATCTCACTTGTATATCAATATTCATATAAACCATTTAAAGCAGGACATTAGTTATTCTCACACAAGGCCAGTATGTACAGAAATGGAGCTGGGCACAAGGTCCCATGTTTTATGTGTTCTATGTGATTACATATGTCACAACTGTATGACTGGCCCATCAGGAATACCAGAAAGAAGATTGGTGTGGTTGCCTATGTCTTTAATTACAGCACACAGGAGGCAGAGACAGATTGATCTCTGTGAGTTCAAGGACAACCTGGTCTATGTGGTGAGTTCCAGCATAGCCAAAGCTAAGTAGAGAAACCTTGCCTTAAGAAAAACAAATACAAACAAATAAAAACCTGAGGGAGCCCATGATCTGTGGATGAACTTGGTCAGCCTTCACCCTGCTGCGCAGCATAAAAAACAAGCCTACACCCAGCATAGTGGGAGTGTGGAAATAAAGTAGGAGTTCACAGTCAGGTGATGTGTGAGAACAACAGTTTATAGTAGGGTCCTACATAAAATGAGAGACCAATAAGCAATCACACTTGTCTTAGAGTTTCATAGCTGTGAAGAGACACCATAACCAAGGCAACTCTTATAAAGGAAACCATTCAATTGGAGCTGGCTTGCAGTTTCAGAGGCTCAGTCCATTATCATTATGACAGGAAGACATGGTGCTGGAGAAGCCTAGAGTTATACCTCTCGATCTGAAGGCAGCCAGGAGAGGACTCTCCCTTCTGCAATGGGCAGAACTTGAGCACTAGGAGCCTTCAAAGCCCACCTACACAGTGACACACTTCCTCCAACAAGCCTACATCTATTCCAACGAGGCCACACATTCTTTTTTGATGCATATAATATCTATTTTAATATATTATATATGATATTATACATAATATATTTAAAATATATAATAATATAATATATACATTATATATTGTAATATATGTAATAATATAATTGTATAATATCTGTTAAATATATATTATATATGTCATAATATATTAGCATATTTTTTTGGTTTCTCTATTTTTTATTGGATATTTTATTTATATTTCAGATGTAATCCCCTTTTACCCTTACCCAGGAACCTCTATCCCATCCCCCCTCCTGCTTCTATGAGGATATGCCCCCAGCCACCCTCCCACTATCACCTCCCCACCCACAATTTTCCCCACACTGGAGCTTCCAGCCTTCACTGGATCAAGGACTTCCTCACCCACCTATGCCTGACACTGTCATCCTTCCCTACATATACAGCTGGAGCCCTACCCTATGTGCTCCCAGGCTGGTGGTTTAGACCCTGGGAGCTCTGGTTGGTTGGTATTGTTGCTCTCCTCATGGGGCAGCAAACCCTTTCAGCTCCTTTAGTCTTCTCTCTCACTCCTCCCTTGGGAACCCCATGATCAGATTCTTAACAGTGCCACTTCCCATGAGCCAAGCATATTCAAACCACCACAACATCCCACTTCTGAGAGATGCGTGATGAAACTAAGAGGGAGGGCCAATCAAATGGCATAATACGAACATTTACTGTAAAATTATATAACTCTTGGTGAGAGTTTGGAATTTTTATAATAAAATGTTGGTGGAGCTGTTCAACATTTTTGCTTACAGATGCCAAGAGAAGAGGAACAGAATTAATAGTTCTCATGAAGATCTCTAAGGTTCCCATATCCTGCTCCAACCTCTTCTATATTCTCATAGCTGACAAGTCTTTCTTGACTTGAAGCCCCTCCCCCTCTCACATACCAGCTCAGCCATCTAACAGATGTAGAGCCTTGAGCAAGGCCAATTACCTCTTGATGTTTGCCAGAATATCTTACATTTTGAAACTATGACCTTTATGTGAGGGTTAAAATGTCACTGGTTAGTTAATCAATGGTACTGTCAGATGATAGACTCTTTTCTGATTACTTACACTTGATAAAATTAAAGGTCAGAAATCATTAGACAGTACTTAAAATACTAAATCTGGGAACTTCCCATGTGGGGGAATCTATGCCCTTGGACTCCTGCCCCATGATCCAGAACTCCCAGTTCACAGTCTATTGTTTAACTGACCTTTCTTCATCTCCACCTTGGGAGGTGGGAGGGGAATGGTTTTCATGTCCCTTTAAAAAATGGACATTTCAAGGTATGAACTTTAACTGGATCCTGATCTTGAGAAAGCAAAGGATTCAGCCAGAAAAGACATTTTTAGGAATAATTTGAGCTGTGCTTTAAATCCTATGGGGAATTATTAATTTTCTCAGGTGTAGAAATGGGACTGTGATTTTGTGGTAGAAGCTCTTTATTTCTAAGAGACCCATGCTGAAGTATTTAGAGGTGAAGTTTTATGATGCCTGCAATTTCCTTTCAAACAGTTCAGGGAAACAAAATACAGCAAGAAGCAAATTCGACAGGATGTTAACAATTACTGGATCTAAGTGACAGATATATAGGTGCTCGTTCTACTTTTTCTTAAAGTACTCCCTTCGCTGATGTCTTGGCCAGATTAAGTAAGACAATACAGGAGAGAAATTGTGCCTGTGAAAAAAGCAAGGGAGGCTTGGCCTCAGACCCAGGTGCTCACCACTGAGGATCCTTACAAGGCCTCATCTCAACAAGACAGGCAGTAGAAGGGTGTCTTGGTAACACCCTGACCTAGAGTGTGCTCACCTCAGATACTGTGTTTGCTAGCCTGCCAGTGGGATCACCACTGTGTTTCAGTAATTCCAAGAGCTATGTCTTTAAAATCCATGTTGAAACCAAATCCCCAATGAAATTCATCCTGCAGACACCCTAAGTTCAGATTTGCCAACTGGAATTTTGATGATAAAAATATGTTTTTCCTGGATACTGGAATCTTCTACAAATTCTGTGAATTCTATAGCTGTCTCAAGTCTTTCAAGGATGAGTTATAAATGCTGCTGATCCAACCAGCATTTCTCTGGAGCTTTTCACCTACAAGGACTCCAAGAAACCAGACTCCTGGTTGATTCAGATCTTCATACCTATACTTACTTATCCCAAATTACCCAGAGAAAGAGTCCCAAATGGTGAGGTGTTGATTGGAAGTTCAAGCATGAGAAAGCGAGATAAAGAAGACTAAAACAATAGCTAGAACCAGGAGGTCTTGCCCAAGCTAATGACTTATGCCAGCCAAGTTTATTGAGAAGTGCAGTATTGCATATATTATTTGCAGGGGGGTGGGAACTGCCAACGTCAATAGACAGCTAAGTCAAGCAATGTTGGCAAAAGGAACATGAGATACCTCAAACATAGCTGCATAAAGACTAACAACCACAACCCAGGGGGAAGATTTGAGTGCCCAGAAGCCACAAACAATCTTGACTCCTTCAAGACACTGGCAGCATTCTCTAGACCACCCTTGTAAAGTCCACTCCTTACAAAGAAAACTTCCCTTTGTCCTTTTACTGGGGCCTCTGAGAAAGTCTTCCGATAGTCTGGCTCCCCATGCACACTTTTCTGCCAGATGGTGAACACTTGGTGGAATAATCTAAATGAAACATATTCGATATTTCCTGTGAGTTTCTAGGATAAATCTCTAGCAGAACACAGAATAGGGTTCTGGAAAAATGGTCTAGTCAATAATGAACTCACTGTGAAAGCATAAAGATCTGATTTTGTATTCCCAGCTACCACATACAAAGCCATGTTTGATGGCACATATATGTAATCTCAGGGCTGGGAAAGGGGTATTGCCCGAGGTAAACAAATTGACTAGCCAGGCATGTAAGCAAATTGATTAGCTACAAGTTCGGAGTGTGTTGGGGGGTGGGGGCAGAGGGAGAGAAGAGAGAGAGAGAGAGAGAGAGAGAGAATTCAAGAAATGACACCTGATGTCACCACCAGTCAGCACACATGCATGTCCATCTGCACATACACATGCACACATCCATACTAACAAGTATATATACTGTACATGCAGTATAACATAATCAAAATCGTTTTAAAAAGCACACAGACTGGGCTTAGCAGCCCATATCATTACTATCGCTATTAATGAGACAAATACAAGCAGGTCACTACAAATTTGAAGCCAGCCTCATCTACACAATGAGTTCCATGATACAATGTTTTCACAGAATAACAAAAATTTTAAAACACAGAATATGGTTTATTTAATAAATATTTTCTATGGTATTAATGGACGGCTAGACAAATGAGCAGACAGATATGTGAATTTGTGACAGGTGGCTGGCTTGACAAATAAATGGATGAATAGATGAGTCTAACAGCCCTGTGAATTAGATTAAAATGGAAAGTCATATAACCTAACCTGGCCTTTGAAAATTCCCCATGCTAATGTGAAATCCATGACTTGAAATATACCAACCACATGAGGGGAGAGAGATGCAAATGTTTCTTCTCCTTCAACTTGGGAAATAAGAATTTAACTGAATTTCTATACTCAAATTTCATATAAAAAGGACTTCTCAATTTTTCCCAGGAGGGCTTAGTGATAAAGAAACTATCTTTTTATAGGAGGGACAAAAAAGGCTTGTGTATCCTTGCCAAGTAATCTTGCCAAACCCCCAACCACTGTCCCTAAACACAGAGCACAAGCCACTAAGTAAGTGAATTTGTCATGGAATGTGGTCTCTCTAAGTACCCTATGCTGTGACAGAGCCAAATTCATCGAGGTTCCAATAAACAAAAGAAACAGAAATTCATCAGATTTCATCTCGGAAACTCTGCAAAGCTCCCAGAGCAGGGTGTCCCGAGGCATGAAGCATTAGTACTTTAATGAAAGCCATATCAAGAGACACGTCACTATGTGTCACGTGATCATTCACAACTTCAGTGGAGGGAGGAAAGGGGAAATAAAGGATGGGTGAAAGAGGTACCAGTAGGGAAGGTAAGATTTGGTAGAGAGATGATACACAAGGAGGCAGAAAATTGCTTCAAAACAAGAAATAGAAAGAATAAACTTTTCCTGTCAGACCTGCTAGGTACCTATAGGGGTGAGTGGATGATTAATCATGCCTTCAGTAATTCTACGAGAAAAGTTAGTGTGTCTGAGGAGCTCCTCGGTACGAATTGTGATGAAAACTCAGTTCTATGTGTGCGGAGGCTGTTCTATGGAGCTTGAATTTCAAGGACTTAAAAGATAGATATTAGCAGTCGTGTTTACAGATAAGAAAGGTAGACTTGATGAGGACATTTAATATACCCAAGGTCCCAAAGCTAAGTGACTATAAGTGTCAGAATCCTTTTGTATCCTATCCTACTGCAAGATATCGTATTGACACTCTAGTACTACAGTTAACTACAGGCTAACATATAAAGTAAAAATCACTGCATATTAAATGATTCCTTTAGAGTTCAAACATCATGATTATCTTTATGTTAAAACAATGCTTCTCCCAGTACTCCATAGGTTTAAATGAAAATCCCTGTTCAAGGTATTAGACATATCCCTATGAATTGTTGGCTAAGGCTGCCTCATTCTTGCAATATTACCTAACCTGGCCTTTGAAATTTTCCCATGCTAATGTGAAGTTCAGAACTTGAAATATCCCAACCAGACAAAGGAAGGAGGATGCAAATGTTTTTTTTTCTCCTTCAATTTGAAAAATATGAATTTAACTGAATTTCTATACCCAAATATCATATAGAAAGGACTTCTCATTTTTTCCCAGGAAGGCTTAGTGAGAAAGAAACACAGTAATATAAGCCACTGCCATATTGGTCTTGGTTGCCCAGCAGACTGTTTGCTTAGATGCATATTCTTGAAAGAGACACACACTTTACGTGTAGAACACCTAAAGAGAAATCAAGGTGAAATTGAACTGGAAACTTTCTCCCTGCTGGCTAGTTTTCATACTGCTTGAAGGTTCTACACAGGCCACTGAGGAAGAAAACCCTCAGTGCACTTACTCAGTGGTGGAACCTACAGGCTACAATACTGACCTGCTGGTCAAAATATATTCACAGGTGAAAGAGTGGCATGGATGTTAGGGAGTACCCAACTACATTCTGACTGAATCTGAGGCCTACTCCATTGGAGGCTATCCATGCATGGAACTAGACCTGATGAAATGCCCATATCTAGGGAGATGTTAGAACATAGGGGTGAATGTTATTTGCTAAACAGAAGTGCTGTCAAACTTCCTCATTAATAATTGTGTGAATACCCACAGGTTAGTGCTACTTGCAGCCTTGGTCAAAGAAACTTCATTTTATGGAAGGCAGTGATTAATTAAATTCCTACCAGGTAAACGCTGAGAATAAATAACTGCTCAGCCATTACTGACACATCCATATCAACTTCTACAGGGTTCTTGATATTTCATGGATGAAAGAGTAGATAGAATGTAAGAGCCAAATGTTGGGGAGAACAGCTGTGAAACTCTGTCTTCTGGACATGTCACAACCATTGTTTTCATGAAATTACCACAGCTGAACAATATTGCACAATACTGGCAATACTGGGCACATCAACATTCCATCATCAATGGGAGAGCAACTGGGGAGAAGCCAATTAGTTAGGTCCCAAACTCAGGACAAATGACTAAGGTCTCCATTAACATATCAAAGTGGACTCTCGTCCCCAGGTTCTCCCAGCATCCCTCAGTCCCTACCTCTTACAGGGTCCTCCTGACTGGCATACCCCACCCCCTTACCTTAAATTTCTCTAGCCCAATGACTGGCTGTCCTTCTACCAGCTGTCCTTCCCTTTATAACCTAACCATTTGGTTACCCGGCTTTTTCATCTACCCTTACCTCCTGGCCTCTTTGGCTATCTCTCCCCATTTCTCTCCCTGACCCTCACATGGCCTGGCTCAGTTTTGTCATGTTTACTCTGGGCTCTCCCAGATGTCATTGCCCTGGACTCTGTTCTCCCTTTCACCTACAACAAACTTTCTCTTCTGCCATACTTAAAGCCAGTCATGTCTTTCCTTTTTAATTTTTTTTTCATTCATCTAGTGCTGGACTATAAAAGAAGTCATGTCCTTTCCTTTTTATTTCTTTATTTTTTGAAGATTTACTTATTTATATTTTTGTGTATGAGTACAGTGTAACTGTCTTCAGACACACCAAAAGAGAGCATCAGATCCCATTACAGATGGTTGGGAGCTACCATGTGGTTGCTGGGAATTGAAGTCAGGACCTCTGGAAGAGTAGTTGGTGTTCTTAACCACTGGGTCATCTCTCCAGCCCCCCTTTTACTTCTTCATTCAATTTTCTTCAATGGTGTAACCTCTAGATAATTGCCTATGCTTGTGCAAGCAGTCCTTATTAAACTCAGCATTACATCACACACACACACACACACACACACACACACACACACACACACACACCAAAACAGAAGAAAAAGAAAGAAGAAAAAAGAGATGGGAAAGCATTAGAGAAGGTTATTGGGAAGAGGAAAGACTTTAGCAAGAAAGGGAGGGAGTAAGAGAGACAGCAGGGTATATGTGATCAAAATATATTATATACATGTATAAAATTATTTAAGAATAAAATTTCAAAACACAGAAAGAAGTCTTTGGGGCGATAAATAATATGAGAAGGCAAAGAGAATGGATCGTACAGGGCCTTGAGAACCATGTTAGGAATTTTCATTTATATTTAAATTTGGACACAAAACTCTAAATACCCTTTTTCAATTGTCAGAAAAACAGAATTGTGTTTTGAAGCTATTAAACTACACTATATTAAGGGAATAAAAGATACAGAGGTCTTGCCCAGTTCCATGGTTACTGAAGACCCAGACAATTACAGTAAAAGCAAGTACTAAAATACCCCCTTATTATTAGCAAAGAGAGTGCCATGAACCCAAAGAGTAAGTGTTTAATAAATCTGACTCCAATGTTTGACTTAAGTTTGAGCTCATGCTGTTTCTTCAATTACTTTGTGTGTTACAAGGAAAATCTATGTCACAGAGCAAATCAAAGGCCAATGAAGTAATATTTTCCTGTGTAGCTAGATTCCAGATTTTAATGAAGAAAATGATACACTCAGAGTGGTGCCATATTGCAATCACTCACGAATTAATACTCCAGCCCTAGAAAAATCATTGGTTACTAATTGTGAAAGAAATAGATACACTGTGTTGGTCTGGTTTGCTTTCTGTTGCTGGGATAAACATAGCAACTGCAACTTAGAAGAGGAAACCAAGACAATCTATTTCTGGGACAGAACAGGACTCAAGGCAAGAACTTGTAGCTGAAACCATGGGAGGGGCTGATTACTGGGTGCTCAGATAGCTTTCTTATACACTTCAGGACCACTTGCCTAGGGATGGTAGCTTCCATGATGAGCCCCGCCTTCATTAATTAGGAACCATCACAGTGTTCTACAGACATGCTTAGAGGCCGGTCTGAGTGAGCCAGTTGTTTGGTCAGGACTCTCTCTTCCCAAATGACTCTCAGTTATGTGAAGTTAACAATCACATAAAAAACTAATCAGGACATGCATATTCTAGTGGGAGTTATACACAAACCTAGAAAATAACCTTGTCAACACATCTCTTTCCAGATATATTCACAAGCAATGCAAAGGACAGGAGTGTGTGACTTGTAACTGTTATGCCCTCATTCTCTTTTTACCTTGTCACTATCAGATCTTCAGTATACAAAGCAGCTGTACAGAGCATAGTCATAAAGTGACAGAGAATGAGACCCTTA
This sequence comes from Rhabdomys pumilio, assembly GCA_030674055.1. Classification (NCBI taxonomy): domain Eukaryota; kingdom Metazoa; phylum Chordata; class Mammalia; order Rodentia; family Muridae; genus Rhabdomys; species Rhabdomys pumilio. Next base: position 174,735,365 of record JANHMN010000001.1, on the reverse strand, counting down.
GTGAATAGCAACCCTGCTCTTCAGTATACAAGGTAAATCAATGCCTGTACTCCCTCCTCACAGGAAGTCTAATAAAACTATGAAAAAGAGAAAGCTTTGCTAGTGGGAAAGCATCAGTGTTTTTTCTACCTCACTGTAACATTTGGCCTAATAGGATAAAAGTTGAGTCCAAAGATATATGACACATAGTATAGGTAAGGATGGGGATCAATCCAGAGAACCAACAGAGAAGAGTTTGGGTAGAAACGCTTGGGCAATGTAAATCAGGTAGTATATTTCAATAGCTGTGATTGAAGACTCATTCCATTTATTCTACCCCTAAGGAATTGATAAACTCAGCTCTCTTTGGTGGCATCTCAGAGCAGCAAGATTAACTGAAACCGACAGTTTCCTATAATGTAACTCACTTGCATTAGAGTTACTAGGAAGATGACATCTACAGTCGCTGAAAATCAGCTTCCTCATATAGTACAACTAACTAGAAAGACAAGTTCAGAAACAGTAAAAACTATGATCCAGTCAGCGGAATAAGCCCTGGATGGGAACTGGCAAAGTTTTTTTTTTTTAATATTTCAAAACCAACATGTTCATTCTCCTATATCCTCAAATCAAGCTTGTCAGCATGCACACACAGTCACTGTCTGTGCATACACAGACACCTTCCAAACTACAGATCACTTTAGTTCTCTCTTATTACTACAGAACATTACAACCTCAGCCTCTGTTGCATATATGTAGAGAATGCAATGGTAACCATTTTGGTGGATAAGACCTCGGTGTTTCAACAAAAAAGACATGAGATACAAATAACTGAGCTAACCAAACTAAATAAAAGCTCGGGTATCCAGGATTTAAATTGGAGGTGGCATTGAGCTCATAATATGTTTAATTGTAAACAAACTGCATATCTCCTAAGTCTAATAAAACTATGAATAAAATGAAAGTTTTGCTAATGGAAACATATGCACATTTCTTCTACCCCACCATAATATTCAGCCTTTTTAATAGGACAAAAAGTTGAGTCCAAAGGTATCTGGACACAATTCTTCACTGCAAAAACCTAGAATCAATATCCAGCCTGATACCAATGAACAAACCATGCTCAAGGGATGATCTCCATAATAAAAGAGAGCGATTCCAGGAAGTAATGTCAGGTGCCAGATATGACTATAAAGAATAGGTTTGCTGTACCCTGAAAGGCTAAAAACAAGGAAGAAATCACTGTCCAGTAGAGTAACAGGTATAAGATTCAGAAGCTTCTGTGAATAAATTCTCCCAGGCAAAGATGGGGCAACCTGAAATTCCATGGAGACAATGGTTAGAATGGATCCAAACATTTCAAATATGACAACAGCTTAAAACCTACTGAATATGATCAACCCTTGGTTCCACAAATGAAAACAACTTCGGCTACCTTTAGAAAAAGTTCAACCATCAGCTCACTATTTTGAAAACTTGTTAAGTAAAGCGGAAAAATCAAGCATATAGACTATCATATAGATCAAGCATCTAGATAAGTATATTGATAAACTGACTAATGGAATAGCCAATGAGGTGATATTTTCCATAGTAAATATTTTTAAGTTACACCCAAAAACTGTGGTAAACCTAGTATGGCACCAAGCTGTAAGGGTAATGAAATAATATAGATATGTCATGAACATCACAGGCTGCTAATAATGAAAGAGAAGCATTCAGATAATACATGTATCCTAAAGACACCATGCCCCTAGGAAGCAACCTTACCAACAACTCTCCCCTACAGCTGTCAAAGCCTCTAGATGTATTTATAGGCAATATAAGAGATGGGCACCTGTTACACTCCCAAGAGGATGAACATAAGAAACAGACTGCAGAAGTCTCTGCAGAAGAAATAACCAATTCTCTTCAAGAACAAAATACAGTAAGGAAAAAAATGAGAGACTTGGAAGGGCTCTGTCAAATTCATAATACAAATTTTGTTTATAGCCTAATTCAAACTCCAAAACTAAATAGCATTTGTTAAACACTGAGAGACATGAGAACATTGCCTCCCTACTGATGCTCAAGAAATTGTTGTTCAGTTCTTACATGCAGTAATCAGGTTTTGGTGACATATCAGATCCTTATTTCTTGCCTATAAATTGCCTCAAGATGGTTCTGGAGAACCAGAAGAAGCAAAGTTAACTGTGGTTAACATTTAGGAGTTTGGATAATGGGTTCATAGATGGGTATATCATAACTTGCTTTCTGTCTAAGTTTTAAATTTTCCTTAAATGTTTTAACTTCATTGGACCCATAAGTTATAATATCAAAAAGGTAGGATGTGAAATAGGGATCGAGACAGGGTGGGTATACTAGAGGGAATCTGGGGAGTTAGTGATAAATAGAAACTGTCAAAACACATTGTACAAATACATAATATTTTCAACGAGTAAATTAAAATGTTAGTAAAATTTTAAAGGTACTCTCATATACTTTTTCACATTTCCAAGTTAGTATATTATTTACCCAGTTGTATTTGCCAGAGACAGCTACATTAATATATCTTAATTTTCTCCCCCTAGAAATATTAATATATCCAAAAACGCATGCTAAGATCCATTTCCCATACATATTTATCTACCCTACAATTTTCCCTGCTGCTTAAATTTCTGTTTTGAGTAACATCTTCTAGCACTCCTACTCACATCTGTTGCAGATGTTTTTCTAAAGTCTGATCTTCCATAAAAGGAAATGAATGCTTAACACACTCCTAAGGGTGTGTTATTTTCTGACCAATATTCCCTGTTTGGAAGATGGAAGTGAATCTCCACTGCCTCACTATATAAAACCTCTATGGAAAGGGCTGACAAGAAATAGGAGTGGATCAAGGGACACATCCTGAGCTATTAGGGAAGCCAATACCTCTCCCTCATCTCTAGCCAGCATTGTTTCTTGGGTTACATCTACTATGAAATTTTTGGGGAGAAGTTGAATAACACGAGTACATGTTGAAAAGTGTGCAGACACAGAAGGAGTGATGGGGCCATTCCTGTTGCAAATGGAGTTTGCAGAAGAAATGGAAAAGAAACCAGTGATGAGAAAGGAGACCCACACTGAAAGAGGATCTGTACACGCTGTCAAGGACACAAGTACAATAGCCAACATAACAAGCTGGACGATTAGGGACCACAGATCTTAGTGAGTCACAAGGCAGGTCACTACTTCCCCGGAAATGGGCAGCCACCATGGCAATGGAAAAGATTCAGGAACACAAAGTCACTTAGTCATAGCTGACCTGCTCTCCTCTACAGTCTGCTCTCACTGCAAATTTAGCACCCATCAGTGACCCTTCACACACTTCTGCTCCTACTTACTCACTCTTAGCAACTCCTCTGTGGCCTTCCTCCCTGTGTTATTTACAGGAGATATTTGACATTTTTCTCTGAAAAGAAAAAAAAAACTTAAAAGAAACTAGAGTTACTTAATATTCTTATGCATGGGTCTTGTGTATGAATAAAAATACTTAAGTGAGCAAATTAAAAGAATCTCTGGAATCAGCTTCTAAAGATCAAAGGTCACTGTCATGCCCAAATTGAGATTTTGGATCTATTTCACTCCTGTGTCCATCAACAGAAACTCCTTCTCTGACCTAGGACTTTGCTGAATCAATTGCACATGAGTTTCTAAGAAAAAGAAAGATGAAGACATTAAGGCTGCCTTGATTGATGTCATCCTTTGCCTTTGCCTTCAAGGACAATGTAACTGCAAATAAAAGCTGTTTTCATTGCCACTATAGGGGCGTCCAGACAGACTGGGATACAGGGACAAGGTGAGAAGATGGTACAATGTAAACTGTTTCTTCCTTGCACAGGACCCTCTTCAACTTGAAAAGACTAAAGCACATTCCATAGACTCAGATCCTTGGGAAGCCATATTATTTGCAGAGCCCTTGGGCGCAGTGTCTAGAGTGAAAGTTGGGGCTCTAAAGTGTGGCAAGGGACAGAGGGTGGAGATAATTCTTGCAAGCAACATCCAGAAAGGACTCAAGGAATGGCAGTGTAGAGCCCACACCTGACTTTCTTCTAAGTGCAAGTGAGAGGCTGAGACCCTGCCTTTACTGGGGGCATCATCAGCCACCAATGTCTGAATTGTTAACAGTGAAATTATTTTACTGCAAGAATATGCTGATGTGCCTGGAAGCCATTCAGATCATACACAAATATGGGATAAACACTTCTCCCTAGGGATATTCAGAGAAAACAGCACAGGTCATCATGGGTATTGAGCTATTCTTAGGCCAGAGCCCTTGCAGGAAGGATGAAGTTCATATCTGACCCAGGAGACCAGCTATAACTACACATTGCTGGCCCTAATCTAAGGCTTAAGGAATGGCAGAGGGAGCAAGAAACTTGCAATTCAGAAAAGGTCAAGGTCAGTAGTGATGAGAACCCCAGGGAAATATCTTTAAAAAGATACATTTGTTCTTCCTCTAAATGTTTATAGAGCACCTCCCTGGAGTGTGCCAGGCATTGCTCTGAGACCTGGAGACACAGAAAAGTCAGAGCCATCCCCAAGAAGCTCAGAACCTTGCAAGGAGGTAGTCATGTATGACTGTGGGACTCAGACACAGGTCCACAGGGGCAGCATGGGAGGGGCTCGGGATGAGCATGCTGCTGCTGACCCTCACTAAGTAAGCATGCTTAAAGCAAATAAACTTAAAGCATGCTTAAAGGGCTAGGGCAGGCAGGGGGAAAGGGAATAAGATACTAAATTGTGAAAAGTCTGTTCACAGACCTGAGAGGCTGGAAGGCTAGGCATGGGGACTGAGAAGTTAGGTTGATTCTTGGGTGTGAAAAGGGCAGGAATGTCATGACTGCTGCCCAGTGCTGGTAAGAGGGGTCAGGGTTGTTCAGCAGTGTTCAATAATGACAGAGACAGAGACATGCTGAACAGCAACCTGGAACATGAGAAACAAGATGGCCAGGTGATCCTACTGTGGCAGCCCCCAGCTGTCATCTCCTTTCTCTGGATTCTCATCTTACCTTGTTAAACAGCAGTCATAGAACAACTCCTCTTCCTCTTCCTCTTCCTCCTCCTATTTCTCCTTCTCTTCCTCCTCCTCCTCTTCCTCCTCCTCTTTCTCCTCCTCCTCTTCCTCCTCCTCCTCTTCCTCCTCCTCTTTCTCCTCCTCCTCTTCATCTCCTCTTTCTCTTCCTCCTCTTCCTCCTCTTTTTCTCCCTCCTCCTCTTTCTCCTCCTCCTCTTTCTCCTTCTCCTCTTTCTCCTCCTCCTCTTCCTCCTCCTCCTCTGCCTCCTCCTCCTCCTCCTCCTCCTCTCCTCATGTTGTAAAAGCCCAGTGAACTGTAGTTTGTGAGAGTCCTGGGGCTAGTTCCAGCCCCTGACAAGCACCAGAGCAGTGAGTCACTGTGAACACTCAGAGCCACCTGCTATGTCCTGGACAGCACAGAGCAAACACAAGCACTTAATAACCATTCTCTGTGACTCACATCCAGGAGTACCCACCATAGGTGGGAGCCAAATCCAGCTGATTTATTTTAAGTGAGTTACACAAGTCATCACCAGGTATGGATTTAAGCTTTAGGAACTAATGAAAGGAAAAAAAACTCATGGATGTGCCTGAACCCCAAACCAAGTGCAGCTGTGTCCTTGGAAAGACGTAATTTGGGATTGTCGTCTGTGGGTCTGATAATGAAAGGGAGACTTTATCCAGTCCTTCACCAAATAATAAAAATTGATTTTTGACCAAGGCCAATCTACCGTTCCAGATCATTAACTTTACAGAATAAATCATTTTCTGAGGCGGTAAAGCTGCTTTCTGGGAGTCTGATCTTCAGGCAGCTGCTAGTGCAGAAGTGAGAGTCTGTTTTAGTAACAGCTCTGGGGAGGACAAAATGGCCACCCTCTTCTGATCCTTTGGGCTTCCTTACAGATATCTGAATTCCAGTGAGACCTGGTCCTTTGCTTTCTTGTTCTGAGGCCAGGATTTCAGGGTCTTAAGGTCAGTCAGAAGAGCTGGTACCAGCTGACCCAAGACTCCTGATCAAGTTAATGCAGCCCAGAGAACAGACAAGGGTCAGGACTCAAGGCCTTCATTTGCAATCACAAATCTCAAATGCTGTAAACAACCCTATATGCAGAAGAAGTCAAAACTGTGGGACATTCTGAAATAAGCACATTCTTCCCCTCAGACATAAGCACATGGGCATAGCAGAATAGGTTTCCATTTCTTATTCAAAACAACAGGTCCCCCTGCATTTTCTCCACCCAGTGCTGAAGCATTTTCCTGGGGATCAGGTAGAAAGGACACAAACAGATATGAAAACACCAACCAATGGCAGAATAATGCTACAGTTTCTTAACCAGCAGCTTATTTGGCCATCACAATACTAGTATGGGGAGAATATCATTGGGTCTTTTGCACATATTAGAACACTGAGGATCAGGAAACTATAGTACTACCCCCAGGCAATATATTAGGAAGTTCTGGGGTCACTGTTGAAGAGCAGAACTCTGATGCTCTTCCCATCAGCAAAGACATAGGAGGGACTCTAAGCTTGCCTACCATGTATTTCCTTCCTCAGGTGGACCTAGCAGCTGGCCAGGAGAAATAGAATGGTCAGCACTGAGTTAAGCCCAGCCTTTCTTGAGGGTCACTGAATTGTAAAGGCTGGGCCCTGGTGTTTGTCAAGCATTATGTCAGTCTGGCTCTACAGAGAAGCCCTGGGTACTCAGAACATTGAAGGATGGTGCTGACACTCAGCGTAACTACCCAGTTCTCTCTGTCTAGGGCTGAGTTTATTCTTCACAAGTCAAGCCATGGTCTTCTGCCTGAACCACCCTCACAACATGGGCTGCACGCCCAGCCCAGGTGCTCCTGCAGAGAGGATAGCTGGGTCCATCCAAGATGGACTGAGACCACAGCCAAGTCCATCCTTGTTGCCTCTGGAATCATATCTACCCTCCTGTTCTTAGCTCTAACACTCCCAAGGTGTTTGTCTACCCAGCTGCAAGAATCATTCCAGGTCTACCGTTACATAGCTGCAGGCCACAAGAAGCAGACACAGAAATATTTGCTTTAAGTCTATTGGCAGCCATCAGCCTTCCCTCGCCCAACTCTCCCCATTTCCCTGGCCTACATACCTTCCGTTACTTCGGCTTTACTTACCCCCAGAGGCTTATGGTTGGAAAGGGGAGGTGAAAGACCCTCAATCTGAAAGGCAACAGCAGCCAAGCAGTCCCAGGCTGGGGAGTTGCAGAACAGTAGGCATGGCAGAGGGAATAGGCACATGGCTTCCTTTGTGCTGGCTGTATGGGGTCATGGACTGATTTTCTGCAAATGTGTCTCATCTTGGACCAAGCTTCTTCTGATGGAGTTTAATATCTGGATTTTAAAATATGTTACCATCTACAAAGTCATCTTTAATAATTTCACACCATAATCTTCTAATTTTAATAAGCCCTCCAGAGAATATTAATAAAAATGTAACAGAACTTTAAAAGTAAAACGTAGTGAGATAGTATCTTTACATATTACAAGAAAGCAGCTCCCAGGCTTCCCAGGCTCTGGCCCCTCTCTCCACCTTTCAGAGAAACCTGTCTTCTCCCAGCACCACCTGTGAGGAGGGGAGACATCAGATCAGAACAGAGTTCAATTTCTACTTCTGAGTGCGATTGCTAGAGTCTTGTACTTAAAGAAAAATTGGGTATCCTTTGTATTTCAAAAGACTTATTTGATTTAGATGCTTGGGAACCTGAGCTCTGAGAATACAGTGCAGAGTTCAAGTCCTAGGGAAGAAGAGGCTAGTTGGAAGAAAGATGCAGGACAAGATGAAGAAACATGCCGCTGCCTCAGGTCACCAATAGGACCGGAAGCTAGGGTACTGAGGACAGGCATCACCTAAGTTCTTTATAGGAGATGGATGGAGCTATGTCAGGGAGTCAATAGGTTTTTTTTTTCTAACAGAAACTTCTAGAAGGAGATGATTATCTTGTGATCTCTAGAAACATAGGAACTTCAAGAATATGGACATGGTAGCACAGCATACATAGGTATCATGTCTGTCAGGAGTCCTGGTCTCAAACTGTGGGGAATTCCAAACTTTCTCTCCAAGAGGTTACATATTTGAGTCTACTGAAATTCATAATAGACAGATTAACAGGAGAAAGTTTTACCAGACTTTTTTCAGTTATGGTTTTATATGACCTGAGAGCCTTAAGATACAAGATTCAGAGACCCAGGTTCACCTCTAATGAATGCTTATCCTTAAGTTTGATGAAACAAGGAGACCATCAAAAACTGTAATTGGACAAGGGTGTGAGTCAATTGAAACAGACAAAAGAGAGCCCACAAAGCCCTGTCTTCTGAGTTCATGACCTCTGTACAGCATCTCTCTTCCTGAGTATGGAAGAGAACCACTTCCAGAATGGAGGCTTCATGATCTATTACCAAATAATGTAGACTGCTGGATTTCATTATAGACAACTTTTACCCAGAAATGCAGGAAAAGGGGTAACATTTACCAGGATTTGTGATTGACATTGGAGAAAATGGGTTCTGTTTTCTCTGACCCACCTCGGGGGTGAGGATTCTAGTTTCATTTTATTTTCTTCAAATAAAATGGGGTCACTACGGGGTGTCTACAGCTGCAGAAACTTAGTACACTTACTCTCCGACACTCAAGCCAACCACCCTATTCTCAGCTTACCTGAGGTTTCCAGGACGATGACTCACCCTGCAGTGACTTCTGGCCACTGAATCGCTACCACTGTCTTCATAGTTTATAGATTGTAATTTTTTCCAGGCTCTTCAGGAGCTGAGAGAGAAGCATCAGTGCATTGGAAGTTCATTAGGACCTACTCTGGCTCTGGAGGACATTTCCCATTTTGGGCTACTCAGAATCGAAGCTTATTTCATGTTTTGAGGGAGCCTAAGTTCTACATCTGAAATGGTGGGATAGGAGAAAACAGTGAAAACAGACAGCCCTTGTCCTCCCAACTTCCCAAAGAGCAAAATGTGGTTTATCTGGGGCTATCAAAAGGGCTCAGTTCTGACCCAGGGAGTCAGGTACAGGTGGCTAATTCTTTCATGGTGGCATAAGCCACCACTCTGGTGAGGTATATCAAGAGGGTTCAGCTGTCAGCAGCCAGTGTCCAAAGAGAAACAATAGTACCCTGCTGGGCCCTGTCTTCCTAGGCTCTGAGCCCACTGAGCGTCATGCTGAAGATGACTTCCAAGGCTGTGATTATACAGAAATGTATGCTGAAGCCAGCCTCACCCTAGGTCAGGACATGAAGAAGGAAAGAGGTCAGACCTAAATTCAACAGAATAGTTAACAAGTCAACCATATTTTAAACCAAATGAAACTAAATTATGAAAGTGATTTGTAGGTAGGTCCCTTGAAAGAAAGGAATGGTAGTAATAAATTCAGTCCAGTAGTACAAAAACATATGGTGTTTTTAAAAACATTGGATTTGTACAGTGACAATACAGATAGAATTCTAATATAAAAGAGAGGCAACTCAGCAGTTAAAAGTACTTTGTTGCTCTTGCAGAGGTCCCAGGTTAAGTTGCTAGGACCCTATAGTGGCTTACAACCTTCAGTGACTCCAGTTCTAAGGCATCTGACATCTTTTTCTGACCTCCATGGACACTAGATGTGCATGTAGAACACAGACATTTAGGCAGGCAAAACACCTATATGCATAAAATAAATAAATATTTTAAAGAAATAAAATGTGCCCCATATCAAGGAAACTTCTTTTGACAACAGACAGAGGCCATCACAGAAAACTACAACCAATCAAAATGCAGAGTTATGAAGCCTAGTGGTAAGGGCTACATCTACAATACGGCTCCCTCACCTAAGACTCAGGAATCATTTCAAAAGAGGTATGTAATGTACTTGGCCTCCAGTAGGCCCATAGACACTATTAGGAGGTGAGGTTTAGTTAATATAGCTGTGGCCTTGTGGTCTTGTTGGAGGAAGTGTGTAACTGTGGAAGTAGGCTTTGAGGTCATATGTATGCTCAAGCCACACCCAATGGGACAGTCCCCTGATGCCTTAGGATCAAGATGTTGAACTCTCATCAACTCCAGCACCATGCGGGATGCTGCCATGATTCCCACCATGATGATAATGGACAAAACTTCTGAAACTGTAAGCCAAGCCCAATTATATGTATTCATATAATTCATAAGAGTTACCTTGGCCATAGCATTTCTTCACAGCAATAGAAACCCAAACTAAGACACAAGAACAGAAATATTTATAAGTGCCAGAGGAACAGAGTGTTCGCTGTGAGTCTATATGTCCAAAGACTTCCAGAAGCTGCAACCATACGTCTTACCAACACGACTGCCTGATCAAGAACTGGATATGAATAACAAAGACAACAAGATGCCATGCTAAAGTGGATGGGGAAAGGCCATGACATCTCAACCATAGACAAAGACCTACAGGTAACTAAGGAATGCTGAGAGCAGGAGAACCAGTCTTCTCCACGGAAGAGCACATGAATTGATTGTCCAAATTCTTAGACCTGGAAAGCAAACATATATAACATTACACAGACTCAGTGGGTTGTGTGTGTGTGTGTGTGTGTGTGTGTGTGTGTGTGTGTGTGTGTGCAATTGATAAAAATAAGAGCTACTGATTTGAAAAGGAGCAAGGAGGTATGTATGAGAGGTTTTGGAGGGACTAAAGGGAAGGGAAAATAATGTAATTATAATCTCAAAATTAAAATAAATAAATAAATGCAAAAGTTATTTAAAACTGTAAAAAGACTTCACATAGTGATCCATGGAATGACATCATTAAATGTCTGGGGAGGATAGACAAGAGCACCCAGCTTTATACAGCATGGCTTGAACCAGGGCATGGATCCTGCTGCAGGAATGGAAGCAATTCCAGCAGGGCAAGCATCTTCTGCAAGTGATGGAAGTTCAGGCCCAGCAGCCTGCATTAAGATACTGTTTGGAGCATGAAACCAGAGAGAGCATCTTTCATTTTACTGCTCAATGGCTTTCCTCCCACTCCTGGGGGCTTCCCTGATGCTCTTACAGACCTGTACCTCTGCCCCTGCCCTTAAGCTATAGCACTTAGTCCATTTTCTCATCCTTCTTTAGTCTGGAGTCCCAGCCAATTAAATGATGCTACCTATGTTTGTAGGAGTCTTCCTTCCTTAGTGAATCTTTTCTAAAAACAGGGAACCAGAGATGTGTTTTCACAGTGATTTCAAGTCCAGTCAAATTGGCAGCAGTAAAGGTTAACTCACACCTCCACCCCTGAAAACTTGACACTCAAACACATCACTTTAAACCATAATGGCTCCTGATGCTATACTTTCATCTCAATCAAAATATACTTAATCCACCCCTAACAGTTTATAATCATCTACCATTCCTAGAACTGTTCAAAAGGTCAAAATGCAGTTTCTTCTGACAATCAAGGCAATCCATAACTATGACCACCTTAATTTCTTAATTTACATATGGTCAATATATAATGGCAGACAATAAGCATCCCTATTTCATTTAAAAAGAGAAGAATTGGAGGATAGCAAAGAAAGATCAGATTGAAATAGAACCAAACCAAGGGTAAAAAATTACCACATTCTGCAGATCTGTGCTCAACTATCTGGGCTTATGATAGAATCATCTGGGCTTCGCCAACTGTGCGAAGTCCTGGTCCTACAGCTCTATTACCCATAGCCCATGTGGCCTTTATATTGAATCACCTCCAACCTGGCCTGTAGCTTTTCCTGGCAGATGTCCAGTGTCCTGGCATCTCCACCATCCTAAGATCTCCACCATCCTAGGTTTCACTTTCTTGGCTCCATGCCATGGCCTCTAGGACCTCCTTTCCATAGACTTTGTCCCTGACACACATTGCCTGGCATCACTGACTTTCTGAAACCTTGGCATAAGCTTCCATTACTTTTGCCCCATTCTTCCATCTTTCATGCCTTTAAAAAAAATGATTCTGACAAATTCTATTACTAGCTCAGTGTTACAGGAGTCGTAGAGACCACTGAGGATGAAAGCCTCCCTGATAGAGTACCCATGCTCAGAGATTATAACTTTATATAATATTAGATCCTTTCCTAAAAGTTAATCTCCCGCTGGACTGTCAATTAATTGCCTAAGAAACCACTCCTCTGGAAGGTTTATTCACCTAAGCCAAGCTAAAGCGATGGGATGGGCAATTATCCCCTTAATGAGACAATGGACTCTCCTTCCTAGAAACTCTGCTCCCACTGTAACCACCACTGTACAGCTCTGCTCAGTCAGCCCACTTGTCAGAGTCATAACTTGGAAGAACATTTCAGTTTTACTCTTTCCTTCCTTCCTTCCTTCCTTTCCTTCTTCTTCTCCTCCTCTTTCTCCTCTTCCTCATCCTTTTGGTGGCTATGAGTCAAAGCCTAAGTATGTTTTTTTTTTTTAATTCTTACACTCTGAGCTTTCTCATTCTCTTTCTTCCATGCCTTCATCATGCAGCTGTTTGCTGTCACATTGCTGCTTATGACCTCCATTGCTGGACAATGCTGCCAGCCTGACCTAAAAGGTTAAGCCTTTGCTCTTCCTGTTCTCCAGTGACTGCTGAAATTTTCAGCTTGCTTGACCAGTGGCTTTCTCTCAAACTCTAGTAAGATTTTCCTCAAGCTTACTACTGAGTCTTGAACCTAGATTTCCTGCCAGTAATGTTCTGGCTAATCTTATGTCAACTTGACATAACTAGAGTTATTGGGAAGAAGGGAACATCAACTAAAAAAAAAAATCCCTTCATAAGATTCAGCTGTAAGGCATTTTCTTAGTGATTGATGTGGGAAGGTCTAGCCAATTGGGAGTGGTGCCATCCCTGGGCTGATGATCAGGTTCTATAAGAAAGTACACTGAGGAAGCCATTAGAAGCAAGTCAGTAAGTAGCACTCCTCCATGGCCTCTGGATCAACTCCTGCCTCCAAGGTCCAACCATTTGAATTCCTGACCTAAGTTCCTTAAATGATGAACAGTGCTGTGGAAGTACAAGCCAAATAAACCCTTCTCCCCAACTTGCTTTTTGCTCATGGTGGTTCATTTCAGCAATAAAAACCTTCTTCTGCCCTTAGTGAGATCCATGTCTATGGTGCTGGAAGGAGAGCCCCACTGAGTCCAGAGAGACCCAGACAGCTAGAGTTATCAAGTCAGAAAGCAGGGTGGGCAGGTCTGCACACGCAGCAGAGGCCAGCCATGTGCAGTATCCGCATAAGTACTTGACAGAGGTATGAGGCAGTACACGTATCATGTAACAATATCATGCTAGTATTACTTTTTTTAATGTAACTGTGACTACAGTACCTAACTAAAAAAATACTTTAAGAAAGAAAAGATTTATTTTGGCTCATGGTTCCAGAAGCTTCAGCTCATAGTTGCTTAGCTTCATGCACATGAATGAGAGCCTGTGGCAGAGACTGTTGTGTAAATGGCAGTGGACCAAGAAACAAAGAACTGGTCCAAACAGGGCTTGGATTATCACATTTAAAGGCACAGACCTACTTCCACTAACCAGGGACCACCTCCTACAGATGTCATGGCCTCTCGAAAGAGCACACCCAGCCAGAGAACAGGTGCCAAAAACATAATCCTTGGGGACATTTCTGATTCAAACTATGATGAGGGTGGTATGGACAAGTTAGAGGACCAGAGGAAATAGCACGCTATGCCCATCCCCCAGAACAGATTACAATACTATCATCACGGAAAATCGTCACAGTTTTAATGGCCTCCACTTGGCACCCTGCCTCCTCATGTGCTGCATCCCCTATTCATCTTTATTCTATGTCCTTCACTGCCTCCTTCATGTGCACCTCAGTAAGTGACCTGGGCTTAAGGACATGAAGTGGACCTAATCTTTTCCAGTGTTTGATTGTGTTTTTCTCATCTACTACTCCAAAATGTATGTAACAGTTTAATATCAAAAGTCATACACTAATAACATTAAAAGAGAAGAATTTAATCTAGTCATAATATTTAGACTTTAGAAATTCATTAACATTAGGTAAAAGATCATAGGGTGCACAACTCTGTACAGTAAATGGTTTTCGAAATGGAGTTGAATTAAGGTAATCTTCGTGGGTAAATAATGCTGATTCTATATCTCATGGGTTATCAAATGAAGACCAGGCAAGGGGTACCTCCCTATAAGTTTTTGTATCCATTATCATTGTTTTTGGTTTCCAACCAGACTCTACTGATAAATACACTATGTGCTTTCATTGCCTGACATGGATAAATCAAGCTGGTACTGATCGGGAGAATTGATCGCTGCTAGCTGGTTTTCATTGTTGGAAATTCCTATACAGAACACTTGAAGAGAAAAGTGATCAGTGATCTTATTCACTGCTAGACTTTGCTTTCTACAGCATCGATCTGACAGCCAAGATGTGTCCAGTGGTACAATAGTGTCATCAATGTTAGGAAGTTAACCAGTTACTTTCTGGTTGGAATGATTCCTACTCCACAGGAAAGAATAGAACATATGCCTAGTATTGTAAACCTGGTCAAAATTCCATGGCCAGGACAGTCAGAGACAAACCCTACAGGAAAACCTACTGCTGTTATTTTACTAAATGAGTATGTTTTAAAACTGCCTCATAAATATGTTTATATCCATAGATTAGTGCTGCTGTTTGTTTGTTTGTTTGCTTGTTTGTTTGTTTTTTGAGACAGGGTTTCTCTGTGTAGCCCTGGCTGTCCAGGAACTCACTCTGTTGACCAGGCTGGCCTTGAACTCAGAAATCCACCTGCCTCTGCCTCCCAAGTGCTAGAATTAAAGGCGTGTGCCACCACTGCCCAGCCAACTATTGCTGCTTTCAACCTTGGTCACAGTTTCTCTTTGCAGTGGGCAATAGTCTGTGGAGACTCAAAAAAGTCAAAGGATGTGAGTAAGTAACATTTGAGAGCTCAGCCCTAAACAAGTCATCTCTATCACCTCTAACTTCCATTTTCAGGGTACGCCATGGAAGGGGGAACTGGGAGATGAGGAAAGTACTTTGAAACACTATCTTCTGGAAACAATATAGTCATTGCGTTCATAAATTCACAATAGCTATATTTACCTTAACAAGAATTATATAAGATGAAATTCATCAACACACTAACACGAGTTGGGGGAAGTTACATGAGCCTCCACTTCTAGATAAGGAGTTATTGCCAATCAATAGTTATCAAGAAAAAGTTCTTTTTCTTCAAGCATGTACCTATAGGTAAACTGCCAAGGGCTCCTTAAATAGCCCTACAACATACACATGCTAGCAACCCTCATTACATAAAGTAACTTATCAGAAAAAAAATCGTTAGTGTTGAGTTGTTGTGGATTTGTTAACATAAGGAGAAGCGTAATACCCAAGAGTCTGTGAGCCAGGAAGCCAATGCCAGAGGAAGGCATTGCCCCTCCAGAGCCATGGGCCCAAATAAACCTCTTTTTTTTTTTTTATAAAATGAAAATATTTCAGTATAATAATGAAAAATGACTATTGTATCCTTACAGGCTAAAGCTGTGGCTTTTCCTGTCTTGAAATCAATTACAGAGCTGCCACTCTCGTGGGCTTCATTTCTAATCACTGCACTGAAGGCAGAGAATCCTCATCACAAAAACATTATCCATACAGATTTTCTCTTCCTCAGCCATGCTGCATCAGCATGAATACCTTTCTTGTAATTCTTTCGCGTGGCTCATAATGTCAGATTTTTGATACCTTGTGTCCTTGTGACCTCAGTACAAATTATCCAGGAACTGGTTCACATCCCTAGCTGTAATGTTGACCGGATATAACCAAGGATATCAGTCTGCCCTGATCCTGTACAGAGTCCCTAGACCTTGGTCTACATGTGACTCAAACTTCTGTTGTGGCTGATATTTTCCTCTATAATTCATACTGTCTGAAAGTTCATGAAGTACACAGAAGTTCAGCTCACCAACTCTTCAGAGACCACTAGTCATTTCTCGTCACACTACAATACTGACCTTAGTTCTCCACTAACCTTTCCTTAGCTGAAGCCAGGACAGACTTTTGGTTATCTCAGTATAGAGCAAGATCATTGAAAAAGGCTCGGTTCAAAGTGTCTTCTGATGCATGGGAAACTTAAAGGGCAGAAATCATCGGCTGCAAGAAATCAAGCAAGGCAAACATACACGCTGGGAGGAAGAGGCTTAATTCAGACTTCTTACATAGCTTCTCTTCATACCTTTTATTTATTTATCACATATGATAGATATTCAGTCTCAAAACTATTTTAACAGTAATTAATAAGATAGGAGCATATTTGTTTAGTATCTCCAAAACCTTGTACTACAAGTCTCTTGTCTTCTCATTTCAGATTGCTTGATAATTTTATCATTTACACTTGATTGTACTGGTTACTGGAGACTCCTCATTCTTCTCTTTCCCAGTTATTCTCTTGATTCAACCTGCCTTGCCTATTGTCATGACTCCAACATTGTATTCAAGTGTCTGGACTCATTTAGTCTCCACTCTCAGCCTCCTCCTAGCCTCACATGGGCATTCTCATCTCCATGGATCCCAGCATAACACTCTGCACTCAACAGGTAGGGACCCCAGTGCCTACTGTGAATTCCAGTACAAACAGCACTGCACTATGCCTACATCTGACACTACCAGTTATATTCAGAGATATGTACAGGACAGTGTACACCCATACCAAAGACCCTCTACAGAGATATGAAAACTATAAACACTACAGAAATGTTTTAAAACACTTCAGTGTTGGTTCCACTAAACAAGTTGCTGTGTTAAAAAATATGTTCTGATATCATGGTATAAATATAATTACTAATTAATACAAAAATCAATAGCTACCAGAGTATCCTGTCTGTGTCACACACAGGCTGTCATGGGAAACTCCCTGCCAGTCACTCCTCAGCAGCCAGGGTCTCTCTTTGCTCTTTTTGCAAGTGACAGGGATGGGGTAGGCTTCCTTTTTCTTTTACAGTCCTATCATTGTTATGTAAGTTATGCACCATAAGTAGGGCATGGAGATGTGTACCTTTTTTCTGAGCTACTCAAGAAGCTAACACAAGGGATAACATGAATGCAAGGTCTGTACAATACATTTCAATAAATAAATAAATACAAATAACAGTGCTTTTGCCCTTTTGAAGCTTTTTATTTTCCTGAGAGAAAGTCTCATGAATCCTGGGCTGGCCTCAAACTCATTACTTAGCCAAGAATGCTTGAATTTATGGTTCTCCTGTTTCCACTACCCAAGTACTGTAATTACAGGCTTATACCACCATATCGAGCCACCACATCTAATTTTACACAGTGCAAGGGAGCAAATCCAGGGCTTGTGAAAGTACTCTTTGAACTGAAGGGTATCACAAGACTGCCTTTTGGATCTTAAATGATACCTTAGTTAGGTTTCTGTTTACTGCGGCAAAGACTACTGACCAAAAGCAACTTGTAGAAGAAAGGATTCATTTGACTTACATATCCTAGGACACAGTCCATTAAGAGACTCCAGTGCAGGAACCTGGAGGCAGTAACTGAAACAGAAACCATAGATTAGTACTGTTAATTAGCTTGCTTCCTATGGCTTGCTCAACCTGCTTTCTTAGACAACGCAGGACCACCTGCTCAGAAGTGGCACCTCTCACAATGAGTTGAGACACCATCAAGACAATACCATGCAGACCCGCCTTCAGGCTAATTTTATGGAGGCATTTCCTCAATTTCTTAATTAAGATTTCCTCTTCTCAGACACAAAGTTTGCATCGAGTTGAAAGAAACCAACTAAAACAAAAGGATTCTTGGGAAATCAAATATAATGTGACCATTTCTTGCTGTTTTCCTTTCTATTTGTCTAACGTCTCATGAAGTGCACATGAATAGCTTGATTGACTAGAATTTAGAATTAGGAACATGCAGAAGAAAGGATGAGGGAAGCATCTGAGATTGTATATAGCATTTGAGATTGCCATGAGACATTAAAAAATAATGTGTTCCTTAAAACAATGTCCAACATGAGAAAAGTCTGCAAGAAACATAAACACTTTCAGGGTATTAAGAGATAATTCCATCTTAGAAAGAAAAAAAAGGGGTGTGTGTGTGTGTGTGTGTGTGTGTGTGTGTGTGTGTGTGTGTACTTATTTTCTCAAAAGATTAAGTGGCTTTGCCTGTTTCTTAATTTTGTCCTTTGCCTTCACAAAGAAACAGCTCATGTTTTCAATGCATCTGCTTCAGATAAGACATATCACTCTCAGTATGCCCAATGATTCCCACATTTGACTCCATTACTTGAGATTTATGGGACCCATCCTTCTTATCCGCACTTTAATTTCCCCCTCCATTTTCCCCTCATATTTAGAAAAGAATGGGGCACCACTGAGTGTTCTGGCAGGTGCACAAAGGTGCTCTGAGTGTGAAAAAATGTGGTCCATTGCAATATACACTGCACTCCTGGTCAGTGGAAAGAGCCCAGTGCCAGGCAGAGATCATCAATCAGCTCCTAGACAGAGGGGCATGCTCAAGACTGTAAGATTTCTTTTATTTCCTAAGACTATAGTAGATGTGCCTAACCTTGTCGATGGTTTCATTGTAAAACTTGCTCAACAGAATTGGGTGAAGACAGTGTGACATTTTCCTCTTTCCCATGCCTCCCCACATCAATGCTGTAATTGCTGAGTGAGTTTTCACATCTTGCTCTCCCAAACATGAGGACATAAATACCTTTATATTAACTTTGGTTCACTTTTTGTTGTACCATTTTTAGTCTTGATGGGACCTGCCATTGTCATTTCCTGGCCCTTGCTTTTCAGTCAATAGCATGCAATGGACAGGCTACTAGAGATCTGTGTAGAAATCTACCTGACTCCACCTCAGGCTCAATTCTTCACACCATGGATACACAATCATTTATTCATCTATTCCTCAAGATGGATCCAAAGATTGGTTCTGGCTTTTTGACACCACAATAAATTTCCTTCGACATCTACAGGAAAAATAATGATCCTATTATTTCTATGAGAATGATGGCTCAAACTGGCTTTGCTTAATCAGAGTATTTCTGTGTTATTTATATTATGTATCATCTCTTACTTTCTCAAAAGTTATAGAAATTCACTTTCATCAGCGACTTGAGTGCTTATGTCTCACTATAACAGAAAACAGTTATCAGTTGCTTTAATCGCTGCCAATTTGGTAAGCAAACTTATGATATCTCATTCTATCCATTTCCCACTTCGTCACTAAACTTGCACTATATATTAGTTGGCTAAATCTGAGGATTGTCCTTTCCCTATTTCTGCTTGGCTTTCCCTTTCCCTTTGTTGCATTACTTTTCTATTGTCATCACATCAAATGCCCACACAGTTGGTCATCTGAGGAATAGAAATTTGATTTTCAGTCTAAAAGTCAAAAAGACAGACAGGAAGCTAAAGGGAGATGACTCAGTACTTAACATAGAGCACTTAACTCAGGTTTGGGTCCCAGCACTCATACAGCGGCTCGCAACTGTCTGACAAGACCCATACATACATACACAAAGCAAACTGGACGACAAGCAACACAAAGATCAACATAAGAAGCTAAACACTATCAGTGGTTATGCCCCCCCCAACAAGGCACTAACTCGTCAGAGAAAGAAAAGCTAGATCACTTTGAGTATTCATGTTATTTTGTGCTTCCATAATTTTCTAGCAGTGATTATATTTTTCTTCATGTATGTGTTTGTGTGTGTGTGTGTGTATGTGTGTGTGTGTGTGTGTGTGTGTGTGTGTGTGTGTGTGTGTAGAATGCCATTGAAATTTTGATAGAATAATCTCTTTTGGTAAGGTAGCTATTTCCTGATACTAATTTTGCCAACCCAGTAACATAGGAAGTCTCTCTGTCTTCTAGTATCTTCACCAACTTCTTCAGTGGTTTTCCTGAAAGTTGTCTTTCAGCCCATGAACAGGCTTGTTACTAGGTATTTTAAAAAGTGGTAGTGATAATTCCAGTATTAGTGCCCTTTTTTTATAATCAGGAATTAAAATTGAATATAGATCTGTCATATATGGCTCTCATTATGTTCAAATATAGTCTTTCTTTTCTAATTTCCTCAGGAATTCTATCATTGAGGAATTTGGGACTGCATAAAAGGCCTTCTAAGTCTATTGAGATGATCCTGGCCTTTCTACCCTGAGCAGTCTGTCAAAGCAATATTTTTCTTTTTTAATTAATTAATTAACATCCCAAATGCTGACCCCTCCCAGTCTCTGCTCTCACAGAGACTCCCCCATGCCCCTTCTCTTCCTCTGAGAGGGTACCTACCCCCAGTATTCCCTGATTCTGGCACTTCAAATCTCTGCATGATTAGGCATATCCTCTCTTACTGAGACCAGACAAGGCAGCCATAAAGACTGAACTGCATATATGCTGCATATTTGCTGGGGCCCTCAGTATGGCCTGTGTATGCTACTTGACTGATGGTTCAGTCTCTGAGAGCTCCCAGGGGTCCAGGTTAGTTGACTCTGTTGATCTCCCTGTGGAGTTCCTATCTTTTACAGGGCCTTCTATTCTTACACCCAACTCTTCCATAAGAGTCCCCTACGTCCGTCCAGTGTTTGCCTGTGAGAATCTGCATCTGTTTCAGTCAGCTGCTGGGTAGGGCTTCTCAAAGGACAGTTATGGTAGGCTCCTGTTTGCAAGCATAATAGAATATCACTAATAGTGTCAGAGATTATTTTTTCCCCATGGAATTTCCCATGATTGGCCATTCCTTCAGTCTCTGTTCCATCTTTGTCCCTGCAATTCATTTAGGCAGAAGATTTAGATTTGAAGTTTTCTGGGTGGGTTGGTGTCCTTATCCCTCCACTAAGGGTCCTACCTGGATATACAAGGTGGTCTTTAGGTTTCATGTCCCTACTGTTAGGCATCTCAGCTAAAGTCACTAACATTGACTCCTGGGTACCTCTCCCATCTTAGGTCTCCAAGACTTCCTAAAGATTCCCTTCATGCCCAGTAACTGCAGATTTCCATTGACTCTCTTGGTCCTCTGCCCCTCTCTCTCCTGTTTCTCCCCACATCTGTTCCTGCCACCCTTCCTTCCCTTCCCTCTTCCCTCTGCCACCCAATTCCCTCCTTCCCTCTGCCTCCTCTTATGACTATTTTATTCCTCATTCTAAGTGAAATTCAAGCATCCTTGCTTGGGCCTAACTTCTTGTGTAACATCTTGGGTCTGTGGGGTGTATTATGAGTATCCTGTATATTTGGCTAATATCCACTTATCAGTGAGTACACGCCATGCATGTCCTTTGGGGTCTGGGTTACCTCACACAGGATAATATTTTCTCATTCCATCCATTTATCTACAAAGTTTACTATGCCCTTGTTCTTAATAGCTTAAAAATATTCCATAGTGTAAATGAACCACATTTTCCATATTCATGCTTAGGTTGAGAAACATCTGGGTTGTTTCCAGTTTTTGGCTGTTATGAATAAAGATGCTGTGATCACAGTGGAGCATGTGTCCTTGTGGTATGGTAGAGTATCTTTTGAGTATATGCCCAGGAACAATATAGCTGGGTCTTCAGGTAGAACTATTTCGAATTTTCTGGGAAACAGGCAGATTGATTTCCAGAAAGGTTGTAAAATTTTGCAATACCACCATCAGTAGAGAAGTGTCCCCTTACTCCACATCCTCACCAGCATGTGCTGTTGCTTGAGGTTTTTTATCTTAGCCATTCTGTTTGGTGTATGATGAAATCTCAGAGTTGTTTTGATTTGCATTTCCCTAATGACTAAGGATGTTGAACATTTCTTTGAGTACTTCTTGGCCATTTCGATTTCTATATTGAGAATTCTTTGTTTAGCTCTGCACCCCATTTTTAATTGAGTTATTTGGTTTGTTGGTGTCTAACTTCTTGAGTTCTTTATATATTTTGGATACTAGCCCTCTGTCAGATGTAGGGTTAGTTAATATATTTCCCTAATCTGTAGACTGCTGCTTTGTCCTATTGATGGTGTTCTTTGCCTTACAGAAGCTTTTCGGTTTTATAAGGTCTCATTTATTAATTGTTTATTTAGAACCTGAGCCATTGATGTTCTGTTCAGGAAATTGTCTCCTGTACCGAGAACTTCAAGTCCCTGAAGAAAGAATTTGAAGAAGATATCAGAAGACAAAATTATCTCCAATTTTCACAGATAAGTAGGATTAACATAATGAAAATGGCCATTTTACCAGAAGCAATCTATATATTCAATGCAATTATCATCAAAATTTCAACACATTTTTTACAAACTTGTAAAGAACAATTCTCAATTTCATATAGAAAAACAAAACAAACAAACAAAAAAAAAAACAGAGAAGCTAAAACAATCCTGAACAATAAAAGAATTTCTACAGGAATTGCCATCCCTGATCTCAAGCTATACTACAAAGCAATAGTGATAAAACTGCATGGTATTGTTACAGAGACTGACAGATGGATCATTGGAATCCAATCAAAGACTGAGAAATAAATCCACACACCTATGGACACTTGCTTTTTGAAAAAGAAGCCAAAACCATACAATGGAAAAGAGAAAGCATCTTCAACAAATGGTGCTGTTCTAATTGGATGTCTGCATGTAGAAGAATGGAAATAGATCCATAATTATTACCTTGCACAAAACTCAAGTCCAAGTGGATCAAGGACCTCAACATAAAACTGGATACACTAAATTTAATAGAAGAAGAAATGGTAAATAGCCTGTTAGAGCAATCTTAATAAGAGAGAAATGTTGCTGGTATCACAATACAGAATTTCAAATTACACTTGAGATAAATGGTAACTAAAAACAAAAGTAAGCAAATAAACAAAATACATGCATCTATACCAACCTGATCTTTCACAATGAAACCAGAAACATACATTGGCGGGAAGACACCCTCATTCACAAACAGCACTTGGAAAATTGCAGATTTGTGTATAGAAACTAGGTCTCAATATGGCTCAATGACCTAATTGTAAGACTTGAAAAGTCTAGAGAAAAACACAGCAAATGCACGTCAAGGTATATACATAGGCAAAAACTTTCTGAACAGAACCCAAATCACTCAAAAAATAACTCCAAGTATTGACAAATGAAAGTACATAAAATAAAAAAGCTTCTACATAGCAAGGTAAATAACCACCAAAACCACCAATTGGACACATGGCCTATAGAATAGGGAAAAGTATTTGATACCTATATATATGAATGGATAGTAATGTCTAGTATCAGTAAGAACTCAAAAGGTATATATGAAGCAGCATAAAATTAACAAATGAGTTTATATAAATAGTTCTAAAACGAATTTTAAAAGCCAAATAGACAATAAATATATTTAAAATGTTCAATACCTTTAGCCAAATAAAGACTATATCCATCCCACCCTAGTAGCTAACATTAAAACAAAATGACAAATGCTGGAGAAGACGCAGGGAAAAGAACCTTATGTGCTACTAGTGGGGACATAAACTAACCCAGTAACTATGGAAAACAGGATGAAAGTTCTTCCAAAATCTAAAAATAATCTTCTTTATCACATGGTCCAACAACACCCCTCTTGAGAATATACCCAAAGGAATCTTAAGTCAGCAGGCTACAGAGATACCTGCATACTTAAAGTTTATTTCTTACTGGTATACTTGCATATTCATGATCATTGTGACACTACTAAGAGTAGCTCATGAATAGAATCAACCTAGGGAATTCATCAAAAGATGAATGGACAAAGAAAATGTAGCATGTGTACATACTAACTTTTATTCATCCATAAAAATAAATGAAATAAAGTCATTCAAAGGAAAATGGATAGAAGTGGAAAAAAACTCATTAAATTAAGTGAAATAAATGAGGCTTAGAAAGTCTCTCTACACACACACACACACACACACACACACACAAACACACACACAAACATACATAGTGAATGACATGAAAGTAGAAGAGAAGTTATTAGGAGAAAATGCAAACTACAAGAAATGGGGAAAAGAGATGCTACAGTCTGGTGAGTATGGTCAAAGTATATGATAGATGTGAATGAAAATATTTTTATCCATTAAATCATTATGTACCACAAATACACACTAGTAAAACAATTTGTTTTACAAAGAAACATAATTTTTATTGCCAAAATGAGTCTCATTCTCTGTGAGACCCACACCCCTCCACATACTCTTCTTTAAGATGTATAACTAGAATGAGATTCTAACATAATGTAGAGATAAGAGTGTAAACAGTACATATGCAAATGTATACCTGTATACACATTAACAGAATTAAAATATTTTGCTGGCTTGTATCAGTAAGTACTTACAGATAATGTATGGACAATTAACCAACATAATGTAGAATAATGATGGAGAAAGAGAATTGAGATCACAGACTATTTTGTGCATATGGATATCCTAACCAGAAATTCTGATTCTGTGCACTAGATAAAGCATCTGGGAGTGATTCTGGAAGTTTCCAAGGTTGGTTACCAGGAACCTACACTAAATGGTGGACCATCTTAAAGGAGAATACTAAGAATTCTTAAGTATAGCCTCTAGAGAAAGCAATGGAAATATTACGAAGCTAGGAATATTGGAGTATATTTGTCATGAGTTAGCTACTCAATGTACCCTAAATGCATCTGCCAAGAGACATTCAGGAATGACATTTAGTAAGACATTAAAAAATATATTGATCAGGAGCACCAGTGTTATTACCAAAGCTCTATAATGTCTATCTCCGCTGGATAGGAACAATATTAGTGGATAGGAACGATATAACTGAAATGAGTCTTTGCCTATAGTTTAGATGACAAAATATATTAGTGTGTCTAAGATTTCAGTATATATTCAAATCTCATGAAAGTTTTGTTTAATTGCAAAGTGTCAAGCCTTATTCTCAGTTTCTACATCAGTAAATCTGGATAGAATCTGAAATTTTGCCCTTCCTAAGTGATGATCATGGAGGTGGTTCAATGCATCCAAAGTAATGAATAAAGCAGGTAATTCAACTACAGACATGGAAGAGATATGGTCACTACAGTAGGCAGCAAGTTTAAATCATTTCATCAAAATATTTGCATGCACAGGAATATTTGTCAATAGCCCCTAGATCTCAAATAGCTTAGTAGAAAACTAAAGTCTTAATTGATCTCTTCAGTAAACAAATAACAATAAGCAGAACACAAAGATTGAGGATTAGCCCCAGTGACTATACAGTGGAGATTCCTTTCCCTTAATTCTCTGAGAGTCCCCACTTCACAAACATGAAGCACTTGACTGGAAGAAGCCTAATAGTTTCACACTCTAAGTTACACTTTCTATCTCCTATCTCCTACTAGGATCTTCACATGAATTGATGGTGCCAGACTTGTCAGAGATTGCTGGACTTGGAAACTGAATTGAAAATCATCCCTGAAGCCTCAAAATGGTGCAGCACCTTAAAAGCAAGAGTTGAGGTTCATGAAAGACAGGTGATGCATATAGCTCCTCTCTCAGGCCATTTCACTGTTGGCCAGTCTCCCTAAACCAATTCTATAAAAATGTACCTAGCAAGTGAACACAAAATACATGCTTTCATTTCTCACCATGTGAAGCTCTGATGAATTAAAGTTTATAGTTACTAAGAGAGACAGTTTTCTACCAGATGCACTAAAAATTGAAATTCTCCTTTGGCATTAAAATGAACCAGCAAGCAATAAAATGAACTCACTCTACATAGGCAAAGGTATCCAATCTTACCTACAGACAAATGTTGTTGTTATCTGATAGTGTCAGATAACAAGAGCATCTGAAAGTGTGTGTATATGTGTATAATGCTAAAGGTTATATAGTTATATAGAAATATGTATATATGAGAATAACCAATGAAGAATTTTATGTATAGCAAAAAAGTTTTTATTATGATTCCAAATAAGGGCAAAATTAAAGCATATTTCATGGAGGCTGAAGAAATAGCTCAGTGGCTAAGAACACATGACGTTCTTCCAGAAGACTTAAGTTCAGTTCCCAACATGCACAATGGAGAGCATACAACTGACTGTAACTTAAACTCACAGACATACATACATACACACACACACACACACACACACAAACACACACACACACACACACACACACACACACACACACACACACATGAGCACACACACAGAGAACCAGGACCCCTCTCATAAATAATAAAATAAATCTTTTTAAAAAAAGACACACATCATATAACCAAAATCCTAAGGAATGTATACTAGATAGAAAACTAAAGGAAATACCCTAAGAAGAAGAAAAATAACGCTAAGTGAAACCAGAAATTTCCAGAAAACAATGATAGACATGAGAAAGGACATTATAAATACAAAGAAATATTTGAATAAATATTGACTGTAGTAAATAATAATGGTGATATTAAACTATAAGGCTTAAAAATAAAATTGCAATTAACATGAGAAAAAATAAAACAAAACACATGATCTTTGTAATGCACTCAAAACTTCTTAATTTGTTTGGCATATAAACAATCTTTTGTGCTATCTTTCAACAAATTTAAAATTTCTTCTGAATATCTAAGGTAAAATTTCTTACATTATAAAAAATACAAAACTATCAAACTAAAGACAGAGAAATAATAGTATAAGTAAAGGTTACTTGGTGGATAAAACAAAGCAGAAAAGGGAAATGAACACAGATTCAGGTATAACCAACAGTTTTTAAAAAGTAGTTAAGAGATAGTTATACATCCAATCACCTCAGAAATGATATTAAAAAAATAAACTAAATACCCCAAATGAAACATCAACTACTTTATGGTGCCTACAAAATATATGTCCAAATTATAAGCACATAGAATAGATATTAAGTAATTATGAAATATACCATTCAAGTACTTAGAGGAAAGCTTGCCTCACTTCCATATTATTCAAAAAGGAGAAACTTTAAGACCACCATGTTTTACATGATAATAGAGTATATTTCATAATGATAACAGAACCAACTATTAGTAAAATAAAAAATCAACATTCATATGTTCCTCATAGTGTAAGATAAAAATATAGAATTCAGCTATTGATTAACCTACAAGGAAATAAAACAGAAGTATATAATGACAGGGTGTGTTTAAAACACCTCTCCACACCTGAAAGGAAAAAGTAGAAAAATTAGAAATTAGAATATTCAAATAATGTGTTTAACACATGTTACTTGACATTATAGCTCAAACTATAAAATAGATCCTTATTTTAAAATTAATATAAAGCTAATAAGTCTGCCACAAGTGAACCCATAAAACATGTTTCAACAATAATGAAGACATTAAAATTGGATGAAGTATGTGCCTTGACTAAAATGGAATGCATGAGAAATCAGCAACCAAAAGATAACAAAAATCTCAAATGTCCATAAATTAACCAGATATTTCCATAAGGCACAGAAGAGAAATAAAAACATTTGAATAGATATTAAAAAATATTTGAGACTATCAGGGACATATCAAAATTGATAGGATTATTTTAAAGCTATGAATACAGATGATGTTTGGCATTAAATACACAGAAGAGAAAAGATGATTTGCCAAAAAGCAAGAATCTAAACATCCACCTCATGAAGTTAGAGAAAGAACAAATTTAGTTCAAATACAGTGGAAAACCCAGTGGCAACCAGGAAATAAGTCAAGAAAGGGGAAATAAAGGTAAAGAGCTGAGAAAGTCAACGTTCAACACCACATCCGTTTCATTGAACACACTAATAAAAGTGATAAGACACCGGGGAAAGGGTGCATGCTGGGAATAGGGAATGTCCAGGAGACTTTTGAAAATTGAAAAAAAAGATTCAAGTGTATACCTGTCAAGAATTAAAAGCATAAGTGAAGGTAATGAACAATTTTTGCCAATATATTTGAATATAAAAATAATGTTTCTAAGAAATTCAAAACAGAACGAGAAATTTGAACTACATCATAAATTTTAAAGGCTTTAAATCTTTCAAGCTAATGAAAGAGCTCAGCAGGTGAACTTCCTCACCACCAAGAATGATGCCCTGAGTTCAATCTCCAGGACCCACGAGGAGAAAGGAAAGGACTGATATTCTAAAATTATCTTCGAGTATTCTCAAGAGCACTATGGCATGTGAACACCCACATACATAAAAACGAGGAGAAACACAAAATAAATGTATAAAATATTGAAAGTCTTTTCTTAATGAAAACTATAGATCTAGCTATAGCACTCTTAGGCCCATGCCAAAGGATGCTTCAATTTGCTCATGAGAACATGCTCAACCATGTTCATTACTGTTCTACTCACAATAGCCAGAAATTGAAAACAACCTTGATGTCCCTCCACAGATGCATGAATAAAGAAAATATTGTATGTTCACGCAATGAAATATCATTCAGCCATCAGAAAAATGAAATCAGGACGTGATTTAGATAAATGAATGGAACTAAAAAAAAAAAAATCATCCTAGAAAGACAACTACACTATAGAGTCACTTATATGTGAATATTACCTGTTAAGTCAATGATAGTCATGCCACAATCTGTAGAACCACAGAGGTTAGGTATAGAGAAAGGGAGTTGGCAGGGGTTCAGGGGACACATAGGTCTCCTTGGGAAAGGGAAGAGGAATGGATAGTTATGAAGAGATTGAGGAGGTGAAATGGGAAGAGCAAGTGGGGAGGGGAAGGGAAGACCTGACAAGCGTGGGAATACAGGGAGAGACATCTTGGGTTATTTTTTTTTAACTATTTGTTTTGAGAGAGGAAAGGTAGAGAGGGAGGGAACCTAACATAGAGTAGAGAAATGGGAAGGAGCTGGAAGGAATTGCAAGAGGGTAAGTACAAGATCAAAATATATTGTACAAAAAATTATCCAACAAAAATATTTAGAAAGCCAAAGTAAGTAAAGTGCTAATTGAATGAGCAAAGTAGAATATCAAGCTGTTAATAGATAGACTCTAAGTGTGACCATCTAGTTTATAATAAAAAGGATATTCTAGATCAAAGGGGAAAGTGGTGATAGCAAACATACTACAGTGAGTTACAGTATCCGGGAGAAACAAAGGGGCTCTAAACATCGAACAGATCTTGCAGGCAGGGCTTCGAGGCTTATGCAGCAGCAGGTGGACACAAGCATGCCAGTGAGAGAAACTCAAGTTTTTGCCTGCATCATAGTTGGTCACAGTACAAGCCTTCTGTTCCTATAGCCTCAGAATTTCCCAGTTCCTGTGAGCTGTGGGGTTCAAGCAGAGCAAAGCTTAGTGCCAGCCTTCATTAGCAATAACTGTGGAAGCTTTTCAAGTGCTTCTCTGAAGTCATACAGGCTATGAGGACTCAGTATTTTGCTACATACAGAAAATGCACCTCAGTGACAAAGAAAGACACTACCTCAGAATGAAAGGCTGGCAAAAAAAAGAAGATTTCCAAGCAAATGGTCCCAAGAAACAAGCTGAAGTAGCCATTTTAATATCAAAATAAATTGACTTTCAATGAAAAGTTATCAAAAAAGATAAGGAAAGACATTTCATACCCATCAAATGAAAAATTTACCAACATGAACTCTCAGTTCTGAACATCTATGCCCCAAATACTAGGGCTCCCACATTCAAAAAAAAAAAAACTTTACTAAAACATGCATTGAACCTCACAATAATAGTGGGAGACTTCAGCATCCACTCTCACCAATGGACACACCATGGAAGCAGAAAATAAATAGAGGCACAGTGGAACTAACAGAAGTTATGAACCAAATGAAATTAACAGATATCTATAGAACATTTCACCCAAAAGCAAAATAATATACATTATTCTCAGCACCCCACGGTATCTTCTCCAGAACTGACCATATAATCAGACAGAAAACAAGCATCAACAGATATAAGAAGATTAAAATAATCCCATTCATCCTATCAGATTGCCATGGACTAAGGTTGGTCTTCAATAACAACAAAAACAACAGAAAATCCACAAACGCATGGAAGCTGAACAAATCTCTACTTAATGATAATTTGGTCAGGGAAGAAATTTTAAAAAAGATATTAAAGACTTTTTAGTATTTAATGAAAATAGAGGCACAACATACCCAAACTTATGGAATACAATGAAAGTAGTTCTAAGAGGAAAACTCATAGCTCTGAGTGCCTCCATAAAGAAACTGGAGACAACATACACTAGCAGCTTGACAGAACATCTGAAAGCTCTAGAACAAAAAGAAGCAAATACACCCAAGAGGAGTAGACTTCAGGAAATAATCAAACTCGAGGCAGAAATCAACCAAGCAGAACCAAAGAAAACTATATAAAGAATCAACAAAACCAGGAACTAGTTCTTTGAAAAAATCAACAAGATAGATAAGCACTTAGCCAGACAAACTAGAGGGCACAGAGACAGTATCCAAATTAACAAAATCAGAAATAAAAAAGGAAACATAATATGACAACAGAAACTGAAGAAGTTCAAAAAATTATCAGATTCTACTCCAAAAACCTATAATCAACAAAACTGAAAAATCTGGATGAAATGGACAATTTTCTACAGATACTACAGATACCAGGTACCAAAGTTAAATAAGGATCAGGTAAACAATCTAAACAGTTTCATAACTCCTAAAGAAATAGAAGCAGTCATTAAAAGTTTTCCAACTGCTTCCAGTCTGGGCCTGAACACTGAGCAGATCTGGAGCAGCAGCACTGCCCCCAATCTCACAGAACACAGAGGGAGCTGGGCTCCCAGGTACTTTCCTGTTTACACCTGAGCACTGAGTAGATTTTGGGCCCCAGCTCTTACCCCACTAGTAACACCCACCCCAAACAGTTCTGATACAACCAAGATAACAGGAAAGACAGGCTCCAGTCAGAGACAGGGCAGGTAGCACTAAGGAGATCAAGATGGCAAAAGGCAAGCACAAGAATATAAGCATCAGCAATCCAGGGTACTTGGCATCATTAGAACCTAGTTCTCCCACACTAGAAAGTCCTGAATTCCCCATATCACCAGCAAAGCAAGATTCAGATTTAAAATCACTTCTAATGATGATGATAGAGGACTTTAAGAAGGACATAAATAACACTCTCAAAGAATTTGAGAACACAGGTAAACAGCTAGAAGCCCTTAAAGAGGATACACAAAAATTCCTTAAAGAATTATAAGAGAACACAACCAAACAGATGAAGGAATTGAACAAAACCATCTAGGACATAAAAATGGAAGCAGAAACAATAAAGAAATCACAAAGGGAGAATACTCTGGAGATAGAAAACCTAGGAAAGAAATCAGGAGTCATTGACACAAGCATCACCAACAGAATACAAGAGATAGAAGAGAGAATCTCGGGTGCAGAAGATACAATAGAAAATATTGACACAACTGTCAAAGAAAACACAAAATGCAAAAAGTTCTTAACACAAAATATCCAGGAATTTCAGGACACAATGAGGAGACCAAACCTAAGGATAATAGGTATAGATGAGAATGAAGATTCCCAACTTAAAGGGCCAATAAATATCTTCAACAAAATTATAAAAGAAAACTTCCCTAATCTAAAGAACAAGATGCCCATAAACATACAAGAAGCCTATAGAATGCCAAATAGACTAGACCAGAAAAGAAATACCTCCCATCACATAATAATCAAAACACCAAGTGCACAAAAGAAATATTAAATGCAGTAAGGGAAAAAGGCCAAGTAACATATAAAGGCAGACCTATCAGAATTACACCAGACTTCTCATCAGATACTATAAAAGCTAGAAGATGCTGGATAGATGTCATACAGACCCTAAGAGAACACAAATACCAGCCCAGGCTACTATACCCAGCAAAACTCTCATTTACCATAGATATAGAAACCAAGATATTCCACGACAAAACCAAATTTACACAATATCTTTCCACAAACCCATCATTACAAAGAATAATAGCAGGAAAGCTCCAATACAAGGAGGGAAATTATGCCCTAGAAAGAGCAAGAATGTAATCCTCTTCCAACAAATCCAAAAGAAGATAGCCACACAAAGATAATTTTACCTCTAATAACAAAAATAACAGGAAGCAACAATAACTGTTCCTTAATATCTCTTAACATCAATGGACTGAATTCCCCAATTAAAAGACATAGGCTAATGGACTGGATACATAAACAGGACAAAGCATTTTGCTGCATACAGGAAACCTGCCTCGGTGACAAAGACAGACTATCTTAGAGTAAAAGGCTGGAAAACAATTTTTCAAGCAAATGGTCCTAAGAAACAAGCTGGAGTTACCATTCTAAAATCTCCAGCCCAAGAACACAAAGGGGGGACTCATGGGTCCACCTGTATAGGCAGTTGAGGGTGGCCTTGTCAGGCATCAGAGAAAGTGAACAGCCTTGGTGCCAGAAAGTTTGGATTCCCTAGTGTTGGGGAATTTCAAGAGCAGGGAGGCGGGAATGAAAGGATGGTGGGAGCACACCTTCATCATAATTGGAGGACGGGGGATGGGGTAAGGAGTTAAGCATCAGTGGAAGTGGAGGGCCTTGGTGTCTGAAAGTTTGGATTCCCTACTGTTGGGAAATTTGAGAGTAGGGAGGCGAAAATGGGAGGATGGTAGGAGCACACCCTCATAGGAACTCTCAGAATTATATGGTTTAGACATGACAGAGGCAGGCCACCAGAAAACTAGATTTCAGAATTCAAACAAAAAAATTATCTCTATACTAAAATTTGTTTTGAGAATTGTACATTGCAGAACACATAGCCTTAGTGTATCTACTCATCAAGCAAGCTGAGCAGACGTGCTCTAACCTCTGATGTCCTGGAATTTCAGCTGGATACAGTGAAGACACAGCATCAGAAGCTTATCAATTTACTCTTTCCCCCGCTCCTCTTCTAATATCTCAACACTCATAATCAGCTTGAAGAAGTTAATGAAGAGCTTGGGAAATGAGGTGGTTAATATTAGTCTGTCTTTCTAGGGAAAAGTTGTGATTTTGTTGAAACAGGGAGGATTAGCTAGGATTAATTGCATAACCATAACCTACTGATAGAGATATGTATAATTGTTTCTAAGATGAAGTTATAATTTCTTAAATGGTACAAAATTTACTTTGATTTCAAGTTTAAGATTTTCATTGGTACGAGCTTCTTATTGATATAAAAGTGAGATGAATATTGTTACTGTCATAGACATTGTGCCTGTATAACACATTTAGGAATACAAGGCTTAGACCCAGTCCTTCTTTAACTTTTTTAACTGATTTGAGATGGTTAGACTGTGAGTCAAAGGCCTATAGTATATTCATGTCTTTGAGTTTATTGTTAGGGTATTTTCTATATTTTCATTAGAAATAGCTGAGAGGAGTTAACAAACAACAGTCCAGATTACCTTACATGGATAGTTGGTTTTCCAAACATCAGAAGTCCACAGAATTGACATTACAAACATTTCTGTATTAATGTTCATTTTGATTAGAGACATGTCTGCTCCTGACAGCTTCCTGTCTTGGACTCTAAGAAGAAATTGAGCATCTTTGGAGTTATTACAAATGAGGTGAGACAGCCACTAGGCAAGAATTGCCTCTTTCCATCTACAGACAAATTACTGTCCAGAAAAAGACACACTTGCAGAATAGTCGACTGATTATATCTGCCAAGACAGAGTAATCAGCCCTTAATAATTCTGCATCACTAGGTCTGTCAGATGATCCTGGGCCAGAAGGCTGAAGATAAGATGCTCCAACATTTTGTAGTATAGAGACTGTCCAGGTGTTCCGCGGTCTTAATAAATTGGCTAAGCTTTAGAAGCTATGCTTTGTGCTTTCCACAATTTCAGTTAACTCAGTCATTCTGGATTTCTGACAGGGTTGAAAACTTATAGTCTCATAGCCAATCCTGGCTATTTACTTTGAGAGAAAAGATTTGAGAGGATGGTTTTCAGCTGACATTCATTCTAAAGCCAAGAAAAAAAGCCAGGTTCACAACTAAGTCTCTTAGGAGAGATGACAGAGGTTCTGGTTAGTCAACAAAATGATGGGCTGGGTATTAGGTCTATCTTGTACCTTACTGACACAAATTGGTATAGCCATACTCTAATGGTATTTTGAGAGAAAAGTTTTATTTTAAGAGGAAGGGTGATATGTAGGAGGAGCTAAGGTGGAAGGAGTACGGAGTGGAAGAGAAAGAGTAAGGAGAGGAGGAGGAGAAGGAAGATCTAGGTGATGAAAAAGAGAAAAGGGGGGTAGGGGACATAGAGGCAGATGTTCACATGTCTCCGCCAGTCAAAGATAGTTGATATATCTAGGTTGGGTATTGGGTTACACTTCTGATTAATATTGAGCACTACCAAACTTATAAATCCTTTGGTTAACATTAAAAAAATTGTATAAAAGCAAAAAGGAGAAGGGGGCATGAAATAGGGGTTTTCTGGGGATGGAAAATGGGGACAGGGGATGGCATCTGAAATGTAAAGAAAATAGCCAATAAAAAAAATTGAAGAAAAAAAAATCTCCCAACCAAAAAACAGATGGTTTTAGTCCAGAATTCTATCAGACCTTCAAAGAAGACCTAATACCAATGCTCTTCAAACTATTCCACAGAATAGAAACAAAAGGCACACTACCCAATTTGTTCTATGAAACCACATTTACTCTGATACCAAAACCACACAAGACCCAACAAAGAAAGAGAATTACAGACCCATTTCTCTCATGAATATTAATAGAAAATACTCAGTAAAATTCTCACAAATTGAATCCAAAACATATCAAAATGATCATTCACCACGATCAAGTAAGCTTCCTCCTAGGGATCAGGGGATGGTTCAATATATGGAAATCCATCAATGTAATCCACCATATAAACAAACTCAAAGAAAAAACTACATGATTATCTCACTAGATGCTGAGAAAGCATTTGACAAAATTCAACACCCCTTCATGTTAAGTCTTGGAAAGATGAGGAATTCAAGGTCCATACCTAAACATAGTAAAAGCATTATAAGGCAAACCAGTAGTCAGCATCAAACTAAATGGAGAGAAACTTGAAGCAATCCCACTGAAATGAGAGACTAGACAAGGCTGCCCACTCTCTCCCTACCTATTCAATATGGTACTGGAAGTCCTAGCCAGAGCATTTAGACAACAAAAGGAGAACAAAGGGATACAAATTGGAAGGAAAAAGTCAAAATATCACTGTTTGCATGTGATATGACAGTTTACTTAAATGACCCCAAAAATTCTACCAGAGATCTCCTAAACCTGATCAACAACTTCAGCAAAGTGACTGGATATAAAATTAACTCAAACAAATCAGTAGCCTTCCATAACTCAAAGGATGAATGAGCTGAGAAAGAAATTAGGGAAACAACACCTTTTTCAATAGTTACAAACAATATAAAATATGTGTGTGACTCTAACCAAGCAAGTGAAAGATCTGTATGACAAGAACTTCAAGTCTCTGAAGAAAGAATTTGAAGAAGACCTCAGAATATGGAAAGACCTCCCATGCTTATGGATCAGCAGGATTAACAGTAAATGTGGTCGTCTTACCAAAAGTAATCTACAGATTCAATTCAATCCTCATCAAAATTCCAACTCAGTTCTTCACAGAGATAGAAAGTGTAATTCTCAAATTCATTTGGAACAACAAAATACTCAGGATAGCAAAAAATATTCTCAACAATAAAAGAACATCTGGAGTAATCATCATCCCTGACCTCAAGTTGTACTACAGAGCAATAGTGATAAATAAATAAAATAAAATAAAATAAAGTAAAATAAAAACCCACTGCATGGATTGGTACAGAGACAGGCAGGAAGATCAGTGGAATAGAATTGAAGACCCAGAAATAAACCCACACACCTATGGTCACTTGATCTTTGACAAGGGAGCTAAAACCATCCAAGGAAAAAGTTAGTATTGTCAACAAATGGTGCTGGTTCAACTGGCGGTCAACATGCTAAAGAATGCACATCAATCCATTCTTACCTCCTTGTACAAAGCTCAAGTCCAAGTGTATCAAGGACCTTCACATAAAACCAGATACACTGAAACTAATAGAAGAGAAAGTGGGGAAGAGTCACAAACACTACTCAGCTCTCGAAAGCAAAGACTTCACAAATTTTGCTGGCAATGGATGAAACTAGAAAATATCAACCTGAGTTAGGTAACTCAGACCCAAAAGGACATACATGATATGTATTCACTGATAAGTGGATATTAGCCCAAAGGCTCAGAACACCCACAATACAACTCACAAACCATATGAAGCCAAGTGGAAGGCCAAAGTATAGATGCTTCAATTCCACTTAGAATGGGTTACAAAAAGTTCACCGGAAGCAGAGGGATAGATGGTTCTGGATGGGAGAGAAGAAGAGTAGGGAAAAAAGAGGGGACAGGTTCAGGTATGAGAAAAGACAGGAAAGAAGTCCAGAAGGCCAAGAGAATGAATATAAATATGTTCAGGGGGGATGCAGGGGGGTCTACTAGAAAGTCCCAGACGCCAGGGTTGTGAGAGGCTACCAGGACCCAATAGGGATGACATTAGCCAAAATACCCAACAAAGGGGTTATGGAACCTGAAGAAACCACCTCAGTTGATAGTCATAGGCCCTAGTTGAATGAAGGGGCCACTCACCTATCTCAAAATTTTTAACCTAGAATTGCTCCTGTCTAAAGGAAATACTGGGACAAAAAAAATGAAGCAGAGACTGCCCCACCCTGGGATCTATCCCATCTCAAGACACCAACCCCAACACTATTGCTGATGCCAAGAACTGCTTGTAGACAGGAGCCCAGCAGGGCTGTCCTCTGAGAGGTTCTGCCAGCACCTGACTAAGCAGATGCAAATATTCATAGCCAACTGTTGGCCTGAGCCCAGGAACCCCAATGGAAGAGATAGGGAAGGACTGAAGGAGCTGAAGGTGATTGCAACCCCATAGAAAGAACAACAATATCAACTAACTGAACTCCTCAGAGGTCCCGAGGACTAAATCTCCAACCAAGGAGGATTTATGAATGTGTCCATAGCACCCACTACATATGTAGCAGAGGATTGCCTCATCTGGCATCAATGGGAGGGGAGATGCTTGGTCTTGTAGAGGCTTGCTGCCTCAGTGAAAGAGGATGCTAGAGGGGTGAGGCAGGAGTGGGTGGGTGGGTTGGGGAGTACTCTCTTAGAGGCAAAGGGGAGGGGTTTGGGATGGGGGTGTTGCAGAGGGGAGACGGGAAAGGGGAACAACATTAGAAATTTAAATAAACAAAATAACCAATTTTTTAAAATACTAATAGGCAGAGGCAGGAGGGTAGCTACTTTAAAATATTACAGGACATATCTGCAACTCCAATTCTGATAGGAATGAAAAGGAAGAGATAGTCAGATGCCTGAAACTTGTTGGCCAGGTAGCCTAGCCAACTTAATGAACTCAGGATTCCATAAGAGATCATGTTTTTAAACATGAAGAATTCTGGATACAGGACACAGAATTCAAACTGGAACTTAGCTGGAATTTTCTTTCCTACTGGCTATCATTCACAGGGGGTTTTATGAATTTTAAATACATTTTACATGTGTGTGCATGTACTTATAGTCTGTATGTGCACCATGCATGTATGGGTGCCTACAAAGGCCAGAAGAAGGTATCAGATGCACTGGAACAAACTCAGGCAATCGTGTGCTATCCAGTTCATGGGCTGGGAACCAAACTAGGCTCCTATCCAAAACGGAAAATGCTCCTTACTGCTGAACCATAACTACAGTCCTTTTTTTTTTTTTTAATGTATCAGTTTAAAAATGAATCCAGAAGCTGCGGTGGACTTTAATGTTGAAGCACAAATTTAATATGTGCAAGCCCTGATCCAATATCCAGAATCTAATTAATTAATTCATTTTTAATGATAGTCTTTTCATAAACCTGACCCTGGGTCAACTGGATAAATACTTTCAATCTACTTCCCACCTCTCATAAAAAATATCAAGCACATGCTACTGAAGGTTTAAAGAGAAACATAAAACAACTGGACTAAAGGAAATGATGTGGGAAGAGGGAATAAGGATAGTCAGATTAAATCAATAAGGTCCCAAAAGCACTAACTACAAAAGAAGCAATTACCAGATGAGACCTGATTAAAACGGGGGTCACCAGTCTGTTAAAAGAAAACAAAAATCAATTTACAAATAGAATATATTTGCAGTCTACAGATGTAGTTTGAGAGACTATGAGATTCTGAATCTATTAAAAATCTACTACAAGTGAAGTCACTATGCAGGTCTAACACACACAAGCTAGACACGTGCCCAGTCAACACACGAGGATCAAGTATGTTTCACCAGTCATTAAGAAATTGTATATTAAATCATAATAAAGTTCCATCGTGCACCCACACCCACCAGAATGTCTAAACTTAAAAAGGCTGGCAGCTCCAAGCTTTGTTAAGTGTGACAGTTGGAGCACTCATATATGTTTAAATAAAATATGGTTCAATAGATCCACATGCTGGGATAACACTTGGCTTCTTTTGAAGCATAAGTATTTATATGAGCTTACATAGGAAGAAATCCCATTCGTGGTTTAGTTGGAAGGAGGAAAAGGATGAATGGTATGGTTCTCATAGATATTTTATGACAGAAAAGGATACAAATGTATCCCTTATATACATTATATAAATATCTAATTTATAAATTAAAATTATATATAAATATAAGTAAATAAATCTTGTATCAATATAATATACATTAATACACTTTAATAATATAAACATTTTATAAAACAGACACAAGATAATATTAGTATCAACTTCTTTTGACGAATAATGTTGAGGACAAGGGTCTGATTTTGTATCTTACAGTATTTGAATTTACCATGCTTGCAGATTCCCTTATGCATATTTATATATACTACACAGTCATACATGTGCTCACATGTACACTCATATGTCTACTCACCCCAGAGAAGGAACCCACACAGACCAAAGTAACAATTGCTTTGAAGTCCAACTTGGTGAACCAGCTCATTTTTATTGGGGTTACTAACAAGAGCATTGGGGTTCCTTACAGGATCAGGGATAGGTCAAATGCAGCTGTATCAGAGAAAAGCTAAACCTAGCATGAGAAGAGTCATGAAAGCTGCAACTGGGGAGTTCTCTGGCTTGCAGGTAGTTAAGAAACCAGAGATACTCAGGCATCTTGATGGACCAGCCTGACTCCATCTTAAGATTGAAAGCCATGTTATTACAAGGTCAAAATATGTCCACTCCTGTATTCTGTAAAACTTAAGTTTGACCATGTCCTGACACCTTTTCTGGAATGTGACATGTTCTAAGCCCTGTGGAACTTGACTCACAGTCTGACATCCACGCTCATAAGATAATCTGCCAAACCATGTTAAGATGCTCTGCCCAGTTTCTGCATAACCAGCATTCCTCTGGAAATCCCCCAACCCTTGGAAACCTCCTTTCCTTGCAATTGGGGGAGAGTGGTGTAAAGGCCCCATTTTTCTGTGTTCAGATTGTCCTCTCAAGTCCCATATTCAGGGATAGGCAATAGTTGCCAGAACTGCTATATTGTGTGCATACAATAAACCTTGCTATAAATTTGTCTTTACTCTCATTTGGCGGGATTAACAATTTCCTCAGATGGCTCCCCTGATTTCCTCCTCTACCATTTGTTCACATAACCCTGGAGGGTCATCCTGACTTTTCTAAGTTTAGTTTTCCAAGAAGCTTGTTTACTTCTTAAGTCTGTGAGCACTATTCCTTCCTGAAGGGAATGTTTCAGTTACCTGAAAACTGCTCTCCAGCACTCCTGTCTGCCATGAATAAGACAGCGCTGCCAGACAAAAGGCCATCTTCCCTGAGGACAGATAGACTTTCTCTGGTATTAACATACCCAAGGATAAGAGTATAACAGGGAAGGAAATAGTCTAATTCCCTGACAATTTGCCAAGGCTGATCTGTAAATGATAGAGGCTCCAAATTATTAAGAATTACATTTTGCTTTAGTTTTATCAACATTTTCTTACAGCCATCTAAGCACAGATCAGTCTGGCCAACTCAGCCGGATATGAAGTTTTAATGTGTTTCCAGGCTCCAGGCCAGAGTGTTTCTACAGCTGACTTCTCTGAACTCACCAGTCCAGCTGTCTCTTAAATGCAAGGGACTATACTTCCTTCTAAGGACATGGACTTTGCTCTTTCCTCAGCTTGTGGGTTGACTGTCACAGGTACTCTTGCTTTGAAAGCAGAGGAGAAGCAGCAACTGCCCTTCCAAAGCCAGCAGAGGTTCTTACGGTGGTTTCCAGTGGCCATTCAGCAATCAGATGACTCAGCAAACCAACTTTCAGCAGATTAACTCCTTGTGAGATGACAGTCAGCAAATTAGCCATTCAATAAATTAGCTTTCATCAAATTGGCCTAGATCCATGAATTACCTGAATTCTCAAGTAATATTTTAATCAGAGTATTAACTGAGAGCAAAGAAACACATTTTGTTATACTCTAAGAAAACTAAGCCTCACTAGCTATTAATTAGTGTGTATCAAATTCTCTCTCTCTCTCTCTCTCTCTCTCTCTCTCTCTCTCTCTTTCTCTCTCTCTCTCTCTCTGCAGCCACACTAGAGCAGCCAGAATCTGCTCTTAATGACCCAGCAGTGCTCAAGAGAAGGGAGGTAGGGAGGTAAAGGCGATAGAATGAGGCCACTTGGATACTTGCCACCAAGAAATAGGAGATTACAGAAGCCTGAATATACTCAAGTTGGTTGCTGAAAAAAATTACTTAGTTGAGACCCAAGTTCAATGATTTTGGAGAACTGAGTCTGATGATTCCAACAGCCAGCTCTAAGCCCTCACCGACGACAGGCACTATCCTAAGTTTGCATCAACTCTACAGTATAAGAACAATCACGCACTACACCCATAATTATTTGTTCTGAGACCCTCACCATATTCAAACTTCAGGATGCTTTAGGTCCTTATGAAACAGCATGGTACCAATATGTAACTAGACATGACCTTCAGGATATTTTGTCTTTTCTCTAGATCTTTGCTAATACCTAATAAAACATAAAGAATATTTTAGTTGTTACATAGTTTTGTTTAGGGAATAATAATAAGAAATAATAAAAGTACAAAAACTTTTTTAGACTATTTTTCATTCTTGATTAGTTGAATTTGATTACTGAATCCATGGATACAATGGACTGGCTGTACCATTAGGATGGCAATCCAAAAAGGAAAACCAAGAACAGAGCAGTGGAGTGACTGGCCCAGTGTGACAGAATGGCCTTTAAAACTCTAGCTCATGAACTCTCTAGTTATGGTCAAAACTTGATCTTGCTTCAGCTGGCAGGTTACAGAGACAGGGTCACAGCTAGAGTTCCAAGGGCAGAACAAAGCTGGGGGAAGAACAGGAGGTTAGAGGAGAATCAGGTCTAAGCAGAGCAGATACTAAAACGTCCTGAACTCTTACCTTATGCAAAAGACTGACTCCTAGTTCACAGAAAAGGAACTGGAAACTGCAAGCCAAGTCAAGTTGTATGTCTAGACAGTGCTGAAACCAGGCTTAGAATATAGGTAGGCTGACTCCAAAGCCCATAGAAATAGGATTCAAAAATGGGGCCAAGTAGAAAGAGGAGAAGACAAAGAAGGATATCTTCTGCAAGGACTGGCTCCATCAAAAAATAAGATCTCTTTTCCCCAAAGCAATGTCTTGCCAATCACTTGAGTCTTACAAGTGACTCCGGAGCAGGGCAAGCTCTTCTATCTGTAGGCTGCCAGGCACTTGCAGCCATCCCCTCACTCCCTCCCAGCTGTCACACCCAGCTCACCAAAGCATTTAATTTGGTAGAGCAAATGTTGGTTATCTGTTAGAATGCTTATCAAATGCCAATTAGTACAGTGCAGTAATTGATGTCTAATTAACATACCAATGATGCTGTTGGGTGTCAATTAAATGCCTAAACAGTCCTTCCTGTTTTACTGCACCAGGACAGTAATTGTAAATTTCTCAGTTCAGTAACTTTGGAGTGAATTTTATTGTAAGCCTTTTGGAATATGGAAAGCCAGAGAGAACTTGAGGGCAGATATTTAATTGATGTGACACTTTGGTATTGAAAAATCCTAACTTGTATTTAGTACCTTTCTGAGAAACTTAATTGTTCATTTCTGAAAAGGTCAGAGACATAAGGTATGCATATATTACCTGTATTTATTCTTAGAGAATTTTATACATACACACAATAGAAATTTTCATATCTACCCTTCCTTTCTCTCTCTAATTCCTTCAGGTTTCCTCTAATGTATCCTCTTCCAAAATTCATGCCTTTATTTTTTTTTTCTTTCTTTTTACATTGACCTACTAAGTCCAATTAGTTCGACCCATATGTGCTTACATGTGGTGCTGTCAATGGCAGCAGTAGCAAACTTCCAGTGGCCACACCTTCAAATAAGAACAATTCTGCCTCCCCTGGTGGCTATCAACTGTAATCATTTCCTCACTAAAGAGTAAGATCTCTAGAGCCATCTGATGCATATCTTTATCACTAAGGTTGGAGAAGTACTCTGTATCTCTGTCCTTTGTATCCCATAAAAGAGGCACAAATGGCTATGTGGGACTCGAAAGAATTATAGAGATACCAGAGGTGAGCAGAAATGATGAAGATGTAAATGCAGATGAAGAATTTAGCCTCGAGTATGAGAGCCAATTCTCAAGAGGGACCTTGGAAATGTGAGCTATTTAGCAAGTGTCTCAGGTCTAGAGCCAACCCCTATCCAATCTCAGGTTGCGAACTCATGCTCAGCTTGCCGCTTTATCAAACTCTCCCAGGGGAGGTGCTGGAGAAGGAATGCAAGGTTGAAGGAGGTCTTGCTTCCTCTTGTTGGCTTGTTGTGACCATCACACAGATGCCTCTTTATCTGCAACTTCAGCTGTATGTAGTTTGTGTTCCATGTCCTTTCCTGGGTCTACTGGAAGAACTCCAGCACCAGTAAGCATTTTGGGGTTCAGCCCTGTGTGGCTCTTTGATCTTGTTTGGGAAGTGATAATCCTATTCTCTTTCCTTATTTCTCCAGCCACAGGGAAGTACAGTGCCTACCCCAGAGATGCTTTAGAGTCCTCTGTGTGCCCTTTCAGCAACACAGCTCACAACTATCTATCACATGGTATATTAAATTCTCTCTGCTCAAATGACTGATGAGATCTGTCTCCCAATGGGATCCTGACTGATGAAGAAGGATGTATTAGACCTAATGGAAACCTTACCGAGAACCCCATGAAACATTTGGACCACAGGGAGATGAAGAAATGAGAAGTGAAGGCTGGGAGAAGAGAGGAGATTGGAGGTGGTAAAGCCCAGCTGTATTGTGGGTAAGAACCAAGTGCTTTTTTGTTCTCTGTGAGGCCTTGGGCAAGTTACTTTGCCTTTCTGTGCCTGCGTCTCATCTGTAAAATTGGGCTGATCCAAGTCCTCACCTCAACAACATTCAACATTACATAAAAGCCTGTGGCAGCATACCTAGTACAGAAAGAAATCTGTCATTGACCATCATTGTGATCCTTGTCTTCTCCAGAGGGTGTTTAAAATGAGCAGGCTGTGGTATATATCACAAGAAGCAAATTAGCTTCTTCCCATGACCACAGGGCAGGTTCCTGTGACCTGGAGTCACAGCCATGACTGGATGCAGAACTGACTTTCTTAGCATGCCTATCTCAAAAACCGCTGGGTAGGACACAGAGCACAATGGCCCATGAGAGATGGCCTGGACAATTCAGCACATGACCCTTGGCCATTCTCCCTATTTGTTCTGTCCTGGGAGGTTGAGGCTGAGGCTGATTTTTCCATATTTCCAGGCTCCTCCAATTGCATTTGCCCCTAAAAACAGAGCCCCCAGGCAGGAATTCCTTGTCTCTCAGATTCCTTGCTTTGTGTTTTAAGCTCCTTCCAATACCTTGGGATGAACTGTCAGATGGTAGGAACATGGACTATGCAGCAAAGACCACTTCGGGTCGGGAGTCACCAATTCTGGGAGATCAATCCTTGAGAACTCAAATAAAATGGACTAAAGCTGAGACAAGAGAAGGAGAGAGCGCAGAGTCCTGTGTGGAGTGCAGACAGTAACCTCCAATGTTGATTTGAGTCTAAGAGAGATAATTTAAGTAGTAGCATGTCTTCTGGCATGCGTGGAAGACCAGCAACCACTTCCTCTTGTCCTATTATGATAAGTAGCATGACTCTACTGAGGCAGCATCCTCTTTCCTTCCATGCAACAGGCAGCATTCCTCACACAGGGCCATATTCACTAGTTCTCAGTCTTGGATGCTGTGGTGGTTTGAATATGCTTGGACCATGGGAAATGGCACTATTAGGAGATGTAGCCTTGTTGGAGTAGGTATGGGCTTTTTTTTTTGTATAAAGTGTGTCACTTTGGGGATGGGCTTTGAAGTCTTCTCCTGTGCTCAAACTCGGCCCAGTGTGACAGAAACCCTCCAGCTGGCTACCTGTGGGAGACAGTCTCTTCCTGGCTGCCTTTGGATCAAGATGTAGAACTCTTGGCTCCTCCAGCACAATGTCTGCCTGCATGCTACC
Source organism: Rhabdomys pumilio (assembly GCA_030674055.1). Taxonomy (NCBI): domain Eukaryota; kingdom Metazoa; phylum Chordata; class Mammalia; order Rodentia; family Muridae; genus Rhabdomys; species Rhabdomys pumilio. Next base: position 174,690,851 of record JANHMN010000001.1, on the reverse strand, counting down.
ATGCTGCCCACCGTGATGATAATGGACAAAGCCAGCACTAATTAAATGTTTGCCTTTAGAAGAGTTGCCTTGGTCATGGTGTCTCTTCAGAGATAAAACCCAAACTAAGGCAGATGCATTTGACCCATATTTATGAAAAAATGAATCTGTGACCTACCTGGCCTCAAAAGCAAGTATGTCTGAAGGAGGAGCAAGTCTGGCTTTTAGTTTATTGTATCCTCTTATTATTGCTATTATATGCATGCATGAGTATATAAGCAAAGGGAGAGTGTGCACATGCCACAACCCTTACATAGAAATCGGAAAATCAGTTCTTTCCACTCTGTATTCTAGGGAGCCAGCTTGGGTTTTCAAGCTTGCATAGGAAGTGTTTTTACCTACTGAGCCTTTACACTGGCCTGGGTGTGTGTTTTCATATATCCTATAATGTACACAAATATCTCCACTTGTAGTTCCTCCGTGCCAAATAGTCTACCATGCAGCAGCAAAGAGTGAGGACCTGGGGTAGTGACTTCTAACTCAGATGAACGCATTCATGGTTCCCATGAGTTCTAAACATTGAGCCTTTGGGATCTACTCCCTAGAATTGTTCCTCATTGTCTACAGTTACCTGAGTGTACTGAAGAGCTTGTTCCCATAGACCAAGGAGTCCCTCCCAGGGCTTCAGATTCATGGTATCTGCAGCCTGCAGATATGCAGCTCTGGCTGCTCTGCAGACATCACACTGAGAAGGATGGTCCTGATTCAACTAGATACAAAGCTTGGCTCTTGTATTCTAGGTGCAGAAATCCTTCAGTGGCAAGTCCCCCAACTGTAACCTGGCTTGTGCTAAGCCAAGCTGTTAAGGTTCCCCCGAAGTCAGGCCCATTATACGTCTAAGTAGCTACAGCAGACTCTGGGTGCTGGCAGACTAGCCTGGATCTCACCATCCACCCTCACTGGAAAGCAGAAAATTTTTATGCTCACACAGCTCCTCTAGCAAGAGAGGATGTGACTGTGACCCTCTGCCAGATCTAGACACTGCCCCTTCTAAGGGGGACTTTTACAAAAGTGAAACAAACACAGTGTTGGGATTTGAACATGATTCTCCAAAAGCACAAGTTGTTAGGTTTTGAATCTGAAAGGTCTCCCACAGATTTGTGTTTTGAACGTTAGTCCCCAGCTTGTGGTATTATTTTGAGGGTTATAGAACCTTTAGAAGGTAGGGCCTGGCTCAGAGGAGTTGGTCATTGGAGACAGACCCTTTTTTCCGAGCCTGCATCTGTGTCCTAGTGCAAGTCATGTGTCCTACCATTGCCTCGTGTCAGGACCATGGACAGAGCCATTCTTGGTTCCTTGCCTGTTATGGAGAACCGCAATCCTTCTACGGCCTTAATCTGAAATAAATCTTAATTCCACTAATTGTTTTTGTCATGCATTTGGTTACAGACACAAAGAAATAATTATTATTTGTCTGTTTCAAACTTGGTCCCAGTCTGGAAAGAGACAGGAGCTGCCATGGAAGGGATTAATGTAATTCTCACAGCGCATCAGTTCTTCCTCTGAGATATGGTTATAAAAAGCACACGTCTGGACCCTGAATCTCCAGCTTCTAATTTCATCTTCACTTCAGCTCCTGTTCTGCATTCGGGTGCTATGTGTCATGAGCCCTTCATCAGAGGCTAAACCAATTGCACATTTCAAACCTGCGAGCTAAATAAATCTCTTTTTAAAAAGAAAGTATGCAGTTCCTGTCCTTTTGTTACAGCAGCTAAAACTGGACTAATACAGATGCCCTATATATACTGCCTTCTAGGTTTTCATTCCACTTGAGCTGGGATGAATTATCTCAAAAAGCCTGCTAGCACCAAGCTCAAAGTTGTATATTTATTCTCAAAATAACCCAAAGCAGCAACTTTTTAGCAGTTTAGAGACACCTTTTGTTTTCGTATACACCTCACTCAGCAGCTGCTAACCATTGATAAGATGTAGCCTTGCAATTGCTAGGTTTGAAGTTGCTAAGGCTGCCCAGAGCTTTGGGCTTACAGAATTCCTTCGTGCTGAGAAGAAAGCTCTTGTAGAGGTGAGGCACCACCTCAGATTCCCCTCCTTCCTGGGAGCTTCCATGGCCTCCTGCTCTTCTAAGGAATGGCCTATGGGCCCAGTGGTTTGCACACACACTTCACCTGGATGGCGGCTGACATTCTAGCATGACTTAAAACTCTGGGACTGCTGCGTCTGTAGTTGTGCCTTCTTCATTATTGAGCTTCCAAGCCTCTCAAACCCCTCAGGGCAATACCTCACATGGGCTCAGAGGCAACATCTGTCAGTGTCAGGGTCTCAGAACCTCTAGAGCTCCGGGGAAGAGGAAAAGTGGGAAAGATGCCTCTATGCAGCCATGGGACTAGAAACTTCCATCTATAAAAGCCTTCCCTCTGGACCTGTGACTAATGTTAGTGCATGGGATGAGAATCCACCAATTACTCTTGTTTTCTAAATATGTTGCCAGAGGTTGCAATACCGTTGCTTCTTTGATCATTTTTCCATTGCTTTGAAATGCCATTTCCATTATGAGCTAAATTCTGTATTTTAATATTTCCCCTGACTTACCTACTTCTGTATCAGTAACTAGACTCTTTCTATTATTGTCCCTTTAGGGTTGGTTTTAATATCTGAAGCAAGTTTAATATCTGGACACTTTTCATATGGGGATTTTCATAGCTGTTCTTTTTATGAGAATTGTTTTATTTAAATTTTAGTAATTGTTTGAATCAATGCATTTTTCCCTAAAGATCTTTCTCTGTGTGTGCATGTATGTGTGTGTGTCTCTCCCTCTTTGTGTGTGTGTGTGTGTGATTGTGTGTGTGTGTGTGTGTGTGTGTGTGTGCGTGTGTGTGTGTGTGTGTGTGTGTGTGTGTGTGCGTGTGTGTGTCCCTGGTGTCTCTGTATGTGCCTGGATGTGTGTCCTCAGAGTCCAAAGGCGTGTCCAATCCTCTGGACCTGGAGTTTCAGGTGGTTGACTTGGGTGCTTGAATCTAGGTTCAAGCTTGGTGACTTGACCCTAACTCTGGTCTTCTGGAAGAGCAGCAAGTACTCTGAATCATTGAGCCATCTCCTCAGGCCCTGGTTCAATCTCTTTTAAAACAGACTAAGATCCTGAGGATATTTTCCTTAAGCTAGGCTATTACTCATAGATAAACTCAGGGAGAATTGCTCTCTGTGGTTTTGAATACTCTGACTACTTTATCCACTATTGTAGATAATTGTTTCTGATGTTTCCTGGGTACTAAGAGCATGGGCAATGTCAGCCAGGATTCCTGTCCTCTAAGGTGATTTTTAACTTTAATGGATCATATGCATATAATTTAGAGTTGAGCTCTGGCCACTGGTACTGCAGGTGATTCTTGGTAAATAAGGAAATGGTCAGACTTCACCTCTGCTTACTGTCCCTTGACATCCCAAGGGACAGAGCTGCCAAGCCCTTCCTAAACTCTAAGCACAGTGGCAGTATTGAAGTCTGAGTAGTGGTCTCTGACACCCAACTCTTCCCAATGCACTTTGGGAAGGAGATTTCCCCAGATTTTTTACTGCCTCTCAAAGCATAAGAGGGTCCCTGAATAGCTGCTGATGGCAGGCCAAGAGCTTGTTTGTTCTTCTCAGAGAAGCCTCCTGACCACCCTGCTCTCCTCTGTCCTCATGCACTGGCTGAAGCTGCTCACACTTCCTTGGTTCACACACTCACCATAAACCTTCTTTACAGCTAAGGTGTCCAACCTTTCTGGCTTCTCAAGGCTAACTTAACAACGGGTTCCCTTGGGCTACATGTTAACTAGTGTAGCTTCCCTTCCCTCTCCCGCTCTCTCTGCCCTGCCTAGCCATCTTCCCAGCTTATTCTCTCAGATTCCCAAAGTCTGGGATCCAGGCAGAGCCTTTCCAGGCAGGCTCTGCACGATTGCAGGTTGGCCCGTAGGGAAGAGTCCAACTGCCTATGTCCGGAATTGGGAAGAATACAGGATAAGGTTGTTGGTAAAACACAAATTATCATTTTCTCTCGATCACATCAATACTTATTTATTTATTTATTTATTTATTTATTTATTTATTTATTTATTTTGACATTTCTGAACCGTATATATGTGTCTCTGAAGTTTATGGTAACTAAGAACTAAAGTCTCATACTGAGCATGTGAACAGGGACACAGGCATGAAGAAACCTCAGCAATGTGTGCTAGGAGTGAATGTGCCCACCTGTGGGATCAAACACTTGATGTGGCTGCTGCTGGCCTCTTCTCCGCAGGAACGAGAGCTAGAGCCCAGACTGCTGCAGCAGGCCTGTGACACCAAGAGCTAGGAACTCACCCATTCACTGAGGAAAGAAAGGCAAGTGAACAGTGGCTTAGGACCACAGTCAGAATATTCCTGCACTTATCTCTGTAGGTGCCTCACAAAGGCCCAGGTGGCACCACACACAGCCCAGGCCTGGCTGCCAGAGCTTTGCATTTTGACTGCTACTGGATTAGGTCAGAAATGAACATGGAACACAAGTAGGCCATGGTACTTGTACTGGGCTTTCTAGAAAAGGTTCTTCTTGCTACTCCTGGGGCCTGAAAAATGTCACTTAATTGCCAGGTGCAGGACCAGGCCATGAAGAGAGCTGGGAGTAGAGCCAGCCCAGAAGGGAAGGAGTTCAAAGGAACAAACTGATGATGAGTCCTTTAGACATCCACCTCAGCCAGTGTGGATGTTTTCTTCCAACTTTCCTCAAAATCCTGTGGCTCCATCTTTCACCAGCTTGGAGTCAGTTTCTCTGTCATCAACCCTAGGACTCCTCATTAGGGTCTATCACAGTAGCCTGCTATACCGAGGCTGATGATCTGCGGTTTACAGATCCCACCATGAACCTCTTACCACCGTCCTTAACCTCAGCCTAGGGGCCTAATGCCTGACAGGAGAAGATGAGGTATTGCTTGATCACCTGGGGTGGGTCCTCAAAGGAGCACCAACAGCCTTTAATCTAGATGCATACACATGCACGTATATATAAAAGTCGCTTGTTCACCTTCTTTATTGAATGGGGCCTGCCTGGATGCATTGTAACTGGCAAGTTTAATGTCACCCATTTCAATCTGTGACAGCCATGTCTGCATTCTCTTCTCATTGCCGTAAACATAGAAGTGGCTCTGTAATGACACCAAGGCCTACCAAGCATGGCTTCCTGGTTATCTCATTATAAATGAAATGCTCTTGTTATTTCAGTAAACTGGAAACAGGACAGTACTCCCTCATTATTTCAGCACACTGAAAGAGTTGGAAGACTTCTTGAAAACCTGCTGTTTTCAGGACTTAGCCATGTCACTCAGATGGGACACCTCTTAGACCTCAGGTGTACTGAAACCTAGGAGATACTAAGAGAGTAGGGATACAGATTCTAATAAACTCCTGGACGGTTTTATCATTATACAAAGCAAAGCCAAAGAATGACATGGGGATAGGCAGATAGCAGAGACAACGGAGGGACCAGATCTGGCCAGAAATCTCCTAATAACCTGTTCTGTTGAGATCTGAGATCATCACAAGGGAAGAAGGGAACAGTAGTTGAGAGCTGAAGCCCAACAATAACTACAACACAAAGGGCATGATGGGCCGTCCATCCAGAAAGATGCCAAACAGGAAGCCAGCTGAATAGTGCTCTTGGATGCACATGACAGCATCACTAAGGCTAATTGTTCTCCAGCTCTGTAATGAGCTCCATGGGCTCAGCTACAGAGCTCTGTTACTCTTAGAAAAGAAGAACTCATTTGCTACTTAAACGTGAGGCTAATCTGGATCATTAGGACAAGCCATTGCTCTTAAATCACAGTGTAGGACACGCCAAGGCTCCAGCATGTCCATTGGTCTAGGTGGCATGGCTATCTTCCACAGCCCCAGAATGAAGACACACAAATGCCCAGCCCCACCCAGCAGAGAAAGCACAAACCAACATCTACCCACGAGGCACTCATTACTCCACAAGAGATGGGTGCTCTGTTTGAAGAGGACTAACAAGGACTCACAGCATCAAGTGATCTTGTCTGAAGAGTCTGAGTAATTCCATCCCAAGGGAAGCAGGGGTAGCAGATCCCTCACTGTCTTATCCTGTAGGCTACTTGTCTGAATACTGACAGGAGACAACATCCTCCCTGGTCCACACACACATCTCCTTCAAGGGTGGGCAGATCTGTAGCTTACACAGTCTTTAAAATATTATTATCTCTAGAATAACATTATACCACAGAATGAACCATAATTCATAATTCACTCTGGCTTGACCCAGAAGGTGGCACTGCCATTAAGCTTTGCTGGACCCCCAGCACATAGTAGGTGGTGCTACATGATAAGCATGTACAACAGAGACTCACTGGGAGGACTGGTAGGGTGTGCTTCCCCACGGTGGTCTGAGCTGGGATCGACTGCCCATGTTCATTTTGGAATCCAGGATGAAAGAGCAGCAGCTACCGAGCTGAAACACATCTCACTGGACTCAGTCATGAGTTCAGGGAGCAGAGACAGCTTCCCAACACATCACGGAGCTCTGCTGGCCTGTATCTGCCAAGAGCAGACTAATCAAAGTCAAGTGGCCAAGGCTGAAGTCCAGGACAGGGAGTGGCTGAGCATGAGACCATATGTGAGTGGGGTCCATTGCAGGTTAGTAAAGAATGAGACCCAGTGAGTGGACAGACCTAGTGTACCTCTCAGGATTGATGGGTGAGGACCTCCTCTTGGTTGGCTAACAGCTCACAGCAGTCACAAAATCGTAAGAATTTAAAACTGTGAACAAGATAGAAAATAAATCTTTTTTATTGAGGGTGGTAGTTGGTGTTCTTGACCAGAAAACTCAGGTCCAGAGAACTTTATCCTAAGGAATACAGAAGGGGACACATGGTTAGGAAAGAATGAGAGCCAGCGAGTGGGGTAACAAATGGCATAGGTTGAAAATCAGACTTTAGGAGTCAATGGAGCCCACTGTCAGCCCTGGGAACCTACACATAAAACTGTGGATGCAAAGAGTCAGATATGAGTTAACTGAGGCAAACTATCGCTGCATCTCCATAGCTCTGTCTCCTGATGATCAGAGAGCCCTTTGCAGTCAGTCGCCCACAAATCAGCAGCCAACTTGTTCCCATTACATCAGAAACCAAGGTATCAGGGTATTCTCCAACACATGTGCACAGAAAAAGAATCTGCATTCTCAGAGACTTGGTTACATTACAATATCCCTTATACTGTAGACTTGACTTCCTCTTGTAGGCCTTTCTAGAGGATCGTGGGAAGAAATACCAGCCCTAGACATGGCTCTGACCAAAAGAATGGACTGGTCACTGTTAGGGACTGCAGGATAGCCCCCATCAGAACCCTCCACTGGGACTCTGCAGTGAGACCACTGAACCCTTGTTCCCTTGGGGTGTTTTACCTGACTGGAGGAGAGTCCAGGACAACTCTCAAACAGGCTAATGCTACATGGACAGAGTCCACCCAAGGTGAGCATAGCAAAGCCTAGGGAAGAAAGACTAGGGGCAGAAGTCACAAGCTGGCTTCTAACTCTGGAGCCCACCCACCCAAGGGCAGCAACAGCTCTGTCCATGAGGAGCCAATAGACCCCTTCATAGTTAGAGCAACAAGATGGGTCTCCCCTCCCCCACCACAAGCAGCCCACCTATTCTGAGCTCAGCAGAGCTTATAGCATCACTTGGCAAAGGAAGGTATGCCCTTCTCTGGGCTTAGAAACAAGCAGATGGGCAGGCCAAAGAACTGGTACTGTGGTTGCCCAGAGTAATGGATTCTGTCTGTGCTGCTCGGCCACAGCCTCCACTCCATTACTCCGCTTCATTCCACTAAGACAATGAGGTGGGCTGATCTCTGGACAAGGCTGAGGCCTGAGAGCTAGTTGTGTTCCAGGGCCAGGGATGAAAACCAGAAATCAATGTGTGGGACTACAATATCCCACTGCCTCTTCTCATACGGGTCCTGCCAGGCATACAGAGGGGTGGGGTGGGAACAGCCTATTGAGGTGCATTGTTTGCTAATTCTCTCCTCTTGCTTACAGCTAGTCGGTAAGCGGGTGTCAGTGTGCCATGAAAGAGCATTGAAGTGAGTCAGCTCAGCCTTGAATACTGGGCTCTTCCCTGGCTGTAGTCCCACTCTCTATAGATAAATAAATAATAATAAGTAAATAATGAATAAATAAGCCTGCCTATAAAATTGCACATGTGCTCTCACACACGTACATGTACTTTCACTTAGGAAAGCATACACATATACATGTGTAAACCGTCTACAGAGAAATCCAAGCATAGAGTTTCACCCAAACCACAGATACAGAGATGCGTGTTCACACATAACTCATGGCCCAACCTATTCATCTCCACAATCCAAGGGTCTAGGTCTGCCCTCCTCTAACAACACATCCAGGTCCTGTGGCAGCCATGAGCTCTCAGCTGGGTGCTACAGACAGCCAGGGGAAAAGTATGAACCGGTACATCATAAGGAAGCTGGCCCCTCTCCCTAACCATCAAAGTCTGTGCTCTGGTCAGGAACTGCAGGAGCTAAGGAGGAAAGGACTTTGATAGAAGAACTTTCCAGAGGCGGTACAGAGCTGCAGAAACTTCTGGTAGTGAGCAAGAGGGAATAGAGCTCTTTTGGATAATGAATACTGGAGCCAGGTGACATACAGGTCTTGTTTCCATGAAGGTATATCCCTCTTAGCAGTTCAACTGCAGTATGGGAGAGTCAGGGATGAGCACGGGTTACCTGTCACAGGAAGAGCTCAGCTTGCACTTCCTGGGGGAATGAGACTGAGAGGACCCCAGACAGAAGCTTTGGAGGTGAAATCCCAGCAAGAGACACAACACAGGGACCTTCCAGGAAGGACAAGGACAAGCATGGCAGCATCTCGATGTCTTTAGCATCCCAGGACTCAGAGAGGTTAGGTCACTTCTTCAGATTTGAACTGAGGCTCATCAGAACACAGAGCTCAAAATCCCACACCTCATAGCCCTGGCCAGAGAGTCCACTGGTGATCTCACAGCCTTGGTTTCCCTTAAGTTTCAGTCCAGTCGAGTGTACTGCTCTAGCAGAACCAGCATCCTATGAGCGGTCCTCAGCTACTACCCACAGGAAGAAAATGGGAACTCCAAGGGTCACTAGGCTCCTAACTCCATCCTGAAAAGAAAGACACTTGTGCATGAAGAACATCAGAGGGAGAGAGGTGTCCTGAGCAGGAGGCCTGACTTCCAAGGACAGTGACTCCCATAAGCAAGACACCTACCAATGGCCTGTATCAGGAATTAGGAACAAGACCCTTGGGGCTGACCTGGTGACCTGCAGCTCCCTCTGCTGGCAGAACTCAGTCTGGTAAATACAACCAGATTAGATATTCAAATTCAAGCATTTCTGCTTGTCCTTCAGAATCCTACACTCTGAGTTGTATCTAGTCAAGGCAATGCCAATGTGACCTGCTGCCCGTCATCCTGAGGACAGTCACCTTTCTGTAGTTGCTCATCTCAGTGCACCAGTAGCCTTGTTTTCACAGTCTCTGGAAGTTTCTAGAACACAAGTCAGCGGGTTTTTTTTGTTGTTGTTGTTTTGAGGGTTGTTCTGTTTTGTTTTGTTTTGGCAGATGCTGCTCTGAGAACTCCGAGGGCTCCTGGGACATGTTCTCTGTGTGCATCACATCTGTCAGTGTATTGCTCCAGCCCTGGCTGTCATAGATGAGAGCATGAAGTCCTCTGATTCCCAACCCTCTGGGGGCTGATGAAATAGCATCCATTACAGAATTCCTGTCCTGGATCTCAGATCAAAGGATAAGCCACGTATATTTCACAAACACAGAGACTGAACATGACAATTGGACACACAACATGCACGCTGCTCCTCCTCTCCTGTGTTTCTGGACAGGTCAAAGTGCCTTTAATAGAGTATTCATACACTCATTTATTTCTGGGCCAGAATGCAAGCTTTTAAAAGGCTAGGATTAGTGTGGCTTGCCACCCCATAATCCCTAGTATTAGAAATGAGTTTAGCACAGAAACACACAAAGAGAAAGGACTCTATATTTGCAGAGTGGTACCTAGAATTTCACTTATAAAAAATAAACAAAAACCTCTTTTGTGGTTGCCCTGGTCAGCAGGCCCTTGGCAGCAGCCTGTGGTCTCCAGACAATGATGGGGGAGGAGAAAATAATTTCTCTAAAGTACTCTATTGCCCTCAACTGTTCCCAAGTACCTTGCTGCCAGGCCTAGGAGACACAGCAGACCAAGGTGATGCAATCAGACAGAAAGCAAGGGCAGAGTTCGCCAACTCACCTGGGGCCCATGTCTGAAGTCTCTACTCCTGATTAATCGTGTGTGGCAGTGTCTGCTTGGCCACCTACAGCTGGTGTATGCAGACTCCTCAGACTTTCAGATTAGGATCACCAGCACCTATGCCTGTTGAACCCACACATGAATGACAGATAGCAAGGACGCAGGGCTGCAGTCATTCTTTAATTGCTCACCATCCTTCCAAAGCACTGGAACCCCGAGGTCTGGCATCGTGTCTCTGGGTGCTCAGCCTGGGAAGGCACAGCAGGGCCCCAGTTTTCCAGGGGGACATGTGAAGACAGAAGGCAGGCTCCTTGACTTTAAGGGCGGGGCCCAGGCCCAGAAATCTCTCTTCAGAAGACAATGCTTCCCTCCCAAAGATGAATGAAAAAACAAACAAACAAACAAAAAACATGAGGGGTGCGGGCACCAGGAGATGTGACCAGCACATTGCCTTGGCCTGCCAGCACATCCTGTTCTGGAACTGGTTATCTTCCTTTCCTCCGCATTTGAGAAGGCCTAAGAGAGGCCAGTGCTGTGCGATTCCACAGTCTTGCAGGTAAGGTGTTGTTGACATTTTACAGACCAACAGGCTGCTCTGCTGGTTGGAAATACAACTGTCCACGGTGAGGCATCTGCAGACCTCCAACTCATCCCTCAGCAAGCCCAGAAAGTCAGGAGCATGCAGGCATCACTTTCTCCAAACCTGAAAACAAGTATATAAAAATGCTCCATAGATTGAGCTGCGCGCCCTCGTGTGGTCGTGCTTGGGAATGCATGTCTGGATTTGGAATCACACTAATTCAGGAAGACCCATCTGGAACAAAACAAACAAAAAGAAGCCCCTGGACACGGCTTCCCTAAATTTTTCGGGATAAGAGACCTTTAAGGAAACTGAATTTCTTAGAATTCCCCCTTCCTGTGGAATTTTGGGAGCTCAGGAAAGACCCAAAGGACCACAGGTCATTGATCTCTCTTGAGAGCTGTAGTCTGAATTGAATGCAAGGCCTCTTCAGTGCTGAAGCGCAGCTCCCTCCGGGAAACAGGGAGAAAGACAGAGTCCTCATTCTCTCCACTTTTATTCCAGAACTTAGCAGATGCAAACCATGAGCCAGCCACCTTGCTCTAAGGCTTTGTACTCTGAACGCTATGGGGGACATTTGAAATCAACCATGGAGATTCAGATTTAGCAAAGTTGCCACAAGGTCAAACCCTTGGGGGAGCCCCATGAATCTCGGTGGAGCAGTTTACCCTTTCCTTCTGTATTGGTCAGTGTTCTCTAGAGTAACAGAACATAGAGAGATGATAGATAGATAGATAGATAGATAGATAGATAGATAGATAGATAGAT